>JARHVA010003188.1:1472500-2119119 GCA_037957365.1 Torreya grandis | reverse complement strand
AGTATGATTGATTGACATATTGATTTATTTTTATACCACTAGTATTTCATGTTCTTTCCATTTTATTACATTATTTTCATACTTCTCAATGTGATTTAGGTGTGATTTTACTTGTTTTATTTTGGTACCACTCTTTGTCATGGTTTACAAATAATTTTTTTTCCCTCTTGTTTACCACTTTTTGGTTTATTATACCTAGTCATATTTTTTGTTGTTACACATTTCCCAGTGTGAAATAGTGTGTAGTACATTTGGGTTTTTATTAATTATACTTTGCCAAGGCTTTTTTGCCTATTTATTTTTAACCATGCATGTAGTCCCACATAATTCTAGAAACAAAAACACAACACATTTATTTCCTACAACATATACAACCAAAACAAAATACATGTGCTAAAAATAAATATATCCATGCATCCATAACCACAACCATAGTACAACACATAAGATCAACATCCAACTGTCAAAATAGAATATATATGTTGGAGTGATGTATTTTTTTACTTTGTATAAGAAACACACACACACACGTGTGTGTGTGTGTGTGTGTGTGTGTGTGTGTGTGTGTGTGTGTGTGTGTGTGTGTGTGTGTGTGTGTGTGTGTGTGTGTGTGTGTGTGTGTGCGTGTGTGTGTGTGTACATACCATGTGTTTTTTATATAAAATAAAAAAATACATCACTCCAACTCTAAGGTTGGTCTCTATCATGTCTATCTCATGGCCTAGCCATGCTTCCCATTTATGCCTTAGATAGTCCCCTCTAATTATTATTCTACAATGAGTACATTTGATAGCTCAAACCCATTACCTACCCTTATAAGTTGGCCACATGGGCTTGTACTTATCCTAGTTGAATAGTGGTAGCTAAATGTGCAGCTTTCTCCTAAGAGAAGGCCTAACATTCATATGCCTCTCCTACTCCCACCCTTGATGGTGGCTATAGCCCATCTTTGCATGCCTATATCTACCTCACAACCTCCCTTGATAGTCTAAACTAGCTCACTTGAGCTAGGGAAGATGGTACCATGAGATCATCTAATGTGGTAGGGTCGTATGGCACCAACACCCCATCTATAATATCATGGAGTGCTCACATCACTAGGGATCCCCATTTAACCTCCTCCTCATTTGTAGGATCTAAAAAATTCAAACTAGATAGATATTATATCACACATATATCTCAAAATATATCTATCTACAATCTTATAAAATTAGTATTATATATCAAAGACTCAAAATTATAACCATTTATTACCTATCCTAACATTACTAATCAATGTCTCCCCATCTCCTCATCCATTGAGCATAGTCTCTCCATTAGCTCATCCCCTAAGTACCTCATCTATGGGATGCCTCCTAATCAAATCAAATCCTAGAATCACCACATGTGCACATCTCAAGCCTCACCTTAGTGGTGCTTATATAAACTAGCCATCTTAGATGACCACCCTCTATGTTCTATCTCATCATTAGCATATCCATTGATGGTGTGATTGAGGTGGTGATCACTCCTCTTGATGTGGTGCCAACTATGGTACCTATAGAATTCCTACATCTATGTCCATGCTCTCTATAGATACTAATTATCATGCTTAACTAGTTCGTAGACTCACACACCATAGTCAAACCTCTAGTCTCATGATTGGTGTTCTTTCTCCTCCTTTCCCACTTAGTCCTCTCACATGTTGAGACAAAAATATAGGCACCATTATAAGATCCAGAAAGTGAGAGAGTTTGAACTATCCTAGTAATTATGCCACTATATGTGACTCTACCCACTAAGAATAGTAGCATGTGATCCACACTCATGTTAACCCTGGTACTACCATCACCTAACTCGACCAAACTATCATAATGTGTGCATAAGTATGCCATATGATCTCTACTCATGTGACCATATATAACACTAACACATGGGTCATGACCCATGCCACTTGATCCTATCTCCATCTCAAAACCTGAGCTATATGATCCTCAACCACATGGGGTAACCTAGGTGGCTAGTAAATCAATAACCTCTAATATATCTAAGACCTCAATAATACCACTAGCCTCATGGTCTTCTACCCTATATATAACATCCCATACATATCATCCATGACCTAAACCCAAATGATATAACCCAAGTCATAAAGTACCCCTTACTCTAATATCAACTGATACAAGGCTACCACATATAGAGGTACCTTGACATCTATCTTATGACATAGCACTTGTGTTATCATAAGCCCTATCATAGCCATCTAGATATATATAATTTATGAAATATAAATATTAAATATACTCACCCTCATTTCTAGGTAAATCTTATTCAAGCATGTCTCCTATCAAGCTAATGCTTACCTTTTATCTTGATCATCCAGTATCCCCATGATCACCAATGTCGCCCTATATAAAGTCCAAGAAATGCATGGACATCCTCTAAAGTGATACCAACCTCTATGGTATCATCATTCACCACCCATATAAAAGTATAGGTAAAAATTTTCTAGGCTCCTAGGAACATGACCCCTATATCAACACTCACTGGGACTCAGCACATTTCCATGATGCCTCCCAAGCCTAGCATAACCAATCTAGCTTTATCTACATCTATCAAGTACTCTAATAGATCTGGTAGCCATGATTCATCTAGAAATTACCAAAATATTTGGTTCCCTTACAATAATCAAATAATAAAATATGTATTGGACCTCTATGTCACTTATAATCAAAATACATTCTTTTAAAACATCACATAAAAAACCTAATTTATTCATTTATTACCAATTTGACCTATTTTTAGATTAATTGGCCATTTTAGTACTCAACCATGTACCTTAGGCCTTAAAATTACTATATCAACCATTTTCCTACAGTTTAGTACTATATCAGCCACTTAGAAACATACTAAGTTGACCCTATAGTACTAGGTCAACCATTTAGACTTAAACAACTAAGTTGACCTTTCATTTTTCCCATTATAATACTAAGTCAGCTTTTTGACTTAATAAAATAAATCATCCATAAGGTACTAAATCAGCCTATTCCCTAACCAAGTCAACTAAGACCTATTAGGTTGTCCCTTTCCAAACTTCATTTTCTACCTACTAGGTCGATTGGGTTGACCTAGTTCCTTCAAACTATTGACTCTTTGATGCATTGTAATAAATGCCTTCAATATTTATTACTCCAATCCCTTTCAACCCAATACCCCATTTGACCCCTAGTATCTCTTAAACTTTCCTAAAGTTTATTTTGATATCTAGATTTAGTATAATTTACAAATTTCTATAAAACACTCAATTTCAAATAAAATACTCAAAACAAATTTGAAATTCTTAGTTGGTTACTTATGTTGTGGCCATTATGCATCTTTCTCATCTTAGTTGTCATCTCCTCACCATGTTGGCTCTCTCAAATTTTTATACGTCTTTTAGATCTCTATTTTTCTCTCATAATAGTCAAATAATAGAAAATGAATTCTTTTTCACCCTATTTAAAGTTACTATTCACAAATATTTACCATCAAATTCCTTATTTTGATCATATCTTTGTTGTTACTAACTCATTTTTTGAAATGTAAAAATTTATGGAATCCTGACATCATATAAAATATTTTCCACTATTACATGCCTATATTACAGAAATTTCAATGTTTTGCTCTTTTTGCATTAATCTCTACAAGTTTGCCTAATGTTACTCACATTAGATGACTTCACATCTCTCACATATATTTATTTATCTACAACACCAAGGTAAGTAAAGGTATGTGTTTTTCAATTATATCCTTATATTTATCTTTTTTACTCCTTACTACACTTTATTTAACATCATCATTATGTGTCATCATGTTTTATTCTCAAAGCATCATCCCATGTTTCACTTACATGACATATGATGAGCTTTGAGTGGGGCATATGGATACACATAATATTTTTAAAATATTATCAATTACTAATTCTCTTTATCTTTTAAGAACGCATCGAGTCTCAATCTCTCTAATTTCAGACCCTAAGGGGTGTATCAGGAAAGGGGTGGGTAGACCATTGATGCTTCATAGGATTGTTATCCCTTTTGCCACTTATTATCTACACACTTATCTCTTAAAAACCATTCTCCTAATCATTTTACTCTATTTTGCACACTCCTCCAATCATTTTCCACCTTCATTATCCCTTTTTCTAAATTAAAAATCCTTTTGACATTTTACATGTCTAGGTCAACTGGGTCAACTTTGTATCTTATCAAATAAACTTATTTAGGGTCTAGGTAAGCTCTTGGTTAACCTAACACATGACCTAGTGATTGTTTGTCAATAACGATACTAGGTCGACTAGGTCAACCCTATTGCTTGATACTTTTAGAAGGGATTAAGGTTAAATATGCCTATATATAAAATCATTTCACCATTATTTGAAGATAAAAAGAATTAATATTATTATTCATCTGCTTATCCACCATTCTACTTAAGGAATCAGCTTAGGGTTTCATACTTTCTTTGGAAATATTGATCTTGTCTTATGGAAAATTACTTTGGATTCATTGATAGGTTATGTAGCCTAGAGCTGATTTATCCTTGTCATCCTTAAAAACCATAATAATCTCTTGTAAAGAACCTTGGCCAAGGGAGAGATTGAGGCTCAGTGGGTTCCTCTTCAAAGGTAAATATTCCTAACTTTTTTCCTCCTTTGTAAGAGTAAATAAATATGCATTTTTACTTATTTTTCATGCATTCAAATTCTATATGAATTGATGTGAGTATATGTCTTCTATGCATGTTTACTTTTGTTGTTTATCACCCCCCACTTTATGCCACAAGCTTCAGTGAGCACTAGATTAGGTTTTTGCTTTACTTGTTATTAGTATAGGGAATATGAAAACATATGACTTAGTTAGGGTTATTACATGATTTTACTTGATTATAGGATTTTGAACCCACTTTAATGTTCTATTTGTGGTAAGATATGCCCTAATAAGGTCTAGTAGATCCATATTGGTCATGTTCTTGATTATCTAATGTATCCCCAATCAAAAGTGTAAGTAAGATATATCTTCTTCTAAATAGGATTGATTTCTGGATCTGATGCATTTTTGATTGCATACACATACTATATCATGATGTAAAATGTGTAATTACAAAAAATGACTAAACAAAATAAACCAAAGATGGTAAATGATTTAACAATTTTGGGAATAATTGGTGTTTTTTTCCTAATTTAGTTAAAGAGTCTAGATTGATAAATCAATAAATAATATGTGGCAAATAAGCTACTAATTTTTGAAATTTATTGATAATTAGATATTTTTTTAAAATAGTAATAATATGGAAAAAATAAGACTTAGCTTAAACTATGTTGATCTGATTGACACAAGATCTAATATTCACTATTCAGGCCTAGGACACTATCACAAATAAGATTCTAACTTTCATTTTTTAATTGGATGGGAGCACTAAAAGTAGATAGGAGTGGAAATTGCATTGCAGTCCTTATTTAGTGTTTTTATCTTGAGGATTTTATAGTTTTGGGTTTTGTTCGATAGGTCTGTTTGACCCTATCTTTGAAGTTTTAATAACTAGAAGTCTATAGAGCTCCCTACAGAGCATATTTTCTCTTCAATCCCTATCTTCTATTGTACTTTGATCAATTTTGAATAAGAGGGGGAGTTAGTGTGTGTAAAATTCACTAGAAATGGATCCACACCTCTTATATGGGTACACTACCTACATACCAATACTCTTAAGAGGGATCAAGCTATATGTAGTTCTCCCTTTGAAACTGCTTGGTGCAATTGTGATATGAGAATGCAAGGAAATGCTAAACTAGGTGTGCTTGAGATGACTAGGGATTGGTGTAAGGATTCAAATAATATAAAAATAGTATTAGATGGTTATATGTAGAGGATAGGTAAATTTTCTTGAGTAGTCTTACTTGTATTCTTTCTTGATTTGTGATTTTTTCCAACCCCTTCTAATCATCTTTTAATGGGATTTTATAGGGATCTATTGGTCATGGGTTGAATGTGCTCACATTAGGTCGACAAGAAGAAATATGGATATCTAGAAAAAATTGACCATTGAGGCTAGAAATGAGCTTGGAAAATAACACTGAAAGTAGACAAGAGTGGCACTAGCGATATAGTCCTAGTGTGGTGCTATTTTCCTAGGTATATAGTACTTGAGGGTCCTGGCTTAGTTGGGATCAAGTCTGAAAGGCTATAGATGACTAGGAATTAGTAAAAATAAGGTTTTGAGGGTCATGAGATAAATAAAGAGGGACCTAAGAGTTGGGTGTCATTATCCATGCTCAAGTTACCAATTTTTGCACTTTATATGACTACATTTGCCTCCCCTTTATTTTAGTGATGCAGTAAAGTGAAATACTAGGATAAAGGAAAAATAGAATGTGTACCTAAACTTACCTATAAGGGTGAAGCTCATGATTTTGTTGTGATGTTGGGTTGTGCATAGAGAGAGCATGTTGATAAATGTGAGTCTTCAAGAAAAAATAAAAGTAGATCAGTTCTTACTAAATATGCTATATCTAAAATAAGAATGTATAAAGATGGATAAGAGAGAGGAAATGAAAGGAATAAATATACCTCACTAAGTAAGTGGACTAATAAAAAACTTATTGTGATGCTAAGTAATGTTGAGTAATATTAGATGATGTTATACCAAGAGTAATATCATGAACAGAGTTGAGTGCTCAATTCCCCAAAAAATGGCTTGAGGATGCAAAGGTTGGCCCTTTAGCTCCATCGTCACATGTGTTGATCGATATTTGGACTATGTATCTAATTACTTTAAATAGGTGGCTTAAGAATACAAAATCTACATAGACCTTTGGATTCATCATTGCCCACTAAGTGAATCTAGGTGGTCATGTGTGTGTTGATCGATGTTTGGACTATGTATTTAATCCCTCTGAATAGGTGGCTCAAGAATACAAACGCTAGCTAGACCTTTGGCTCCATCATTGCCTCGTAAAGTGAAGATATAAACTAATACAGGTATAAAATATATGCTATATTATATGTCTCTTGAAGCCCATGAATGTACTTTGATCTGACAATGTTGGCATGGATAGCTAAATGTATGCTAGAAACTAGGTCACTCTTGGCCACTATGAAAGATGGAGATTAGGCTTTTATATGAAAGTGAGTCCAAAACTAAGAATCTAGCTTATGTTGAAGCCACTCATGAAATTGAGAATATGGAGGGTAGGATTATATGAAATCCACTCTAAAATTATGCTAATCACCTATAAATAGAATAAGGCATGCAACTACTAAGAATGTCGGGACAATATTGAACTAGGAAAGAAAAGAAACAAATGTGCCACACACATTGCCCCTAATCACTGATGTTTGGAAAAATGATTTTGATTTGGAAGTTATACAAACTAACATATCTAAAATTGGAAGTGAGATCCATAATGTTGTGCATGATTCTTCCTATATCTAGATTCTTTGAGTAAAATATGTATTGAAACTGCTGATTTTGAACTGATCTGGTTATGCAAATCTATAGCTAAACCTATTTTTTTGCTTGTTTTTTAAAATTTTGGTTATCTTTATATTTTTATAGGATCACCAAAAGTGGACATTAGTGTCATTGTCACTATTTTCTAGTCCAAATCTGGTAACTGCTATGGATTTTTGACTATTTGCCTCTTCTATTATGACTATTTTGATGTATAATTGATGTTTTAGGTGTGATGAATGTTTTTGTTTTGAACATTAGGAGATTTGATCTTTGCGACAAAACCATTTTTTATGTCCCCCTCTTTTGAGGGTAGGAATGAAGACCCTATAATGACTTCCCTCATAAGAAAGAGCCCTACAATTGTTTTATGTTGCAAAGATACATGATATGGTAATGATAATCGATAAGATATCTCAATATATAGCAAGATTTATATTGAGAGATTTTTAGATCAATAAGGTTATGCCTAGATGGATATAATAATATAATAATATGTGTAATGTATGAAATTTTAAATGAAATTTTGGTTAGTTTTTAGTTGTTAGTTGGAGGGATGGAGCATGATGTCCATCATGGCATCCAAGAAAGCAAGATAAATGCATGATGTGAATCATGGAATTACAAACAAAGAGAAGAAAAAAAGAAACAAACACACAAGTTAAGATGTAAGAAGAATACAAATATGGCCAAGGGGCCAAGTAAACAAGGGACATGGGCACATGTCACTCAAATTGGAAAGAAAGTATACAAGTTACATTCAAATGCCTCATACACATAATTGAAATAAGAAAAATTGGTGTGGAAGATACAATAATATAGAGGAGTAGAGGTAAAGGACACTATAAAATGTCCTAAGGCACACACATGAATAAAATCAAAGGACATTGGAAAATTTCTTAAGGCACATACAAGAGACAAATAAGAATTGAGAAATGCAAACAATCTAGATACATTAAGCAAGAAAAGAAAGCATGTAAAGAACTAGAAGTACAATCACATCTAACTAATCAAATCAAGAGGGAAAGTATGCAAGACATATGAGTACAAGACTAGGTATATGTTAAGAAATACACAAGTTTTATATACTAGTGAGTTTTGATAGAGTAATTTGTGTAAGCAAGTGAGTAATGTACATCAACATGATAACTAGAATGTGTAGTGTAAGAATGACATAGCCTAGATGGTGTAGTCATGTAGAAGATGCACCTAGTAGGTGTGTATATCAATGTGTGTCTTGATGTACAAGTAAGATGCCCCCTCAATGGGTAGAGTGAAGCAATCAAAGAGCTATATGTCATTGAACACACTCAAAAGAAGATCAAGTGAAGCATCGTAATATAGATAAATCAAAAAACAATAAGTGTAGAACAATAAATGTAAGTCTAGCATGGTATTAGAAATGTAAAACATGGATAATTCATACAATCAAAAAAATTTGGTGTTTTGGAGTTATTTGTATGTTTTTTGTATTTTGAAATATTTGAATGTTTTTGAATTTTGAAATTTTATATTTTTTTTATATTTTGAAATGTTATAGTTTTTTTATATTTTGATAATAAACTATGTACAATCAATCATTTAGTACACTATTTACAAGAATTTGAAGAGAAATGATGTACAAGCAAGGTGGGAAGGACTGATACTAACTAATGAGTCTCATGGGAGACTCCCTATCATGGTGTCATGTACCAAATAAAAGAATCATGAATGATTATGAAGCACAAGGGAATGGCTGATAAATTGACTTAGAATATTCAGATGCATAGTTGGTATCTTGGAAATTGTAATAACCTGTATTATTCTACTCATTATTATCATCTTGATTTTAAACCAATCGAGTGATGGTGATTACTTTTATTGTATCTAGATCTTTTCATTTGATAAATTATGTCTGTGAATTATTTGTCTTAGGATGTTCAATAAATCCCAAACCTTGGTGACAAACATTATCAATTTCTAGAATAAGAGTAGTGATGCCTTAAGCATGTTTGCTCGACCCTTGACCCTAAAAATTAAACTATTGTAGATAGTTTTGAGCAAATCCATAATGTTTTAAAAGTTTAGCCTCATTTTGGAGAGGTAGATTTTCATCTTTTTCATGTTTTAACTATGATTTTGGTACTTTTTGTTGATCTAATTTTGCTTTTTGATCCTTTTGTTATTCTAAGTTATGTTTTGGTAACCACTTTTGTATTGTTTTAGGATTTGACCCTTTATGAATGTGTTCCTATGTCACCATAGATTACTTAACTAATTTACCTTGTATATGGTCCTCATTATCAATTATCTATTGTGTATGTTTATTTAATGCCAAACATGAATATGTGTGATGCCCATGAATTCTATGATATGCACAATAGTATCTGGATCTTCTCACTGGATGTAGAAGAGGTAGTTTGATCAAGTTAAATTTAATCATTTCCCTTAGTACCTCACTTGGACTCTTATTTTATCATTGAATTCATTTTGAATCACTAGTTGTAGAGTTACTTTATTTTGATTTCTTATTTTGATATGTAACATTGCTTGCAACTAATTGACTAGGTAAAGGTGCATATATATGATTGACACTAGGATGCCTTTGAAGCTTTTGTATTATAATATGATTTTCCAATGTTGTGATATTGTCACGTAATATCTGATTTTGTATTTTTAAATCTAAAATTAACTTTCTCATATTGGTGATTTGATCCCTTAGAGTCTCACAAGTGCAAACCCCAGTTTTTTTATTGAGCATGTAAGCACATATGTTGAAGAAGCTAGAGGCTAAATGTATGAATTAGGAACAATAGTATGGGTTACCTCACCTTTTTAAGGGGTGATAGCATGGACCTAGTTAGAGGGAAATTATCTATCACCCTCTTGGGGGAGAGGATGAGAAGGAAACTATTTCTTATGCATAAGATATGGCATTAGAACTTTACAAAGGGTTGTTAGCTTATGCAATGGATCCTCTAGGTAGAAACCATGCATGTAATTAGAGTTATAAGTTATATAAAAATATGTTTATAAAGATAATTTCATAGGAGAAATAACAATAAATAAATATAGAGTATGAAATTGTGCATGAAGGCATAGAAATTTTTGACATGTAACATAAAATTTCTAATGCATTTAGGAAAATAGAGTTAGCAATTATTCTAATGAGCAAAAGGGTGTATGCAAAAATAATATTACAATCTTATGTATGTTTTGAAATGAATTTTTTAATATCATCTCTTATTATGAAAATAAAGAATGAGAGGAAAAGAATGAATCTTTGTGCTAACATATGATAGACTTCATCATTCATGTACATGATAGGACCAATTATGGTCTTGTTATTTTCAAGAAATGTAAGAATAATTTGTAAATAAGTGAGATTCATTTTTTCAATTTGATTATAAATGTAAGGTGATACCTCAAAAATATAATAAGAGTTAGTATATGCAACTAGGGTTTTTATAATGATATTTTTGAAAAGTACTATGGAATTTTGAAAATGAAATTGGATTTCTAATTTAAATATCTAACTAAAATTCAAAAAAATATTGAATAATTCTTGATTAAATAAGACATAGTATATGTAACTAGGGTTTTGAGAAAAATATTTTTTTTGAAATTACTATTGAATTTTCAATTTTGAAGGGATTTTTGGATTTTAATATGCTAGCAAAAATTTATAAAATTGTTGGAAAATTACTGGAAAAATAATGGGACCTAGTATGGGAAACTAGGGTTTGAAAGAAAATTATTTTAAAATTTACTACTAAATTTTAAAATTTGACATGAATTTATGGTTTAAATATTCATTAAAAGATTAAAATTTATAGTAAAAATTAATAAGAATTTTACCCTAGGGTTTCTAGGTATTTTTTGTGAAAATGAAGTGCGTCGGGTTAACCAAATGATTTAATAATTTTAGGAATAATTAGTATTTTATTCCTAATATAGTTAAAGGTTTTGGATTGATAAATTAGTAAAAAATATGTGGCAAATAAGCTACTGATTTTTTAAATTTATTGATAATTAGAGATTTTCCAAAAATAGTAATAATATGAAGAAAATAAGACTTAGCTTAAACTATGTTGATCCGACTGAGACAAGATTTGATATTCATTATCTAGGCCTATGACACTATCATAAATAAGATTGTGAGTTTTATTTTTT
Organism: Torreya grandis; assembly: GCA_037957365.1. Lineage (NCBI taxonomy): Eukaryota > Viridiplantae > Streptophyta > Pinopsida > Cupressales > Taxaceae > Torreya > Torreya grandis. Next base: position 2,107,503 of record JARHVA010003188.1, on the reverse strand, counting down.
GATTGGATAGGAGCATTGAAAGTGGATAGGAGTGGCACCAATGATGTAGTCTTTGTCCATCAATGTTATCCTAAGGATCTAAAGCTTTCTAGGTTTTGTTCGACAAGTCTATGTGACCCTATCTCTAAAGTTTCAATAACTATAAGTCTATAGAGCTCCTTGTAAAGAATATTTTATCTTTAAGCCCTATCTTCCATTATATTTTTACCAATTTTGAACAATAGGGGGGTTAGTGTGTGTAAGATTCACTAGACAAGGATCCACACCCCTTGTGTGGGCACACTGCCTACATACCGATACTCTGAAAAGGAATCAAGTTATATGTAGTTCTCCCTGTGAAAGTGTTTGGTGAAATTGTGATATGAGAATGTAAGTAAATGTTAAACTAGGTGTGCTTGAGATGACTAGGGACTAGTGTAAGGATTTGAATAAGATAAAAATAGTATTAGATGGATGTATGTAGATAATAGGGAAATGTGCTCGAGTGGTTTTGCTTGTATTCTTGCTTGCTTTGTGATATTTGAAAACCCATTCCAAATGATCTTTGAATGGGATTTTATATGGATTTATTCGTCATGGGTTGAATGTGCTTGTGTTAGGGCAACAAGAAGAAATATGGGGAACTAGAATAAATTGACCATTGGGACTAGAAATGAGCTTGGACAATAACACCAAAAGTGGACAGGAGTGGCACCTATGCTATATTCCTAGTATGACACTATTATCCTAGGTATATGGGACCTAGAGGGATGGATTGGTCATGAAAAGAGGGTCTTGGCTCAATTGGGATCAAGTTTGAAAGGCTATAAATGACTGGGAATTAGTGAAAATAAGCTTATGAGGGTAATTAAAGAAAACAAGAGGTACCTAAGGTTTGGGTGTCATTAGCCACTCTCAACTTACCAATTTTTGTATTTTATGACTATAGTAAAAAGAGATAATAATATGTTTTTAAACCATATAAGATATTTACACCAAGTTAAAACAATTAAAATCACACTATATCATGTTAAGAATTATGAAACTAATGTAACAAAATGAAAAGTGCATGAAATCCAAATGGTATAAAAAAAATAATTAAGTCAATTAATCATACTAAATCATGTTGGTAAGTATAAATTAGAAATAAAATTGGAAAAATGAAACTAAATTGATCACACCAATTCAAGTTGGGAAACATGAAAAATTTAATAAAATGGATGTAAGCATGCATGCAATCAAAAAATAAGAAGATCAAATTTAAATATTAACGAAGTAAGCATAAAATATTCTATATCAATATGGGAATCATGTCAATGATGTATAACTCATAATCAATCACTATTTATCTCAAATTTGACACATGTAATTTCATTATGACTTGGGTATTGGAATATTTTGTGAGGAAGGCCTAGTTTATCCATGGTATTACACTATAATTCACAAAGGGAACACCAATTAGGTGGACATAACTATGCGAATGTTTTTAAAAGGATATTTTAATGTGGTAATTTATGAGGAAGGCCTATTCCTATGCTTGGTCTTATAATGCAACTCACAAATGGAATCCCTAGGGGGAGTGATCAATTAACAAAATAATATTTCTCAAGGCGAAATATTAAGAGTGTTGTAAATAAAAGAGGAAATTAAAAAAATATAATGTAGGTATCTATGATAAGACCTTAGGAAACATGAGGGACACTAAGTATATAGAAAAGACATTAAATTGTTAGTGACCATCAAAATACAAAGGATATATATTCACAATAAGCACAAAGGTGTATAGGAAAATAAGTGAGATACTAATATCAACTCACATTGTTTATATGAACAAGAAAATTAGAATAGACCTACCTTCCCACAACATGTTCCCCATTATTTGGGACCTCTTATAGAGTTTTTGGTCTACTATGAAGATTGGGTACTTGTGTGAAAAAGTAGGTAGCACTAAAAGACTATTTTATTCTCTTTTTCCAATCTACTAGCTCATCGCACCCCAATAGACCTCGACTCTATCATGAGGCAAACTATGGAGTTTGATTTTTGATTAGAAAAAGGAGATGTAATTTGAATCACATCTTTTAGTGTGATTTGACTTTTGAAATTTATATGTTACCTTTTATATCATTGAATTTTGTTTAAATTATTTGTCTTTAAAAATTTATGGTTTTTAATATTACTCATCCATATGGATTTGGAATAAAAAATATGAGGGATAAAATTGATACACATGAATGAGATTTCTAATTTGGCTAAAGGAAGTTAAGTATTAAAGACATGACTGACTAAACACTTTAGCCTGATTATGAACTAGTATTTGATCTCAAGCTTTAACCATGTGTATGCTTAGTTTTCAAAAGAAAATATGGGAATAAAGGGAGATCCAAAGTGGACAAGTAAAATATAATTACAATTTGATGAATTTTTAACTTATTGATCACATGGTAAATAAGGATTACTAAGGGGAATAAGATTTGTATAGCCAAGTCATAATAATAATTATCTATGTTATGGAGGTAAGGTAGAAAATAATCATGAGAAAATATAGAGATGTCCATGAAAAATAAATGAAATCTTGAATATAATCATGTAAAAATAATCCATAAGAACAAAAGGAAAGAAATGAAACCATGTATAATACATAATGTGAAATATAAATATCCATGTAAGATAGATAAGGGAAGAAAAATTTGACATAGAGTCAAATGATATAAAATATAAATAAAAATGGATCATAAGTCCAATCCAAAATCATAATGAAGATAAAAGTGAAAATCACCATGTTGTGTTCATAAATACTAATAAATCTATCTGTAAATATTATCCATAACATCTGATATATCTCTATGAAGTTGAAATCTAACTATAGTAAGAGTCTCATTAACCCTTAGGGAAAGTTTTGAAAAGACTTATCATTGACTCTACTCTACAAAAAATGTAGGTATAGCTGAATGATCATGTTAATAAGGTCCCTCATGCATAAAATACTCAAGAAAGGGAATAGATGATAGAATAGGGATTGTATCTGTGGGACAAGGAGGTGGCACCACCATTAGAGAAGGGACCATGGGTGGGGAATAAGATGAAAGTTTTTTAGGTGCCATATATGAAGAAATAACCATAGGTGGAGCAGGAGTCATAGGTAGAGTGAGATCCATAGGTGAAGAAGGATTAGCCTTTTTATGTGGATGACTTATGGGAGGGGAATATTGGGTGCAAGAATGGTCATGAAGATGATTTTTGAGGATGAAAAAATGATCAATATGATGGTTATTTTATTATTACAAAAGATGATATACCTATCTATATGTTGGAATATACTCAGGTAAAAACTTGGGAGGAGGTAGAACCTTATATTTAGGCTAAAGAAGGGTAGGATGTAATGTGTCAATATATTGTCAAAACTTTTGATAATTTGTGGAGGAATGATTATTTGTGTCATGGAAGTAATAAATACTTTTGTTAGTATATTTTTTGGGTATATTAATGAATTGAGTAGAATCAAGAGTTGAAGTAGGCTGGTATAACTATTAATTTATAGTCTAGTGACTAGTAACTCTATGAATATCATAGTAAGGGTGATCATCCCATTGGGTAAGAAATGGATCAAGTTACAGTAAAGGAATACAAACATCATTGATGGGAGGTGGGGCTGGTGGAGAGACTAGGCTAGGCTTATCTAAAGGAGAATCAGAATCAAATATAAGATAAATCTCAGCTAAGGGTAGATTGAGAGTATGATCTAGACTAGGCTTATCTAAGGGAGAAGTAGGATGCATAGAGGTCTTAAGGGTAGTAGTGTTCTTAAGGGTAGTACTTATAAAAATGATAGGGACCAATCATAACATGATCCATAAGCATGATCCTAATCAGATCTATAAAAACTTGAGGTATGTCATGTAAATACTCCATCTCTACCTTGTATATAAGAGGAATAATACTAGAATTAGGAACTATATAAGATGGAAATATGATAATAATAATGGAAAGACTAAAAAAAATAAGAATGATAATGAAGGATCTCAACATCTCTAGCCTAAACAAGACATCCTTGAAATGGATCATCTAAAGTATAACCATCATCATAATTAGGTGTATGAAGGTTGATAGTGTAGGTAGGTATGGTATTTTCATTAGATGTTACATGATGAATATAATTTTGAGTCTTTGTTAAGACCATAGGTATATCGGTAATAGGTGGCTGATGAGAATATGACTTTAAGGATGGTATAAGTTGTGTGATGATATGAGGAGATAAATCTAAAGTTTTGATCTTGAGGTTTATCTCATTTGAATAATCATCATCAAAGTCTAAGAGGTTAGGTGGTATGTTATCAATTAATTTGGGTTGAACATGATAATGTCGATTAGAGTTGATAGGAAAATTGAAAGGTTGAGATTCTTGAAATGGAACACTCAGTAAGGGTTCACAGGTTAGAATTTTAAATACATTATGTTTTTGGAATTATTCAAAATTCCAAGGTTTGGAATATCTTTGAATCATATAGATATCACCATTATGGGGAAACTTGACACATTGATAAGTAGAAGAGGTGATAGCCTTCAAGTGATGAGTCTAAGGCCTACCAAAACCTTAACATGTGTTGCATGTGGATTTAAGATTATACTCAAAATATCTAAGAGTTTTAATGAATTTGAGTGAAGTGACATAGGTACCTAAACCCTCATCAATCAAATCATGCATGACATGGATATCATCAATTTGAATGCTTATAAAAAGAGTAGGATCATCTGTACAAAGTAGAATCTCATTTTGGATCATGGAAGTAATAGGGAATTTAAGGGAAAGAGAAGTGTCCATTATTTTCCCAACATGAATGTACATCTCTTTGCATTATTTTAAGATACTATCTTCTAACCCAATTAAGGTATATTCATATCCTACTATGGGAGGATAGGGGATCTACGTTTTGCATAATAGTTGCATTAGGCAGTTGTGATGATGTAGACAAGTTCAAGAAAGGGTATTTGAGATGGGAGATTAATAAGTTCCATGATGGGGTCCCATTCATCATAACCGATTAGGGGAATATTAAATAAATGCATGTAATATTGGAGGATCTCTTGAAAAGAAGAGTTTGAAGTGCATTTAAACTTATGCTGATAATACATGGTCAATTTAGTCTAGGGACAAATTGATTGATTGTCTTGAGATGATGGGGTAGTTAATTTAGGTTTATCTAGTGATTGGTTTGAAGAAGTGTTATTAGAAGGTTCATGAGTTTTGTTGATGGGTGTAGATGTTGGGGTAATTATATAAATAGTGTGATAGGTGTTATCTAATTGAGTTGTTAGATTTGGTTATTAAAAATAGATAAGGTCATCTTGCCCCAACTCTATTAGGTAAGATGGGGATTAATCTTGGATAATATAAAAAGTTTGGAATGTTAGGTGTGTGTGTAGGATGAAAATCAATGAAAGCAACTACCCTTCACATATTAGTCATATTTATGACATTTTCTTTAGGAGTTTGGTTGATAATACTTTCAATGTTGTTGGTGGTGTAAGATGATAAAATTAGGGTAATAAGATTTGATTATGAAAACTATATCTAAAATGCCCAAATATATAATCTATCATTAAAATATATATCTATTAGATCAAAATGAAATACCATGAACATCATTCAAAACAACATTCTAATCTAAATCTAAGTTCTTTAAATCAAGATTCAAAAAAAAATATTAAAGATTACGGATGAAGATTGCTTACAATAGACTCAAAATTTTAGCATGATTTTGGCTTGAAGGATTGATTCCAAAGATTATTTTGACAGATTAGACATGGATTAGTTATTTATCTTGTATTTATTTTGTCCATGGATGGGAGATGGTTTTTAAATAGAAAAAAGGAGGGAAGATCAATGGCCATTATTCAAATTTAGGTGAAGAAGATCAATGGTGGAGGATTAACCAAGGAATTAAAAGTTCCTTTGAATCCTCTATAATAGAGGCTTCTAGAGAGGAGGGGATAAAATGGAGAGGATTATAGAATTAGATAATTTTATAATCGATTTGGAGGGTTTAATGATGATTAATGAGTGATTTGATAGGTGATTAGGGGGTTCTAAAGAATGTAAGGGGTAGGCTTGTATGAAAGCCTAGGAATAGGTAGGTAGGTGGGTCGTGGGAATTTTAAATTCCAAAACAATGGAAAAATGGAATTATTTAGTGGATAATATGGAATTAGGTGAAATTATTGATTTATGGTATGAGGATAAGGTTAGTGGATGAAGAATAATGAAGGGGGTGTTAGATAAATGAATAGGAGTGGTGATATTAGGATGGAATTAGAAGAGATAAATGAGATAAATGAAATTAGTGTTGACTAATATTAACATTAGTGATGATAAATGAAGTAATAAATTTTAGATTTATATATTTTTACCCTCTTTAAATTGGCATTGTGAGTAGATGAATTGGAAGGAGTAATGGTATTTCAAAGAAAAACCATTTTAGGATGATGTTAGTGGATGTGATGTGCCCTCAAGGGAACATGTTGGGAGGAACAAGTTGTATGGCCACTTGAAATACGAAACAATGGGTGGGATGTTATGAATAGATAAGGGGATGGGATTTATAAATGTTAAGATAGATGATGATGAAGATGAATTTGACTTGAGCAGTGAATTATGAATTGATGATTCCATGGAAAGACATATGCACAAGGAGTAAAGATAATTGTGTCATGGTTTTTGACACATCCTAAGGGGGAATAAACCATAACATGATGATGATAATACTAAAGGGTACAATATTTATACATATGCTAGGCAACGACACATGCCAAGGAAAGTTATAGACCAAGATAAGATTGATTTTATAAGATTAATGATGAGTTTATCTCAAAAATGAAGGCAAGATATGTGATGAAGGTTAGGAGAGAGAATAAAATGGTATGATTGAGTGACAACATATGAAGGGGAAGAATTGGGCTATAATGCATCAAATCAATGATCCATAATTATGATTACTAATGATGATGCCCCTAGTAAGGATACTTATAAGAGAGTGAGAGATGATAATAAGTTTACGATCTTGGTCATACTGAAAGTGAAGGAAGAAACTATAAATGATTAATTAATAAATCAGTGATAATGGATTACTAATGGAAGAAACCATATATGTTGTGATTTATTAGGCCTAATCAATAGGTATAGGCAATTGATGAAAAGATTAAGTAGATAATTTTAAGGATGGTGATCTATTAATAGACCGGTTGATGATTGATGTTATAGCTCAAGGGTTTGACTAATGCAAGACTTTATGATGATGAGATACAATAGAGATGTGATGAATAATGATGGGGAAAGAGGAGAGAGTGGCCAAGATGACCTTAGGCACACCATGTGACTGAGTGTTACCTATATAGTATGAAAAGACCTCAGGGTCGTATAGTTCATAATCATGATGATAGATGACAAGATAGACTAGAGGAAGATGATAATGGATTAGAATATTAGGATGATGATGACTTTGTTAGTCATGTTAGTTGTAAGATATATGTTAGGTGTGATAATGATTGGATTAAGAGCTGAATTGAGATGTTAGGTGTTGACAATGAGAGAGATGATAAAAGGACTTGGAAGAATGATTGGACATTATATGAATGGACTAGGATGATCAAATTGATAATGGGATAAAAATGATTAGATGATAAGGAAAGTGATAGAGGATATGAGAAATGATGAGTATATAGATGATCAAGCCATAATTGTTATAATAAGACTCATCTCTAAGTAATCTGATAAATATAGAACTTGGAAGTATGTCTCATAATATATGTATGATGAAGAGGTCATTATTCCAAAGTGCAAAAAAAGGGGAATTTAGTGAAATTTTAATCATAAATGGCACCTAAAATCACCATTGTAGTTTTTGGTGTCATCATAACAACCTTGTTCACTTCCCAATAGACAAAAAGAGACATGATGTAAGACTAAAAATAAACATAGATAGATGAAAGATAATTAGATATATATACATGATAAAATACAAGAAAATAAGTCAACAAAGATAAGACAACTGACATACAAAAGTATATAAATCCAATGTTATCATGTCTTATCTAGTTGTACTGATGAGAGTCAATAAAATGATTGATCAGGTGATGATTTGGACTAAGCTGGTTATATTGATGTAAATTTGAAGGTGGACTAAGGATATATATTTGGACAATGATATATATTTTCAATAGATTAAAGACTTGGATTAGGATAATTTTATGAATAAGGACTTGGATGTCATGATCAATACAAGATAATAAATGATGAAACCCCTATGATATGAGATAATTTAAGATGATAAGATGATAAGACAAGTTAGGATAAGATGAGATGACTCAAATATACATGTGGATTAAGGATATATATTTAGATGAGATATAGACTTGGGGTATACTATTTATGATGATTAGGATTAATATTTAGATATGGATATGGATTTTCAATAATGTAGATGAGAGATATAAGACTGATCAGGCTAAAGTGAGACTGAGTCAATACTAGCTCAATATATACTATATTTCCCTAATTTGGAATAAGGGAGGAATGATAATAGTAATATGGATGGATATGACTTGGTGCTGAGAGATGAAGGCATATGGATATATACAATTGGAAAAAATAGGTATAATACAAAACACCATGGAATATTTAAGGATTTTATGGATTTGATAAATTTTAGGTCTCTTGAGAATATTTTTGTACACTATATAAAGGGGGCTACTAGTAAATGGAATACCAAGCTTAAAAATTAGGATAAGAAAGGATGGAATAATGGATGCTATGATAAAAGGATGAGGGTGATGTTGAAAATGGTCTGAGAACCAAGGAAGAATGGACTAGGGATTGCTAATGACCAAATCATGAAAGAACTAGATAATCTAGTTTCCTGAGTGTCCATTAGAGGATATGCCAAGATGATGTTATAATATTTTTCAAGACATCTTTTACTTACTTATGAAGATCAATATGGTAGGAAATTATGGAGTAGATAAGGATGATGAATAAATGGAAATGATAGGAAAAGATGGTTAGACCATGGCATAGATGGCGTTGACATGGAATGTGGGATATGATTGGAGAGATGAAGTGGATTTTACCCCCAAGTGTTAAGGTGTCATGCAGACAATAGATGATTTTACCATGATGTCATCATGGTACTATTTTAAGGTGCCAAAAGACTAGTTTTCACCATTGGATGAATGAATTTTATTTATTTTTTTCTACTTTTTGACTTTTTTTATTTTTTTGACTTTTCATTAGCATCTCAATTTACTAGAGGTAGGAAAGATGTAAGATATAAATGCTTTATTGATATTTCAACTAATACCTATTTCAAAAATGTGTGATGCTAGGATAATATTGTCGATCTTGTATGTTTTTATATCCTAGTGATCTTCACTGATTCTTGATTGACACCCCTCTAGATATCTAGACTAGGTGTCATTATCACCCCTATAAGAGATAATATTTCCTAGGAATATGATATGAGGTGTGGATTGGATTATATATTGATGTTAATGGGGGTGTATTAGACAAGAATTGTTGATATGATCATGATGGGGAGATGTGATGGGTGAGTGAGGAGTGGTAGTAGCATTCACACACATCATTGGACATGTCAGATGTTTTATGTTTTATTGGTGTGAGTTGACAAAGGATTGGATGAGATTCAAGATGTTTTGACTTTGAGATTCATCTTTGATCTAATCATTTGAAGGATTATCATCTATATTGATAGTATTTTTGACATTATTTTAATATTTATAATTGATTATATCTTGATTTACCCCTAGTGCTTAGCATTGGGATTCACTAGAGGAGATTGATTTAAGACTTGGTAGATGAATATTATTGTGACTGTGATGGTCCCCTAATGCCTGAAATTGGGATTCACTAGTGGAAGAAACCTTTTTATTAGGATGATGAAGTGAACTATCTTGATTTTTACTTGTTGGATCAAAAAATATTTGATCATTATGAATGACTTTTTTAATATGGTCTTAGACCTTTACATTTATGGGACATATTATGTTGTTTGAGGAAGAGTCCAATAATGTATGTTTGTGTTCATCCTTATAGAGGAGGGTTATTAAATTATCATTGAGAGGAAGGAAAGGATATATGCTGGATGAATGTGATGGAGATGGTATGATGAGGTCAATGACATGATAGGGAAACATGGTCCTCATAGGGATTCTTAAGATACCCAGTTAGACATTAAAGAAAATCTCCTCAAGATCATCAAAAGGATCACCAAGAATACATGTATATAATGCAAGATTAGATCCACTCTGATAGTCTTCGGTGGATAAAGCCTATAAAATTTATTATGACTTAAACATCCTAATTGGGATCAAAAGATATGTCTAGTGATTGATTATCATCTAAACTAGATGTATCTTCAAAAAGAAAGGCATAGTAATTATCTTCTACTACATCTATGATGGATAATGTTTTTGATGAGGAATTTAGTTTGGATACTAGTGTTGAACATGATCCTAATGTAGACAATACTTGTATCAACTCTAATGCTAACTCTAATGAGGGTTTAGGTGATGTTGATGAGGCAATATTGTTAATAGAAAACTCTTTTTCCATAAGTAACCTCTTTTTTATTCTTTGTAGGAAATTAAGTGTTTAATTCCTAAGTACATAAATGGTCTAAGAAATATAAATTAATAAATGGATGTGTTTTAATCAACATACGAATTGGTGTAAATAGATATTATTTTATCTTTTCTTAAATATAATAATATGTGAGGGAAATTAAAACTTAGCTTATTCTGGCTGATCTGGACTGAGATAGAGTCTGATACTGGAGGAACAAGACTAGAAAATAGATCAAAATAATGTCCTAAACTTTGTTTCTAAGTTGGATATGAGTGCTAAAATTGGACACCCTATTTTTTGGTGCTATAGTCATATTATGGTGTCATTGTCCTAGGGTTAAAAGCTTTTTGGGTTCTATCTAGTAGGTCTATGTTACCCTATATATGAAATTTTGAGGCTTAGAATCTTATGGAGCTCATTGTGTGTCTAATTTAATATTTGAAACCCTTAAGATCTCTTGGTGCTTAATATTGAATAGAAACTTAGGGAAAGAAGAGAATGGGTTAGTGTGTAAAGGATACACTAGACATACTTCAAATCCCATATGTGGAAATGTTGCCTATATATCAATAATCTAAAGAAGGATAAAGCTAATGTATTTCTCCCATTGAAGTGATTAGTGTAATAATGTGTGATGTATGCAACTATATGTGAAATAGGATATACATTAGATGACTAAGGACTCGTATGAGTGCTTGAATATGCTTGAAATGATCTTAGAAGGTTGTATGCAGAGAATAGGGAAGAGTGCTTGAGTGTACTTGCTTATATTCTTGCTTTTTTAATGTAAATGAGTGCTAACCCCTCTAAATGTACTTTGAATGGCCTTTTATAGGGTAATTAATGATCACAATTTAAATGAACTTGTATTAGGCTAATAGGTAAAAAGATAAGGATTCAAGAAAATCTGACCATTTGAGGTAAAAATAAACTTGGACAATAGCATCAAAAATAACACACCCTAAGTTTTGGTGCTCTTGTCCAAGTTTGGTACTATTATCCTAAGGGGATGTGACCTATGGGGGTAGATATGGACCTAAGATGGCTTCCTGGGTCCCAAAAATCTTAGTCTAAAAAGCTATGAATGACTGAGAATCAGTGAAAGACTAACTAAGAAAGGTTGTGTGAGCAAGAAAGAGGACCTATAGATTGGGTGTTATTAGCCCTACCTATGTCATATAATTTCACATTTTATATGACTACATTTTGCTCCCCCCACTTTATTCTAGTAATGTAACAAACTAAAATACTAGGATAAAGTAAAAATAGAAAGCATACCTAAACTTACCTATAAGGGAGAAGCTCATGAAGCTATGTGATGATGGATGTGTATAGAGAGAGCACATTATGAAGTGTGAATCTATTAATGAAAACATAAAGTAGATCAATTCTTATTAGATATGACATATCTAAAATAATAATGTACAAAGCTGAGTAAGAGGAAGAGAAAGGAATGAATACACCTCACTAGGTACATGAACTAATACAAAACCTATTATGATGCTAGATTGTGTTGATATGTGTTGAATTAAGAGTAATATCATGAATGGAGATGAGTGCTTAATTCCCTAGAATGTGGCTCAATAATTCAAAGGCTATCCCTTTGGTTCCATCATCACCAACTAAGTGAAGTTAATGAATCATGTGTGTGATAATTGATGTATGGATTGTGTGTCTGATCCCTCTGAATAGGTGGCTCAAGAATACAAAGGTTGGCCCTTTGACTCCATTGCCTCATGAAGTGAAGATATGAAGTGATACCAATGTATAATATATGGCATATGAGATGGCTCATGGATCCCATATATGTGCCATAAATCTTGACAATGTGATGTGGATAGCCGAATATGTGCTAGAAACTAAGCCACTCTTGGCCATTTCAAAAGATGGAGGTTAGGCTTGTATGAAAGCCAATCTAAACTAATGTACTAGGCTTATATGAAAACCAACTCAAGAACTTGGGTACTCAAAAAGTTGAAATTTTATGAAATTTAAACTTAAATGTGATACCAACCACCTGTAGATGGAATAAGGCATGTAACTACTAATAATGCCTAGAATAAACTAAAACTCAGAAATAAAACAAAATCAATATGACATGCACATTTCCCCAAATCACTAATGTATGGAACATGGATTTTTATATAGAAGTTATGTGAACTACCTAATATGAACTGTAAATGAGAACCATCATGTCACACATGATAACCCCCTGTATCTGAGAAAAATATGTTAAAATTATTGAATCTGATTGAACTAAAAGTGCAAAAACTATCCCTAAACTAATATTTTTGCCTATTTCTAAAAACCCTGAGTGTTTTTCTTCTTAGATAGGAGTGTCAAAATATGGAGACCCATATGTTTGGCACTATTGTCCATTTCTTGCATTATATTCTAGTGTGAGAATTGACTATTGATCTTAAATTGTCACTATTTTTCTACTCTAATTTGACTAGTTTGATGTTCAGATTCTATGATGAGTGTTCTGAATGCTACTATTTTAACTATTAAGAGATTTGATCTCTATGAGAAAACCCCTATTTGATGCCCTCTCTTCTGAGGGTAGGAATTATGAACCTACCATGACTACCCTCAGAAGAAAAGAGTCTTACAAGTGTGTTAAGTTGTATAGATATATCATATAGCATTTATATTTGATAAGATATCACTGGATATAACAATGTTTATATTATGAGATTGTTAGATAAATATGGGTATGCCTAGATAGATATAATAATGTGAAATCATGCATAAAGTACTAAAATAAAACTGATATATGTTAGTTGTTTGGTTTTTAGTTGTTGGATGGATGGAGCATGATGTCCATCATGGCATCCAAGAAAGAAAGGTAAATGCATGATATGGATCATGAAATTGTACACAATGAGAAGTAAACAAGTAATAAAATAATAATCAATAAGAAAGAAGCATACAAGGATTGCCAAGGGGCCATGCAAATAAGGGACATGTACACATGTCACTCAAATTGGAAGATAGGCATGGAAGGCATGTTCAAATCCCACATACACATACTAGTGAACAAGCAAAGTTGGCACAAGGGCCACAAAAACATAGAAGAGTAAAAATAAAGGACATTGACAAATGTCCTAAGTCACACACATGAATAGATGCAAAGGACAATTGAAAATTTCCTAAGGCACAAGTAAGAGATAATCTAGAATGGGAAATGCAATCACACAAGCTACGCTAAGCAAGCAGAGTAAGCATGTAAGAACTAGAAAGATACAAGCACATCTAACTAATCAAAGTAAATGTGAGAGTATGAAAAACATGTTTAGTACAAGACTAGGTATATGCTAAGAGATACACAAGTGTTGGATACTAGTGAAATGTTGATATAACATTCTATGTAATGTACATCAGTATGATAACTCAGAGTGTGTAGTGTAAGAATCCCATAACCTAGATGGTGTAGTCATGTAGAAGATGCCCCTAATGGGTATGTATGTCAATGTGTGTCTTTAATTTAAAATTAGGAATGCCGCCTCAATGGGTAAAGTAAATCAATCAAAAAGTTAGATGTCACTGTACACACTCAAATAAGATCAATAATAGCATGGAACAACAAATATAAGTCATATTATGATAGTAGTAATGTAAAGCATGGATGATACATACAATAAAAAAAAATTAGTATTTTTGATATGTTTTGAATTTTTTTATATTTTAATATAAGATATGTATATGAAATACTGGGAATAAATGATACTAATCAATGAGTCTTAGATGAGACTCCTTATCATGGTGTCATGTATTGAATAACTAAATTGTGCATAATCATGAGGCATTGGTGTATGTCTAAGATTATGAAGTTTAAATATGTGTACATTGTAATTTCTCTAAAATATTTGAATTATAATTTTAATATGGGGTTCCCCTATAACTCTGAGAAGTGGATGAAACTATAGGGCTCTTAAGGACCCATCTAGAAGTAGAAAGAGATCTTTGAATAGGTACACTACAAATAGGTTGATTATGAACATGTGCTCTAATAAAAAGTACATTATAGCCTATATTATCCTCCATAATATTTTGATATAAAAATGATATCAAAGGTCTACCTATAACTCTAGATTCATACACACCTATCATAACTCTCAAAAGATGTGCCTCAGTTGAAGATGCCTAGTATGTAACTAGTGGAGGATGTGTATGGTATGTATGATAAACACATGATGTATCCTCTTTATCCTATTTATAATGCTATGTAAATATATCTTAAAATATTTTTAAATATTTATCTTGTGTTGGCTTTGTATTTAGAGGATCAGCTAAAGTGCCTAGATCAAGTAGATTATCATCTATCAAGTCTTGTATCTTATGTCACAAACTGATGCATCTATTTGTTGTGTGGCCTGGTGCCTTATGTAAATCAAAAAATGCATGCTAATCATATCCCTATGGAAGAGATTTGTTGGATCTACTTCTATGATAGGCAAGAGATTGATGATGTTACATTCTAATAACTACTGTAAAACCCTGGCTAGAAAACTAGTAGATTGGTAAATACATGATGACGAGGTGCTGATAAAACCACATGTTGAGGGGGATTTGAACCCAAATTAGCTATTGGTTAATTTTGATTCTTGTTATCACTGATTTTGACCTTGTATGGTACTTTGTTATTACTCTTCTTGGTTGTGTTTGAGATACTTGAATACTTGAGTTTTCCCATTAAAATTAACTTGACTTCTCTTCCCTTGATTATATGACACAATTTTATGAAGGAAGAGAATATTTTGAACATAATAGATTTATGAAATGTTGTTAGAAGGCTCTATTTGAAGATGTATTATAGCTCTTGATCAGCTATGGGGCTAGTTAGCTTAGCTATAATAGTCTTGTATCTTAGAACATAATCTACGAGGGGCTCATTTGACCTTTGTTTCTATTATGCAATCTATGCATAAGAAACTTTATCACCAATGCTGATACTGAAATATGCTACGAACATGTCTATTAAAGGATTGAATGTTATGACCGACTGATTCAGTAGACTATAAAACCATTGTAAAGAATAATATTATAGGCTCCATGGAAATAACATGGTAAGTAACCAGTCATTGGTACATAATCCAAGCATGTTACATGAAAAGCTCTCAAATGTGTCTCTAGATTAACCTTACCATCATAAAGCATAATATTGGATTGAATAAAACTTTTTGGCAAGGGTGTATAAGCAATATGACATGACATGCCAATGGTATGTCTAGAAGGTTAAAAGAATCAAAAGCTTGCATAGGTCTAATGGCACATTTCTCAATATGTTGCACCTTGGATTGAAGAGATCAAATATCTTGCATAAGGGATGCCACATTAGGGGATAGGGATGTACTAGCTATAGTTGGTGGCATAGAAGAAGGTTGGGTTTATATAGGATTTGGTTAAGACATAGTTACCCCTATAGTGTCATTTACAACTAGCTACTCTAAATGACTAGAAGACTCAACTTGCTTAGCCTTTTTTATTTCCATCATAGATTGCAAAATTAGTGTATGATCTTTAAGCTATTCCTTAATTATTTCTTTTAAATTTTGTAAAACTAAATATTTGTTGATGAATCAATCATTATCAATAATAGGTGGTAGTGGATTGGTAGTCCCATGTGGTGGAGAAGGAGCATTGGTGTGTACATCATCATGGTATTTTCAAACTGCTCATGATCAAAGTTATCCTCATAGAAATTTGTATAATTTGGATGTGTAGAATCTATGACAGGAATATTATTTGATTGTTATAGTATATGGTCAAGTTAAAATAATCTGAGTGAATTATGGAGGATTGCCACTAATTTCTGCACTTCATCTTGAGGGAAGAAATGTAAGGAATTTAGGTGGCATAAATAAAACAACTTGGATAAAAGTAGAAAAGATTAAGCTGATATAATCTAAACAAGGAATTGGAATATGCATAGAAAGGATACAAAGCTTCAAAACATGTAAGGTGATATCATAAGAAGCAAAAAGATGTTAGTATATGCAATTAAAGATTTTTCAGACGTACTTATGCAAAATACTATGAGTGTTTGATTTTTGAATTGATTTTCTAAGTTTGATATGCAACTACATTTTTAGAAAAAGATGCGAAAAGTACTTGGAAAATAATTGAGAATATATTTGATGCAACCAGGGTTTTTAATGATTTTTTTTTCAAAATTAGTGAAATAATTTGAAAATTTTAGACAAAGTTTATAGAATTTTTCCTGAAAAAATTAGGAAAAATCTAAAAATATTTCTAAAATTAGCAATATATTTTTTTGAGTGTGTTGAATGTGTTTGTATGCAAAAAGGACCTAGTATGTGCAAACTAGGGTTTGAACAAAATATGTGCTATTTTTGCAATGAATTGATAGATTTATGATTTTTAAATTTAAGAAATTATGTCTAAAAATGATAAATAATTATCCATAGCATTTTTAGGGTTTTTGTACATAAATTCAAAGTAAGTCAAGTTCACCAAATGTTTTAATCTTTTTAGGAAACTAAGTGTTTAATTCCTAATTAAATAAAGGGTCTGAGTAATATAAATTAGTAAATAGATATGCTTTAATTAACCTACTAATTAGTGTAAATAGATATTATTTTATCTTTTTCTAAATATAGAAGTATGTGAGAGAAATTAAAACTTATCTTATTTCAGTTGATCTAAACTAAGATAGAGTCTGATACTGGAGGAGTAGGACTAGAAAATAGACTAGACCAACTTCTTGAGCTTCATTGTTGAGTTGGATAGGAGAATTGAAAGTGGACACCCTATTGTCTGGCACTATAATCCTATTAAAGCACTATTTTTTTGGGGCTAAAATATTTCTAGTTTCTATCCATCAGGTTTATATTACCCTATCTATGAAATTTTGAGGCTTAAAAGCTTGTGGATCTCACTATGCATTTGATTCAATATTTAAAACCCTTAACAACTCCTGGTGCTTGAAATTGAGTTAAAAGTTATGGAAAGAAGAGAAGGGGTTAGTGTGTAAAGGATATGTTGGATGAACTTCACACCTTGTGTGTGGGCACACTACCTACATTCCAATACTCTAAAGAGAGATCAAGCTAATGTAGTTCTCCCATTAAAGTTCTTTGTACAATAATGTGTGATGTATGCAACTAAATTAAATATTATATGTACTTTGGATGATTAGGGACTGGTATGAGTGCTTGAATAGGCTTTAAATGATCTTATAAGGTTGTATGTAGAGAATAGGGAAGAGTTATTGAGTGTACTTTCTTGTATTCTTGCTTCTTTCGTATAAATGAATGCCAACTCGTCTAAATGGACTTTCTATGGACTTTTATAGGGTAATTAATGATCATGGGTTAAATGAACTTGTATTAAGCTGATAGGTAAAAATATGAGGATTCATGAAAATTTAATCATTTGAGGTAAAAATGAAGTTAGACAATAGCACCAAAAATAGGACACCCTAAGTTTTGGTGGTCCTACCCAAGTTGGGTGCTATTATCCTGAGGGGATGAGACCTAAGGGGATAGATTTAGGCTTGAGAGGGTTGTTTGGGTCTCAAAAAGATATAGATGATTGGGAATCAGTGAAAGACTAACTAAGAAGGGTTGTGTGAGAAATAAAGTGGACCTATAGGTTGGGTGCTATTATCCCTACCTAAGTCATCCAATTTTTCATTTTATATGACTACACCTCTCAACATGGAGTTTTTGATGGGATGATGGGGGGACAATGGGTTTGACAAAGATAGGTCCATGAAATAAGGACTTATGATAAATGGGAGGAATAGGTTCATTGGTAACAAACTCATCTTTGATGGACTATTTCTCAAAGATGGGGGGATCATGGAAGATGGATGTGATGTCTTGACCTTGGCTTATAAAGGTATGGGATTGATCATGATTGGGAATGGAATATTTTCATTCCTCTTCTTGTTCACCCTAGGATATAGACTCATCTAATTCATCCTTAATTTCTATATCACCATGATCAATTATCTCTTGGACATAATTTTTGAAATTATGGCATTGATTAATGGTATGCCCATAGGTTTGGTGATATACATAGTATTGGTTAGCATTATACCAAGAGTGATTAGGCTTGGTGGGATTAAGATGTCATATGGGTGGATAAACCATCATGTCAAAGATAACTAGTTATTGGAAGAGGGATTATAAGGATATATAAAGGAAATGGACGTATAGGGCTTCTCTTCACTTCATGACTTGGATGTGGATGCATTAGACTTTAGATCATATGGTTGTTGATGTGACTGGGTGGGTGGATGGATTGTGGATGAGGTGGCTAAGATTAAATTCCCTTTATTAATTGAGGATGAAATATTTGAATGGAACTAGGTGTCATAGAAGCTAGGAGTATACTAATGTCGATGGGTGAAAATTAGAGGTAATGTTGGGTGGATGGAGTCAAAGTTTGTATTTTGTGGAGTGCTCATCTTAAGGAGGTGAGAAAGACTCATATCCCTATTGGATATAAGGCTTTTCTAAATCAAGGTATTGACCAAATTTGTTTCCGATGCCATAAATGAAGATAAATGAAAGTATGGATGATTTGGTTCACTATCCCCAATCAAAAAGTGTGGGGGATTGAATGTACATATTGAGGGATGAAGATGAGATGTGTGGAAAAAATTTAGAAAAAGGATTTCTTTAGAAAAATTTTAAGTTTGACTAGATGTTTTATGTGATGTTTCATGGGATAATATAATATCAAGTAGAATAAATTAGGACATGAGCTATATTTTAATGAGTTTTGACTAGATTTGATTAGGTGATCTATGACAAGCTCTAATATTTGACAGGGGGATATAATGGCCCAAGAGACTACTATTAATTAGGGATTAATTGGATGAATACTAGCTCAAAACTAATATGATCGACTCAAAGAGGATGAGATGATTTTATTGATAATTTGGTAGTAACTTTGATTATAACTCAAACTTGATGAGACATAAGCAAACAGATAGTAATGACCCTGATGTAGAAATGTTTATTTGCCAATGTGGATGATGCCTAACATTTGACTACATTTTTGTTGGAATGAATAGTATATAAAATGGAATGAATTTGATTGGACTATGATTAGGACTAGGTTGATAAGATTGTGGATAAGGTGACTAGTAAAGATAAGGTCAAAACAAATGACCAGTTTGGAATAGGGGACTAAGCAAGTCAAGGTGATGTGTGATTGGTTATGTATAAGGTAGACTTAGTCTTATGACACTAAGGATGATTAATGATAAGACTAAGAAACTAATATTATGATAAGATGTGATATAAAGATGACAAAACT
Source organism: Torreya grandis (assembly GCA_037957365.1). Classification (NCBI taxonomy): domain Eukaryota; kingdom Viridiplantae; phylum Streptophyta; class Pinopsida; order Cupressales; family Taxaceae; genus Torreya; species Torreya grandis. The sequence goes on along the minus strand of JARHVA010003188.1, from coordinate 2,087,594 downwards.
TGATTAGGATTTGTAGGTGATGGGTATGACTAGTGATATGTGGCTGAGACTAGACTAGGATGTGACCAAGATGATACATAGGACAAGATGAAAGATTAGATCATGTTTAAAAGGATGTAAAAGAAGATATGTACAAGATGATGATTTGATGATGAGACAAGGATATATAATATGATACACAAAAGATACCTAGATAAGTATGTATAGGCTTAGGTAATAGGTTGATTTAACTCACAAATAGAATTAGTTTAGCACAACACTCATAAAATCAAGCAAACCACAAGCATAATATTAGTAAACTAATGGGCATGTAACTAATGACTATACCATCTAATGGATTTACAAGTGAGGTTGTAAGCTGGTGACCGATTACAGAATCTACCAAACCCTCTCAACCCCATCCACACTTGATGGTTACCTGGGAATTAATACTAAATTTTGTAGTAGAGCACCTATTATGACTGATACATCATATACTAGGTATATACGAAGGTGTTTATAGTTATCCCTAATATATGCAAGGTATGGTGGGGCCCATATCTTATAGGGTCTATCTAATGCTTGGTTTAGAGAGTTAATTCTTTCTCTTCATAGAAGACTTATATGGGGTCAACCACTTATCCTAATGATAATTGTCCTTAATATTTATACCCTGACATAACATCGAGTGTGGATTAATGTGTGGTGGTGAAATCTATGGTCACTATCCCCCTAATACTATGACAAGTGTATGGGTGTCAATTCCAGGTTACAGTGCCCCTAAAAAATAAAAATGGGAGGGTTTATTTTTGGTTATATATCCTCTAAGAATCATTTCAATGACATAAGGAGGAGAGCATATACTATTGTATCCCTTAGGTGACATATAAGTAGACAAAAAAATTATTAACTAATTAATTTAGATGTGATATATACAAAATACATACAAGATATTTACAAAATGATTTTTCAAAATGTTAATATATCTTTGACAAGTGACCTATAAATCAAGTGATTATTATTTTTAATTTGAAATATTTGAAGGTAAACCTACAAAATAATACATTGAACAAAAATATCAACTTCAAGAGAAAATTTTAGCAAGTCAGAATTTATATTAGATTCACCTCTACAAGAAAAATATTACTCTAATAATACTTAATAAAAACCATTGGAAAAAATTGGAGTTTTACACTACAACCATATTGGATAAGGGGCCATGATGTGGGGGTTTGGGGTGGCATCCCCCAATGGGGTCAAGGGGTAGTGCCATTTTTGGGGTTAAGGATTGTACCCCTTATGGGCTTAAAGGGTAGTACCCATTATGGGGTCGAGGGGATATGCCCCAAGTGTTTTCCCTATCATGGTATAGGGTGGGGTTGAAGGGTAGTACCCCCAAATCCAAATGTAATTTAGACTTTTAAAACCTTTGGAATGACTCAAAAATCATTGAAATTTACCCTAAAACATATACTCAAGAAAACATAATTTTGAATAAAAATGGATCAAAAATACAATTGCCTTTTTCAAAACCATAGATATGTAGTGAGTTATATGCACAATCGATTCTAAAAAGTATAAAATTTTAGGTCTTCAATAATACTGCAACTAACTAATATGTAATTTTGAAAACTATTGGTTAACCATGATAATATAGTTATGCAAAACTATAGATTGTTAGGTAATATCGCTAGTCAAAAGGAAATATTGAAAATTGTAATATATGGTTTTGTATTTAAAGGAAAAAACTAATAACTTAGCAGTAAAGTTGTTGAATATTTACAAAAGTGATTAAAATAATTATAAAAGGTTAGAATGTGCTTAAGTGGATTAAAGACTATCTATATTTACACAAAAAAAAATTATTGAATCTTATCCGGTCATAACTGACTATTAAAGCACAAATATGACTATCTATGTCAATATCACTAATTTCTAAAGGTGATTTTGATGATAAATATTTTTAATAGCAAAAAATTGTTACATGATGATCAAAACATAGTAGATACTTTCAAAATGATCAATATATTTTTACTAGATAAGTCTTAGAATGATAAGAAGGTGAGACTATCTTAAATTTACAATAAAATTTACTATATAAACTATCTGAGTCAAATCTAATTGTCACTATGCAAAACTGACTATTAAAAACAAAAACACCTTTCACAAAATGTGGTATTGCACCATGTAGTCAAAGGGAGTATTTTAGATGTTTTATGTTGATCTAGGAATCACCCCCTACCTTCAAGTAAAACACAACCAAATATAGATAATGAAACAATTAGAAAATAAAAACCATGGGCTTAGGTTACTAATTTTCCATTTTTGTCAAAACTACATGTATTAGAGACAAAACCTCAACATTGAGTCAAAAATACATGTCTCAAGTATAAAACCACATTTGGGATTCAAAATTACATATTTCAAGATGTGGTTTTAAAAAAAGTTGTAAAATAATCATGGTTAGTGGTCAAGCTGGTGGTTAGGCAAAACCATAACTATTGAGATCAAAATTGTCTATACAATGTCATAAATATTAGAGTAATATAACCTTTCATCTAGGATGTGAAATTTTGACAATTTGAGCCATAATCCACCTTTAATTTGAACTATAACCTTAAGAAAACACACTCAAATCACTAAATTTCAAACCAAGAGGAAGCTCCCACTGTGGTCTCTAAATGTCAGATGACAAATTTGAGGCAATAAGATTTGATTATGTAAACTATATCAAAAATGCCCAAATTTATAATCTACCATTAAGATTTAGAGCCATTAGATCAAAATTAAATACCATGAAAATCATTCAAAACAACATTTTAATCTAAATTTTAGTGATCTAAATCAAGATTCAAACAAAAATAAGATTAAAGATTATGGATGAAGATTTTGTACAATAGACTTAGAATTCTAACATGATTTTAGCTTGAAGAATTTATTCCAAAGATTATGTAGTTATCTTGTAGTTAGTTTGAACATATAGGGGTGATGATGTTTAAATGGAAAAAAGGAGAGAAGATCAATTGCCATTATTCAAATTGGGTGAAGAGGATCAATGGTGGAGGATTATCCAAAGGATTAAAAATTCCTTGGAAGCCTCTAGAACATAGGTTTCCCGAAAGGAGGGGATAAAATGAATAAGATTAGAAAATTCTGGAATCCTTTAAGAGGGCTTAATTATGATTAATGAATGATTTTATAGGTGATTAGGGGTTCTAGAGAATCTAGGGGTTAAGCTTGTAGGAAAGCTTAGGAATAAGTAGGTAGGTGGGTCATGGGAATTTTAAAATAATGGACAAGGGGGATTACTTAGTGGATAATATAGATTCAGGTGAATTAATTGATTAATGAGATAAGGATAAGGATATTGGATAAAGAATAATGAAGGGGAATGTTAGATAAATGACTAGGAGGGGTGATATTAGGATGGAATTAGAAGAGATAAATGAGATAAGGAAAATTAGGGTCGATTAATATTAATATTAGTCATGATAAATGAAGTGAGAAAATTTATATGTATACAGGTGGAATAGGCAATCTTGTAAATGGTGTCTTGATGATTAAGAAGATGGTCTTTAGATGGAAAAATGAGCATTATCCTAGTTCAAAGCTTGATTTTTATTTTGTGTTTCATAAGCTTTGAAGGTTATATCATAGGATTTTTGGAATTTACAAATGAGTGAATCATGATCAAAGTTTCGACCTCTGAGAAAATCCATAACTAAATTACATAATTTCCTACAAGTCTCATGAGAGTGACCCTAACTTGTATGAAACCAAAACAAATATTGGGATCATACTATGATTTCATAGGGTGAGTGGGATCTAGCTCTCGTGATAGCGGCCTTTGTATAAGGTTTTGTATCTCTAATAAGGATAATAGTTAATGAATTTTAATGTTGTTTATTTGGGATAATTGAGGATTAGTGGTGTTGTTTAAAGGGGGAACTTTCCATGTAATAGGTTTGGGAGAAATGGCTTGAATATTGTGAATGGTATCATAAGAATCGGTAACACCATCATTGGTAGCATTACAATTTTTATTTTTAAGGAGCATGTGAGTGCCCATAGGAGGATGGGATGGCTCAAACTAATTCATGATAAAATCTTGGAATTTGGCTTGGTTGAGGACCTCTTACAAAGTTATTTGATAGATATTACTAACCCAATATCATATCTTGGTATAAAGATCAATAGTGAATAGATGAAAGAGATTATCATCTTCCATGTTATGCTCACACTTTTTAGACAAGGTCTTCCATTATTTGATGAAATATTGCACTATTTTTATTTCAAGTTACTTGCATTTGATAAAATGAGACAAGGTATACTCAGGGAGGTAACTAGTTTAAAACTCTTGTACTAGAGTTTTAACTATGTCTTCTAAGCTAGTGATAGAGTGGGACTTGAGTTGATTATACCAAGAAAGTTTTTTTGCTAATAGCTTGGTATCAACAAAAGTGTTTAGTTTGACCCAATATTTGTATAAATTACCAAACATTTTTAAATATAAGGTAGGATTAGTTGACCTATTGTAACTAGTGTAGGTGTGATACCTCCTATGTCTATATTATCAATTGGAGGCATAAGAGGTTCATTTTAAAGATCTTTAATTATTTTGTTAACAAGGGGTGGTTGGGGAATGGTTTTTCCATGGGAATACCTAAGGAGGTGTCAGGGGCATTTTGATTTTGTACTCCCCATGGAACATGTTGAGGTTTATTTTGAGGGTGAATAAGGTGATTCTATATTTGCATCATTTCAGTGGCATTATTGGCTTGAAAATAATTCATTTGATTAAGAGTTTGCAATGAGTGTTGATGGGTTTGATTTGTATTTTGACAAGTTTGTACAGCATGAAAAACATTAACATTAGTATTAGTAGCTTGGGCTTCACTATGAGTAGTGGCATGCATAACACTAGTAGCATGAGAAGCATTAGTATAAATTGAGGTGTTAGTATCATAATTATCATGTCTAGAAAAATGTGCACTAGTAGAAGGATTGGAATTAGAAGAAAAAGAAACACTAGTGGGGTTATTACCATTGGTATCAAGTGGTGCATTAGTGGAGTGATTGCGAATGAGAGGTTTTGGAAAAGGCCCACTAGATGTTGAATTGGCCATGTTAGTAGATATACTTAGAATAGAGGTTGAATAAATTAAATAATAAGATATCATAATATGAGGAGTCAAAATATAAGGGATATTTTGAGAAGTAAATAAGGTATCACCCCCAAAGCTGTGAGAAAATATAGGGGAAGGTGAATGGGGTTCTTCTACTTCACCACATATCATGAGATTGTAAATAGTGGAAGGGTTTTTTCCCCTATGTTGAGGAAATTCATTAATGAAGAAAATCATTTTAGGCATGTACTCTAATTCCATTTCATCTTATAAAGAGAAAAGAGGTTAAAAATTGAAGATGAATGAGGAGTCTTATAATTTGTAGTGCGAGTGGTCACATGTACATTGATTTCATCTAAAGTGGAAGCCACAAGTTGTTGATGGGAAAAATTATTGGGATTGGTGAAGCTAATCATATCTATTGATTTTAACTCTATGTTTTCCTCAAATAGGAATTCAATGGTGATAGAAAGAGGCTAAAAAGGATGATGTAAAGATAAAATTAGAAAATAAGATATAGATTCAAACTAGTCGACTATGTTTTGTAAACCAAGGAACAAAATAGAAAGTTAAGGATACATAGTCATGAAAGTCGATTGTGTATTATAGGTAGGAAGGCTAAATATTATAATAAGGATACATATTCATGTAGATAAACTTTGTCCTATTGAACAAAGAACTGAACAGGGAGATAAGCATACATAGTCATGTTGGTTGACTAGGTATTATAAGAAGGTGGAAAAATAGTCTGTAATAGACTATATCAACCAAGATGACAGTGTTCTAAAATAGGGAAAGATTTTTCAAGATAAATTTGAAGTATAATAAAATTAAGCACATAAATAATTTGATCAATGTGACTAATCTAATTGGAACACACAGCACAAAACTTACACCAATGCTCACAAATGAAAGTTTTTCAATACAACACACAATGATCAAAGAATACGTAGTGAGTGAAATGCAAATGCTAATTAGTTGGTCATCCTAAGTGTTATTAATTTATAAAAAGTTTAATTTTAATTCAATAAGGTAGTTCATAAAAATAACTAATGAGAAAGAAATCTAAGGTTGGTTTCAGGTAGTTTAGGCTAAAAGGGATCTATATTGGTGATGGTTTTAAATTGGTATTGGAGCCTACCCCTTCACTTCATAATATTATAATGATAATGGTCTCAAGTTCTTTTCCAATATATACCATCAAACACATGTTTATACTTGGCCAAAAAACTAATTCATCTTCCCTATTGGTGATGAAATACAAATAGGTAGGCCTTGGGAAGATAAATGTTTAATGTTTTTTAAATGTAACTTGATTTGGTAGTGTGTGCAAAAGACTAAAATAGTGTGAATAAAATGGTAATTTGAAAAAAAACCTATTTAAGCTATGTGAGTTACTTAAGCACATCTACAACTAAAAAGGAAAGGTGAATTAATTACTAGAAAATTGATGTTAATTCCTTGATTGAGAATAGTATAAAGTCAGTTGAGACAACACTATATGCAAATAGTATAGAATAGAGTCAATTGGGTCACTGTTATTTTTTATAAATAAGGTATTTAAGAAAAAAATTAAATAAGTTGACTATATTTCTTAGATAGCTAATAAACTACAAAACTACATCAACTAAGTCGACCCAATTAGTTATAGGGTTATAATTTTATAGACTAAAAAATCATGAAAAATAGTACTAAAGTAAGAACTAAAATAACAAATAAAGAAGATAAAATCACCTTGGTAGGCTTGAAGACATTTTGGATTATAAATTTTTATGCTATGATGCTCAAATTCTACTTCTAAATTCTACCAAATAGGTCGATTGGTTTAACCAAGTTTGTAAAACCATGTATGTTGAAGAAGAGATCATGAATATAGTCGACATGTTCAACTATATTTATGGACCTGTATGTTGATAAAATCAAATAGAAAATAGAGTTGACTGGTTAAATATATATACCAATCTATAACTGAAGAATAATACTATGTCAAACTACTCGATCCAATAAACCTATTATTTGTAAAGGCCTACACAAATAAAATATAGTCATTTTGAAGTGATTGTGTGTTAAACCTATGTACAAAAAGTTAGAACTATACTGATTGGTTTGATAAATTAATACAAATATAGAAATTGATGTCAAAAGTGATGGCATAAAATAAAACCAATAAGGACTAGATTCACATTGAGTTTCCTAGATCAAGTTCACTAGAATGTATGCAAATGGAAATGCAATTGATCTATAAATCAATCCTAGCTCAAAGAAGATAAATCCTACTTACACTTTTGATTGTTGATAAATTATATATTAATGGTCATGACCAAGATGTATCTACTAGACTTAACTAAGGGATATCTTACCACAATAATATCATGAGGGATGGTTCTGAATCCTCCAATCAAGAAAAATTATGCAATAACATTAGTTAGGTCCTGTGTTTTCATATTCACTAAGTATAAATGACAAAATCAAAGTAAAGTCTATTCTAGTGCTCACCAAATCTTTTGGCACAAAGTGGGGGTAATAAACATAAAAATTAAACATGGATATAAGAAATATACTCATGTCAATGTATAAAAAATCCTAATTCATGTGTGAGAAGTAAAAATGCTAGCCAATCTACTCTTACAAAGGAGGAACAACATTAGGAATACTTACCTTTGAATGCAAACCTATCGAGATTCAATCTCTCCCTTGGCCATAGTGTTTCATAATAGGTTGTTTTGGTATGTAATGATGACAAGGATAAATCAACTCTAGGCTATAAAACTTATATATGCATCCAAAATACTTCTCCACACAATAAGATCTATATCTTCAAGGAAAGTATTGAAACCCTAATCTATGATCCTCAAGTACAATGGTGGATAAGTAGATGCCCAATATATATATCTTCTTCTCTTCTCTCCTAATAAATGATGGAATGAGTGTGTATATATAGTTGAATCTAACCCTAAACCTTTCCAAAAGTTTAGCTGATAGGGTTAGAAATGAATTTTGTCAATTAGATTATAGGGTTGATGGGCTTGATAGTGTAACACAAAGCATTAGAAAGGGTTTTAGACTAGGGAAGGGCTAGTGAATGTGGAAAATGACTAGAGGAGTGTGCAAAAGATGATGAAAATATTAGGGGAATATTTTTAAAATATGGTTGTGTAAGTATAAAGTGGTAGTATAGGGATAAAAATCCTATAAAGCATCAATGGTTTGCCCACACCCTTCCCTATGTACCCCTTAAAACATGCACCTAGAGAGATTAAGACTCGACAGGTTCCTACAAGAGAGAAAGAATCAATAATTGATAAAGTTTTAAATATTATGTCTATATAGAGTCAATTAGGCTGACCCTATCAACTAAACTTCTAAAAAGTTTTAGGGTTAGATCCAGCTATATATACACATTTATTTTGTTATTTATTAGAGAGATTAATAGTTAATTATTCATTTGCACTTCTTTAGAATTTGCTCTTCCACCATTATACTTAAGGAGTTATTTCTTAGGTTTTATACTTGGAGAGGAATCTTGCCTTGTGTAAAATTCTTGGATACTTTAGCCTTTCTTAGCTATCCTTACAAACCATAACAACCTCTTGTGAATCACCTTTGGCTAAGTAAGAGATTGGGTCTCGATGGGTTCATCTTTAAGGTAAGTATCTCTAATTGTACTCCTCTATTTTAGTAGATAGAAGTATCATAAGTAATGGATTTTTAGTATATTATTCTTTCCATGCATTAGGGTTTTACCTATGCATAACTTAATTAAGATTCTACTATGCATGTTTAATTTTTATGATTATTACCCCCAATTTGTGCCTCAAGCTCTAGTGAGCACTAGATTAGATTTTACTTTACTTTTAATTTACTTTGTGAATATGTAAACATAGGACCTAGCTAGGGTTATTGCATGGTGTTTTTTGAGTAGAGGATTTGGAACCCTCTCTAGTGATGATATTATGGCAAAAGATCCTTTGGTTAGTGTTGACCAAATTTGACTTTAAATCAAATTGGGGCCCCCCTAGGTAAAAATTTAACTTTTAAGTTTTTTATGGGTCTAATATAGATGTCACAAGGTGTTTCATAGGCTAATTGATGTCATTTGATGTTATACTAGCCTTGATCCTTAGTCATTTTAGTCTTTATATAATTTTTAGGTCATTTTAAGGTCAAAAGGGGTGCATTTCATGACATGTATGGATTTATTAAGAAGTGTGAAGGTTCAAAAATATGATGTAATGTCCCATGTGACCTTAAAGGTCTTAATTAACTAAAAACTAAAAATTGGTAGGTTCATTAGAAGAAAAGGTAGTTTTCTTGAGAAAGAAGAAAATGGCACTTATACATCTCATTGGGAAGTGTGCCACATAGGATATGATCATGGAATGCCTCTTCAAATTTACCAAGCTTAGTTACATGTTTGGTTTTCTTTGGAAGTTTCATTTTTGTGCCAAAACCATTCTACTCCTTTTTCAGTCCTCTTAAAAAATAAAAGTGACTTTCAAGTTTTTGCTAAGTATGGACAGGTGAAGAGGTTTCAAGTCAAATGATTCTATGAAGTTGTATTACACTCACATACCTTAATTTTCATATAATTATTTTTAATAATAGTAAATTTTTATTCATGAAACTGACTATATCTTTTTGCCTATTTATCTGTGTACCCTACAAGTTTTGCTCTTATATGGGAAGGTCTATAAAATTAGATTAATAAAATTGGTTCAAAATTATTTTGAATACATTTTATCATTTTATCCATGATATTTTACATTTATATTTTATATAATGAGCCAACTAACTCAATTTATAAAGAGTGAAGGAATGAAGTTACAGTCATTTCTTCTAATTACTGAGGTTTTATTCAATGTTATGGTTATAGAGGGAAGTGAAGTGATTTTTTATTGATCATAAGTTTATTTAATTCATCTTAAATTCTAAATCCAACTTCAAAATTGACTTCAATATCTAAGAGAGAAAGTAAATGCATAAAATTGTCATCTACGATAGTTGTACGGCTTGTCATTAGTTGGAGGAGCATGAAAATGTGTTTGCACATATTATAATGTTTGGAGGGTCAAAATATGTTTTTTCATAACTTTTAATAATTTTTAATTATGTTTTATCAACTATAAAATCAAAAAATGGTCTTGGAGCATACTTGTGACATTTTGGGATAAGTTCCCAAAATTGTCAAAATAGAGGTCCATGCCCATTTTTGAAGTTTCCCATACAAGTTTGTATTGAGTACCAATACCTATAAGTATACCTATATTAAATATCTCACATATTTATACCATTTTAAAAATAAGAGTGATTTTTTAATAAAGGTAGATAGTTGTCAAAAGCTTTCAAGTTGCTCTCCAGGACACTAAAATCACTTAGTGCCATCTGCAGCCAATAGAGTACTTGTCAAACATTGAAAGCACAAGGAAGGGAAGAAGTAATAAAGCATGTTTGAGGAATTTTAATAATTAAATATTATTTGGTAATGGAATATATTACATGTGGTATTTATGACACTTTAAAACCCTTCTTGCACACAAAAGAGGTGGAGATAGTCCATACAAACAACCTAAATGTCTATCTACAACTAACAATGAGCTAGCATTGGTGTTTTAGTAGTGTTTTATGGAATACAAAGATGAGGGTATAAAAAAAAATTGTGACTTTAGGGTTTTAAATAATGTCTCTAATAATCATAACCAAATTGAAAGTAGATAAAAGCACCTACAGGTAGGGTTCCAAGAATAGGTCATAGTCTGAGCCAGGCAGAGAGCAAAAGGGGTGCTTTGATCAAGGTATACACTTATACAAGAAGAGATTCATGAATAAAAATAACAAAAAATTACTCTCAAATATTTATAAAGTGAATTATATCACAATTTTTATAGGAAATGTGTACTATCAAACCCCTTTTCTCCACAACACAGTTGAATGTGTTGATTGTCACAAATAATAAGCAAAGAGGAGGTGTTCTTAGTGTCAATAGGACATGAACATGAAATAAAATAGATATATATCATTAAAAAAATTTCAATAAATATTTTAAATTTTTTTTAAACATAGTCTCAGGTTTACCTAATCAAATCTCACATAAAACATGATGTTAAGAAGCAGGACATAGTTAAGAGATCATACTTAGTCTTAACTATTCAAGGTCTTGGAAAGGGATATGTGGAAGTATTAAGTGATTATAAAACTTGAATAATATAAATTATGGTCATAATAACCTCATTTCACTCTCACAAGTGGATTTTAAATAGAGAAAGGTCTCAAATGATACACATATAATCCACTTGGGAAGGGTTCACACATAATCCTTGCCTAATTGTTCTGTCTTGAAACTTGAGGTTTTTAGATGGTCAAATAACCTATAAGAGAGCTCAAAATTTTTAAAAATAACATATATCACTTGGATAATATCATAAAATATCCATTTTTATCTGGGAAAATATGGGAGTGCCCTCTGTTTTATCTTAGACAGAGGGCACTCCCTTGTGAACAAAATTGGTAGGTTTGGGGGAAAAGGGAATGAATACTGAATAAAGGTCTATTTGGGAAAGGAAAAAATATTGTTAAAGTTATTAAAAATATAATACAACATTAATAGCCAAAATATAAATGGTGAAGCTCAATGAAATGGTCCAAACCATGAGGGTTGCAGTCAAGGCTATGAAGAATGGTGAAACCTAGTGTTAGGTGAGGAAGTCATCTTCATTTATAGTATTTGATATGACTTATAGATTATTTTAACATGTGTATGTTATGACTAAAAATGTGTTTGGACTATTATAATGCAATTAAAACTATCAATAGTCATTTTGAGCTCTAGGGTACAGTTAGGCTTGTTGGGCAAAGTTCAAGCCTAAGGCCAAATAGGAAGTCACTTGCATTTATAACATAAGATGAAAATTTGAAACATTCTGAGTGCGAATGGAGAATTTGAATGCTGAGCACGTGCATACGTGAGTGCGAACTCCAATCCTAAACTAGGTAGCTATTGATCTGGTGGCTGGTGTGGTTGCGGCTTATGCTACGAAAGGGACTCCACCTGTGAATGGAGAAAGGATCCTGATCGCCCATTCTTCTACAGAAGGGGGTTTTGTTCCAATTACGAATATAGCAAAAGGATCCCCTGTTATTGGTTCTGTCCCTGGGTTAAAGGGAAGAACTTATGCAGATGTGGCTTCTTTTGAAGCTAAAATACAGGACGCAAAACATCAAGCTTCTACTGGGAGTTTGTGCATTTCACCAGTAAGTGCTTTAAATCCTATTAGGGTTGATCTAGATCCTGATACAGTTGAAGCAATCTTTAATCAGGTAGATTATTTTTCAAAGTATGCAGTTATTTTTTGATTTCATGGCTACTGGCCATCTCTTGCAGATCTACATGGCTGGATCTCCAATACCTGGCTGCCACTAATTGATGGAAATGTTGAAATATACCCATGTGTTAAAGTTTTTTTTAGCTTTATTCCAAAACTCTAAGGATAGGAAGACTATTCTGTCTAATAGTATTTTTTTATGGTAGGGTAAATACCCTCTTATGGCCAAACGATGGCATATGGATTGCAATCCTCTCATGGAAACCTTCAACAAGATCCTTGTCTGGGTTCGGCTCCCTAATTTGCCAATACATCTATGGCATGAATCGGTGTTTAAAACCATTGAAAATGCTATAGGGGAGTTTTTATTTAAGGATGATGAAACTAAGAGGTTTTACTGCTCGACTTGTGCACACCTTATGGTTGAGGTGGATGTTTCTAAGGGCCTCCCTGAGGTGATTTGTCTGGACTCCCCTAGGGGTTCTTAGACGCAAATGTTAGATTTTGAAGGTTTACCTTTTTGATGTAGAAAATGTCACCTGACAAGGCATGTTGCAGCCTGGTGTACTGCAGGGAAATCCAAATTTAGAAGATCACCTTCTTGGTGGTCTGAAGCTGATCATGAACATTATTTTGCTAAACAACCCGAGGAAGATTTGAGTGATTCAGAGAATGAGAATGAAAAGAGTATCCATTCTGAATCGATGGATCAGGAGACTTTGCTGGAGACAGATCCTACTGAAGGTAATGTGGAGATTGGATTATGTGATCTCTCTAAACTAATTACTGAGGAGGTGGTGGTCCCTCCACCTATTTTGAAGGATTCTCCTAGGAGCCAGAAGTTGGCTGGTTCTCGAAAGGATTTTACTGAGGCACCGATGCCCCCTGGACTTCATGGATCATGGCCTTTTGAGGACTGGGTTGTTGAGGCAGCTAAGGTAGAGGATGGTTGGACAGCAGTTAAGAGGAAGAAGTCTAAGCCTTTGGTCCCCCCTCTAGATATGAAACTTTAGTCTTGTAATAAAAATATTAATTGTTTGTCCAGCTCTTGACTATTTTTTTCAAATTCTTGGTTAATCTGGTCTTGCTTATGCAGGTTCTAGGCTTTTTTGTATCCTGGTTGTGCTTAAGGTTTATCTCTCTTCTGATGTATAGGGTTTCAGGGCCCCTTCAAAACCTATTTTTACCTTAATCTAAAACATAAGATGAAAATCCCCATGGATTAAAACATGTTTTTATGGTGGATAAAGAGGTTACCAATTTTTAGGGTAGATAAAACCAATAAAATCCATTTTTGAACCTTAGATCAACTCAAACCTACAAAAAAGTGAAGGAGAAGCTCGATAAGGCAATTTTACAATCTCACATATTTTTGGAGGCTTTAAATGGGAGAAATAGGAGTTAAAGGATGTTATCCAAGGTATTTAACTATGAAATTCTGTAATTTTTTGGAAACTTAGATGTCAGAGCTTTATGAATGAGCCTTAAGAGTGGAAACTACTCAGAAACCCTCTAAAGCCCTTGCAAGGACTAGTCTAGGGAAATAGAGATAGATATGAATTATAATAATATATTTTAACTATAATTATGATTTAAAATTATATATTACTCACTTATTCTCCCTCCCATGCTTTTTATTTGTACAAACTTGTATGGGCATGGTAAAAATAGGGTATTTTGGACCATTTTTTATGTTGTGTAGGTTATAAGAGGATTATGAAGATGAAAAATACTTTGAGAAAAATATTAATACTTTAGATAACTCCCCATACTCATTTAATTTCTAAAAATAACTCTTAGTTTCCTCAATAGGAGCTCTCATCTCAGCCAGTCAAAACTAGCATATTAGACAAGCTAGTGAGAAGTGTGAAAACTCTAAGGGAATGTGATTTTAAGGTATCCCAAATGATTCTAAGGACATGGATGATATTTAAAAAATTTATACACTCCAATAAATGTAATTTCATGATTTGATTCCAATTTTGAGGACAAGTGTGCAGGGTGCATGAAAGAGGAGTTTTCTAGACTATAGATGATGATAGCTCCTTTATAGTTGATTCTAGATGACTAGGTCTAAAATCAAAGCATGGAGAGGCATGTATAATTTCCTTAACATTAATCTCAATAATGTTATCTATTATTAATTATCTATAAGGCATTAAAGTAAGGATAATCATACATGTAATTTTTTGAGCCAAAATGAGGGGTTTTATGCCACTTTTCATGAATTTTATGCCTTGAATTGACACTTGTGCTTCTTGATATTGCATTATTCATATTGCATCCTTCTCTCATGTTCAAATAATTTATTCTCTCATCTTGATAAGTGTCCTTTTTACCCTTGGACTTTTCTCTTCTCCTCTCTCTCTTAACTTTCATAATAACTAGCCATTATGCCATTGTACTTTATGCTCCACCTGATTATGGTGAAGCCCTGATCATTTATATACCTTTTTATCATTAATAATATTTATTTTTACATCCTCCAATACTATTATTAGTGTGTTAACTTATAATGATTGATTTTGTATAAGTGATTACTATGGATTCCTTAGCATGTTATTGCATTTTATCATGTATTTATAGTTACAAAGCTTCTTCTTACAAGGCATGTGAAGTGTTATATGAAATTTCAAGGATTGAGTTAGTTATTCTATTCATTAGTGACATCATAAGCCTCTTGTCTATTCTTCCTAGCTTTTGACATTTATTCATAACCTCAAAATGTAACATTGATATGAGAAGATGAAGATTGGAGAAGTGTATGTTTAGTTTGTCATTTGATTTTAAGTTTAACATGCATATGGTTGGAAGAAATCAATCTATTTTGTGTATCACCTCACTTAGGATAGTTTTTTTCAGTTAACTCTTTTCTTTTTCATCCCTCAAAGTTAAGTTTATTTGTGATACAAAATGGTACATCAAGGGAGTTATCCCTATCTAGACATTCACCTCATTCCTTAAGCTACCCACAAGCCTAAAGGTGTCTCCATTTTGCCACTTTTATGAGGACATATTTTCCATATCCTCAAAGGGTGTAAAAACAAGTGACAATAGTTAGGTCCAGTGGATCCATCTTGGTCATGACCTCAAATATCTAATGTATCAATAATCAAAAGTGTAAGTAGGATTTATCTTCTTCGAGTAGGATTAATTAATAGATCAATTTCATTTCCATTTGTATAGACATATAGCTATTAAATAAATTTATTGTACTTATATTTTTCTTTATTTGGTTGTATTTGTCAAAATGAAACTTTATTTAAGTTTTTAAGATTTCATTGGTTGGATTGAAAATATTTTTTTCACACCCCATGGTTAATTCTAAGTCATTATATGTTTTGTTCAAGCCATATTTTTCTTACATGGGTTTTGTTTTTGACTAAATTACTAACCATTTATAGATTTTATTTTTGTCTTAGTTTTGGCAATTCAATCCTTTGGTAATTCATAACATAATTTAATAGTCAAGATTCTATAGAGCTATAGATATTAATCTACATGTCAAAATACTACTAACTCAAAGAAATCCATAGTCAAATCCTTTTAAAAAAGTGACTGAGTCTTTTTAAATCTCCAATTCCTAAGATCGTTCCACACAACATGATCTATGTGACCAATCCCAATGGAGAGTTAATAAGAAATACAAATTTTCATGCTTCTAAGGCCCTAGGATTATAACACTTGTCACCATCCTAAAATCCTAAATCGATGATAGTGAAAACCCAAAGATGATGACAAAAAGTTTCCTTATATAGTAATTTTTGAATAGGTAGAGTAGTCAGATCCATCCATGTGTCATCATCCTACTAACTAGGAAGTAATGACAACAAATTTCCTTGTATGGTCATTTTATAGTGAATAGAATAATAAGAGCCATCCATGTGTCATCATCCCACTAATTTGTGGGTGATGACAACAAAGTTAATTATATAGTCATTTCTAGGTGAGTAGAGCATTGATATCCATCCACATGTCATCATCTTGTTACTTAGAGATAACATTGGCAGAAGACAAACTCATGAAGTATATAGAAAACTTTAATTCTATAGAATCATAATAAGTGGTAGCAAAGCAAACCCTAAATAAAAATTGTATATTGTTGAATAGAGATTTGGGGCATTGGAATCATGCCAAATAGTAGTGAAGTAAACATGCAAACATCCCCCTCATCATGCAATGAGCCTAAACTTGATATCCTATCAAAGTGAAGACTAAGAATTGGTTATTCAAGGGAGTAATTTACCTAATTAAATGGCTTGAAATTCACCAAAGCCAAGTAGAATACATGATCTTGAGCAACTTACTAAAGTATTCAAAACACAAAAATCAATAAGAGATTCGAGACCTTGGAGATGGAGATCTCTTGAGATAATTTTAAAGGTAACATGAAGACATAAGCTTAGTAGCATTCATAAATGAATCAAAAGACATAATAAATGGAAATTGCACCTGGATTGAGTAGAAAATGAGATCAAATAAAATGTACACAACATGAGTTTTCCTCACTAATCAAAGGCATCAATAAGTTATTCAAGAAGAAAAGATGCAACTATATATAGATTGGAATAATCCATTATTTTCATATTGCCTAGGCATTAACATTTAATAAAGGATTTCATTTAAAATAAGTTGTGTTTAAATTGCATATAAACATAAGAAATTGGGAATTGATAAAGTAAATAAATGAGATAACAACCTTATCATTAGTATTGGTTAATAATAAGGTGTCTATTCCTATTTGGATCAATAATCCATTAGTAGAATAAATTTAATGACACAGATTGCATATTAATTATTGGATTTTGGATCACATTGGAGATTGAATCCACTTTCATCCTGAAAGTTGTATATAAAATTGTGCCATGACAATATTAGCCTTATCTTATAACTTCTTAATGTGTTATCACAAAAGACTCAGCTCTAATCAGCTATTTTATTTAATGTTTGTATCAAGAGTATTGAATTTATAGTTGTGCATCATAACCATGATGTACTATCCATGTTTATAATAGTAACATTGCTTTCCATTATAATGGTAGATACATTTGAGTACCAAAACTATTTTGAGATTGAGACAAGATTTCAATTGCCCTTTCTCATAGTTTTGTATTGATGTATTATTAAGTATCTTGATTTGAGAAGTAATCTATGTAAATAAGTTTTATGATGTTATTGGTGTGTAGGTGGATATACAATTAAATTGTGCAAAAACTAGTTAATTATATATGATCCTCATTTTATTTATCTTGAGACTTGTATTAGTCATAGTGTGCAAATAGCTATAGGCTTATGTATTAGCTTTATTTTAAATATATTTCTAGATTTCATGTTGACATAATTTTCCTTTGAGTCTTTCTCATTATGGTGTTATAATTTGTGAAATAACTATACTTGATGACCAATGATTTGATTAGAGGCTAAACTAGTCTAATTTGTGAGTATAGGAAGACCTATCTAAAAATATATTGACCTCTTTAATGACCTAATCTCTCCCTCCCTTTTATAATTTTTTTAATGAAGAATGATCTACCCATTACATTGTAAATAATCCATTTCTAGAGGAAACCAACTATGAGATCTTGAATATTTTTAGGAAATCAATTGAACTTTTGGTGGAAATAATCACATCCTACCTATTTTATATCATTTGGATTTTTTTGGCCCTTAGATCACCATTAGGTCCTAAAAATAAGGGTACACTTTGTCCCATGATTTATGGACTACTTTTGTTCACTTAGACCAGTTATTTCTTAATTGTTATTGAGTGGGTCACAATTTTATCCTAACATAAAATGGTTCTAAAAGTAGGGTTATGCTAATCTCCTCTAAATTACTTAGATTTTAACTTGATGTCTTCTCATTGTGATTCTTCAAATTTTCTATTAACTTATTAACACAATCAATAGAAATTAGTTATATAAGGAGGGTGTGCCATATTTCTTATGTCATAAGTCTTTCTGATCTTGAAACTCTAGGTAATATAAGCATATCATTGACTATAGATAATTAGTTCATTCATATTATTTTAATTTGTTGTGCAACCAAAAACATATTAACAAAGATTAACATTTACCACTTTGGAATCTTTTTTTATAGCTCAACTTTTCACACTTGAGAGGGTGTTTCAAGTCCTATCACTTGAGCTACATAATGGGATTAATCCTAGGTTATGGGTGATATAAAATTAGAATAAACATATAGATTATAGAGTAAACTCCCCTTGATGTATCAATTAGGATCCAATACTAAATTATAAATCAAAGGGGGTATATATAACATAAAATCAAACTAAGGGGTGATACACCAAATCAATTGATCAATATCAACCAGATTCATGTGCACATGTAGACCATGAGACTAACATGAACATACACTACTCCTAATCTAAATCTCTCACATCATAATTTAAATGTGAAGTTTATGATGGATGCTTAGGCTAGGAGGACTAATTAAAAGGTATTGGATGACACTAATGAAAAGAAAAACTCACTCAACCCTTGCACTACACTTACACACTTCATATGACTTGCAAAAAAATATTTCAAATTGCATATAGGTGTTAGAATAGGACAACATGACAAGGAAGACTAAGCAAATAACTTAACAAGAACAAATATCCATGCACACACACTAAGTACAGTCATATAAAGAGGTAAAACTAATAGTCTTTATTAGTCCAAGGCATATAAATGAGCAGGGATTCACCATACTTAGGAGGAAGATCCTTTACAAAGCCAAATAAGGTTGCTTATATAGAGAGAGAAATGGTGTAAAAGAGAGTTATTGAAAAGTGTTCCCTTATGAAGGATTATGTCATTAAAAATAATATATACAAGTAGTAAATTAGGAAGTCATTTATCAACATGTGTCTTTTGAACTGATCTTCTCTTCATCAATGTGGCATAGAGTAGCTCTTAGCCTTGTTAGGTGATTCATCAACCCATTCATTGAACTTCCAATTCTTGTTTATAAAGAGTTACAAGTATATGTGTTTATGTGTGTCATTTTTGTTATGCTTTTAGGATCTTCCATATCAATCTTTTATAGTTATTGTAAACTTATTTTATCCTTAAAATCTCATAAGCTTCATTAGCTCTCTTTGGCCCAAAAGTCTCACATCTTTCCTCCATCTTCATGAATTCAATATCTCTCCATGAGAGACATCTCTTTTCCTTATAAAACTTGTATTAACCCCCTTGGATTCCTCAAACACTTTATAGTAATCAATTTCACACATAAGGCTCTTACTTGCCTTCATTCCCTTATATCCCTTAAAATAAACAAAGATCTTTGTGTAGAAATTTTTATAGATAATCCTAGAAAACTAATAATATATTTGAGTAACCACTATTCTCTTCCTTCTCTTTAAAAATTTTCATGACCAAACACTAAGTGAAATTGTACTTACTCCACCTATTTCTCTTCTTAATTAGCCCTTAATTAGGTCTCTAGGCCTAAAAATGAATATTTTATTCCACACATCCCTCAAACATGTGAAACTCCACATAGATTTTTTATTCACTTTTATGACCTCCCAATCAATCTCCATGTCAAATCTGAGTGTCTGAAACCTTGTACAGATGGGTGAAATAAGAAATGGTCAAAATCCTAGCCTAGGTAGATACTTAGGCCCAAGAGGCAACTAAAGTGATTTATAAATAAAATAAAATTTTAAAATTCTTTATTATGGTTTTTTTAGTTCCTACACCATCATAACACAACTAAAAAAATTGAGGGGAAACTCTCCAAGAGTACTCCATAGGTTTGCAGCTAGGCTTCTTAGATAACAAAGTAGTGCAGTCACCCTTGTTAACCCAAATAAGTGACTTGAATAGATCATATACCCTCTTATGATATATATAAAGGTTCATATGGTATTATAGGATACCTACCTATGCTTAAAAATCATATTTACCTGATTTGAGGGCTTACCACCACCTTGCACACTCATAAATAGGCCTAAAATTTAGCTTTTTAGGCTTATTCAATACTTTTTATCCTTCACACATGATATAAAATGATTATATATATATATATGTTAAATAGTATTAAATAGGTTATTAAAATGTATATATTTTCATTCAAATGCATATTAGATCATTGGGGAGGTTTTCATTGAGTATCTTTTGTGATGACTAGCCTTTCACAAGCAGTTTCACACTGCCTTCATGAAACAAACCTCTAGGAGCACTTATTGGGTCAAATTTATGTATTTTTATACCTAAAGAGATATAATACACTTTAATCCACATTTTAAAATAGTATTCATATGCCCAATAGATAAAATACCTTATTTTGAGCCTAAAACCTTATAAAAACACAACATTAAATGCATTTATACATGTGAGAATACAAGAAAATATAAAATTAAGGACATTATTTGGGTGAGTAATGATAATCATATGTCTTAAAGGGAAATTAAATTCATTACTAGGCATATATTTCACTTTCTTCTCCATTGATCTCCTAGAAGGGTTTAAGAGGGTTTATATGCGCTTGGGTTCTTAAGGATAGTCCATAAAGGTTAGGGACTTAACGTCTAAAATAATTACACTATATTTGAGTGAACAAGGATTCATAACTATACCTAGTTTATTTATTTCCAATTCACCTTTTTCATATATTTCCAAGTTAAACTTTGAGGCTCTCTGGTGTTTAGTAGGCAATCTATGCACCTTAGAGAGAGTTTTAAACCAAAATGGCCAATTGGGGTTATTTCCCAGCAAACCAATACCTCTACCACATCCATTAATCTCTTTAAAAACATATAAAGTTTTTTTAAGTCTTATTCAATTTCCTTTCATCATTTAGGTTGATTTTTCTAATGGTAGGGTTTGAGAATAACATTAGGCCTAAAGACCTAACTTCTATGTTTCCTAATTTTTTCCAACAATGGAGAGTTACTCTTTAATTTTTCACCTCTGCATGCATTTTTATGACTTATATTTACATTCTTTATCATTTTTATTTACTTTTATATTTTTTGACTTAGGGTTTCCCTAGGTGCAATCTATTTGGAAAAGCTTGTCAAGATTGTTGTAGTTGACTTTCACACTATAGAAATTTATGTTTTGTCATCTCTGAGTTTATTTGGTAAGTGGTGAAATTTTGGATAATTTTTTATCCTATTTTATGACTTTTTACATGTCTCCAATAACTCAAACTACCTTGAATATTCACCTAAACATAACATAGTCATGTTGCGTAAAGTCACACAATCTATTAACAAGGAGTATATCTCTCACATGGTTGATTTCAGGTGACCTCCTATATTTAAATGATTTTAAACCCTATGTATATATATTATAATGTCATATTATCCTATTAGGTTTGCCTTCATACCCAAAATTTCTTCAAGAACTTGTAGGTCTCTTACCATTTCTCACACTGGCCTATACAATACTATATAGTCCTCAAGATTGTATTGCATTGGGGAAGGTCTCCCTTGAGTTGGGTTTTGTCTTAAATGAGGTTATAATTAAAATATATTCCCTATCCATCATCTAAAATCATAACTTTTTCCCATGTAATTTCTCCATAGAGTTTTAAGTGAAGAAATTCCTCTTAAATTGATAGGGTTGATAGTCCTAGGTCGAGAGGGAAGTTTCTAGGCCTTGAAGCCTTCAAAGTGAAACTCATTGATTTGGGTTGTCTCCTATTAACCTAAAAAAAAAAAATTCCATGTCTATATATTATTTTACATATGACTTGATAATTTTTAACACATAAACTTGCACATTCTATCTTCAAGTATTTGAATGAAGATTTAGGCATCAGTAAGTTCTTGCCTATGTTTTGGTCTACTTAGACCCATGATTCCTCTATATATGTTTAACATTTAATTTCCATAATATAAATTAACTTCCATGAAAGTTTCATACCCTGTAAAATACCTTGAGTATGACCAATTAGTACCAAGCCTCCTAGAAGGCCTGAGTAGCCTATAACATTGAAAGGGTGGATTGAAACAAATGACCCAAACATTACAAGGATTCTTGTCATTTTCACTTTATGTATGATTATATATATCATAATATAAGTTTTAAAATATTTAAGTATATTTTACCATAATCATCATGTATCCATTGAGTTCAATCATGCATTTTCAAGAGGAAAATTGGGAGATTGAAGATTTTGTAGGCAATTTTAAGCAATGTATCTTCTTAGCTTTTGTTCATAGAGATAGAGACCTAGATCTAAAAACTAATAACACAATTTGGGAAGGAATCAAGGAAATTTTCCTTTCCTAATATATTTTTATCTAATCTTCTCTCTCCACTATACAACAATGCAAAACCATTGGTTTTGTCTGAGCTTGTGAAGAAGCCCAAGAAGGAAGATGAATGGTTTCTTGATCTTTCTGACCTATGAGGCACCATGGAAGTTTAATTATGATTATGATGGACCTAGAACATGTTTAAAATTTTCATATCTCTCTTTCATCAATGTATACACCTACAAAACCATGTTTTTCTCTTTCTTTTGGTGTTGAAAACCTCTTGAAACTACCACTTATCATTTAAACTAACTCAAACTAACTTGACACATGTTTTATCCATACAAGTCCCTCTTCCTAAACTTTTTTTGACATCTAAAATACTTTAGATACATTGGAACATAAAAACAAATGAATTTTATCAATGGTTTTACACTTGGAATACTAAATAAGACCTAACACAAGAAAAGACCTTTACTTTAATCTCTCTAAATTAACCTTAAACCTTGAAAAAAGCCTTATAGATCATTATTAAATCTTGAAACAACTTGTAAGGACCAAGTTTTGAAATATGGAGGTGATAATTTAACTTTTGAGGTCAATTTTTTTAACATCTTTGGTGACTCATAAGGGTATCATTCCTACCATGCTAATAGATCAGTGGCATTACAAGTCCATTAGGCTAGGGAGTCTCTTGCATTCTGAAACAAGCAATATTAGACTTTGACAACTGACTATAAGCCCTTAAACAAGAAAAGATAGATTATTTAACCTCCAAACACATAAAAAATAAGAATAACACACAAATCAAATGAAACTAGACTAAACAACACACATTGTGTTATAAAGCACTTAAGACAAGACATAAGCAATATACTATACATAACTAAACTTAACATATCATTTTCCTCCAAGATCAAATGGGAAGCTCTTGAAGTGGCCATACTCTCATGAAATCAGATTTTCCCATGTTGAATGAAGTATAATAAAGTATTGCTCATGGAATGAGAGATTCTACCTATATTTAGAGATGTTGGCATACTCATAACCCTCTTGACCAGCATACAAACTTTCTTATTTCATTACCTTGTTCATGAATTGAATATGAGAGTCAAAAATAGATTCATACTTATCCTAATATTGACTACTTGGCACAAACAATGCCAACTATCTCTCATCTATAAAAATTTTCTAATCAAACTAAATAAGATGAAATAGATCTTGTGGCATGCTTGTAGGGTTAGCTTCAAGGAGAGATGCACCTTTCTTATTAATTAATTAAGACAATTGGAACTTAGTTTCCTTTTCTAATAGGGAATAATAGTCTAAAAAATAATTGAGAGTTTGATATCCTTCTTTGAGGACATCAAACAATTCATCATTAGGTGGAATTACCTCTTGAAATGTTGGAGTTGAGGAATTAGCTCTTTCTTAAACATTGACCTACTTACTACAGATAAATTATTACGTTTTGATCAACCTATACCCTCCTTGAAAAATATTTAAACCTGATTCAATCACCTCAAAAAATTATTCCAAATTCCTTTCATGAGCTTGTAGCTCAAATAGGTCCTCTTGTATCACATTAAACTCCTTTTTACATCAAGGGAGATGTTCATCATCTTAAGGAAATATAATAGGTTCAAAAAATTATGAATAATGTGTTTTGAGCTATGAATTTATTTGTCATTGATGTCATTTTGAGTTGTCTGTGTTGTTCTTGAGTTTGAGTTCATAAGCCATGTGCATGAATAAAACTAGTGAGAAGGCATAAGCTCGGTAGCATGATGAGGTGAGAAGTATGAAACTTTTGAGAATAATATTGGTAGTGTGTGACAATGGTATGATTTTTTATGACATAAATATGAGGTATTAAGAACATTACAAGAGGTTTCAATGTGTGTTCAAGGTCCAAGTATGATTGGTAGTTTAAGGCCTAATGTGAAAAGAGACTTAGTATGGCCTAATGAGGGGTCAAGTTCAGTTCTCAAGGTGAAAACATTCATAATATCATTGATATAGGTGGCATAGTTTTTTTAAAGTTTTTTGACCAAATTTGAGGTCAAAATCTAAAGCAAAAAGCATGAAATTTAGTTTGAGGTTTTTTGTGTATAAAATGAGGTATTATAGACCCAAGAAGGATTTTCTTATGATTGTTCACATGTGAAACATTTGCATGATATCCTAAGAAGTTTTTTGAAGTTTATTAATGATTTTATCTCATATTTCCTATCATTTTCTTTGGATTTGAGGTGCATTCCTTTATGAATGATTGCTAAGAATGGAAACTAGTTTTTAGTGCCTTAAAACCCTAACTGTGACCCAATATGGAATATCTTGTTGTAAATGGAATAGAATGGTTTTTATAACCTAGTTTTTTAATTTCAAAATTTATATTAATCCCCTAGATACCTTCAGGTGGCATTGGTTTGTCATAAGAGTGAGTGGAAGCTACAAGACACACCTTGTTTCTTGGATTTTTGATGTAACAAGTAGGGTTGACTAGGTCAAAGCATGAAAATGATTAGAGGATAATTTTTGATACTTGTATTTTATGATCATGTAAGTTTATTATTAGGTTATATAATTTAAATATGTTAAACTAGTAATTTAAGTTGGCCTATCGATAAAAATGCATAGTCAGGAAGATAATGAGAAAACTAGGCAAAAGTGAGAATGAGATTAGGGATAGATCAAAGTGGATTAGGTATGGATAAAAATGAATTGGGTTATTATTAAATACATGTAACACATATAAATTTTGAATATAATATTTGGATATGCATATATATATATATATATATATATATATATATATATATATATATATATATATATATATATATATATTTGCTCTCAAAGTGACCTATCTAACATATTGAGGTTTGTGTAGGGTGAAGACATGAGATTGGTCTATAAGACCAATATATATATATATATATATATATATATATATATATATATATATATATATATATATATATATATATATATATATATATATATATATATATATATATATATATATATATATATATATATATATATAATGTATGTGTGTGTGTGCACGCGCGCGCGTGCATGTGTGTGTGTGTTTTTTATAAGGATTATTAATTATCATATAAACCCATTTTGAAGTTTATAAAAAATTTCACACATGTGTTCTAAGTCTTGGTTTTTATGACTATGTTTTGGAGCATTCAGGTAGTTTTCTATGTATTAGTGAGAATGATGTTCTTGAGTCATTACACATAGATTTAAAGAATATAATTTATATTATATTTTTATATAGGTATCATAGGTTCATTTTTATTCATGATAAATTCCTATGAAGGTGTGAGAAGTCAAAGGTTCTTGACTGGGTGTTTGAGGCTTGTTTATAGTTCTGAGTGAGCATAAGAAAGTGGCATGTTTGAGGTTACTTTCCTTGTGTGGTTAAGTATAATTTACATTATTATTACCTTGATATAATTGATTTTATATCCATTTTATTTATTTATATTTTCATGTGTCAAGGTTGAGTGTATACTTCAGATATTCAAAGTAAACTTTTTCAATGAGAAGGGCTAATTGTGAGTGGGCCTAATGGTGTGGTTCGAGTGAAATGAGATAAATGGTGTTGGGGACTTAAGGTTAGATTTTAAGGGGTATAATTTAATATTTTTTTAATTTTTTCATCCATTTATGGAGTCTTAAAATATTCAATGTGTCCAAGGTGAAATGTGTGCCTTAAGAAGGCCTATTCGCATTAGGTCTCTATTAGGCCTAATGGTTGTTTTGGTCATTATGAGTGGTGACCAACCCATGTAGAGTTTTTTTCAATTTAAAAAAAAATGATTTATTCCAATGGTGATCCAAGTATGTATATGTTTATGGCTAACCAAGGTAGGTGAGATCAAGAGTCAAGTATAAGAAGAAGGTTCAATAGACCTAATTTGACTAGTTAGAATATTGAGGAGATGAGCAAATGTAAT
This sequence comes from Torreya grandis, assembly GCA_037957365.1. Taxonomy (NCBI): domain Eukaryota; kingdom Viridiplantae; phylum Streptophyta; class Pinopsida; order Cupressales; family Taxaceae; genus Torreya; species Torreya grandis. The sequence goes on along the minus strand of JARHVA010003188.1, from coordinate 2,060,977 downwards.
AGAAATTTGGAAACTAGGTAGAGGGATTGAAGACCATCAGATATTTTTTTAATATTTAATTAAGTTATAAATATATTTATATATATGATGAGCAAGTTGATATGACCTAAAACTACCAAGGAGAGGGCTAGTTGAGCGAAGAGGCCTAATAGGTTGTTTGAGAGAGATAGAAGAGTGTGAAGAGAAAAAGAAGGTGATCATAATTAGTTAGGTAATAAATAGGTGTCCAAATTTTTTTAAAATTTTTAGGTCTCTAAGTTGGTGTTGAGTCAGCCAGGGGGTTAGTTCCTCACAATTTGGTGCTTGTTAAAGGACTAGTTGAGTTGGTACTTGAATAGTGAGGGGTTGTTGCTCCTTGTGGGGTTGGTGCCTCACTAAATTTTGATTCATTTATTATTATAATATATTCCAATATATGTTTTATTTGGTTTTATTACCCATGAGGTTTTCCCACATATATCTTGTGTTTATGTGTTATGTTCATACTTCATGAGCATATGATTGGTTGATTATGCATTACTATATCTATAGATTAGTTTTAAAGATTAATGAATGATATATGGAATTAAAAGAAAATTTTATACACTAATTCACCCCCTCTCATTGGTTGTGCTTCCAATAATTGGTATTATATCAACGTACCTTGTGTAGACCTAACATTTTAAGGGAGATCTTTAGAGCACATGTATGGATTGTGATAATGAAAGTGTTTATAATGATTGTAATGAGGATATATCCATAGTCATTGAAATAAATTGTGAATGTTGTTCAAAAATGAAGAATAATATGAAATAATTAACCTAGATTATAATGAAATTAAAGACTTGAAAGGCACAAGTTGAGCAAGATACAATCAAGATGAAGACATATCAAAAATTTAAGGAGAGTACTGGAAAGCTTAACAATATTTTGGATAGTCAAAGGTCCTTTCATGATATGATAGGTCTTGGTTTCAAATAAGAACAAAATGAGTTCAAGGAGGGTCAGTTTCCAAAATTCAATGATCTATCAAGGAGTGATAAAACTGGTAGAATAAAGACCTATGTAGAAGTGGTCAAGTTTGAAGTCAATCATCAAAAATCCATGAAGGATTTTGTTCCATCAAAGGATATCAAAGGTAGTGGTGTATCATCCAATGATCATTAAAAGATAGATAAGGTTAAAAATAAAAGTATGTGGATTATTTCAATGGTTATTGTTTCTCTTGTGATCAATTTGGACATAGAGCTATTCATTATAAATAGAGAACTAGAATCTTATGTTATAACTACAACCAAAGAGGACATATTACAATAGAGTGTAAGAAAAAATCTATGAGGAAGACTAGCCATGTTAATAATATATGTAGTCTTGATACTAAAGAATGGATCAAGATAGCAGATCATATGGGTAAGATGAAGGAGAAGTAGGAGTCTAGAGGAGATGAATGTATGATACCCCAAACTGCCTTTCATACTTAGAATGAAGATCTAAAGTGGTATATAAATAGTGGATGTTCAAGTCACATGATAGGAGATAAAATCAAATTCATCACTATGAAGAAGAATTCCATAGCTTTAGTGAGGTTTGGAGATAACACATCTATTGATATAGTTCGAAAACGTGATTTGAGCTTCGACAACAAGAAGACCAAGACAAAAAATGTATTGTATTTAGATGGATTGAAACACAACTTGTTGAGTCTAAGTAAAATGTACATACTCTAACTTTTCATGACAAAGGATGTGAGATAAAGAGATCAAAATTAGGTAGGTTGATTTCAAAAGCCAAGAGAACTGAGAATAATCTATATGTATTGAATGAGATCATAAAATAGAAGTGATTTATGAGCAAGGTAGATGAAAGTTGTCTATGGCATAGGAGGTTAGGTCATCTGAACTTTGATAATATACTTAGGATTAGCTCTAAGGAGTCCATGAAGAACATGCCCAAAGTTTCCAAACATATAACTATTGTTTGTAAGGCATGTCAACATGGTAAGTAGACTAGGAGGAGATTCAAGTCTAAAGAATACTCTACTACTAGACATTTAGAACTAATTCATACTTATCTATGTGGTCCTATAAGGATTCAAATCATTCAAGGTGATAACTACTTCATGTTGCTTATAGATGACTTCACAAGAATGATTTAGGTAGTATTATTCAAAGAGAAGTTAGAAAATTTAAGTAAATTCAAAAATTTCAAGGATTTGGTTAAAAATGAGATGAAAATGAAGATCAAGTGCCTTAGGTTTGACAAAGGAGGATATTTTTGGTCAAATGAGTTTGATGAGTTTTGTGAGGTAATTGGAATATGAAGATAGTTCTCAACTGCTAGAACACTTTAATAGAATGGGGTAGTTGAAAAAAAGAATAGAATAGTTCAATAAATGGCAAGGACCATGTTGAATGAGTAAAAAAATTTTGATGACTACTAGAGAGAAGTTTTGGGTACTACATTTTACACTTTGAATAGAGGACAAATTAGGATCAATGGTGATAAGACTCCATATGAATTATGCAATAGCAGACCTACTAGTGTTGAACATTTTAAGGTATTTAGGAGTAAATTTTAGATCAAGAGAAATGAGGACTTAGGAAAGTTTAACTTAAGGTCATATGAAGGTATTTTATTGGGATATTCATTAGTTAGTGCTACCTACAAATGCTACAACAAGAGGATTCAAAAGATAGTGGAGAACACAAATGTTAAGGTTGATGAGACAAATAAATCATATTATCAATCAAAGAATGATTAAAGATAAATAGAGATAGATGAGGATGAAGAATAAATTGAGGAGATAAAGGACTCAAAATGTCCTTCTAGTCTTGGGAATAATTAGTCATTACATTCATTATGAATTATATTTTAAACATTTCATTAGGTTTTTTATATTGTTTTAATATTGTATACTCAAATAAATGATAATAATTTTGCTTGATACTCAAAAACTACCCTAGAAACCTTGTTACCTATAGAAGACATTCTATGGATGGACTAACTAAAAGGATAATATTGAATCTCATATCATTAGCAATAAGAGTGTAGGTATACAAACAAGAAGAAGAATGGTGAGTAATGTTAATCAAGAGAATACTCCCTTACTATCCAAATTTAAACCAAAAATCAATGTAGAATCAAGTGGAGATAGGTTTTGGTTAAATTCCATGAATGATGAGTTAACTAAAATTGAGAAGAATGAGACTTAGGAGTTAGTACCTATGCCTAAATACAAAAATATCATTGGTATAAAATGGGTGTTCAGAAACAACTTGAATGAGATTGGAGAAGTCACCAGAAATAAGGCTAGATTAGTATACAAGGGATATGCTTACGTAAGAGTGGACTTTGAGGAAACATTTTATATTTTATCAAGGTTAGAGGTTATTAGGTTGTTTATTGCCTATGCATGTTTCAAAGGCTTCAAGATGTACTAAATCAATGTCAAATCTAATTTCCTAAATGGGAACTTAAAGGAAAAAGTGTACATTGAGAAACTTGAGGGTTTCCTATTGAATAATAATAAGGACTATGTATGCATGTTGAAGAAGCCTCTATATGGTTGAAAACAAGCTCCTAAATCTTGGTATGCTAGACTAGACAAGTATCTTTTGGACCAAGGTTTCAATAGAGGAGTTACATATAATAACCTATATAACAACCATCAGTTCATAGTGGTAGTATATGTGGATGATATCATCTTTGGTGGATTTAATGAGAATATACCAAGGCCTTTACAGAGGTGATGAATTTATAATTTGAAATGTCTATGCTTAGATAACTATCCTTTTTTTTTGGACTTCAAATTAGTGAATCTAAAAAAGGTATGTTCATTTCATAGGTCAAGTATATAAAATATATGCTAAAGAAGTTTGAAATGGAATATTTCAAGGATGTAAGTACACCTATGGTTACAATATGTAATCTAAGCAAGGAGGATGAATATTCAAGTGTCAAACAGACAAAATATACATCAATAATTGGATGTTTATTATATACTACTACCTTTAGACCTGACATCATGTAAGTAGTAGGTCTTGTTGGAAGATTTCAATTATATCATAATGAAATTCATCTATAATCATCCAAGAGGATACTTAAGTATCTCAAGGGAACTATGGAGTATGGATTATGGTACCCAAGGAGTAAGAAGTTTGATCGTAGCCTATATAGATGCAGATTGGTTTGGGAGTCTAGATGATAGAAAGAGAACTAGTGGAGGATCCTTCTTCTTAGTTAAGTGCCTAGTCTCATGTATAAGTAAGAATAAACAATCAGTGGCCATATCTACTTGTGATATTGATTACATTGTAGTAGCTTCATGTTTTACTCAGGTGTTATGGATGAGAAAAACCTTAAGAGACTACAAAGTGGAGTTTGATGGTCCTAGTCCTATTTTTTATGATAATACTAGTGCCATAAGTGTTTCAAATAATCATGTCATACATTCAAGGACTAAGAAAATACCTATCAAATATCATTTATTAAGTGAAAAAGTAAGTTAATAATGTATTAATCTTGAATTTGTGTCAACCAAGTATCAGATTGTAGATATCTTGACTAAGCCTCTTCCAAAGGCTACTTTTAAACATATGAGATAGGAATTAGGTGTGATTCCTACTCCTATAAGTTACTAATCAAGTCAATTACTTAGGGGGAGATAATAAAAAGTTTTTTTTATCTCTAATAATAGGAAATAAGTGCAATAGTTATGAGGTCAAAGAGGGAGTCATAATAGTTTGTCAAGAAGAAGATGTTTGAAGTATGTATTGCGATAGGGGGAACTTGTTAATATGATATTTTATTCCTATTTATTGAGTTTTTAAATAGGGAGTGCTTTCTAATTAATGTCAAAGGGGGGGATTTATCTATATAGGGGAGATGTATCCAATTGAGAGAAGGATTTTTGAATGGTTTCTATCAATAAGTAGTTGTCGTCAATGACAAAGGGGGAGATTGTTGACAATGTGTTCTAATGTATGTATGGAGTTGTCATTTATGTCATTAAATTGTCATTGATTTCATTTTGAGTTGTCTTTGTTGCTCTTGAGGTTGAGTTCATAATCCATGTGTATGAAGAGACCTAGTGAGAAGGCATAGGCTTGGTAGCATGATGAAGTGAGTAGTATGAGACTTGTGAGAAGAATATTAACAATTTGTGAGCATGGTATGATGTTTTATGACATTAGGATGAGGTACTGAGAGAAGTGAAAGAGGTTTAAAGGTGTGTTAAAGGTCCAAGTATGACTAGAAGTTCAAGGCCTAATGTGTAAAGAAACCTATTTTGGAATAATAAGGGGTCAATTTAAGTTCCCAAGGTTATATAGATCATAATAACATTGCCAAATGTGTGCGTAGACACCAGAAAACTAGACACTTGCAATTCTAGGTGTTTGAATGCCTTGAGACCACCTTAAATCCTCCTAAAACCTTCTTAACCCCTTTTTCCACCCTCATAAATTAACCAAAGTCCCTATTCTACCCATTTATATTTAAAAAGTATTATTTTAAAACACCATTCAAAAATAGTTTTTGAAATCACTATTCACAAAACACTATTCACTATGGGACTCACATTCATTATTCATGATGATAGGCATATGACATGGAAGTGACATGACAAATGACATGGTATGTGAAATATCATGTCACATGGCATATGACATGACAAATGACATGGCAAAATGATGTGGCAAAGTGGCATGGCTTGGTACACCATCTTTAGCCCCTTTTTCCAAGATGCTTAATGACATCATTTAAGAATCACAAGGGTACCCACTTGAAATGGGTCTAATTTCTCCTCAAGGGTAAGTCATTTGACTTGGTTTTTCATTTTCACATGAAAATGGCCTTCAAAATTGACTTACCTACCCCTTTCACACCTTGGGAGAGACAAAGAGCCCCCATTTTGGATTTCTTATCCCCAATGAGAGACTTATCATCCCAAATTATAATATTCTCCCACCACACCTTGACTCACCCATGACCCCTTAAAAAATGGTTCCATATTTGGTGGGAGAACTCTTAAAAGTCATAAATGAGGACAAATAAGGTTGTAACAAAGTCTTTGGTCCCATTTTCAAACCATCTGCACAATTCTTTTTAAACTTGGACTTGTATGCAATGTAGGGAGAATTTAAAACCCCCATAGGAATCATCCACCAACCCCATCCTTAACTTTGGGTAAAAATGCACCTTACTTCCAAGATTCCCTCTTTTGGCATGTTTCTTCACAAAAGAACTACCAATACCCCCCTCTCCTTCACCCAAGGAAGAGGTGGAAAAGTTAGAGAATTACTGTCCAAATTTTATTATAGGTGTTCATCCATTTCAATTACATCATTACTCTTCCACATCTTGGAGGAAAATAATTCAAAGTAATGAAGCTCTATCGAAATTGCCTCAAAACATCTTCATCAACAATCTTCAACAAACCATCTTCATCAATAAGCATCTACAAACATTGAGGTACTCTTTTATTTTTTTATTGTAATTTATTTATTTATTTCCTTTTGGCCTCCCTCACCTTAAAATTTTCACTCCCTTCACCATTCTTGTCTTCATCTCTTTCTCATCTTACCATTTACCCCTTTACCCCATTTCGCCTCTTTGCCATATTCCTCACTTGACCTCTTTCACCTCTTTGCCACACTCAACATATTCTCTCCTTTGACTCATCTATCCATTTACCATTTTGTATATTTTAATCCTTCATCATTTACCCAACCAATAAAAATTATCCTTTTGACCCTTACCATTTTACCCAAACCCCAAAACTATGTCCTTGCCTTGACTAGTTTTAGCATGTGCTAGATTTAGTCATTTTTCTTTGAATAAGTATTTCATTTATTTTTGTACTTAGATTTTAATTTATCATTAATTTAAATTAAATTACCTTTATTTTATTTTATCATATTCATTTTTTATTATGAGATTGGATTGACAACCATCCAAGGAAGCTTTAGCTTCTTGGATCTAGCATATGTTAGGTGGTCCACCCTGCATCTTTGTCTAACCAACAAACTTGTGGTAGTGTTGTCTTATTATTGGTATTACTTCCAAGAAAATAAGGATTTATTTCTTCATATTTTCATAAATGAGCACACGTTTACTAGGTACACACCCTTCATCTTGTGTTTCTATCTTTTCTCATAAAAAACTAAGAAAAAATCAAAAAATTATAGAAACATTTTGGCATGCCCGGTAGAACCTAGCATCATCTAGGTGCCCTTTTCTTCCAATTTTTCATCATTTTCATTTTCATGATATCCTCCTTTATTTTATGCTCATGAAATCTGAAATCTGAAATTTCTTTTGGCATAAATTAAATCTTTACGTTATTTTATGTTCATCAAATGAAATTTGAAATTTCTTTTAGTATAAATTAAATCTTTGCATTATTTTACATTCATCAAATGAAATTTGAAATATGAAATCTATTTTGGCATAAAATAAATCCTTGCATTCTTATATTTTCATCAATTTTGAATCTAAAATTTCCTTTGGCATAAAATAAACCTTTGCATTATTCTATGCTCTTTCAAAGACATCAAAATTTTCCTTTGGTTTAAAATCAAGCACATTCATGATTTGCTTGCTTAATTAGCTCACATATATTTAATTAAATAGGTAAATCAATCATATATTCACTTTTTTTATTCACACACAAATCAAACCACTTTAATAATCAACACACTAAAAAAATACTTGAGATAAGGTCCAACTTGGATTTCATCACCAAACGGCAACCTTACCCCTACCCAGTTTTTGTACTCATAACTAGTCACCTAGGGGTTAACCAACTCTATTCTCTAGTGGAGTATAAACTCTAAACAAATGGTATATTTTGTCTAAGTGGCCTATCTCAACTTTGATTTCGTGAAGTGTAGGGAACAAGCCCCTACTACCAGGCCACATACTCAGTTTAGTGCAAAATTGACTCTTGAGTGCCTAAACATCCTGAAACTAAACTTAGATGGATTTTTTTATGAAATTTTTAGCCAATTACCTTCATACTCACTTAAGGCTTAAGCCAACAAGAGATAATTAAAACTCTAGGGCTTAACATTCTCTAGAGCATGTTGATTTCATTTGATTTCTTTTCTTTTTTTCAATGGCTTCTTGTTTGAGGTGTGAGGTCTAACTTATACTCTTTGGTTTTTCACATGGTCTTAACCCAAATATAGGAGAGAAACCAAACCAACCTACCCCCACCTCCTTCCTTATATTTACCCATGGAGTATGTCTCAAACTTTGAGGTGACACCCTATGATTCTCCTCATATGCTTCATTCACCTAATAGACCCTCAGTGGTCCTCGAAGGGGATGTTGAATTCACCACCTATCTAGATAATAAATTGGTGGCCTTGTAACATTTTCTTACCACCTTGGCCTTTTGCATGCCAACCTCTTCCATCCCTCTCTTGAATCTACCTTATGGCATACCACACCACCTTATAGTGGGTGTCACCTCTACCCAAACTTTCATTTCTCATGCTTCTTCCTTAACTCATGGCCCTCTAGTAGATCAAACTCAACTAAATGTCCCAACCACTGCTCAAGCACCCTCAATCCTAATTAACTCATCTCACACAGAGGTGAGTGCGCCCCTTCCCATCGATACCCTACCAACTATGGGTCAAACTTCTACCGCTCATTCCTCTTCCCCTCTTGTCACTATCCAACCAACCAACACCCCTCTTCAAAACCTGGTGCTTTTGATATGCCAAACACTTCCTTCTATCCAAACTTGGACAACCTCTCAAACCTAACCCTCTCATACATCCATTCCCCCAACCACAATTATTCCCCAACAAATAGCTTCCACCTCTTATCAATATGTGGCTAACCCACAAAGACATATATCTCCCCCTACCTCTTCATTTGTACCCACAAGTTCTTATAAGGTACCCCCTCAATCGTCAACCTCTTACCACCATATTCCCTCTTCCAAACCATCCTATCAGTTTATCAATTCTACCATTCCCCCAACCCAACACCAAACTAACTTGGTCAAGATGTTAATTAACAAAGTTAATAATCTTGAATCTTCTTTTTTAGGATCTAGAAACCACCTTTCCTATGACAATATATGTAATGAACCCATCCATCTATTTTAATCCATGCCTAACCTCCTTAATGAGAACTCTCAAAATTTATTAAGTTCCAAAATCATGAGGACCCCCAATAGCATCTTAGGGAATTTTGGTGCTTGTGTTGCCTAATCACCCATGATGACTCCTTACTTCTCCACACATTCCCCATGTCTCTAGCAGGACCGACCTTAGATTGTTATAGTGCCTTTCCTAAGCATTCTATAATCTCCTTCACTCAACTAGCCCAAACTTTCTTGGAACACTTTTCAATCAATATCTCTAAGAAAGTCTCCATTACTAACCTCTACTCTATCTATAAATATGAAGATTAGTCCATTGCTAACTTTGTCACTTGTTCGAGAAGATTAATAAACCAACTTTATTTTCCCTTACCTCAACTAAAACTCATATAGATTTTTGCTTGACCATGTACAAAACACATTTCCTTCATGTTGCATGTCCAAAGTTTTTGGACATTTGATGAAGCCTTTACCATGGCTCATAAAATAGAAAATAGAGACATTGAAGAAGGGAAGTTAAAGTTGAAAAATGAAAACTTAACTTACAAACCCAATGATCCCTCTTCATCCAAACCCAATAACCTAACCAATAGCAATACCAAGGACAAAGTGATAGCCAATGATATTATCCTCAAAGCCACACTTGCACCATCTACCAACCAACAAAACTTGAGGAACCAAACATATAATTCCTCAAATACTTTAAACCAAAGAAACCAAACGTGGAATGATTAGAAGTAATTAAACTCTAATTAGATAACCATATGCTTTTATTTTGGAAAATTTGTTAAAATCCATCATCATTCAACTTCCATCAATTAAACCACCTCAATAGTTTGATCCTTCTCACCCCATGCTAGGATGGTATGATGAGAATGACCACTGTGTCTTTCAGCAGGTCGTAGGGAATGATATTAATAGATGTAACACATCTAAGAATCTTATCCAATCCCTCATTTACAAGGGGGAGCTTAGATTAGATAACCCTAATGTTCCACCAAATCAAGCTCTCAACATATTTAGATAGCATTTTCCAAACCATTATCCTACCAAAAATGAGATCAATAATGTCGAATGCTCTCTCAACACCCATACCATCAACATGGTTCATAACACGCTTGATGATAAAGAACCTACTCATCAACCCACCAATTCCCCTCCACCTATGAAAGAAGTAAAGTTACCTTCTACCCCTATGAACACCTAAATAGAAAAAGTAACCATACCCAAACCTTTAATATAAGCTTCCACACCTATCTCCCCTATTATATAACTATCCATTCCTTCTTTGAAGGCTATCTCATAAGAAAAGATAGCCTCATCCACTGAACCTCTAATTACTAAAACTTATATCACAAGCCAAGACAAGGGTAAGAAAACCAAACCAAAACCCCCAACCCCTTTGGTGAACCAACCTAACACTTATAAAACCTCCACCCAACCATCTAAAACCTCTATTAAACTAACCACTTAAAATAAATAAAGTAGATAAACCTCCTTCAAAACCAACAAAAATAACCAAGGTGGTAAAACCATAAAAGAACCCAAAATCCCAAATTTTCCCTCCTTCAACCTTGCCCTCCACCTTGAGTCCTCATCCCTCTATCTTGAGCATGAATCCCATTATTTATACCAAAACCCTACCACCTCTACTAGTTACATTGTCACACTTCCTTTCTAAATCATCTCTCTTACCAACATCAAAAATACCTAAGCTACCTACCTTACCATCCTCTCCTTCTAGATCATCAACTATATTACCTAAACCAAAGCCATCAAGCAAACATACCAACTTAAAAGCACCTATCCCCAAACAATCTTCTCTCTCGACACCCAAACCAAAAACCACCAAACCCCTACCACCTTTAGTGGATTCATACTCAACCATTCTTTGAAGGTTATTGAAAGCCTCCTCCTTAACCTTACCACCTCTCAAATGTTTCCAATCTATCAAAAAATTTGACCCTTCATGTCCTCAACCAAAATGGTTTAATGCTTGCTTAGTCTATGCATACTATAGGACGCTTGGACATGACACAGAGCATTGAAAATATCTCCAATAAATCATCCATAACTTATATGAGGATAATATGTTATTAGATGAACTTCCCTTAACCAAGCCAACCCAACCTAACTGAAAAACCAAAACTACCCCACCACCCATAACTTCCACAGTAAAAACTAATTTTAGGAAGGCTCCCAAAACCAAAAACCTAGCACCTCCAACACCTTTGCATGAATCCTATTCAAACATTTTACAAAGGTTATTAAAAACCTCTTCCTTAACCTTACCTCCTATCAAACCTTTTAAACCTATCAAAAAATTCAACTCCTCATAGCCAAAACCATCATGGTACAATGACCAACATGTGTGCTCTTACCATAGGATACTTAGCCATGATATAAAACATTACAAGTCTCTTAAAACCATTATCCACCAGCCTTATGATAGGGATAATATGTTATCAAATGAACCTCCATTTAGCCCATTACCAACCCAACCATCAACCAAGCCTACCCAACACTTTCCTATTCCCCCATTCTCAGCTAAGATTAAGGAGGAACCGAAGCAACAAGATAAACCAACACTTCCTTTTATCCACACCATCTATAGGGTTACCCACTCTTAGGTCCAACAAAAGGATAAGGGAAAGGTTAAGATGCCCATTCCATAGACATACCCTTGAAAACCTCAACATTCTAACTGAACCCAACCACAAACACCTTCACTTTGGGATCTTTTTCCTCCCATGTAAAGATTAAATTGGGGGAAATTTCCTTCCATAAATCTTTAACCATTTATTAACTTCAACTATACCTTAATCATTAACTAAACTAACCCTAGGATTTTTACCTCAACCTATCAACCAAACATATATGTCAACCCAACTTGAACCAAGTGGTATATAAAATTGGGGGAACCCATTTGGACACCACCTAACCTATTTGGGATACAAATTCTCCTTTTGAACCATTGAAGATTAGCCACCTCCATCAAACCTAACCAACCTTACCTCAAACCTCATGACTTCAATACCAAATATCTCATCCTAAAGGAAAACCAACATGTGACCAACATGGAGAAGAGTAAATGAGGTGAGTTTGCTTTCAATTGGCTTGGACCCTACATCATCACCCATAAGTATGGATCAAGAGCTTATCATTTGTCCTCTCTTAAAGGAAAACAATAAATTGAGCCTCTAAATGCTTCGTATATGCATTCATTTTTTTTGTTAAAGAAGGATCAAGCTCACCTATTGCTCATCCCTTGATTATAAGATTTTAACCTTCACCCACCTTCCTTATCCCCTTTTAAGGATAATTGATTACAACATAGAACCATGTGATTAACCATGATAGTCATGGCCTAATCCTAAATATGGGTACCATCGCTCTGCCCATAGCATGGTTCTCATGGATACTTTTCATCTCTAACAAGATGGAATCCCATGGTCATTCTCTCTCAAAACCACACCCTTTCACATATCATTAACCTTCTTGTGTAGAGTTTTTCCCTCATAAAGGTAAACCTCTAAACCTAATTAGACTAATCCATGTCTAAACACATTTCATCCTAAAAAAATTAATTGGGTTAATATCTTAAGCATTACAAACTAATCCCTTAAAGGACAATTACCCAAAAACAAAAATAAAAATTACCACATGTAAGCTAGACTGTTCCCTTGAAGGATAGCTATCAAGAACATTAAAACAAAGCTAATAAGCTTAGACCAATCCCTTGAAGGATAGTTAAGTCAACTTTGTCAAAAGTAGAGTAATTTCATGGAAGCTTCCTACAATGATCAAATTCCCATATACAATAATAAAGCAAAATGCCCACGTTCAAAACTAATTCTAAATCCACAATCAGCTCTCAAGCTACATAATAAGTTGGAAACTGCAATCAGCTTTCCCATGTAGACTTCCTGCATTGATTATTATACATCTAGAATATGACATGGACTTGTATAATACCATTCTTAGGTCACCTATAAAAGGGGAAACCACATGACGTTATCATACATATCACCCATTACCCTTCACACAACCTATCACCCATTTTCCCTTTTGACTAGCTGTAAATCAAGGGATTTAGAGCTTATTTGACACCCTATGATCAAGAAAATTTTGTTATCAACTAACGATGATTAATGTGTAACATTCAAAGGGATTACATTCATTAAGATGATCCCACTTCAGGTCTATACTTAGTCCTTGTTAAAAATTAAGCATCGTGACCTATTCTCATCTTAATTTACTTGGTTGATGTTTTCATCACAATTTTTACCATCTAACTTTACAACAGCAATAGTCATTCCCTTTACATTGAGAGAGAATACAACAACCATCACCATACCAATCATAACCATAACCATAACATTCAACCAGCAACATCCAACACATTTTATACATGTTTACATCAAACTATGCAATATTTTATTTAGGGTGCAAGGAGTCACATGATACATACAATATTTTATTAGATTACACATGCATTGCCTAACATGTAGGCATACATTATTTTCCTAGCTATGCATTAGACCAATTATTTGGTGACTCTAGATTTGTGATCAACCATCCTTCTACTTAATCCATAGCATTCCTATCTAAACAACTGCTAAAGGGTATACTCTATTCTCCTCTCCCACATTCATCCCCATAGAGTGAGAATCATACTCTACTCTAGGTCTTTTAAAATGATACATTCACCATCTTGCCCTTTTTCCCTCTTATTCCTACAAACCCACTACCACATGCTCTAAGCATCTGACCCCAACCATTGGTAGTGTCTACTCAAACATGGTGGTATTTTCTTTTGTGCCAGTTGATTGTTCATTCATAGCAAATAAACCACCATCTTCTCCTAGACATGCAGCCTCTGGTTGGTTAGGACCGAACTAGAGAAACCAATAAGACATTGGTTCCATGGAGCTGGGATAAAGGATGTAGACATGGCCACCATTTGTCTAGCCTACCCATGCAACTCTTAGGTTAGGCAAGGTCCATCCTTTATCGCTCACCACACTACTGACTTCCTTACTTGTAGAATATACTTGACCATCAAAGAAATTCTTTGCAATTCACCACTTCACTACTACCTTTAAAACCCAGCTCGTAGTGGTGATGAACCTTTGCCACATTAACTCTACAGATCTAAATATATCCCCACCTCTTAAAACTTATCTTGTAGTGGTAAATAATATCTCCAAACTCCTACCCTTATATAATTTTAGAATATGTAACCTCCTAACAAAGACAACTCTTCTTTGGATTAGTTCAATTGAAGGTCGTTTATGTTGCTAGGCCTAGTATTCCCTTCTTATTTACCCAACCTTACCCATCCACGCCTCTCATCTTATGACATGTGGGATCATTATGGTAACTATTCACCAATTTACACTAGGCACTTTCACCATTACCCTCACCATAACCCAACACCTCTATGCCAGCTATTTGGAATAAGTTTCCTTCCCCATCCCCCTAGTCTTGCTCATTTTATATCCCTTTTGCTCTTCTCTTTCACCATTATTGGAATCAAGCTAAAAACCATCTTCAAATGGGATATTTGGTATATCTGTGTGAGAACACAACTTGCTCCCTCAATTAATTAAAACTTTTCTATATTCCAAATCCCCTAGGTGTCTTTCTTAGAATTCCCTCAAAACTCAATGCTTGCTTATTTTGATGCCCCACTAGCTCAAGCATCAAGGGTTCAAATCTTTATAGTGACCCATTTACCCACTCTACTATTTTGCTTCCATAAATCACTAAACCATACCCCTTCCATAGCCTATTCATGACATTATTGAGGATTATGCACAATGTCAGCTTATTTGGATAGTGATGAAAGACCCCATCAGATCACCATGACAATTTGAGTAGTACTAAATTTCCTAAAGCCTAGTACAACCTATTTCTCCCATTTTTTTAGTGATAGAAATTTCAAAATTATTACCCCTTTATTTTATTATGACCTTATTTTTGTCCTACCCATGTTTGGACTCTCCCATCCTTTTTCACCTTCATTTTTATCTTTGAACTCATCACCTTTTCATATTGAGGCAACTAGTTACCCAACACTCCTAACCTCAAAATAACTACATTAGGCCTAAAGTTCATTTTGGACATTATGTCCATAGAGATAAGTAGGTAGCATTCACTTTGCCAATGCATATGGCATCTGCTCGACCACCCCATCCCAACCACCCAACCACCTTACCCACATCTACCCCAACATTGGCTTTCGTTTACCTGACCTATTTGTATGTTTTACAATGTTCTCGCCATAGTCCTTTTAATTATGCCAACTGATTTTGCCATGTTAAACATTTAAACATTTAATATTTTACACCACCTAGTACATGACCCAACCATTAGTGTTTTACATGAGATCACTTCCAATTTTAGTTACCCACACATGGGATCACTCTTGAATTTAGATACCCACATAGACACCACCCCTTTTATTATGAAGGATAACAAGTGTACTTAGCAAACGTAATAACAGTCACATGGTCTATTGGTCACCTATCTTCTTAGCACTAAACTTATTTTAATAATTTTGGTAGATTTCATCTTTGTGTAATAAAGATTACCATGATTAGTCGCATTTTATGCACCTACTATCATCTCACATGACCCACTACCTTATGGTACCACCTAGTTCTTCCCCACCAATTGCTTATCAAACTTACACCTGATTCAGCCTTTCCTCATCAACTCTTAGTTAGAGGGGGAACACCTCCTCCCATACTCATGGCACCTTGTCATTTTACCAAACAATTTATTCTTGTTTTTCAACTTGTTAATTCAAAGTTGCATAATAAAAAGGGGCATAATGTAGACACTATAAAACTACACACTTGCAGTTCAAGGTGTCTAAATGCATTGGGACCACCTTAAATCCTCTTAAAACCTTCCTAACCATTTTTACATCCCTCCTAAATTAACCAAAGTCCCTATACTACCCATTTTTACTCAAAAAGTATTATTTTAAAACACCATTCAAAAATAGTTTTTGAAATCACTATTCACAAAACACTATTCATGGAACACTATTCACCTTCATTATTCACTATGGGACACACTTTCACTATTCATGATGACATGGCATATGACATGCAAAGTGACATGGAAAATGACATGGCATGTGGCATAGCATGTGACATGGAATATGACATGACAAATGGCATGGCATGTGACATGGAAAAATTACATGGCAAAATGATGTAGCAAAGTGACATGGCTTGGTACCCCACCTTTAGCCCCTTTTTCCAAGATGATTAATGACCTCATTTAATCATCACAAGGGTTCCCACTTTAAATGGGTCGAATTTATCCTCAAGGGTAATTAATTTGACATGGTTTTGCATTTTCACATGAAAATAGCATTCAAAATTGACCTACCTGCCCCTTTCACACCTTGGGAGAGACAAAGAGCCCCCATTTTGGACTTGTTAGCCCCAATGAGATAATTATCAACCCAAATTTGAATCTTTACCCACATCACCTTGACTCACCCGTGCCCCCCTAAAAAATGGTGCCATATTTGGTGGGAGAACTCTTAAAAGTCATAAATGAGAACAAATAAGGGTGTAACAAAGTCTTTGGCCTCATTTTCAAACCATGTGCACAATTACTTTTAAAATTAGACTTGAATGCAAGGTAGGGAGACTTGAAAACCACCATATTAATCTTCCACCAACCCCATCCTTGACCTTGGGGAAAAATTCACCATACTTCCAAGATGCCCTCTTTTGGCATGTTTCCTCACAAAAAAACTACAAATACCGCCCCCCCCCCTCTCTCCTTCACCCAAGGAAGAGGTGGAAAATTAGAGTATTTATACCCAAATTGTATTGAAGGTGTTCATCCATTTTAATCATTTCATGACTCTTCCACATCTTGGAGAAAAATAATTCAAAGTAACGAAGCTCTTCTGAAATTGCCTCAAGACATTTTCATCAACAATCTTCAACAAACCATCTTCATCAATAAACATATACAAACATTAAGGTAATATTTTATCTTGTTATTATAATTTATTTATTTCCTTTTGGCCTCTCTTCCCTTAACCTTTTCACTCCCTTCACCATTCTTATCTTCATCCCTTCCTCATCTTACCATTTACCCCTTTATCCCATTTTGCCTCTTTGCCATATTCCTCACTTGACCTCTTTCACCTCTTTGCCACACTCAACATATTCTCTCATTTGACTCATCTATCCATTTACCCTCTTGTCTATTTTCATTATTTATCATTTACCCAACCCAACAAAATAATCCTTTTAACCCTTACCATTTTACCCAAACCCCAAAACTATGGCCTTGCCTTGATTAGTATGTGCTAGATATAGTCATTTTTATTTGAATAAGTATTTCATTTACTTTTGTAATTATCATTTAATTTATCATTAATTTAAATTAAATTACCTTTATTTTATTTTATCATCTTCATTTGTTATTATGAGAGTGGATTGACAGCCATCCAAGGAAGCTTTAGCTTCTTCGATCTAGCATATGCTAGGCGATCCACCCTCCATCTTTGTCTAACAAAAAATATTTTGGTAGTGTTGTCTTGTTATAGGTATTCCTTCTAATAAAAAAGGATTTATATCTTCATTTTTTCATCAAAAAGCACACATTTATTAGGTACACACCTTTCATCTTGTGTTTCTATCTTTTCTCATAAAAAACTAAGAAGAAAACAAAAAAATAATAGAAATAGTGTGAGAGGTTATTTTAAGTGTTTTTACCAAGTAAAAGGTAAAATTTTGAAGGATAAAGTATGAAATTTAGTTTTTTATTTTTCTATGTATACAAAATGAGGTATTACATACCTGAGAAGGATTCTCTTATGCTCGTTGGCATGTGCAACCTTTGTATAAGATCTATTGATCAATTTTGAACCTTGGTCAAAATTGGTTTACCCTTATTTTTTAAACTTTGTATAAGTTCACACATGTCCTATATGGGTGTGTTTGTAGTCTAAAACATCCAATTGTCCATAGTCCACCCTTGCTCCAAAGTCTAGGCCTAGAACTAGTCAAGTCAAAAAAGTCAACTCTGATCAAAAAGAGTCAAACTTAGTCAAAGGATGTAAATATTTTATTTTGGTCTTAATTTTGTTTATAATATGTTTTAATATCTTTTTTAATAAGTTATTTTCATCTCCCACTTTCAATGTGTAAAAAAGAGCTTGTGGACCCACTTTGGGCTAGAATCAAGGACTTGTAAAAATGGTAGGTGGAATCAAGATAGATATAGGTGGAGAATATATGTGTAAAAGGTTATATTAAGTTATTGGTAGGTTTTTGGCAGGCCAAGATTCAATTAAGTAAGAAAGGGTAGTTTCTCCTCAATTTTAGGCCCTTTTGGGCACTTGTACATCCACCACTATCGGATCTCCAACTAAAAACGTGGGTGGGGGGTATATTAATCTCCACACATCCATTTCCATGCTTAGACTTAAAGGATAATCAAAAAAAATATTCTACACCTCATTTTCCCATTTTCTCCTCTTGGCACATAAAGAAGGCTCAACTTCAAGCACTTGGAACAGAAGGTACAGGAAAAGTTGGAGGGAGTGATTCTACAAGTGGATTTTAATCTAAATTTAATTTATTTTCATAATATTATTTTGTGTTTTGGTGTCTCCTCCTTTATGAACAATCATTAACAATTTGAGCAGCCTTTTATAGAATTCCATCCAAGAGGGATAGAATCATGCATTTATTTTGGGTTTTCAGTGATCCTTGGAGATGATTGAGATTGATAATGTGTTTTTAGGTTTTAATAAGTCTCTATTCCTAATGTTTTCAATTTCTAACACTTCATCTCTTTGTATTTGAAGGAGTTAGCAAAAGGTGTTAGTTTCGTGAGAGTTCCAAAGTTGAATGCAAGTTTTATGTTCCAAACATTCAAGGATCTCTATGATGGTAATGATAAGTTTGAGTTTCATGCATAAGGAGTATTTACATGTTTCCATCAGATGTAAATTTTAATGAGTACCCTTCCAAGGTCAATTTTCTCACATTATCATAGTTTACTGCCTTGCCAACTTCAATCAAGCCTGTACCTATTTCATGGGAAGTGTACAGAGGTGAGAGAGAGGTGAAGAACATGGTGGAGTCCATTTCAAGTTACATAAACCCAAAGATTCATGTTTTTCATATCCTAAATTTCTAAGATGTTACACAAGCAAACCTCACTCTAAAAGAAACCATTTAAAATTTTGGGCTGTCAATCCCCAAATGCAAAAAATAAAGGTCTTGTTGCTTTTTTGAGTTAATGTTTGAAGTGATGAATGATACTCTCTCTATTTAAATTAATTTTATCTTGTATCCCTATCTACCTAGTCCAACTATGTCAAATTTAAGAGCTATAATCTAAGTGGAATATAGGTTTTGATCTTCTCCAATATGGCAAAAAAGAACTAAAAACAAGTAGTGTTATCTACATGATTCTAAGAGAGTTTGGGTGTTTGTAATATGTGTGGAGGTATCAAGCTTTGTCAAAAGTTTAGAAACATTCCCAAATGGTTCAAATGGCATTATTGAGTAGTTAGGTACCTTGGGGGTGATAATAGCATAAAATGACCTTTTGAAGGTCATACCCTGTCCATACACGGGGAAGAGAGATAGTGAGGACCAATGTTTGAAATATTGGCATAAAAGTGTAGCTTAAGGACTCATAAATTAAATATAATTATAAGTGTAAAATCCACCAAAATTGATACAAGCTCAATAATCCTTGACAAGGTCAAACATGGTTCAAATGCCTCTAAAAGTAACCTGCAAGATTGGGAATACATCCACCCACAATCATGGTATGAAGATTATCAGCAGTCAAGGTGAGATGGTGTGTAGATTGAATATAATCATCCAAATGATTTATTAAATAATTTATTTTTGTAAGGATATGGTCAATGATCTTATCCATACCTTGTATGGGTTTTAAATCACCAAAACAACCTACAACCATGATAAAATAGGCACCTACAGCCAGCCTATTTGGAAACCAGCTCAATCAAGGATTAATGGAGTGTTGAACTCAAAGAAAAAAAATATAAGTGAATAGGGTGATATAATTGTATTATTATAAGATAAATTAATTCATTTAATTCATTTAAGGTCAAAAAATCAATGAAAAACATTCCTACAACCATGGCTTAAGGAGACTGTCACAGTCAAGCAAGGACATGAACAAAGGAGTAGTCCATGAGGGTTTGATACTCCATCAAGAAAGGAAAGTGTTTATAATGTGATAATAAGGTTAATGAAATAAATTTAATATATTTACATCCCCAACATCATGAAAAATACACCCAAACACCTCCCCATACAAGCCTAACTATCTTAGTCCGTACATTTAGCATGTTAGGGCCTTGTTTCAAGGGGCTAAAAGAGGTTTTCAAATTAAAAAAGTTTTATATAGGTTAAAAAAATTAAAAAATATTTATTTGGATATTACTAACACATTTCAATAGTCCCAAACATGTAAGGATTAATGAAGATAGGAACTATAGGTCAGTTTGGGTGAAAACATGCAAAAAATAAGGTTTTTATAGCCTTTTTTGGGAAGATGGAGTTAGTTTGGTCACCTAGACTTGGAATATAATTTAAAAAATTGGTAAAAATTACTAAAATTACCTCATATATCTCCCAAAATATTCACTTTTCATGGATTAATAGACCTGATACTCACTGTTTTGTCTTAGACCTACCTTAGTCCATGCATGTAAGACAAAGACCAGTTTTGCGAAATCTTGCTAATAGGAGGCTTGAAATAATTTTGAACACTAAATTAGATGAATAAATATGTTATAAACCTATTATAACCTAAAAAACCAAACTATAATGTATAGACATCAATGGTTTGGTCCACACAAGGAGCTTTGCATGAAGGTCTAGTGGGAAAACATGCTTTCCCAACCCCAAGCAAGGTGTCAACTCAAATTCCACACTTCCCAAGGAATTATAATTATTTTATTGATGTTTTAAAGGTAAAATATTATTAATTTACACTATATTATTCCATTTAAAGATAATAATATCATTTTTTGGTTTATAGAGGGCAGACAGGATGCTTGGCAATTCCTCTTCCAAAGCAAGGGCAACTTCTAATTTAGTTTCTTGTTAAGCCCTAAAAATTAATTATAAATGTCCATGGATAAATTATAGAGGTTTTTTTGATTTTATTTGGTATTAAAACACTAGGAGAGGTCATTTTGAACCTTAGACATGCTAGAACCCTCACAACATGCAGGAATCCTATTCGAAGGTTACTTTCTTTTGATTGTATCTTCTCTAAACTCTTCCATGGTACTTGAATGATTTTAGGACAGTTTAAGGAGGTCCTTTATGTGAAAAAATTTCAATTATAATGAGTGTTCAATGTCACAATTTTATGAATAATCCTTAAGACATAAAAACCTCTTAAACCCTTCTAAAGCCCTTAAACAGACTCGATGGTGGAAATCAAGAAAAAAGTTCACCCAAATGGAAAAATTTGAGAACGGATATAAAAGGAAAGTTGTATAGGACATTCCCATAATTCCATACATATGCATTGTTTTTACAGATCCATATAAAATAGGGGAGAAAAGGGCTTATTTTCACCATTTTTGATGGTGCACAAATTGTAAAAGGAGTTGAAAGATGAAATAATTTTTTAGAGGAATATCTACAGTTTAGATAACTAAAAAAATTAACTTCCATTCATTAAAATTATTCAAAGTTTACTAAATAGGCCTTCACTTTTGGCCACTCTAGAAAGCCAAGCAATGAATTTTGGGGCAAAGTGGTGAAAAGTTATCAAGGGGGAATTTTAAACATTTTTTATTAAAACTAATAATTTGGAAGTCCTTGATAGGTGTCATGCCCCATTTTTTATTAATTGGTTTTCATATTTTGAAGGTTTGGAGTGCCAATTGGTAAGGGTGCATGGAAATGAGTTTTTTGAAACTGCCTACTATGATTATGCATGTCCACAACAATAGGGATGATCAAAGACCGGACCAATCCATGTATTATTTTGTTTTTAACCCATCCAATCCTATAAAATAATTATACTTTAATTTTTTCAATAAAAAGAGGATTTTTGGAAGGCTACTCAAGTAGGCATTTTCTTGTGCAAAATGAAAAGTTTTGTGCCACTTTTCACCCTTTTTATGACATATTTTGAAAAGTGTACCTCTTGAATTAGCATGAATCACCTCAATCCTATTTCACATGAAAATTTAACTCTCTTTTCCATATGGACACATGTCCAAGTGACCCTTGGACTTCCTCTTGCTTGTTCTCTCTCTATCTAGGCTATAAATATGCATTGTTTTGACTTGTTTTGGCAGCCTCCATTGGTTGATGGGGAAAATATAACTAAATTTTTACATGAAAAACACTTTAAAAAATAATAAAAAATTTAATGCCACTCATACACTACAATATTGTGTCATGACTTGAATCATGTTGATCTAGTTTAATAAAGTTGTCTTTGCTAGCTTTGCACTCGTGATGGTCTACCAACTTGCAGATAGATGGTTGTTTCCAGACCTTACTATTATTCCTTCCAAGTGTAGAAATATTATAAGTGATTTATGAATGTATTCATTTGGTGTCATTCATTTCCTTCATAAGATTCATTCACCTTGTTGAATCTAGTTTTTGAAACATTGATGCAATGATAGTTCTAAGGTTATGAGTCTTGTGTAAAAAGCACATTATTTATATTTAAGTTGTATTTTCAATCAAATGTGAGGAAAATTTAAATCAGTGTATCGCCTCTTAGTTTTTTTAGCTATTTTCCTTAAACTCTTTTCATTACCAAGTTGTTAGAGTAGTTTAAGAGCAATACAAGGAAGATTTAGGGAATTATCCCTTATAATACTCGAGATTCATCTCTCCCATAGGCTCCCACAAGCTTGAGATATGATTCCATGTTACGTCAAAATGTATGAGAAGAATCAATGATCTTAGGGCACACAATTTGATGCCAACAATTTTTGGCACACTCAGTGGGACTTAAAGTCCTTTAATATTGTTCAAGATTGGTGTTGGTCTTGGCATAGTTGTAGATATAAGAAACATATATATTCAGTACCTAGTGACTCCATTGAAGATTTCAAGTCTTTGGTTGATGATCATTCATAAAATTCCATGCCAAATTACTACTATATCTACTGCTAAAGGGATGCCTTTCAAGTTTGTGTAACTACCCCCATATTCCATTAAAAGGTTTAAGTTTGTAACTACTCATCCCTATAAAAGAGATTTAGTGTTTAAGCCTTCTAAGTTTGTTTTGCATTCTTTTCCTGATATTCATATTGATCTTTCCAAGATGTCTAGAAGGCAATCCTTTGTGCCTTACACCAGAGCATCTCCCTTATAACTTTCTAAATATGATCTAATTCTAGGAGCAACCCTCAAGAGTGTCCCATATTTTAGTGGTGATGGTCCTATTACTGTCATTGAGCACATTAGGAATATAGAAAAAATTTGTAACATTCATAACATCACCCTAAGAAAATGTAGCCATTAGGTTGTCGGCCTCATCTTTCAAAAGAAAAGTTTTAGATTGGTATGGGACCTTACCAGTGAATTCCATTGCTTCATGGGATGCATTAGGAGACCTTTTGACTAGTAGGTTTGGGGAAAAGAGTGATCACTTGTCCCTAGTTAATAAATTGACCACCATTAAAAGGGTACCTCATGAATTCATATAAGACTTTAATACTAGATTCCAAAAAACTTGGGATAGAATCCCAGCTCTTATGAGACCCACTTCAAACCATGATGATTCAATCCATGGGTGAGAACACACTACTTGTTACTTATGAAATATCCATAAATGTTGAGAATTGTCTTGTTCAAGTGGTAAATATATCTCCTAGACCTCTAATGCCACTATTCCTTGATTTGTATCCTCTTAGTCAAGGTAAATTGCCCACTTTAGTCCCTTTGCCTAATCAAGAAAGGTCTATCATTACTCCTTCAAATGAAATCCATGTATTGAAAATCTTGCTTCAAAGTGTTACAAAAGAGTTAGTTTCCCTCAAAATATGACAAGCTCAAGTTTATAGACCATATCAAACATATAATTAGTTTGGGAAAACAAGCAGACCTCCCTTCCAAAACAATGTAGAAGGACAAGGTCAAATCACTCATGTTAAGCCTTACCAAAGATACAATCCAAATGTTCCCTCAAACTCAAAATCCAGTTTACCCACACATAATAATTTTGTCCAAGAGTAACCTAATTATTCATCTTTTGAACATGGTCAAGAGAAAGTGAATTATGTATGTGAAATGCACAATCAAAGCATGGTAATCCAAGGTGATCAATATTTTGAAGCTTCAAATTTTGAAGGATCTATGAAAGGTGGGGTTTTAAATGGGCAACCTCAAACTAATGCCACTCTCATAAATAATTTAGAGGTTGATTTTTGTGTTATTAACTATGTGGTAAATGCAAACAATCAGAATACTAGTGTTGCTTCCAATACTAGGTCCAAAAGGAGGGATATTGAGGAGACTCAAAGGATTAGCCAAGGACCTGTTTTGAATCCTTCATCAGATTATATGGGAAGTGATCCTATTTCAGCTCTTAAGACTCAATAAAATTAGAGATTCCAAAGCATGAAGATAACTGTTATTCCTCCATCTTCACAAGCTACATCACAAGGTGTTAGTGCTCCTAAAGAGATTCCTAAGGTAAGTAATCCTTCTATCAACACTATGGATCAGATGAAAAAGCTACATATGAAAATATCATTATGGAATTTTCTAACAATACCAGGGTAGAAGGATATATTACAAAACAAATTGCATGGATTGGGTAAACAAGTTGTCCCACCTAGAAATGACAATGTGGTTTTAGTTAATGGAACTCAAGCTATAGATGGACAAGTAAAGAAATATGAGAAAATTCCCCATTTTTAATTATCTTTTATTATTGGTGATTTCTTAGTCCACAATTGCATAATAGATAGTGGATCAAGCACATCATTTATGTCCAAATATATAACAGACAAGTTAGGCCTCAAGTATTAGCCTATGACTAAAGGAGTTTTGTAATTAGATGGATCACTAGCCAAGATCTTGGGGGTAGTTAAGGGTTTGAATTTGATCCTTCATGATTTTCATAATTTTCCAATTCCTCATGATGTAGTGGTGGAATATTTACCTCCCTATTTTTCTCTTTACTTGTCAAGGGATTTCACATCCAAAATTGGTGGATACTTGGCAGCTAATTCATCCTACATGGTGTTTAGGACAAAATATGGCACTAAGGTGAAGAAAACTCAGAGCCTATCCACAAAGATAAATTTAAGCCATACCCAAGGTTTAAAATTTTAACTATGTCATCATTGATGAAGAGGAGCTTCACATTGACCAATCTCCATCATCTTCTCTTAACGGTGTCTCAGATTTGTTCCTAGATGAGTGGGGAGATGAGCAATATAAACAAGATCCATACAAGTTTATTGAGGAATCTGGTCTTGGGGTCTATTATATGCATTAAAAGGATTCTTTCATGCCAAATTTTATGAATTCAAATGAGGATGTGAATGGCTTATGGCAGCTATTCTTTGATGGGTCTAGAAGTAAGATTGGGGCAACTGGTGGAGCTATGTTGGTTTCACCTTCCAAGGAAAGGTATTATTTAAAATTTAGATTTTAGTTTTCATGAACTTTTAATGTAGAATAATATGAGGCCCTTATCCATGGCCATGAATGGGCTATAAAAAGAGGAATTAGATAACTTCAAGTGTATGGAGATAGTGAACTTGTTGTGAATCAAGTTAGGGGGTAGAATTTGACCAAGAACTCCTTTCGCAAGTCCTACAAGCATAGAGTTTGGGATCTTGTAGAAGACTTGATGGATTTTAACATCACATATATCCTAAGAGAAGACAACAATCATGCTGATAGATTGGCATCTATTGGTGCTCAATTCGATGTCCTAAAAAACATAAGAGAAGAGAAGAATCAACCTCATTTAAAGGTGATTATGAGACCTTCTATATTGGATAATGTCACCAATTGGTAGGACTTTAAAGTGACCAATAAATATCCATTTTCCTACAAGAAGAATATGAGTTATCTATTAAAAATCAGTCTAAACTACAATAGCAATATGGGGGCAGATTGCCCAATTGAAATCTGACAAGCTTCCCAAAGGCCTAGTGACTCTTGAAAGCATTTTAAATGAGGATGACCAGCTCAACAAGGAAAAGGTAGGTATGTCCACTAAGCAAGATAACTATGAAATGGTGGAGATATTCAAAGATAAACAACTTTAACTTGGGAAGGTATGCACTAATCAAGAGAAACATGATTTCATCGAGCTATGTAAAGAGTTTAGTGATATTTTTGCATTGGAGTATAGTGACTTGAAGTGTTTAAATCCTAGCCTAGCTCAACACAACATAGAGATAGGTGAAAATTACAAACCTATAAAGTAAAGACAAAGACCAATCAATCCCAAGATTTAACCCCTTATGAAAAAGGAACTCACTAAGCTAATTGAGTCTAGAATCATCTTCCCTATCAACCATTCATCTTAGTTGGCTAATTTAGTCCCTGTTAGGAAAAACAATGGGGAGGTCAAGTTATGTGTGGAATTTAGTGAATTTAATACAATGTCTTTGAAAGATAATTATCCCCTTCCTTTTATGGAACAAATTCTAGAATTTGTGGTAGGTAGCGAGAGGTTTTATCTTTTATATGGATATTTTAACTATAATCAGATTTTGGTGAAGGAAAGTGACTAATACAAAACATCCTTCACCACCAAATGGGGTACTTATGCCTATAGCAAAATTACATTTGGGTTGTCAAATGTTGGGGCTAATTTTCAACGTGCTATGGATATGGATTTTCAAGGACTAATAAATGACATTGTATTGGTATATCTTGATGATGTGACAATTTTATTTAAGGAAGAAAATGATCATTTGAAACACTTAAAAAAAGTATTTGAGAGGTGTAGATAATATGGGATCTCTATAAACCCAAATAAGTGTGTTTTTTCTATCCATGAAGGCAAAATAGTAGGGCACATTGTCTCCAAGAAGGGCTTATACATTGATCAAGAAAGAGTGAATGCCATATTGGCATTGTCTTTGCCTAAACATAAGAAGGGTTTACAAAGCTTCTTTGGTAAGATAAATTTCATTACAATATTCATTCCTAACTTTTATAGTTTGGTCAAACCTCTAACATCTATTCTAAGGAAGGATGAGACATTCACTTGGATAGGAAGGAGAAAGAAAAGTTTTGAAGAAGTCAAACAAGCTATTACCCAAGCTCCTACTCTTTCAAGCCCAAATTTATCTAAGGATTTCAATTTGTACACTTTTGGTAATGAAGAGGTGATTTCTTCCATGCTTACTCAATCCAATGATGAGAATTTGGAGTAGCTTAGTGCTTTCTTTAGCCAAGGTTTGGAAGGGTATGAGGTGAAGTATACATATGTTGAGAAATAAGTGATGTCAATTATTAGAATCTTGAATAAATTTAGACATATGCAATCAAATAATAAGATTCACATACTTTTTCCTCACCCTAGAGTAAAGGACTTTCTATTGAGCATGGACTTGAAAGAGAAAAGGGCAGGTTGGATCACTAAGGTGATGGAATATGATGTTGATATCAAGACAACTAAACTAGTGAAAGGTAAAGGGTAATGTGAACACCTTGCTTCAGATTTGAAGGAGCAAAAATAATTTGTCTTGGCACTACATGATGATCCTAATATAGCTACACATACATCCATGAGAAGTTGGACAAAAAATATGATTCATTTCCTCCAAATTGGTGAGTGTCCACAAGGTCTTGATAAAGCTAAGAGAATATATTATAGATTGAAATATATTTCATATGTACTTATTGATGGTGTAGTCTTTAGGAAGTATTTTTTAGGTGTTCTTTTAAGGTGTATTGACTCTAATCAGATTGAGAAAATACTATTTGAGTTCCATGATGGACTGATTGGTGGTCACTTTGCTCCTAAAACCACTGCTACCAAGATAATGAGGGTTGGATACTTTTGGCCTAACTTGTTCAAGGACACTCATAATTGGGTAAGAAAATGTCAAAAGTGTGCTCTTTTTTATGGAAAACAAAATCTTGCTGCCTACCTCTTCATCACATCCAAGTTGAGCAACCCTTCATGCAATGGGGTTTGGATTTTATAAGCCAAATCAATCCTCCTTCTAGTGTTGGTCATAAGTGGGTGTTAACTACTACTGATTACTTTACAATGTCAGTGGAGGATATAACTCTTAAGGAGGTAAATGAAAGTGTATTGCTTAATTTATATGAAGGTATAGTAACAAGGTTTAGATCTCCTTCAACAATTATTTCAGATAACACATTGGCTTTCCTAGGAGCAAAGACTAGTGAATGGGATTTAAAGTATGGCATCTACCTTAGCACCTCCTCTAACTACTATCCACAAGGGAATAGACTAACTGAGTCCATAAACAAGAATCTAATTAGGATCATAAAAAGAACAATGAAGGAGAATCAAAGGACTTGGCATTCCAAGTTAAAGATAGCCCTTTAGGCTGATAGGATCACCCCAAAGAGATAAATTTGGAACTCACCATACACACTTGTGTATGGAAGGGAAGTTAGGCTTCCTATCTCACTTAAGTTACCAGATTTAGACCTTACCTATCAGTTGTAATTGATGGAGAATGAGAGCATAGAAGTCAGGTAATATGAGTTGATGGAGCTTGAGTAGACAAGGGATCAAGCTATGCAAACTATGACTACTGACTAAAAAAAAACAAAAATTACTTTGATAAGAGATCCAAACCAAGAAGTTTCAAGGAAGGGTATATTATCCTAAAATGGGATGAGGACATGGTCAAACCTAGAAAACATACAAAGTTTGATGCTTTATGGAGTGGCACATATGTGATCACTCAATGCAAGTCACATAATGATTTCCAACTTTCAAAGTTAGATGGAGAATAACTTCATGTCCTAGTTAATAGGATACACATCAAGCATTGTTACTAAAGGTTCTCTTTTTCCCTTGTACATAGTTTCTTGCTTTCCTTGTGTGTTCCCTAAGTGCTTGTGCAAAAGTGTGTGTTGTCTTTATTTTGTCTTGTGTTATTTTACTTGATCTTAATATGTTTTGTGGAGTGTTTTCTTTATGTTTTTGTTTTTTAATATCCTTTTAGTCATCTTTAGGATTACATTGATTCAATTGGCCCTTAGTTAGATAAGGCTACTAGTCTCAAAACATAGTCATGCATGTTTACCCCAAGAGTTATCAAAAATGTTGATCAGTTTTGACCCTTAGTCAAAATTAGTGAACCTTTATATTTTTTGAACTTATTATAATTTCACACATGTCCTATAGGGGTGTGTTTTTAGTCTAAAACATCCACTTGTCCATAATCCACCCTTGGTCCAAAGTCTAGGCCTAAAACTAGTCAAGTCAAAGAAAGTCAACTCTAGTAAAACTTAGTCAAAGGATGGAAATATGTGATTTTGGTTCTAATGTGGTTAATAAATGTTTTAATCTCTTTTTATGTAATTTATTTGCATCTCCCACTTTCAATGTGCAAAAAAGAGCTTGTGTGCCCACTTTGGGCTAGATTCAAGGACTTGTATAGATGGCAGGTGGCATTAGGTCAGATCTAGGTAGAGAATAATTGTGTAAAATGTCATAAGAATTTATTTTAAGGTTTTTATCAGGACAAGATTCATTTAAAGTCAAAAAGTGCAGTTTCTCCTCAATTTTAGGCCCTTTTAGGTACTTGTTTGGCCACCACTATCTGATCTCTAGCTAAAAATGAGGGTGGGGGAGCCTTTTCATCTCCTCACATCCATGTAAATTCTTATACTTGAATTAGAATTCAAAAAAATTATTTTGTAACTCATTTTACCATTCTCTCCTCTTGGCACACAAAGAAGGCTCAACTTCAAGCACTTGGTATAGAAAGTACAAGTAGAGTTGGAGGGAGTAATTCTATAGGTGGATTTTAATCTAAATTTACTTAATATTCATAATAGTAATTTTTGTTTTTGTTCCTCCTCCTTTATGAATAATTTTTAACAATCTAAGTAGCCTTTTATAGAATTGCATCCAAGAGGGGTAGAATCATGCATCTATTTTGGGTTTTCAATGATCCTTGGAGATGATTGAGCTTGATAATATGTTTTTAGGTTGTAATAATTCTCTCTTACTAATGTTTCCAATGTATAACACTTCATCTCTTTGTCTTTGAAAGAGTTGGCAAAAGGTGTTAGTTTCATGAGAGTTCAAAATTTGAATGCAAGTTTTGTGTTCCAAACATTCAAAGAGCTCTATGATGGTAATGATATGTTTGAGTTTCATTAATAAGGTTTATTTCCATGTTTCCATCTTATGGAAAGTTCAACTAGTACCCTTCTAAGGTCAATTTGCTCACATTATCATGGTTTACTACCTTGCCAACTTTAGTCAAGCCTGTACCTATTTCATGGGAAGTGTATAGAGGTGAGAGAGAGGTGAAGAACATGGTGGAGTACATGTCAAGTTCCATCAACCCCAAGAGTCATGTTTTTCATATCCTAAAGTTCCAAGATGTTACATAAGCAAACCTCACTTCAAAAGAAACCATTTCAACTTTTGGACTCTCAATCCCCAAATGTAGAAAACAAAGGTCCTATGGCTTTTTTGAGTTAATGTTTGAAGTGATGAATGATAATATATCCATTGCCATTACTTTTATCTTGTATCCCTATCTACCTAGTCTAACTATGTCAAATTTGAGAGCTAGAATCTAAGTGGAAGATAGGTTTTGAGCTTCTCCAATATGGCAAAAAAGCATTGAAAGCAAGCAGTGCTATCTTCCAAATTCTAAGAGAGTGTGGGTGTTTAAAATATGTTTTGAGGTCTTAGGAATTTTACAAAGTTTGTAACCATTCCCA
The DNA here is from genome assembly GCA_037957365.1 of Torreya grandis. Classification (NCBI taxonomy): domain Eukaryota; kingdom Viridiplantae; phylum Streptophyta; class Pinopsida; order Cupressales; family Taxaceae; genus Torreya; species Torreya grandis. The sequence goes on along the minus strand of JARHVA010003188.1, from coordinate 2,029,945 downwards.
ATCATTTAAAATGGCTTTCTTGAGTAGTTAGATACTTTGGGGGTGATAATAGCATAAAATGACCTTTTGAAGGTCATACCTTGTCCGTACACAGGGCAGAGAGACAGTGAGGACCAATGTTTGAAATATTGGCACAAAAGTGTAGTTTAAGCACTCCTAAATGAAATATAAGTCTAAGTTTAGAATAAACTAAACTTGATACAAGCTCAATAAGCCTTGACAAGGTCAAACATGGTTCAAATGCCTCCAAAAGTAACATATAGGCTTGGGAATACATCTACCCACAATCATGGTATGAATATTGTGAACAGTCAAGGTGAGATGGTGTGTAGAGTGAATATAAGCATCCAAATTATTTATTTGATAGTATATGTTGGTAATTATATGTTCAATGATCTTATGAATTCTCAATCATGAAAATAATGTACAACCATGCCAAAATAGGCACCTACAACCAACCTATTTGGAAACTAGTTCAGTCAAGGATTAATGGAGTGTTAAACTCAAATAAAAATAATATAAGTGAATATGGTGATATAATATTATTATCCAAATATAAATTAATTAATTTCATTCATTTAAGGTCCACAAATCTACAAAAAACCATACCTATAACCATGGCTTAAGGAGACTGTCACAGTCAAGCAAGGACATGATCAAAGGAGTAGTCCATGAGGATTTGATACTCTAAAAAGCAAGGAAACGGTTTATAATGTGATAATAATGTTAAATGACATAAATTTAATATAATTTCATCCCAAAAATCATGCAAAATCCACCCAAACACCTCCCCATATAAGCCTAACTATCGCAGTCCATACACTTAGCATGTCAGGGCCTTGTTTCAAGGGGCTAAAAGAGGTTTTCAAATGGACAAAAGTTTTATATAAGTTAAAAAAATATTTATTTGTATATTATGAAAAATTTTCAAGATTCAAAAATAATTAAGGATTTATGAAGATAGGAACTATAGGTCAGTGTGGGTGAAAACATGCAAAAAATAGGGTTTTTTTGGCCTTTTTGGGATGATTGAGTTAGTTTGGTCACCTATACTTTTAATATAATCAGAAACTTTGGTAAAAATGACTATAAAAAAATAATATATCTCAAAAAATATTCACCTTTCATGTATTAATAGGCTTGATACTCATTGTTTTGTCTTAGACCTACCTCAATCCATACATGTAGGAAGAAGACCAGTTTTGGGAAATCTTGCGAATAGGAGGCTTCCACTAAGTTTGAAAACTAAAGGGGATGTATAAATATGTTATAAACATAGGGTAACATAAAAAATCAAATTATAATTTCTGTAAACTAATGTTTTGGTCCACACAAGGATCTTTGCATGAAGGTCTAGTGGGAAAACATGCTTTCCCAACCCCAAGCAAGGTGTCAACTCAAATTCCACACTTCCCAAGGACTTATAATTCCTTGATTGATGTTTTAAATGTAAAATATTATTAATTAACACTCTATGAGTCCATTTAAATATAATAATATCATCTTTTGGTTCACAAAGGGCAGACAGGTTACTTGGCAAGGCATGATTCCTCTTTTAAAGCAAGGGCAACATCCAATTTGGTTTCTTGGTAAGCCCTCAAAAGTAATCAAACATGTTCATGGATCAACTAAAGAGGTCAAGGATATTTTTTTTGGCATGAAAACACTAAGAGAGGTCAGTTTAAGCCTCAGACATGCTAGAACCCTCATAGAATGCAGGAATCCTATTCGAACGTCACATTTTTTTGCTTGTATGTTCTCTAAACTCTTACATGGGACATAAAGGATTTTAGGATAGTTTAAGGAGGTCCTTGATGTGACAAAATATAAATTCTAATGAGTTTTCAATGTTAAAATTTTATGAACAATCCTTAAGACCTAAAAACCTCTTAAACCCTCCTAAAGCCCTTAGACAAACTTGATGGTGGAAATCAAGAAAAAGTGAAATAAAATGGAAAGTTTGGAGTAGGTATATAAAAGGAAAGTTATATATTACATTCCTAGGATTCTAGACATATGTTTTGTTTATATGGATCCATAGAGAAGGGATAAAAGGGCTTATTTTCACCATTTTTGATGGTGTACAAATTTTAGAAGGAGTTAAAAGATGAAATTAGTTTTGATAGGACTATATACAATTTAAATAACTAAAAAAAATAAATTTAACTCATGAAAATTATTCTAAGTGTCATAAATAAGACTTCACTTTTATCCACTCTAGTAAAAGACAAGTAATGAACTTTGGGGTAAAGTGTTAAAAAGTGGTCAAGGGGGATTTTTAAGGGTTTTTTATTATAAACGATGATTTGGAAGGACTTTATATGTGTAATGACCCATTTTTTATGAATTTTTTTGCATATTTTGAAGGTGTGGAGTGCCAAGTGATAAGGGTGCATGGAAATGAGTTTTTTGAAACTACCTGATATGATTGTGCATGTCTACAACAATAGGGACGATTAGAGACTAGACCAATGCATGGATGATGTTACTTGTAACCCTTACTATCTTTTACAGCCATAATACTTTAGGTTTTTTAGTAAAAATAAGATTTTTTCAAGGCTACTCATGTAGGTAGTTTCTTATGCAAAATTGGAAGTTTTGTGCCACTTTTCACCTTCTATATGACCTATTTTGACAAGTGTACCTCCTAACTTGGAATGTATCACCTCAATCCTATTTCACATGAAAATTTAATTCCATTTTCCATATGTACACATGTTCAAGTGACCCTTGGACTTCCTCTTACTTGTTTTCTCTCTCTAGGCTATAAATATGTGTTGATTGAGTAACGTAGCCAATTTTCATTCATGTCTTTCAAGTAGAAATAATTTTTTTCAAGTATAGAAACAATTATATATGGTCCCAACCAAAGAGAATCAAATTTATGATGTTTTCTTATAGCCTCATGAGCTTTATCCCAAAAAAGGACTAAATCACCTAACTTAAATTTTTTATTAGATATCTTTTTGTCAAAGAATTTATTTAACTTTTCCTTATATTTTTATAATTTTTTTAAAGTATTTGCCTTAGTTTCATCTAAATCTAATAAAGTTAAGCATTTGTTCAATTGAATTTGTATCTTCTAGTAAATATTGTAAAGCAGTTCTAACAAATGAAATTTGTAGTTCAATTGACAATGTAGCTTCAAACCATAAGATAACATAAAATAAAATATCCTATAGCTAATTTAACCATAGTACGATCAACTCATAATGCTTCAAAAAATTTAATATGCCAATTTCTTTTATTATAACAGACTAGCTTCTGCATTATAAAAATCATATTTTTATTTATTGATTTAGCTTGTCCATTTTATTAAGGGTAGTATTTCAAAAATGACTTGATATGATTGAATAATGTCCTAATAATTCTAAATATTCATTAGAAATGAATTGAGGATTGTTATCTAAAATTATCTCATAAAAAACACCAAACCTAGAGAAAATCTAATTTTTAAAGAAAGAAATGACTTCAAAAGTAATAAAACTTTTAAGTGCTATAGCTTCAGGCCACTTTGTAAAATAATCTATTATAATTAAAATATATTGATATCTAATAGAATAAGGTGGATGAATATTATAAATAAATTTTATTCTCCATTTAGTGAATGAATTTTCATGTATAACAAGTTTCAAAGGCATTATTGATAATTTATCCCAACCGACAAACAATCAACAAGACATACAAGAATGTACCTGTTTATAAGCATTTAAGAATAATGTAGGCCAATAATAAGCTTCACGTAAAATTTTATAAGTTGTATTTTTTTTTGCAAAGTGACCACCACAAATTCTTTTATGACATCCTCTAATAACCATTTGGGTTTGATTATGAGTTAATAAACTCAATAATACACCATCTCGAGTTCTATAAAATAAAAAGTTTTCTAATAATTTTTTTTTAAAGATTGATATATTAAATATTTTATTTATCTCTTATCTAAATTATTTAGGTAGATTTTATTTTGAAAATAATACACTAAATCATGGTACCAATCATCTTCAACCAACAAATAATCCCAGTCCTTTGTTTCATATCCAAACATAATTTTTTTGAAAAAATAAACCACCTTCATGGACTAAAAATGAGGTTTAGAATTGAAAGCATAATCAACAAATAAAATCAAAATATTAATAGTAGAAGAAGAATTCTCAACTAAATGTTTCACTAAGTCATTTCCATTAATAGTCTTGGAAATTTCAAAATCAATTACAAGCTCTTAAATTTTTAAAATCCACTTCGCTAACCTTCTCTGAATAGTGGGCTGATTTAAAACATAAGATAAGACTGGTACATTGGATCTTACTATAACATTATTTCCCATTAAAATATATTTAAATTTGATTAATGAATAAGCTAATGATAATAAAAATTTCTCAATAAGTGAATACCTTGTTTCCATGTCCTTTAGAAATTGGCTCATATACCTGATAGGTTTTTCATCATTATTTTCATCAATTCATGTAATTACATTGTCTATGACTTTGTCTATTGTATTTACATAAAGAATAAAAGGATTTGATAAATCAGGCTTTGCAAGTATAGATGCACATACAATGGTATCCTTAACATTATTAAAAGCTTAGTCAGTTTATGCATCCTACACATATGATTGAATACTATTAAATAAAATATACAAAGGATTTGACTTATCAGTGAAATATGATATAAATTTATGCACAAAATTTATTCTCAGAAAAAAAACTTAAAACTAGACTAGTATTTAGGTGGTTGTAGCTCCTTGATTGCTTTAATACATTTACGATCAATTAAAATTCCCTCTTTAGAAATGATATGCCCTAATAACTTACCTTCTATAACATCAAAAGCATGTTTCATTAGATTAAGGTAAATACCATACTTTCTACATCTTTTAAATACCTTGTGAATATGATCCAAATATTTTTTCTCTTTCCAAAATGAATTGTAAGATCATCTACATAAACTTGAATAAAAATGCCTATTAAATCATCAAAAGTTACAATTATAGATTTTTGAAAAGTTGCACCTACATTCATGAGATCAAAGGACATTATATTAAAAGTAAAAGTTCCTATTTGGGTTGTAAAGGTCACCTTATGTCTATCTTCTAGATTAACAAATATCTAGTTATAACTAAAAAATCCATCAAACAAAGACATCATTTCAGATCTTGTAACTTATTACATAATCTCTTAAGTTACAAAAGTAAATTTTCTTCTTCAGTTCTAAGATTTATTGGAATAGTCTCTAGCTTTATTCTTGCCACTAGCCTTATTCATATCTCTAAAATCCATGCATAATCTAATGTCACCATTATTTTTGCATAATGTTACTAAATTATCTACCCCCTTAGAATAAGTTATAGGAAAATGACACCACCATATAACATCTTATCAAGGTCTTTCTTGATGGTGTCTTCCAACAAAGGGCTTATCCTTCTTATTTTTTGCCTAATGAGTTTAATACCTAGTTTAATAGGAATATAATGTCTTATAAGATTAGTATCATACCCCTCAAGGTGTTTATAAGACCAAGTAAAAATATCAATGAATTATTTAATTTTTTTTCTTAATTTTACCTTTTCATCAAGTGTACATTGTTTTCCCAAATAAACAAACTTTGGATCCTCTTCATTTCTAAAATTTATTGGAATAGTCTCTCCAATAATTTTTCTTGAAGGTTCCTTAGTCCATAATATCTTAAGTTGATCATTTTGGGTAAACATTGATTCTAAATTCACTGAACCAACAAGTTTCTTATTAGTGTTCAACTGCAGGCAATCTCTATAATCAAGAATGTAATCATTGTTATCAAAGTAATTGACTTAAATAAAAGAATCAATATGTTCATCATAATTAAAAATAGGTAAATTTTCATTTAAATTGAGAATTTTAGGCCTAAATTTTTTTGAGAATAAGAAATCTACAAGTTCTATTTCACTTAGAGAAGTATTAGAAGTAAAAACAATAAGCTTATTTGCTCGAATATTGAAATCCTTAAGTATGTGAGTGATATTAAAAGCTTCAAAGTGTTCAAGAAAGGACCAAACTTTTTGAGTATATCGATAAAGATGAGTCTGATTAGTTTTATAAAATTTCTTTACATGTCTAATAAATCAATTTAGAATCACCAAATACCTTTATTTGTTTAATATTAAGTTCTCTGGCCTCTTCTAAGTCTAGACATAAGGCTTCAATTTTTATATATATTATTAGTGGTGTCAAAATATAATTTATAAACATAATGATAAACTTTCCAATAAAAAAATAAGACAAACTCCTGCATCATTACCAAGTTGTGAAAAAACACCATCAAAATACAAAGACCATAAATTATTATCAAAAAAGATATTTTGGTATTGTTTAGATTGATCAAGACTTAATAATTCATTCATACCAATCCCTATTTATACATAGTAAATAGTTGGAGGTGAAGAATCAATAGGATTAATGAAACAATCCTATCTTCAAATGAAAGTAATTTCATTTCTTACTGGAGCCCATGTTGTATCCTTTCTAATAAGTTCACTAGTTATTTCAGATAAATCTCTACCTAGAAGCATATCATAATTGCTAGGAATGTCTAAAATTTGAATATTAGTCATACATCTAATCCTTTCATTTTATGCAATATTGATAACAAGATATCAAAACTTTTCACAACTTTTTGTTTGATGTGAATCGAAACCTGGAAGCTTCCTATTATCTATTTCATAAGAAATTCCTAATTGATTAGTCATAAATTTTGGCATAATATTCTTTGATGCACCGGTATTTAAAATGCAATTATGTATAACTTTATCTACAATTTTAATAGATATGTAAAAAGGGGTTATGTAATCTGTCGAAGGATCATAAATTTGATCAAAAATAGTAGAATGAGATTGATTGTGACTTTTATATTCTTCTCAAAAACCTAAAATATCTTTATAAGTTGGATTTTTAATGGCTTCATTAACTTTATCAAGTTGTCCTAGCAAACTAACAACTTATAATAATGAAAATCCTGCTTTGATAGTAGCCAAATCATTAATAATATTAAATGTTCCTACATCTTAATGATGTATATGCATATAATTCTTGAGTTTTTAAGAGGATACTGAGAATTATTAAATCTAGTAGACAAAGGATTATTTTTTAGGGAACTAATTTATATATGGTCTGATGTAGCATTATTCTGTGTAGCTTTCTCTTAATCCTGATTTGAATAATTTTTTTACCTTATGTTTTAAATATAAACATTTATAGATTTGATTTCATAAAAATAATCATTAGTTACATGCATATTTATATTATTATAAAGGTCAATAAAAATACTCTCTTTTCCTTGGATATATCTTTTAAATTTTTATATGGTTATACACATGTCAGGATCATGATCTAATTCACAAACATTGCAATAATAAAAAAATTCTTCCATGTTACCCTTTTGCATAAAATAATATTTATTTTGTGAAGAGGGTTTACCATTCAAATTAATTTTAATGGTGACCATATTATTGGTAAAATTATGAAATATTTTATAATTTTTGTAATGTCATAATTTAATCCTATAGTAGATTTATCATTAAACCCAATAAGTTTTAACTTTTTTTCATACTTGATACAAAAATTTATTATTTCATCATAATATGAAATATATTTATCTTTCAATTCCATTTTAAATTTTAAAGGTAAATCATTGTAAAAATATAATCTAGACAATCTTTTAGCAGGTTTGATTTCACAAGGTATCTTTTATCACAATTTAGTAAATTTGTTAATGAAATAATAAATAGTTTCTCCTAGATCAATAGAAATATTAACTAAATCATTAATCAAGTATGGATCTTGTTTTGTTTTTCCAAAATAAATTTCTAACCAAAATTCAATATCATTTAAAGTATTAATCACACTAGAGGGAATTTTGATAAAATATTGATATGTTTTTCCCTCCAACTTTTGAGAAAAATTCTAAGGGAAACTTTTTCATTAATTATACCTAAGGTTGTACAAATTAATTTAAAATCATTTATATGATCTTCCCATGATTTACCAATATTTCCTAAAAATGTAGGAATATTAAGACCTTTAAAATAAGGGAGTTTACTTGGGTGAACACCAATATTAATAGGATTCTAGTGAATCTAAAGATTCATTAAATGTTGTTCATCATCCAAAACTAGTTCATTATTAGTTGTTTCAATTTGATTTTTATTGACTTAAAGGCCTTGAATTAAATACTGAGATTGACATTGATTGGGTTAAACTAATGGATTTTCATCCTCTATTTGAAAAATTAAAAGATTCAACTACTAAACCATAGTAATTAAATTTTGAGTTATATTAGGGTCAATAGGATAAATATTATCTTTAAGATGAAAATAATTTGAAAGAAAAAAACCTTTGGTTGAGGATTAATAAGCAAAATTTGCTCTCTCTCCTATTTAATTCATTTATTATCTTCTTGAATATGATCTTATGTCTCACATAAATGATTTTTTATTACTTCATTGATTTTTACTTCTTCTATTTCCTCATTGATGATTTCAAGAATATAAGATAAATCGTAAAGTTTATTATACCTTGCAAAATGAGCTAGATTGAAAGCAACACAAAATTGGTCATCAAAAATATCAATTATGTGTTATATTATAAGGGGACGACCTCCAATGGTCATTAAAAAAGAAAAACAAAAAAAAAGTTAAGTTTTTTGAAATCTCCCCAATGAAGTCACTAAATTTGTTGATTTTAAAAAATTTAATGCCAATAAATCAACCCTTTCACCTACCATGAAGGTTAAAATGGAATCTTACTAGTCTAATATTTATGATCTAAGATGTATTAAAATATATAAAAGATGTGCAAGGTTTTTTTTTAATATATATTCTAAAAAATAATAAGTGTGTCAAAGATTAACAATTTTTCATTATAATTTCATATATCAAATGTCTCTTTGAATATGAAATAAATAAATTACAAAAATATAATCTAGCCTATCTGCTAGAGAAAACTATTGATTAGATAATATTTTGATTGAAATATTTATGTTCCTTTAAATATATTTATCTACAATCTTTTGATAGTCATATTTCACTCAAAACAGAACAAAAGAAAATAAATAGAAAGAACCGAATGATAAATAAAAAAATAGAAAATGAATGCCAAGGAAATAAAGTGAAATGAAAATTAACATAACTAACCAAATAATTACCTTAAGAAATATTACAAACTCTACAAGAACACTTCATCAAATAAGAAAAAGAACAACTATAAAATAAATATAAATAAAATAAACTAAACTAAACTTCTATCTGAACTAGACTAACACTAAAAATAAACAACACTTAATTCTAAGCAAATAAGAAAATTAATTACTTCTAAACCTAAACTACTTATTGAAAAACAAACTAAATCAAGAAGTCAAGTGTTAACTAAGAATTTAAACAAATAATCAACAAATGAAGCATATAAACTTAAATATTAGTAAATAATTAATTAATTATAAATTATACTAAAACTTAACTAAATAAACAGTAGTAAAGGAATCAAACATAAATGTAATTTAAAAGATAAACATAAATAAACTCACTTAAATCAAATAACTTAAACAAATAATAAAAATGAAATAGGAGTCTTAAATAAGAGTCATCTTAGCAAAGGTAAATGATATTTTTATTGAGAAACAATATTTTAGTATAAAAATCTTTGATATAAAAACTAATACAATCTGAATGGATCAACAACATGTCACACACAATGAAGAATTCATCATTATTTAGACCAAGTAGTTTAGATTCTGCTCATATGACTGCAAATCTAAAATTATCATAAGATATTAAATCTAATAGCTTTCAGATAATCAATTTATAAATTAAATGATAAATTTGGATATACATGCACTGATTAAACATGTTACTTAACCATCAGAGAATGTGTTATTGGTCTATCTAAAAGAGTTATTATACCTCAAAGATATTGCACTAAAAAGAGGATGATGATGAACTTTGAAGCAAATTAGAGTCTTCAAGAATACCTATGTAATGGTTCTCCCTTTGGATTATCACCTTGATCTCCTTATATAATTATCCCTTGAAGAGAGAGTTTGAAAAATAAGTTATAACTAATTTTAATTAGTTATTAATTTAGTATAATTTAAATTTTAAATAAAGTCAATTATCTTTATAACTCAAATTATTTTTAAGACTTAAATAAGTCTTTTAAGGATCAAAATAAAATTTTGATAGACAAATTAAGAACAAACTCTAAATAGGTAGGGCCCCTTAAACATAACTAACATTTAAATAATTAGCATATATTAAACCTTAATGTGAAATAAATAATTTAAATAAATTTAAATTCATCTAAAACTAAGTCCATATGCATTAATCTATATTAAGTATTATATGATTAAAAAACCAAAAATATATGTATTGTTGTAATTTTTTTTCCATTGACAAGTATAAAAAATAAATAAGTATCAACAAGATTTATAGCATGAAAAGTATCTAAAAGTATTGAAACAACAAAACTATAAATCAACTGGACATCCATTCATCCTTGGTATCATACATCTTAATTAATGGATGTCCCTTATTTATTTGATCGTCTATATTATTCATTACCATAGTTGGAAACTTAGCCAATTTAATACTAACTTCTTTATTTTCATCATCTACCTCCAATTTCACCTTATTTAACACCCTAATAATTTTAGGTGATGCCGAAGGGATGAGTTCTCACCTCTTAGTTCCTAAAAATCTTTTCCTCTTAATCAAGTAGATGTGAAGGAAAATATGCAAGATTCAGTTTGTAACAACCTTAAGTATTTTTAGGTTTAGGAGATGGATTTTTGGTATTCAATGGTATAATATCTTGGGAATGAAACTTGGTAGTCAACTAAAGATCACCTTAAGGTATGGACCCTTGATTTTGTGGTGAATGATGTGGAGTAGGATTAGGATCAGACTATAAAGTTGTGTGCATGTGTTGGGAGAAACTACTTGGATTTCTTCATCCATGAGAATGAGATCTCTAAGGAGGTATTCTCCATGAAAACCCTATCACTTTAATATAATTGAATTTAAATAATCAAATTATATTTTTCATATCCAAAAAACTCATTTTTTAAAATAATTTGATAGGCAAATTCAAACACTAGAGGGTTCTATTTGAAACTATGAAAGATTCAACTATTTTATAACAAACACTTTTGAATAATAGGACTTTACTAATCTATTTGTCCTTAATAAATTTGAATAAAACCAATATTTCAATCAAATCTCAATACTATATGTATAACATATCAATAATATGAGCTTAAACACAAAACACTAATTAAAAAACTATCAAATTCTGAGTCAGATATCCCTTTTAACTCTGTAATTTACACTTTCAAAACTCTATATGAACAAATAGAAATCTATTTCTAAACTATACAACTCCTATTTTAAAAACATAGCTTTTGTTTGAACTTCAAGAACTATACCATTTTTCAAATATCAAACATATAATGGAAAAATGAAACTGATGAATTATATTAAATCTAGAACACATTTAGGTTAAAAAAAACACTATTACTTAATGAATATTATCATCCCTAAATAATAAAATATATATATTAGAGTATTAATAAATAAACATGAATAAAGAGACTATATATGATTTATAACTGAACACCACATTATAAGAATACAACTATTTCCAAAATCATGAATTAAAATAATCAAATATCATCTCCAAGTTATCAAAGTATGTTAAAATCTAAATTTCTAACCACCATGACCAAAAAGAAGCTATTATATGTAAAATATTTATCAAACTAAAACTACTCTATATAGATGATCAATACCTAAACTCAAATCCCAATATCATAGAAAATGTTTCACTAATACCAAAAATCATCCTTCTCACAATTTAGAAACATTAGATAGCTTGAAAAATAAAAATGCAAGGAAATAAGCTTATTTATAATGAGAGATAATTTCCATAGACTCAAACAAAATTCTAAAATGCATCTTTTCCAATGTACTAAAATATTTTGCATGCACAAAATGGTAACAAATGTGTTATAAAAAAATACCCATATTGGTGCAACTAAAGAATAAAATGGAAATATAAATTTACCATCACAATTATTTCATCCACATAATCTAAAATGAAATAAAAGTATATTTCCAATAAAAACTCAAACACCTTAAGACCTTGAATGCAGACATATGAGTCATTTTACAATCTCAGAGTTCAAGCACAAATGTCAAGCAACCCTCAATACATCCAAAGAAACTATATATGTTGAATCATGAAATATTACCATTACCAACCATATATTGACATGTAGAGACATTATCAAACCCATAATTACTCAAAAAGTATTCTATATAATTAAAGAGATCTTGAATGTTTTAAAAAAACAATCTTCTATATTTTCCACCATGCATTCATAAATTCCCACTATATACTATAAAAAATTATCAATTGTATCTTGAAATGCAATGAATAACTCAAAAATTCCATATTATGAGTATTTAATGAATATCATATCCTATTATCTTTCAAATTGACAAAGGTCTTACCTCATTTACAACTCCCTTGTTTCCTATATTCTTTCCAAGTTCTTCATGCCCATAGAGTGTTGCTTCCATCCAAAGCTTGTGAGAAATGATTAACAACTAAATGAATTTACCTTTTGTATTCTCTAAAAACTCAATAACTACTTATATGACATGTTAGATTCCTATTGGTTCCAAAATCTATTGGTAATATTTTAGCGACATAGACAACTTGATCAAACAAATTTCCAACTTTACCCATTTTACTAAAACCATTACCAAGTTGTTCCACTAAAAACTAACTATTGATGCATGCACATTGTATTAAATAAAATTGAATATAGATCATGTCAAATAGATACCCAAATATCTACCAAATCATTCAACATAAAATTCATTAAAACCAAATTCCATCTTCCATCTATCAATGCTTTGAACTGAAGGTTTGAACCTAAGGTTACTAACCAAACCATAGTTTAGGCTTTAAATTATTATATGTCCACCATCCTATGTATTTTATCACCAAAAATGTTCATAGGTTTAATGAACATTATAAACTTACGTCTTAGGTTTAGGAAATATTTAGGTTTAGATATAAGCTAACTTAATTCAAAGTATAGGTATATATTTGATTTAAATAAATCAAACACCTTTTCCAATTTAATAATAAACCATGCAAGACAAACAAATATGGATCCTTTAACATATAATCACTAAATCATAAATCCATGCATCACAAATCAATGCTTATGAAAGTTAAATCACTGCATATTACCTTATACTGACAAACATATGATTGGAAGAATCATAATTTTAAGATCAAACCATCTGTTTTAAATCATATCACACATCACATATATTGTATTTTATCATTGTGTTCACTTATGATTTTGAAACCACTAAATAGTGTTAGAGTAAAACTTCATTAAATGTGACATTTATAGTAAAATTCAACATAATAATGAACATTCAAATGTAGTAATGAACTAAGACCCCCACACTAGTAGTTTTAAATGTTACGACATATGTCATCAATATGAAAAAATCTTATCTCATTTAAATTTTTAGAAAAAGAGGGGGAGGGGGGGTTGCTGAAAAATAGGCATAACAAGGTCCACCCTAAGGAAAGTATTTATAATATTTAATTAATTTACTTATTAGATTAGATATTTTTTATTACTTTGTGAATATAGGTATGCATATCCTTTTTAGGCATTTTCCACACCAAATAAGTAGGTGTGGCTATATGATTACATAAAATTTACATAAATCACCTTAGGTTGTATACACCCCCATTTGGTTAACCATTACATCTTATCGATTTATGATGATTCTAACTCATCCTTATTTTAGTTTGTACCTTGTATAACCATTTGATTTATAACCATAGTATATATTTTTTGAGGGTTATTGAGAGTTACATCCTTGTGTCATAGGCTTTGGATTTTTAACCCCTTCCTCTTGACATTTTAATTTTATTTAAGCTTATGTTATATCTATCGAATTAATTTGATTCTTACTCGATCATCCAAGTATCACAGACTATATCTGATTGATCTTATTCAATTCCTAGTCTATTGAGAGAAATAAGATAGTCCTAGATCATCCTAGCATATTGGTGAACCCAAATTGAATATTATTACACCTTTGGATGGATTCATGTGTTTCTTTCTATATTCTTAGTAAAATCCTCCAACTGATTAGCCTAACTATAATGCGAACTCAATAAAGTTTCCTACCTATTTATGAAAGGTATTAACTAGTGTGGTACTATTATGAGTTTGTCTAAAATGTATTGGACATCATAATATTATTTTATGTGTTTTTAAAACTGTATCAACTAATATAATTTTGTACGTTTAATTTGCTTTTATTTATATTATAACTAAATATACTAGCCCCATATTGTTATGTTTACTTGTTTAAATTTCAATGTATGTTGCAAACCTAGATTTTGATATTTATTTTTCTCATAATGAATTCCCATGTGAAAATACATTCTTCTCCTATAACATCTTTTAGACTTTCTGAGGCCTCACCTCAAACTTCATAACAACTCTCATATGGTTCACCTAGGATGAAGGAACAACCTTTATCATTAAAAAATTCATCTAGTAGATTAGAGGATGTATGTGATTTGATGGGGTAGCTTCCTTGCATTGAGAATTATTTATTACAGATACCATGGTATCCTCCTTATAGTGTTCCTAATTTATCCTTATATCTCAAATTATAGGTAGTCCTAAAACAATTTTTAGAGAGAGTATAGGAGACCATGGTTTGAGCACAATATCTATTACAATAGGATTTTTTAGATGTTATAAATGATGTATGTTGAGATTTATTATGACATTTGTGAGAAAATAACTAAGTCATATCATATTTTTTACATTTTCATATGATTGGATTTAATTTTATTATTATTATTATTAACATATGTGATGATTTTTGTATATATCTTACTTATATCATGTTATTCTTCATTTTTATTGATGTACCTTTTCAACACTATGTGTCTTGTTTTCACCATTTTACAGTCAACCTTTGCTTCACTTAAGAATCTTAGATACCACCTTGAGGTATTGTATATCAAAATTTTACCATTTTTAGTTTTCCTCAGTCTCCTTTTCATTTTTTAGTCCCATTTTTACCCTTCCCCTCTTTTGGGATAACTTTGTATATCAATATTTGAGATAGATCCCATGTATGTTAGCATAACTTCTTTTGTGATACAATTTTCACCTTTCCTAGCATAGCCTTATCATTTATAAGATGTTATTCTCCCTTATTATGGTTAGTTGTAATTATATTCATTATTGTATCACCACTCATTTTACATTCACAGATTTCTCATGATATTCATTTTCCCTCTTTTTCCTTTCATTTGAGGCACACACAGGTTAGTTTTGATATTGCACACTTCCACATGGGTAAAGTCTAGGAGTCTTTTGGTTAAGATGGTATTTATATTCTCCTCTCTAATAGTTGAACATAATATATTTTTTGTTAGTTTTATATATCATCCATGTTTTATCTCTCCAAATTTGTATGGAGGAGAGATAGAACAAACCAAAAGAGTTAATGGCCATATTATAAGAAAAGGAAAAATTAAATGTCGAAATTATAGTATTAAAAGTATGATCCCCAAAAATGTGATCTCTTTTGGCACATCTCCTACTCTAGTCAAATATCAAACTCCATAGTTGGCATCATGATATATTTGAGGTCCATTGGGGTGAGGTAGGCTAATAAGCTGGGGTAATATGTCTTACATTAGTATATCATTATATCAATGACACCTATCTTCTCACATAAGTACCCTAATATGATGATGGCTCTACAAGGGGTCGTGAGGAGTAGGGAACATGTTGTGGGAAGGTAGGACCATTTTAAGTTTTTTTTATTACATATAGCCTTCAAGGGAAAATCAGTGTAATACTTGTTAACCCACATTTTGTGCTTCTTAGGTGGAGTTTCCTAGGTTATTGATGTTGAATGATTTTATAGTTTCCAAATTGTATAGAGTGTTTCATCTACCTAAGGATGTATACATCACCTGTGTGACACATTACATCCCTCATTACATATTTTTATAATATCCCTTTCATGGATATCACTTGTAGATGATCATTTCTTATCTCATCTACTTTTAGAGTTTATTTTACTTCATCATTATGGTACCACTTGGATTTTCAATTTATGAGTTACATAGTAACACTTTAATGGTCATACTCACAAACACCCATCATATTTTATCCACATTAGCTTAGCCATTATATTCATGTCATTATATGGTTGTGTTTACTTACATCATGGTTTAGAGAAAACACTAATTTCAAGTATTCACTTATTAGAATCCTTTGCTTATTTTTCCATCATGTTCTTATTTGACTTTATGGATTTCATTTTCATTACATTTGACATTTTACTTACAATCATTTATGTTTTTATTTATGCTTGAGTTAACCTGAATTTTATTACATTTTGAATTAAATTTTTATACAATATTTTATTTATTCTTCATGGATTTTACCTGGCTTATCCTACATGAGAGGCCATCTTGTTTTTAGTTATCCTTGTTTGATTATTTTTTGTATTTATTGACATTGGATATATTATTTTTACTTACAATGTTTTACATAATTTTACACATGATTTAGTGTGTTTGACTTTCATTTTTCATCTTTATTTTATTATTTTTAGTTTTTATTCTTTTTAACATGCACTTTTGCACATTTTTATATAAAATAATAAAATTTATATAGGTGGTTTTAATAAATTTACCATAGCATAATCATAAAAAATAATTCATGGTACAAAGAAAATAAAACTCATACATCATAAATCTAGATAACATCAATGAGTCATAAAATATACCCATGTATATTTATTATATATATGGATTAGTTTTATACAATATATCTTAATACATCATGATACATCCAAAATGAATCATAGTAAAAAATATTTACTAGGTTGGTGGTCCACCTTCACCCCCATATGGGTGAGTTGACATGTTCACCATAAAGGCCCCAAATCATGCACCATGTAGACTCAACTAAAGATTCTACATTTGTGACTATAGGCATTGGACCTATCCTTATAGATGGCTCACCTACGTTTATATCCCTACTACCTATCTAATTATACCCATATGTGAAGCCCTATATGTGGCTAACTCTCACCATCTTTCCACCTCTCCTAATCTAACCCCTACCAGTAGCACTACCTTAGTAGTAAACTACTCTCATCTTGAATCTCCCTATAGACCTCACCTACAAGCCTAAATGACATCTTTATAGTATCATGTTGAGAAATTATGATGTAAAAAATCTCATGGTGGTTATAATTCACCAGAGTCATCCACCATGTCTCCTCCTCTGCCATCACATTTGAAAAATAGAAACCAAAATAACATCAAATCTCACATGTGTATCAAAACCCACAGTCTATCTATCACTATTACCTATCATGTATATCTATACCTCTAGAAAAATAAAGTGATAACATACAATTAAAAACATTTACTTATTGATAGTTATACTGTCACCTCAAACACATAAGACATAAGTGTTGTCATGGATTCATAATGGTGATATTCCTATAAATCTCCCATGTGGCACCACTACAACTTCTCAAGCATATTTTAGTGTTCATCATTATATCATCAAAATGTATATTGAGTTTACTTGAGTGTATATTTGATGTATTTGAGGTGTGACTAATATATGTCTCCTTCTTTCCTTTCTTTTTGCCACCCCCTATCATCTCCATCATCATATTTCCATGATAGGATGGTGAGGTCTCACTATGTGCCCTACAACTAACACTCATCATCTTCCTATGCCATATGCCTCCCTAGCATGTCAATCTTAGAATATTTGGAATACCAAAGGAACCAAAAGAAATGTAATTCTAAACTATATTGGGACACAATCATATGGGTGTGACTATACCCACTAGGTGTAGTACTTAGTGATGTGACTTCACCCCCTAGTTTTTACTAAGGTTTGTCATGATGGCCACCCATCCAAAGTATCCTTATATGGTAAGCATATAATATAATTTGGTCATATGGTATCTACTATCATCACATGTGGGATTATTCAAAAAATGTGGCCCTAAGCCCACCTCCTCACTCATTAGAGGAATTCATTAATAACATGAGGCATTACCATAAGTTTGTACACCAAGGACCATTGGTAGATCTATCAAGTGAAGATTATGATAGGAATAATAGTTTATTAGTATCTAATTAAAAAAAATATAATTTTTGCACCATCTGAACCCATATGACCAATCCCATATTGAATATATTTCCTTGCTCCAACATTGATCATCACATATTTATGGTGTATAGTGGTATGGCCCCATCAGACTTATGACACATCACATATGTGGTCATAAGTATGATTAGGGCACTCTAGATATATATATTGTTAAAACATATATCTTGAACAATCATAAGATGAAATTACACCCATCATACAACTAGCTCTCATATCTCATCTAGGGGATCTAGTTTATTCCACACCATAGGTGTACAAGTGATAGGTACATTGATGATCACATAGACATATTCCAAGGTGATCACCACCTTAATAATATCCCTATCCACCACCCACATAAATGTATATTTATTCTCTATCATTTCCCTATTAACATGGTAATGAGATCTAAGTTTAGAGGCACTTGGTACATCTCCATAATCCCTTTGTGTCCAAATGTGGTAATTTATGCTCGATCAATTGCCAATAATATATCTAGTATATTTGCTATCCAGATTACATCCATGTTCTTCCATAATATCCAACGCTTCTATAAAGTATCTAATAAGAAATCACAATTAAATTTTACTCTAAAATTCTAAAAAAAATGCTAAAAATTAATGTAAAACAAAAAATACATTTTTTTCTTTTTTCTACATTGATTAAGCACCTAATTTCACCAGCCATGCCTATTTTTCTACTGCATCAACCATATCATATAGTATATACTATCTTATTAGTTTATTATATAAACCACATATTACAATATATACAACATTCTCATCAAACTTTATCAACCATAATATAAGGTATCAACTAAGGTTACCTCTTTCTACTATATTGGTCAAGTGTTAAACTTTATCAACCATGTTTATTTTATAAAACCACTAGCCATACCTTATGATATCATCTAATTGGATAATTTTATAATAATCCATCCATACCATATAGTCTTATTCAAAATTATACCTAACTAAATTATCCATATCCTATGGTATCGATGAGGAAGTTTTTATCCCACTTAAAAACTATAATGGCTTGGCTGTACAATTCAATGAAAGCATAAATTTATTTTCTTGTCATAATAAATACATTTGGCCCTGGTTTTATCTTTTCATTAGCTACCTATTATCCACCCTAATTATAGATTAATGTAGATGCTTTTTGGGGAAAATTCCATTATAGGGATTTGCCTTAACATCTAGATTTCCTAATATAGTTCATTTTATATAAAAAATGACAAAATAGATAATAAATATAAAACTAACATGTAGTACTATAGTCATATCTATAATGTATCCTAAAACATGTTTACTCATCTACCATGAGTTGTGATTCTCTTTAAGTGCTAAAATTGTAAAATTGGAGCTTAGATTTTCCAAAAATAACAAACATGCAAATGAATAATTTCCCCTTATTTATAGTAAAAAAATTCAAATTTTACATCCTTAAGTTATTTACCATGAGATTTCATTTTTCCCATATCTTAGATTATGTAAGTCCTTTTTTATTTATAGTAAAAAAATTCAAATTTTAAATCCTTAATTTATTTACAATGAGATTTCATTTTTCCCATGTCTTAGAATATGTAAGTCCTTTTCATGAACTGAAATAATCCTTAGAATCCTGGTGAGATAGATAATTTTTAAGAGCTAACATAATATTTAAAAAAAATAATGGAAATTTATCTTTATTGTTAGGTCTGCCTCTAGTTCTTCTCATTGGGTGCCTTCCATCACCTGTGACATAAACAACATTATCTAAAATAAGAAATGGAAGTAAAGGTATGTATTATTTTATTCACTTTAATCTATTTTTAGTTATTTTAACATTTCTCTTTTATTTGTGCTTTTTAGTGTGTTTTTATGTTTCTTTCCTCAAACACCATCTCACATTACAAAATTGTGAACCATGATGAGCTTTGGGTTGGGAATATGTATAGATGATATTTTTCAATTTATCATTTATTGATGCATTTTATTGCGGTGGCTTATTGACACATCAATCTCCCTAAGTGCATGCCTTAAAGTGTGCACTAAGAATGGGGTGGGAAAATCTCATGATGATTTATGAGATATGTTTCTATTCTATAATGATTACACTCTATCTACTATCAACTTAAAATGTTGTAAGTCTATATCAATTTACCTCTCATGTACATTTATAATCCATATTTTATAGCTTCCCTATATCTTATGGTATTTTCCTAGTTAATTCCATCTATTTGGTGGCTTCACCCTTCATATACTATATTGGTCAGTATAATACATTTCTAAGATTATATTCTAATATATAAACTATATTGTACTAACTAATACCATTCTCTATCAATTGACTTGTTTAAAATGTATCATTTAGGTTGATACCATTGAATTAGTGTTTAGGATTGGTTTTGGGTATTGGAGCAATATATATATATATATATATATATATATATATATATATATATATATATATATATATATATATAAAGGGTCATATTTCATTCATATCATATCATATACCATCTATTCACTCTACTTTTCCTTATACTTATACACTAATTAACTTTTTTAGATTTAGTGGCATATAATATTATATTAGGGAGTCTTTTAATGTGTTTTCATAGAATCTTAATAGGAGGATTCATTAGAAATTCTTAGCTAAAGACATCTTAGGTGTTAATTCAACCATTTGAGGTATTCAACCCATAACATAATCTTGAAAAGATCTACTAGATCCAAGGGAGAGATTGAAGTGTCAATGGGTCCACCCCAAGGTAATTATTTATATCCCTATACTCTTTAATTTATTTACTTAGTAAATTAAATGATCCTTGTTAATTTTTGAATATATGTATGTTTATCCATGTTTAAGTCTTATCCACATTGAATATGTTGGCATGGATATAGGATTTCCTAGACTTACTATAAATCACCTTAGATTTCATATACCCTCATTTGGTTGACCATTACACCTTACCCATTTATGATCATTCTAACCCATCCATAGTTTAGCTTATACCTTCTAAAACCATTTAATTTATGACCTTAGTATATCTTTGTAAGGTCTAATGAGATATACAGCCTTGTGTCATAGGATTAGGATTTATAACCCTTTCTTCTTGACAATTATGTTATAGGTAACCCTCTTCCAAATCTGTGGAATTCATTTTGTCCTTACCCAATCATCCAATTATCATAGGCTCTATTTGATTGACTTATTTGAGTCCTACTCTATTGAGACAAAGAGGATAGTGGTAGGACATCCTATCACATCCATAAAAAACCTTGGATTAGTTTTCATAAATTTATTATATCTTTCTCATAAAATGGTAACATGTTATTGCTTATATTTCTTAAATTTCTTCAAATCAAACACACATGATTCAAGCTACCTATTGTGTACATGCATTCATGATGACATAATACTTATACTAGTTAGACCTAAACACATTTAAACCAAAATACCTAATATACATGTTATTTAATGATGATATATTTACATGATTATACCAAAGTATCTTATGCATACATTCTTTCATGATGAGATATTATTATGATTATACATTAGATATTTTATTTTTCTTATTTTATACACAATACACATAATTCCTATTATTTTCAAATACATGATTCACATATTCACTCCGCACATCGTGAATATGTAAGATATTGTTAGGATTAGGAGAGTGAATAGGAATTTAGGTGAGTGTTTAACCCTTAAGTGTATCTAGATTAGGGAATGTAGGTTTAAAGGTATAGACATATCCTAGGGTATAAGGATGATAAACTAGATCTAAATCAGGACAATTAAATGTTAAACTCAAATAAACATATACTGAATTTTTATCTAGGATGCTAGTATCTAGGGAATAGGAAAGTAGGTATGGACTCCAAACTTGTAGAGGTGTAATTTAAATATGGTTTAAGCATTCTAGGAAAGATAAAAGGTTTGGGTCATCAATATAAGATTAGTTTGAATAAGAGATAGGATAAGGGCACAAGATAAAGTAGATGAAAGATTTACAAATGTGAGAAAAGATCAAAATTAAGAGGAACAACTAAGGTATTAGTTTTCCAAGTGTCCAATATTAAGGTGATATATAATATATTAAATAGTGTCTAAATTTCCCCCCTTTAATCTAGTAATATAATTACTAGTTTAAAGGAGAAAAAATGTATACTTGGGTGTGTATAACACACCTTACCTTTGCTTAAATCAGACTTGAGTTCTTTATTGGTGGTTAACCTGAAACTAATATCATGTTATAATTCATAATAAATGAATATAATCTAAAATTGAAATAATTTAAAAGATTGAAGTTAAAAGAGTAAGGTTTAGGAGTATACATGTGTATCGATGTAACTGCCTTGCCTATTAGCAAGTATATTTGAAAAGATATATCATTATAATGATCTAAAACTAAAATTAGGACAAATATATATATAATTTGAGAGTGAATATATCCAAGGAGATAGAGAGAAAGAGATATTGGAAGGCACATGCCTCTAACCTTGGATAAAAAGTGGGTTACCATCTAGTAGTTGAGATGAGCTAAACCATACAACCCAATCATACTTATAACTTAGTAGGCATGAGTGGAAAAAGTCAATTCATATTATAAAATTGGTAAGCCTAAATGATACAATCAATTTTAACCTAAAAAATTGGAAATATTGAGTGATTTAATTACCTCAACCATACCAAAAGTGAACTAACTACTATTGTAGATTGGCTCAATACAATCCATAAAAGTACATCTTGATGGGTGATGACAGTACTTGAGAGTGTTTTTGAATATAAAAATGATTTGGATTTTGAAATAGTAAGTGCACATTGCAAATCATATGCACCTTAGATATGTATCATGTTAAAATTATGTATAACAATGATACCAATGTATATAATTCTACCATAATTATGAATATAAATTATATAATTATGTGTTTTGGCTAATTTAGAAATTGTGTAAGTGTGGAGAACATGATTCCAAAGCATGCACCCAATATATATGGAGAAATATAAGAACTTAAATAAGTACCAATGTGGAGGATATGTTTCCAAAACATGACCACTCTGAATCTGGGTGTGTTGAATACTAAATATGTGTGGAGAACATGCTTCCAAAACATACCCCAAAATCTTAAAACTATAAATGTGTGGAATCCATGCCTATATGACATGACCCCACTGAATCTAGTTATGTTGAATACTGATTATGTGTGGATAACATGCTTCTAAAGCATGCCCCCCCCTAAAATCTTAAAACTATGAATGTGTGGAAGCCATGCCTATATGACATGATGCCCCAAATGAATCTAAAAACTATACCAAATGTGAATAACATTCGTCTATGACATGCCCCCATTGATATTACCCAATTTTAAGGTGAGGTTAGAATATAAATCTCATCTCAAAAGGATAAGACAATTATATAATATATGAATGTAACCATATAACATATAAAAGGATGTGTCTAGGTAAATGTAGCATTAAAGCACATAAAACAATGTAATCACATGAAGGCCTAAGATCCATGATAAAGATCATGGAAACATATAGATAATAATAATACAATCTCAACAAGCAAATCAATCACACACACAAGAACACTCAAAAGAAAGTCAAAATACAATGGTCCAAGGAAATCGTAAATAAGGTGCATATTCAAATGTCACACAATCTAAGGGAAATGACTTAGTCAAATGCCAACAAAAACAAGGATGACATAGTTAATACATACAACAATCAATGACATGTTGAAATGTCAAAGAAAACACACATAGGTAGGGGGATACAAATAAAGGAGAATATTCAAGTGCTCAAACAAGAGAGACAATAAAATGGCAAGACACTTAAGGAAGTTCATAAAGGAAATCATAAGCAACCAGCATAAAAATATCATAGTAGCTCATAAATTAAATGTTCTGTAAAAAAACATCAAGTACATACCATATCAACTACCTTGTGAAAATATAATCATGGATAAAGGCATGTGTAATTACTTGATAGCTCAAACATGATGATGTAGAGTTACCATATAATGATATAACTTGGAAGTATCATGATCATAAAGGTGGATGCCCCTAATGTCCATATGACATGAGTAGAAAAAATACTAAACATATGAAATAGGAATAGCTCATGTATCTATGTATGCTTGTATCACACTCTAATAAAAGGATGACACACATGTGTATGTATGATTAATTGATATGCCATATATTAACATGGAACTAAAACATAGATGCTAAGGAACCAGTAAAATATGTAGGTGGCAATTTTTTTTTTGTAATTTTAAATGTTTATATTTTTACTTTTTTGGTACTTTTGGAATATTTGAAGAGTTCTCACACAATATATTTACGCAAGTGCATGATGTTCATTGGAATTTTTAAAGGTTTTACTTCAAGTGTAGTAAGGTGGTAAACACCTTTTCCCAACTTTTTTGTAATTGTGAATGGTCCCAACCAATTTTGTTTGAACTTTCCTTTCTTATCTTTTTCTACATTGGTATTCTTTTTATTTTATTTTAGTACCAAGTCACCCACATCAAAGTCATGTGGCCGAACCCTTTTGTTATATGATTATTTCACATGGTCCTGATAGACATGTAAGTGATCCATAGCCTATGTACATTTTGAACTCAACCATTCTAACTAATGTAATCTATTTTAATGGTATTCATTATCTTTGATAATATCTTTAAGAAAAACATGTAAATATAGAATATTGAGTTCAATCAGTAAAATGGTATCTATACTTTATACCAAAGAATAAGGCATAGCCTAAGTAGGTATGCATACACTTGTTAATTATGCCCATAAAACATATACCATATGCTGGTGTCAATCAGTTTTGTATCATTCAACTATTTTCCCAAGTATTTTGACAATTATCCTATTGGTTTCCTCTACCTAGATATTAAACAATGGGTAATAAGGTGTAGAAAAGGTATGAATAATATTGTATTGACTAAAAAATGATTTTATTATATTTTTTTAAATGATGTTCTATTATCATTAATAATAGATGAAGGTATGCCAAAATAAGAAATGATATTGGTCATCAAAATCTTGCATATGTCATCCCCAATGGTAAATTCAAGTGGAATTGCTTCCACTCATTCTATAAAATATTTTATAGCTATGATG
Organism: Torreya grandis; assembly: GCA_037957365.1. Taxonomy (NCBI): domain Eukaryota; kingdom Viridiplantae; phylum Streptophyta; class Pinopsida; order Cupressales; family Taxaceae; genus Torreya; species Torreya grandis. The sequence continues at coordinate 2,004,530 of JARHVA010003188.1, read as the reverse complement.
ATGAATTTGTGTCCACCAATGGATACTAGATTTACCTTTCCAATTAAGCCAAAACCACGTAAGGAATAAGGCCATGGTGAAATAATTACCTGTAACTCATGTGATGGTGCATGATTCAAATTGTTCTATTTTTAGCATTATCAACATAGTTTTGCATGTTTGATACATTATTATTCCATGGTAGGCCAATAATAACATTGGTTTAATAGTTTTTTATATTTAAGTGTCCATTTAAATGCTCATCACACTCATTGTCATGAATTTCCAAGAGTGTAATGCGGTCCTCAACTTTGTTTAAGCATCAAAGTAATTGTCCAGCAAAACTTTGTTTGAATAAATAATTCCTAATAATAACAAATTAAATTTCTTCACATTGTAATTTTTCATTTATAATTTTTTGTAAAATGGTTTGGTATATAGGCTCTATAGAGAAAATTATAGATATCACTATACCATTTTATGTTTGAAGTAATACAAGTAATAATAAGAACGACCATGGTATTCATTTTATCAGAAGAAATGGAAGGATCTCATAACTATCATATGGTAAAGTCTATATGATCATCACTAATATAAAAACCATCAAGGATGTTGTACTTTCCATAGCATATACATGTAAATTATATTTACATGGAATACTATCAATAGAAAATGTATCAAATGTCTCTATGAGTTTATCTACCATTTCTTTGTATGGCCAAAGATGATCTTCTTTAGTTTGGTAATGATTGGTAACTTGATTAACAACGAATTAGGAATCACTAAAAATTTAGATGTATTTATATGACTCATGTGTGTTGTAGATAATACGATAATCAAGACCGCATATTTGGCTATATTTTTGGTATAAGAAAAGGTTGATATGTAAGATAAAGTCATGTATTCACCCTCGAGGGTATAAAATACAATACCAACACCCACCCCTATAATAGATTTTGATCCATTAAAGAAATTTTTCATGGATTGGAAGATATATTATATGCCTTGAACTCATCACAAAAATTTTAGGTGAGTAGAAAAGAATTTACTAGGGAGCTACAACTAATTGGTCAGTTATTACCTGACCTTTTATTGACTTTTGGGCTACAAAGTTGAGATCAAACTCTATAAGCTACATAAAACATTATGTGATGTGTATGATTAGGTGAACTTTATTCATAAGGAACCTTAATGGATGTTATTTAATTATAAAATGAACCTCATTATTGAGAAAATAATGTTGTAGATTTTGAGTAGCAAAAATGAAGGCTAAACATAGTTTTTCCATTTTTATATGTTTAAATTCATAATCGACTAGCTAATGAATGATATAATAGATTTCAATATCTTTATGACTATAATCAAATTATGTTAAGAGGGCCCTAAGGTCCTCATGAATGATTAATATGTAAATAAGTAGTGGTTTATCTAGAATATGAGACATAAGTACTAGTGGGTTTGATAAATATGCTCTGATTTTATAAAAAAAATTGTTGACACACATCATCCCATATGTATTTTGTGTCTTTTTTAGCAAACACATGAAATGAATTCTTTTATTAGTGAGCTAAGTAACAAAACATTGAATAGCTTGAATTTACCCCTAAAAACATCACAACTATTTTAGTTTGGTTTGTGGTGGCATTTATATAATGTATTTTACCTTTTTTGGATTAACCTCAAAGCCTCATTAAGAAATAATGTATCCTAAGAGATTTCTTGAAGATACCTCAAAGACATTTTTTTGGATTTAATCAAACATCAAACTTTTATAAGCACTCAGATATGTTTCTCAAATCAGTAGCATGGTCCTAGTGATGTTTGGATTTCATGAGTAAATAATCAACATAATCCTCAATAGTTTTATGTATAAAATAATAAAAATATGAGTCATATCCCTTTGATATGTGGTTCCTACATTTTTAATCCAAAAGGCATGATTGTATATAAAAATATACCTAAAGGAGTGGTAAATGTAGTCTTTTATATTATATGTGGTGTTAATTTTGATTTGGTGATATCCCATGAATCCATACATAAATTAAAATTTCTCATATCTAGATCTAGAGCTACAATCATGTTTTAATTAGGAAATGTCATCTTTAGGACAACCCTTGTTTAAATCACAATAATTAGTGCAATATCAAATTTCACCATTGGGTTTTGTAATAGGGACAATGTTAGATAACCAGTCAAAATGTGAAATGGATCTTATAAAGATAATGTCTCAGAGATTTTGAATTTCATCTTTTACCAATAATGCCACTTTAGGATCCATTTTTTGAATTTTTTATTTTACTGGTTTTAGACCTATGTAAAATAATATGTTATGCATTATGACTAATGGATCAATCCTAGGCATATCCAAATAAGCCCAAGCAAAGAGTCTAGGAAAATCATGGAAGAATTATTGATAGGGTTTTCCTTCATCATCATGCAACATTTCCACAAGTAAAAATGTTTTGAGGGTCTTTATCTATTCTAAAGTTAGATTTGAATGTTTCTTCATTTAATAAAGTAGATTTCTCTATGATAAATGTTGTGGTAGTGATTGTGTTTGATGCATCATGTTGGGCATTGGTATCATGACCCTCACTAAAGTAAGCATGAATATAAGTGGCATGAGGAAACCTATTCTTATGATAGAAGGAAGGGAGATATTCATATTCTCCCAAGAAATCTAGTAATGATTCATCATTGGAGAAGTCATATAATGTCAAAATTTCTAGGGAAGTACCCTCATTGATTAGATTATGATTAACCACTTGGATTTTAGTTGTAGAGGTATTCATGGATTTTGTTTCAACCTTTTTAAAATAAATTATACTATGAGAGATGATTAGCTATTTTAGTTTTTTTAAAAAAAACCCAAACCTTACCAGTTTGTATTATTTGTAGGAGAAATGGGCTAAGCTATGCCTTGCTCATTTTTACCTAACCCTTGTCCCTTGTACCCATATTTGAGTAAATATGGAACTAAAATCAGGATTATAGGATGCTGGTCTAGTATTATTAGTTTTTTAGACCATTGAATAATGTTTGAAGGGATTAGTATCCATTGGACATGTATAAATGAATCTCTAATGACTAAATTTTAAGCATTTGTGTAATTCAAAGGAGACTTTACAAATCTCATGTATCTAAGGCCATCCTAAGATAATATTATAGTTCAAATCAAGTGGCATAACTTGGCATAAAGTAGGTAATATATAGGGGCCTACATTAATATTTAATGTTAGTTATCCTAAAACTTGTTATGAAATATTATCAAATCCTTGATACTCATATTAGATGGTTCCAAATCTGAATGTCCAATGTAAATTAAGGAGATAAATGATATGTTACAAATGTTGAGCCCTGAACCATTGTCGATAGGAACTCATTTTATCATTTTGTTACAAACACACATTTTGATGTAGAGTGGAAAATAAGTATTTATAATATGTTGAGGTGGTGTCCCTTTCAAAGGATACATTATGTTTGGTCTACTTGATATAATATAAGACAAAGGCCACATGTGGTGGTTCATCATTACAAGGGAGTATGGTCATTTGTAATTCATCCAAAAGGACATCCTTGTAATGGGATGAATGACATAGCAAATCCAAAAGTGAAGTTTTGGTAGTAATATCCTTGGATTTAGTGGTAATATGACATGGGAAGGATGATTATTTCATGCACTCCCTTTGGTTTTTTATAGTAACAAGTAAAATTTCATTATACACCCTAAAATAAAGAGTATACATGAATGTAGGTTTATAACCCCTTATATATCATACTGAGTTAATCTAGCATGAGATATAACAAGTAATGACCACTATAAGGTTTCAAAATAATAAATACTTAATAGATATATCCATAGGTAGTAAGATAGCAAGAAAAGAAAAAATGACATGGTTTGAAAATTTAAACACTTTATTTTTATGATTAGTTAAAAAATAGAATGTGTTTCAAAAAAAGAGATAGAAAACCCTAGAGTAGCTAGGGTTTTAATCTCATAGGTTAGGTTCACCAAATGTTTAAACCTTAAATTTATCTAGATTAGTGAATCTAGGTTTAAAGGGGAAGAGATATCTTAGGGCACAAGGATGATAAACTATCTCTAAAGTAGGATAATTAGATTTTAAACTCATATTAACATATACTAAATTTATTAAACTAACATAGGCAAAAAATAGTAAGTACAATTATGCTATATATGAAAAATACAAAGAAATAATGTGATTAGTTGGTTTTGATGTTAATGTAGTTATGGATCTAAAACATGTAAGAAGTAGAATGGAATAAGATTTTGGAACAATTGTTAGATTTTGGATTAAGTGCCTCAAGAGCCATGAACATGAACATCAACATGGGATAGTTACGTTAATGCTATTGTTTAAACTTGATGTAGGTGTCATGTATAGAATACTTGCTGGAAAAGGATGCGATCACCTAGATGCTTCTAAATTTATCTTTACCTTCACTTTAGTGCATTCAGATCAAGGTCATAGATTGTGTCTCATCATGAAATATATGTAAATCATAATCATGTAGTTCTCCCTTATGTTTTGTCTTGTGTGCAAATCATGCAATATGTGTAAATCAATTACAATAATGAGCTAGATTATAACTTGGAAAATATAGATCTTGGACTGCTCCTTCATTGATTTAGACTTGTATATTTATTTTCCCTAATTCATAAAGAAATAGCTGAAAATAGGGAAGCTTTGCTCAATTGAATGCTTGATAGAATTATTTTGATAAGTTGCCTTGGTCTCTTTTGGTATATTCTATGTGAGGAATTAACAAGGTTTGATATTATATTTATATCAATCCCTTTGGAGAAGTAATTCACATTAAATCATTAGGCTGACCATTAGGCTACATTTAATGTTCAAATTAGATGACTTTAGGGCACTAGAAAATTGTATCAGAGAAAGAAACCTACATCGATAAAGGTGCCTATTCTAGATGTTAGTGTCCAAAGAACAAGAAAGTTGGTATGGAATCAAAACTTGTAATGGTGTAAATAAGTAGGTTTTAAACATTATGGGTAAGATAAAAGGTTTGGGTCATCAACATAATAATGGTCATACCAAGAGATAGGCCAAGGGGCACAAGATAAAGTAGACCTAAGACTTCTGAATATGGGAAAGGTCAAGAACTAAGAAGAATAGCCAAGGTCTAAGTTTACCAAGTGTACAAGACTAAGGTGATATATAATCCATAAAGTAATGTCTATAGTGAAAGACTCCATGTTTTTCGATATTTTACCTATATATATGTAATGTCTCACTATTATAATGTAGCCCCACATGAATTATTAAATAAAATATTATTATTTGTGAAAATTGAGATTTTTTACAAGAATTATTGGTGTGTTAATATTGTTCAATTTTAATAGTGGTATCAAAGCATTGTTTAGAACTATACATAATATATTTGTAAAATCTATCAAGGGGAATTAGCATAGCCTATATAGATGCACCAAATGCATGAGTCATATATATTCATATATGAGTTTTTTAGGAGTGTGTCATTATAATGTTTTTGTGAGACCCTAAGAAGGAGTGCACTTGTTTAGCATCATTATTTACAAATCTATGTGTATTTTATTCATTTACCATCTAACCAGTCTAGTTAAACATCTTCTAATGTTATTTACTGCGTATTGTGTTTTGGTTCATGCATGCTCTTCTTATATATCATGCACCTATATGGATCAAACATTTAATGAATCTTGATATGCATGGTTATTTAATACATCTTAGTTAATTCCAAACCCTATATATACATTCAATCATTCTTAGCACCACAAATATTTTAGAATCAACATTAAGTTTGCCATCATTGTGTGGGATGTGGCCTAGTCATTCAACACCTACATTTAGCCTCTATCATCCTTGATATTTATTTTTTAAAATACCATTATTTAATTGTAGTGCATGCATCAACAAACAATAATATTTATTTTTTTACAATTTTGGTCATTGTAAATCCTTGAGGTATGGAGAATTTGCACTAGAAATTTCATGTATTCAACCCACATTTGGTGACTTCCCCTGTATATTGACATCTTGCTTATGTTCAAAGGCACTATCAACATACATATTATTCATGCATTATTCCACTTATCTCTCATTCTCAAATTCATTCACATGAAATTTTCAAAGAGAGATATGTGTGAAAGTGGAATATGTTCCAAAGTGGTAAATAAATAATTTTATTTAGATAGGTTGTTATTTTTATATTTTTATGTCATTTTAATTTTTATGTTATTCAAATTTAGAGGTTATTATAATTTTATGTTGTCATCCTAGTATAATTATAGTCTATTTAGTTTCAAGTAGTCTCAGTTGTTAAAAGTGTTAAGAATTTTTTAAAATGTCTCAATTATACACAAATGCATTGTAAGGGTAATCAATGTCCAATTTGTAAAATGTGTGTCAAGAGTGTGGGGATGGATTCTCATAATTGATATATCTATTTTAGATATACATATGAGGATATAGGAAATAGAATATGGAGGAAGTTTAGCATCCTCTCATCATCCACAAATGATGTGGCATGATTTTTATGTCTCTTTGTATTTTGATATGGTGTGATAGAAAATAAGAATAGATGAACCATTCTTGTTCAAAATTTTAATAAGTGAGAATAATTTATCTATATTTCCCACTAATATAAGATAGTGATGACAACTAATAAAAATTAGTACAACATAATGATATTGAGTTTGTCAGTCAATCCTGGTAAAACCATCTTATTGTGGTTGTTGGTTAGCCACTTGTAAAACCATCTTATTTGGTTTTTGGCTAGCCACTTTTAAAACCATCCTGATTGGTGGTTGGTTATCCACTTGTAAAACCATCATTCTTATGTCATTGGTTGTCCTAAAAAAACCATCCTTGAAGTTATTTGTTATCCTAAAGAAACATCCAAATCATAAGCAAGTAGAGGCATCATGCTGCAAGTACATGATTGATTTTTTTCCCATGCTCACACTAAGGGGGGAATGTTATAAAACTAGTTAGTGTTAACATGTTTAAGTAATTATATTTATATGTGTGAATTATAAAGTAATGTTGTGTGGTTTTAATAACAACTTATATCATTTGAGTTGTATTATATAGTTTATTATGTGAGTGATTTGTGAGAAAACATCATGTAGATAATGTCTAAGAGAGAATAATATTAATAGAGATATTAAGATTTGAGTGAGATATTATTGGAGTTAGGAGAGAAAATATGGATCGAGATGAGAGTATACTCCATGTTTGTAGGAGATTTTACCTTTATATATGTAATTTCTCACTATTTTAATGTAACTCCACATGAAATATTAAATAGGAAATTATTATTTATGCGAATTGAGCATTTTTATGAAAGTTGTTATTGGTGTTAATCTTGTTCAATTTTTAATAGATTTAGAGGCTTACAAGGTTTTCTTTGTATTTTACAAGTCACAAGAGATAGAGTCTAAGATGAGGTAGCATTTAATTTTCCTTTTAAATTTTATATCATATTGTTACTTCCTATGTTGACTTTGAGAAATCTTACAATTTTTACTTAAAACATATTATATGATCCTTATGTGGTGCTCTTTTTAGTTTTATTTTAATATGTTCATATACACACACATCAAAATGGGGCATTATGTAGACAAATGATTTTGGTTTGGGGTACTTATAGATGTTAGTTTGCATTGATTTATGGATTTTAATATGTTTCAATTATTAGTGCATATTATGCTCTTATTGACACATTTTTTTGTTAAGTTAGTCCCTAATTTCTCCCTATTTCTTCTATTTTTTCTCTCCTCCCTATTTCCTCCTTTTCCCCTATGTTTTTATTTCTTGGGTTTTTCAGGAGTTTAGTAATATGCTCTTATTTGAATAGGATAATAATAATATGATCATGGTTTCACACTTTTTAGGGTTATTTTAACCCTTTTTTTCCATTTCCTTGGTATTTTTTCTTCTTTTTTTTATCAATTTACCATCGTATGTGTCAAATTATGAACCAATAGGGTCTTAATTTGAATATGATAAGTATATATGTACATAGATGCACTAATGCATATAGAAATAAGAAACACAAGTGAGATAAAAGAAATGTTTCTATTAAATGGTCAAGAGTGATAAAAAAGTCTATAATTTTATTTTAAAGGTAGAACTTCCTTTGGGGTCTTCATAGTGCATTATTACCAAATGTTCATGTATTGAAAATTATTATAAAGATTAGGTCTTACATCACATAATTTATTTATAAAATGCATCAATTGTCAATTTCCAAAATTTCCAAGGATGGGTGTTTGATTGAGGCAACCCCCCAATTGACTACTATATGTTTTAAGTTCTTGTAAGGTTTTGTGACCCCATTAGGGTTACAATGAAGGAGAAGGACTTTTAAGTGATGCAAAATGAATCATAATAAAATGACTAAGGTTTTTATAGGCTCGTAGCAAAGGATTAGTCACCAATTTTAATTTTGGAAAGGAAATAGTTTATACGAGTGTATCATTACATGGTCATGTTATGGGTGTAGCATTCCACTTCTAGTCTAATTTTCAAATTTGTATATTTATTCCAAAAACATTGATTTAGGTCCACCTTGGTTATTTGACCTATTTGTACCTCATTTCATCCTCATGCAGTTGATAGATTTGTTATAATTCACTGCTCTTATCATATTCCTCCCTTTGTTAATTTCAATTATTTTATCAGTTTCTTTTATTGCAATTAGGCATGTTTTTAATATTTATTTGGATAAAATTATTCCAATCTAAATCATGTATTGTTTATGGTTTAGTATAGTACATTTTTATATGTAAAACCAATTTAGCATACTACATTGAAGAATGATGAGCATAATTCCAATTTAATCTTCTCACCCTTTTGATTATCTAATATATTTTAATGTGTGTGTGTGTGTGTGTGTGTGTGTGTGTGTGTGTGTGTGTGTGTGTGTGTGTGTAATTATAAAATATTAGATTATTTTTGTAAACAAATTGACATTATACTTTTAGATGTCCCATTTATAATTTTTAAGAGAGGGTCACTTTTAACATGTACTTGAAGTATGTCTCAATTAAAGTTTTTTCTTGGTTAGAAACTATAAACACCTAAAAATGGTCCTTGAGAATATATTAGTTGAAAAAATACATTATTTGATCATGTGTATATTTATCTATTATTGGTCAAGATTAGTCCTTTTGGTAAATTTCCATATGTTTCATGTCATTTTCCATCATATACCCTCCCTATTTATCTATCCTCCATTTTCTTGCTTCTTTTCACATTTTTTGATTTTCTTTGTGTCTTTACCATAAACATACATTATAGGTTTCTGAGGGTTGGCCATTCTCACACATTTGGGATACTCTATGGGTCTTAGATCCTTTTTTATTAATGTATTTTTTGCATCATGTGGTGACTTGAGCACCAATATGGTCTTAATTTTAATTTAAGAGGTCAATATACACACATGTACATTAATGCATTTAATACATCCATGAAATAAAATAAAACCAATAATTAATTTAGGCATATAGAGGAGTTTAATAATCTAAGGAAATTTGAAGAGTATCTAACATTTTCTACTTAGAAAAAATCAAGTATTCATAATAGCATTGAGATTCATAGTAGATGTATATTGTATCATTACTAGAATGCCTAGTTGAATTAAATTTTACTTGATGTGTTGTGACTGATATTTTATATCGTTGTGTGGCCTAATAAGTAGCTAGTTCTTAAAAACATGCTAACCATAAGCACAAGGCCCAAAATAAATATTTTTCCTTTATATTTATAAATTTATCTACTCTATTAGAGTTTAAATAATAAGATAAATTTCCCAAAGATCAACATGAATATTTAGAATTACATGTATTATTTTTAGATCCCCAAACTTGACAAATGTATTCATAAAATAAAGTTATGTTTGTCTGATGTTTATCATAAATGTGGAGTCAGTGACTTTGGATGGCATAAACAAAGAGTGTACAATTTTGGGGAGGTACTTAGGTTGCCACATTTTTTTAAAGATTATCATAGTTTTATCATAAAAAACTTAATCATAGTGTCATATTATAATGATTATTCATGTAAATATCAAAATACTTTTTGAAACTCTATATTTTTCAATTATTATTCTAAAATTGTATTAATAATTAAATGTGATTTTAGTGTTACCAAGATATATGGTGTTTTTTTTGGAAGTATGGAGGGATCCATACTACTGAATTATCTACCTAAATGCTAATAAACCTTTGTATTGTTCTTCCCTCCTTTCATTCCAATTATCTTTTCCTCCTCTGTGTGTATTCTACATGTCATTTATTCTTCTTCTTTGGATGGATCTAGATTCATCATAAGGGTTTCAAGATATGATGATGATATCCAGGGGTGTTCAAATACATTTATATATATCATAGTTTCTATTATTCTAGTGTATTTTTGTGGATCTCAAAGATTTAACCTCTTTGCACACTGTTCCTAAATCATGTTAGTATGAGATTATAGTTTTTTATTGGTTCCTGTCCTTCTCTATAGGATGATCTGTTTTCACACATTGTGGTTTGAATTTTGGGTGGCCCTATATTTTTTTCATTTCCTCCTTTAAGGATTGCAATTTAATGGGTTAAAGACTATCATTTGTGTGATATTTTTAGTTTATGGTAAAAATGGATTGATAAAATTGTGTGTGTGTGTGTGTGTGTGTGTGTGTGTGTGTGTGTGTGTGTGTGTGTGTGTGTGTGTGTGTGTGTGTGTGTGTGTGTGTGTGTGTGTGTGTGTGCATGTGTGCGTGTGTGTGTGTGTGTGGGTGGGTGAAATCATAATTTTTTAAATGTAAGGTACTTAAGAAACATATACCTTACATAAAAAATCAAAGTATCAAAATGGAGGGGAAAATACTCAACCCCCCCTAAAAATAAAAAAAGTGTAAAACACATATATATGCCTATACTTAGTCTTTGGAGGAACCTAATATAAAAAAATAATATTTTATTATATCACTTCCTTGCCAATAACCATAGGGATCCATTATTTATTCTTTAATTACTCTACATTCCTAGGATTATCATCATCCTCTTTATTTAGGTAGCACTATGGAGGATGAAACACATAATCATCAGGTAAATCTAAACCGAATATTTAGACAAGAAATTCTCGACACTTTTTTACATTGTTTAGAATACTAAGGATTAGGTTACATTGGTCTTGACCTTCCATGACAATTTATCGTAGTAGTGTCTCAAAATCCTAGTGTTTTTCATATAAGGTATATGATCTAGTTGCATTGGAAAGCATAATGGCATAACTCAATGACTAGGCCACGCCAAACACATTCTTACAACCAAGAAACTACTTTGGATCCAACATGAAGGATTTCATGAGCTTAAAGATGTATTTACTTTAAACCTCATAAAATTTCATTATCACCACCCACATTATTCTAAACCATATCCACGTGTAAAAACCCAAGTTTGGCATAAACATTGTATTACAATGTCTTTTAGCAAATTTATTTATATGAGTTTTTAGATAAGAAATAAGTACTTAGTGGTGTGTGTGTTTTTATGTTTTATATTCTAATTATGGATATTATATAAATTTGCTGTCTCCTTATCCAATCCACATTACTTTAATTATTCTTTAAAAATAGATATCTTTTACCCCTTTTACCATTTTGAGGTTGTTCTTATCTTATGTTAGGATCAACCAGTATGGTCAAGATCAACCATTGATCTTGACCCTTTCTAGTTGATATTGACCCTTGATATTTTAATTTCCATTTTTCACATGTCTATATTTATATCCATTGATTTTGTTCATTTTATTTTGTTTTGGGTTTGTTTTAATGTGCTAATAGGGTTTTAATTCAAAATCAAAAGATTAATATATACATAGTTACTAGGATACATTCGGAACAAACATTATTACATTACAAAAGATATAGATAATTACATTTTATTATATTGAATTTAGAGTTAAATTTTAATCATATAAGGTTAAAAATACATTATGCATACGTGTGTATGGGTGGAAATTACCAAATTATATATAAAAAGACATTTTGTACACAGGGAAATCATTTCAAAATGAATTAGACTACTACATTTATAGGTTCAATATTGACTGCCTTAGGTTTAAATTAGTGGCTACTTCAAATAGAACATAAATATAGCCAATTTCAAGCATAGTCATAATATAATCCATTTAATACAACATAATTATATAAAATAGGTATCCATAGTCTAAGGAAACATAATAAATAAGCTAAGATATTCTCAATCCTTTTGTGTTTATTTATTGTGACATCTAAGTTTTCATGTTTGAATCATATTTGTCAAACTATATTTTATGTATATTATACCAATCTATAATTGTATTTTTTTTATTAGTTTATATCTAATTAAATGGTTATTATTTTATTAATCCAATTTTAGATAAAACATACACATGAACCCATATATTTTATATGAAATTTACTTATGAAGTTATATCTTATGGTTTCTTCTTTCCCTTTAAAGTTTAGCTATTTATGTGGGATTGTGTTTTGGGAATAAGACTTATACTTTTATTTCTTTCCATCTTAGGTTACAAAAGATTCAAAATTTATACCTAAACTAAGGCCCCTAATAGTCTCCATTATTCATATTTTACATTTTGTAGTAATTCAATTCCCTATGATTACTCTAATGAATAGATGAATAATGATCATTATATGATTAAAAATGTTAATGATGCATATGAGGAATATTATTTTGAAGGCAATGATTATAATAATAATTATGAATAATAATGTAGTGAGGAAAATTAAGAATAAACTACTTCTTAAATAGAAGATCCTAGCTCCCCTGATTATTATTTATATTCTATTCTTAATTATACACATATTTCCATTCCTCACATGTTTCATGAGTTACAATATCAATATTATTTATTTGAACATACACCTCACCTATATTTACAATTTTATACTTCACTTCATCACATTAAGAGTTATAAGATATAAAAAACCATGAAATTATCAAAGTTATGATAATACTAGTCTTACATATATATATACTTATCATGATATATAAAATGCAAATGATACAAAAGTAGAATTTGATTATCCTTTGCTCTCTCTAGAATATGTAGATGATAACAAAGTAGAATGTGATTATTATTTTCTCTATAGAAACAAAATGTGTTACACCTTCTCTATATATGAACACAAATAGATGCACATGAACATAATATTTCTTTATTTCCTCCTAAAAAATTAATTTAATAGTTAAATTGCACACAAATTTTTTTGGACATTTAAAAATGATGTACTTTATATTTATTCTTTAAAAACTTCATGTGATATAAATGATTCAATATACAATGATTATAAATTATGCAATGATTTTGTCTTAAAAGTTAATCCTAGCAAATGCAATGATAGTAGTCATGATTCCATCATTCTTATGTTTCGAGTAGATGGTAAAATACAAATTATGAGTGTACCTTTTCAAATTACTACTAGTCATATTGCATCCATCAAGAGACCTTCAAATTCAAGTATTGGATCTTAATTTGAAACTTCAATCACTTCATGCCAATGTCGAATATAATATCATTAAATATCATCCTCTTACATGAACTGTATTAGAGTATATATACCCAAAATAGTTTTTCATGCCTATATATGATTCCCTTATTTGATGGTCTTGGAGACCTTTCTAATAATTTAACATAATATGTATGATATTTTGGTCATTGGGACAAAGATGAACACATATTATTATAAAATTCATAGGATTATAACATAAGATGATTTAAATTGGTTCTATAATATTTCTAGTGGTTCTTTACATATCTTCAAGAAATTAGAAGACATATTACTATCAAATTATCATAAGCTTGAAATGCCTAATTTAACATTGGAATACTTATAAGGATTAAATCATGGTCATGATGAGGTTATTGGAGATTATCTTATGAAATTTCCAAATGTTTTACACTCTTTCACATATCAGCCCTTATATTTTAATATATAATGTATATTTAATAAGGATAATATGTATCCACTTAATGAAAGAGTATTGCATAATCCTTACATTTACTTTATAAAATTATATATGGATGTGCACCAATACACACATGATCTAGATGGTAATACTATAAGTGAACATTCACCAATGAAACAAGTTACCACTCAAAAGGTTGAACCAAATTCATCTTCTATAAAATCCAAAATGGTTGCCAAATGTCCATAAAATGAGAAAGACTCAACAAAAAATGTTTTTACCAATAAGGTTAATAAGAGATTACATATGCTCTTCCATACAAGAAATTTTTTCAACAAGGAATAGTAAGTAAAAATTTTACACAAAGGAAAATAATTATTTTATAGGATAACACCTATAATATTGGTACATACTTCTCACGAGGGGAAACCACTTAAGTTTGATCACCTTAGAGATCGACCATATGACATCTTACATACATTATTGGATAAGACTATGATCACTCTTCCTCTAAATTACTATCATCCACCTCACATGTTTGATAAGATAAAAGGCCAACCATTTTATATTTACCACTTTATTAGTGGGAATCATGATAATTATTGTTATGATTTATGACAAAAATTTACACAACTTGTTAATATAGGATTTTTTAAATATGAGAGTAGGACAATAAGGTATTCCTTTGCCACTTCTACTAGTTTTTATTCTATGAAGACTAAGATATACCAAAGCATTCCTACCAAGGAAAGAATGGCCTATCAATGTTTGCAAAATCAAAACATGAGAATAAGTCCTTATTCTAGTTCACATTCTACGATAACTAAATTATCTAAAGATATTACCACTTGAGAACCATTGTCATTAAACTCTTGATATAAGTGATAATAAAAAAGAGATATTCATTGATGTTGTAGAAAAACATGGTACAATTGCATTTATGTCTTCTCCAAAACAAATATGAAATACAAAATTGATTCAAGTATCTATGGATAAAAAAAATTACAAGTTAACAAACTATAATAATAGTAAGAATTGAAACAATTTTGTTCAATAGTAGATTCATCAACCAGATTACAATAAATTTAGTTTTCCAAATGGCTAGGGAAACTAATTTTGAAAGACATTACCACATAATAGATACTAAAAAACATGAATGATAATATGAAAATAACATTATATATGCATCATATATCCATAGTTTTTTAATATTCCATAAACATAATTAAATTATGAAACTCATCAATATCACACTCACTTAAAAAATACTAACACGTGTAAAACTATCTCATATATATCAAAAAATCATGTTTGTAGTATAATGAATGTCAATCAATGAAGTTTACACCCATCATGTAAAATATCAATATTAAAAGGCCTTATAGAGTATAGAATAGAAGATCCATCTCATCTAATTACTGTATGTGATCAATACCATGACCTATATCATATGATACAATTCTCAATCACTTTGATTAGAATCATAGAATCTGTGCTTAGACTGCTAAGTATAAATTCTCTCTAGTAAATCCATAGATAAATTAGGATACTAAGTATATATCATCTATCTATTAAGCTCCACCTATAATCCATCATTCTCACTAATGACTAAAATCTACATAGTATTAGTAATCACACAAGGATTAAATAAATATGCATATTTTCTAACAATCTATTCAACCTACTACACCAAGACACTACCCACTATGTCATATGGTACATTCCATGTCAAATTAAATATAGCCTCATCTACCATTTTATAGAAATATGTGTCACTTAAAATATCAATTACATTAATAAATTATCGAACACCTATAATAACATCAATAATCAAAATAAATAAACATGTAACTACTGATGCTTAAACACCATAGTAGCCAAAAGGGCTTCCATATCAATTAGTTATATTTTAGGTTGAGGCATAAGATATGATATAAGTGTTACTCATGTTCCATATCCATTTACTCCAGCCTATGTTGGGGTTACAATGCTAGGATCATTAGATGCAACTATAAACATCACAAGCCATTAGACATTACTCCACCACTATGTGTAAGTTAACATAAATATGTTATCATCACCTGTTACTAATGAAGCTATTGGATCTTGATCCCTCATTGGTTAAGGATTAAATTTGTCACCTATAGGTCCTGACTTTTACCCTAATGCTTTATGTCCATGAGTAAGGCAATAGAGACACATCATGAATCAACCAAAACTTGTGTAATTCACTCAAAAATAAATCTATTGACTACCATAGGAAATAGATCATGTATCTATACAATAACTCACATATAATGTAATTATTTAACATCCTCTATCCACCTCCCAAATCTCATATATAGGTGCCATTGAATCATCATTGGATTCAATATATCTAAAATGACTCTATACTTCACAATACTCAATCCCATCTACAATGGGAAAATTCAATAAGATGATCTCGATCTTCAAAAGGACCATAAATAGATATACCATATTGATATGTACATATTACCATACATATAACAATGTGGGTTCTCAAGGCCCACCAACTTGAAAATCCAAGTTAAACCTATACAAGTCTTGATATAAATGGGATAGCATATCACACACCCATGAATATATAGTATGACTCTCCTTAATACAATGAACAATATCATACATGTGATATGATATCACCACAACACCTCCATCAAATGATAAAAGTGATGCAAGTATATAATAGATACAATTATATAGCCATTAACTATTTGATTATACAATCTACTCAATTAAAATTGTACCACCCTTATCAATGCCTTATTATCTACACTCAATATATCTATGGTCTCACTGCATGTATGGTGAATCCTATATACCCATCATAATGGCCATCTCTCTAATTATTGGAAATTATAACATATTCCATAAATACTCTAGTGTTACAGCCATCTCTCTCATTGACAACTAAAATGTACAAGTATCAAGATGACATATCTTAGCTAATGTTATCATCAAATAATGGTATTATTGGCCAAAATTGGCCTACATACAATTTTTTTTCCTTGATGACTAATCACTTTCTAGTCATGAGTAGTGCACTATATTAAAGGGTCTTAGCATGGTGAACTAAACTATCTTAGGAGCCTATTTCAGTGGATGATCCAATGGTAAAGGGAGGAGATGAGATTCATGTCCCTACTTCATGTTCTTAACCTTCTTGTGAAGCTTTTATTAAAGTTTTAGGTAAGCTTGGAAACTTTAAGTTATCTTCTTAAACATGGGATTTACACTGTAAGTGCTAGATCAATCTAGTTTTCAATGTTATTCACTATCTAATGACAAGAATGAAGTAGTGGAAAAAATAAAAAACTATCAGAGCCTTGAGTAAAAGCTTTAATATGGCCTAAAAACAATTTTACCAAGAAAAAATTAGATATTTATGTGCACTTGAAAAAATTTCAGAAGTTGTAACATGCACTTAAATCTTTGCTTTCCCTCTCTAGCAGAAACTAAAGATTTATATGCACTTAAATATTTGATTTCCCTCCTTAGAAAAAACTGGAGATTTCTATGCATTTTTCAAATTTTAAAAGTTTCAAAGTATCTCCACTTTTCTAATTTTTCAAATTTTCAAAGTTGTAATGTATATCCTCTTTCTTAATTTTAAAAATTTATAAATTTGTAAAGTTACAAAGTATCTCCACTTTCCTGCCTACCAAAACCCCAACAAAGAATCAAAGGGACTTTGCATGTGATTTTATAAATCAAAGACCTAATGAATATTTAGAGGGAATTTGCATGTGTTTTTGAAAGCCAAAACCCTGATGGAGATTCAGAGGGACTTTGTATGTGTTTTTTGCAAGCCAAAACCCCAACAAATTTTTGGGTGCATATCTTTATAGAATTTAAATCTATTAAAGCACCCTTTTGAATAAATAATATTAGAATAAAAAGCATGATCAAACCCTAAGTGAAATGGGGGGGTTGTTGAAGGACTTTGATACTCCTCTTATATGTTAGATGGCTAAAGATGGTGGTTTAAGTGTATTTATTGAAGATTGAAAGCTTTCTCCTACTCTTTCTCTTCTCTTCTTATCTATATATCTATTTTTTCTCTTGGTAATAGAGACTCTCATTTTGACAAAGTAAAACCCTATAATAATTTTTAATAATAAACATTTGAAGGAATAAGATCATCTATTTTATCTATCTTTTTGACTGCACTTTGTGTTTTAGATAGTTTATACATAATTGCCTTATGCAGGGTTTTTCTTCCTTGGTGTTTGTCCCCTATTTCTTGCCTTTTATAAGTGGTTTAAGGTTTTTTTAAGTTTGATTTTATTTTTTTCTATCATGGGTGGAGTGATAGTGTGAGTTTTACCATTCTTATATGCTTTACCCTTGTCTAGGATGATTTACTTGGAATTATTTATGCAAAACCAACTAGTGTAAGAGATTGTGTGAGTGAGAGATATTTTAGCTACCATTGTGTTTGTTTTGGAGAAATATGATTGTCTTTTAATTTGGTGTATCACCCTTTTTTATGATCTTAGTCATTTTATGAAACTTTTCTACCCATTTCCCAAGCAAAATTAGTAGTTTTGGTGATCTACCAAGAGGAACCAACCTTTTCTGGAGGTTTAACCCCATCATAGGATACCCACAGCTTGGGGTTGATCATGTTATGTGGGTAAGAGTGAGAGAGCCTAAAGAACCCTCTCATATTATGAAATTCTACACCATAATTTTTTTTGGTATCCTTAGTGGCACCTATTTGAAGGAGATTGATCAAGGTTGATGCTAGTCCTGCTCTATTTACAGTAGCTATAACATCTATACTATCAACATCCGATGACTCCAATGAATTCTCAAATTTTTGGTGGTAAAGTAATGCCTATTTTTCATGCCTAAGGTGAGTACAAGGTTAGCATCAAGAGTTATTCCTTTTTATTTTATTGAATTAACTTTTAACTTAGCAAAAAAATTGAAGTTTTCTAACACTCATCCATACTTGAGGAACTTCCCTCCTAAATCAATTTGAAAGTCTACTTCTGCTAGAAGATCCTTTTAAGATTCTTTCATTACAATGGCTACCTCTAGAGCCTTACCTTTTATGGATTTAAATGGTTAAATTCCTTTAGATATTAACCAGTATGATCTTATTCTAGTGGTAGCCCTTAATATTTTTCCTTACTACTTAGGGGATAGCTCTACAACTCCTTTTGAACACATCAGAGACATAACTAATTTTTGTAATATCCATAACATCACTGAAGAGAATGTAGCTATCAAGTTTTTGGCCATATATTTCAAGGGAAAGGCCATGGATTAGAATATGAAACTAACTCCTAATTCCATCATAACATGAGACCAATTAGGGGATGATTTATGCAAGAGGTTTGAAGACAAGAGTGATAAATTATCCCTAGTAGAGCAGTTGATAACAATCAAGAGAGCTCCTCATGAGGTCAGGTAGGACATTAACAATAGGTTTTAGAAAATATGGGATAGGATTCCAATCCTTATCAAGCCTACTCTTAATTATTATTTAATCTATTATCTAAGGGCCCTCAATAGTGACATTGTAATTGTGATACAATCAATGGGGGGAAGCAAATTGCTTGATGCCTATGAGGTAACAATTAGGGTAGAGAATAGCCTAATACAAGCTAGAAAGTTCACACCTAGGCCTACAATTCCATTTTTCCCTGAGATATAACCACCTCCTATTATTTTTCCTCCTCTTTCTAACATTATTCCTTTGCCAAAACTTGCTGCCATACCTATATTGAGATAAGACAACGCTTCAACTAGTCAGTATAGTGAACTCTTAAAACTCAAGAACATGTTCCAATTTTTTTTCTTTGAGTTAGTGAATGTCAATAGGCATAAATTCCATTTTAATATATTATACCATCCCCCATATCAGCTTTAACACCCTATCATGCCAATAGGCCACCCTTCAAGGCTAATTCTTAAGGGCAAGGGTAACTCACCTATGCTAAACTAAGTAGCAAATACAATCCTAATGATAAAATTTATTACAAGACCTCAGTCCATATTCAAAATAACATTTCAAAATAATATTAGTGTATCCTAATTTGGAATCAATCTTACAATTAGGTTATCAACCCAAATGTAGAGTTCAACAAAGGCTTCAATGAGTAATGGTAGTAGGGTGCTAGTTATGGGCTCAACCATGCTTTAATGGAATAAAAATTAGAAGTGCCTATGATTAATAAATTAGAAGACCCTTAACAAGGATAAGGGGATAATGAATGACACAATTAGTTGGATTCTACATTGGTAAATTACCAACTGGAGGAGTGTTATGCTTTCAATCAACAAACTAGTAGTAGCCAAACAAACATTCTTGTGGTAGCCAACACAAGGTTCAAGATAAGGAACATAGAGGGGAACCAAGAAGAAATTAATGGGTATTCTAGTACTTATCCATTTTTTTCAAATACAAATGATGCTAATGCATCTCCAAAGGCTCAAACAACTTAGAAAAATTAGAAGCAATGAGGTACTTCTATACCTCAAATCTCACAAATATAAAGCATTGTTATGGATTCCAATGCACAAGTGAAGGTTGGTGGTGCACACATCAACATTGTTGATAAAGTGAAGAAGTTAAATGTGAGTTTACCTATGTGGGAAATGATTTCTACACCTAGTCAAGTGGATCTTCTTCAAGAAGGCTTATCAAAAATCAATGTTTTAGAGAAGCCACCAAGAAAGGAGAGTGTGGTCCTCATTAATGCAATCAAAACCAATGAAGGAAAGTCAAATAAGGTAATCAAAACTCCTCCCTTATAAATTTATTTGATAATTGGAAAATCCTTGGTACATAACTGCATGGTGGCTAGTAGGGCAAACACTTCAATGATGCCTAAATTAGTAGTAGATCAACTTGGTTTGAAATATGAACCCCTCTCTAAAGGGGTATTATAGATTGATAGATATTCTACTAAACCATATGTTATTATTATAAGTCTAAATTTAACCCTCTATTCTTGTCCTAATTTTTTAATGGCCCAAGATGTGGTTATTCTAGAGGTACCACCCTATTTTGATCTATGTGTATCTAGGGACTTCATCACCAAAATTGGGGGTTACCTGGTAGTAGATTGGTCCTATATCAAATTTAGTATGAGGTATGGAACCAAGGTGTCCATCAAGATTGAACCAATTACAAGGTTTCACATTGAGCCTTATGAACTAAGTAACCCAAATATCAACTACATAATCGTAGATGAGGAAGACCACCCTATTGATCAACAGCTAGACACTCATGTTGAGGTGCTACCTAACATATTCTAGGATGAGTAATGGAATTAGAATCAACAATTTGACCCTTTGGGAGGCATTGAATAAAAAATATGGGAGTTTACTACTTCAATGAAGAGAATGAGTTTATACTATCCCTTACTAGGCCATAAGAGGAGACTAATAAAATCTAGAAAATGTTATTTGATGGATCAAGGAGCAACCATGGAATAGGGTAAGGTGTTACACTAGTCTCTCCCTATAATGAAAATTAATATTTAGATTATAGGTTTTAGTTTTGTTGTTTTAGAAATGTAGTTAAATATGAAGGCCTTATTCATGGCCTCTGATGGGATAGAAAGAGGAAAATAAATTAATTTGAGGTATATGGAGATAATGAGATCATTATCAATTAGATAAGAAGCCAAAATATAGCCAAGAACCCCTTGATGAAGTCTTAAAAGCATAGGGTATGGGATTTATTAGAGGATTTTAAAGACTTCAACATACAAAGTGTGCCTAGTGAGAGTAACAAGCATGCAAACATATTAGCATCAGTGGGGGCCCCATTTGATATACGAACTGAGTTAAGTAAATCAAAAAATTAGTCACATGTTAAGGTGTTTTTAAGACCATTCATTCTTGACAATGGGTCCAATTGGTAGGTTTTCGATGATGATAAGCAAATTTCCTTTTTGTTACAATAAGAGGCTGAATTTTCATCTTACAATCAAAACAATTTACAAAATCCAAAACAAGTTACAAAAATTAGTATGGAGATCAAATCCTTTGATTGAAATCAAACAAAATACCTAAGGGTATAGTCACCCTTGAGAGAATATTCCATGAAGGAAATTTCATGAGGAAAGACAAGGTATAGTGAAGAGAACCATCATAAAGTTCTCATCTTCCAAGACAAACTTCTTAATCTTGGGAAGGTCAATACTGAGGTTGATAAAATTACATTCATTTAACTTTGTAAGGAGTTTGCAGATGTGTTTTCTTGGGATTACACTTATATTATGGGTTTTGACACTCATCTTATTTAGGGCACCATTGAGTTAGAAACAAATTTGAAGCTTGTGAGCTAGAAGCAGAGGCTGATTAACCCCAAGATAGAGCTACTCATGAGAGGAGACTTGACAAGCTTATTGATTCAAATATTATCTTTCCAATTAAACACTCTTTATATGTGGCCAACTTGGTACCTAAAAGGAAGAAAAGTGGTGATATTTGGTTGTGTGTTGACTTTAAGGATTTGAATAAGGTATCCTTGAAGGATCACTATAGTTTTCCATTTATGGACCAACTCCTTTGAATGGTGGCTGGTTTAAAATGTTTCTCTCTCTTGGATGGGTATTTAGGTTACAACTAGGTGATAGTCAAGGATGAAAACCAATACAAGACACCCTTCACTACCAATTGGGGGACTTATGATTATGATAAGATGCCTTTTGGTCTTTCCAATGATGGTTCCACATTCAAAAGAGCCATGGACATGGACTTCTAGGATCTACTTAATTAGATGGTGTTTATTACTTGGATGATATCACTATTTTCTCCAAGAAGTCAAGTGACCACTTAAACTATTTGAGACTCATCTTTGAGAGGTGTAGGGAGTTTGGTATCTCCTTGAACCCCAAAAAGTGTGGGTTTTATATTCATGAAGGCAAAGTATTGGGGCATGTTGTCTCTAAAGTAGGGCTAGCCATTGACCCTGAAAGGATAAGTGCCATCTTGGCCTTGTCTTTATCTCAACACAAGAAAGGACTTTAAATATTTCTCAAGAAGATAAATTATGTGAGAAGATTCATACCTAAGTTTGCACATTTGGTCAAGTATATAATAATAATGTTGAATAATAATAATGTATTATCTTGTTCAAAATAAGGTAAGGTAGGTTTTGAGGCTATCAAGTTAGCCATTGCAAAAGCATCAACTTTCTTGAATATAGATTTTTCAAGATATTTATACCTATATTCCTTTGATAATGTGGACAACATATCAAGTATGCTCATGCAACATAATCAGGAAGGTCTTGAGTAGACAATAACTTTCTTCAGTCAAGGACTTGAAGGCTATGAAGAGAGGTATACTTTTGTTGAAAATCAAGTGTAGATATTATGAGACCATTAAAAAAATTTAGGCTGATGATGTCAAACAATAAGATTCATCTCATGGTCTCCTATATAGGTGTGAGATATTTTCTCTTGAGTAGAGATCTAAATGATAAGAAGATTAGTTAGATCACCAAAGTCATGGAGTATGATGTTGAGATCAAGTTTACTAAGCTACTGAGAGGTAAAGGTTTGTGTGAGTACTTAGTTGTTGACCTAAAAGAAGAAAAGGAAGTTACTCTAGTGATGCCAGATAGCTTGTAAGTAGCTGCACCTCTACCCTCCACTAATTAGATGCAAGACATGATTACATTCTTAATGATAGGTTAGTTTACTTAAGGTATAGATAGGACTAAAAGAAGATACTTCAAACTTCAGTCATACCTTGTGCCTTAGTTGATGGGTTATTAATAAAAAAAGACCTCAATGGAGTGTTGTTCAAGTACATAGGGGTTGATCAAGGAAACACAATCTTGGAGTAGTTCTATGATTGACATATAGGAGGTTACTTTTCTCCAAGGAAAATAATAGAAACATCATGAGGGCTGGTTACTATTGGCCCAATATTTTCAAAGATGCCTACACATGGGTTAGGAAGTGCCAAAAGTGTGTTTTTTTAGTGGTAAACAAAGACTAACAACCCTTCTTGTTAACCTCATTTAGGTAGAGTAGCCCTTCACATAGTGGGGCATTGAATTCATAGGTATGATAAACCCACCTTCTCATAAAGGGTACAAGTGGATACTCACTACTACTAAATACTTCACTAGGTGGGTAGAGGTTATTGCTCTAAAATAGGCTAACAAGACAACAATATTAGATTTTTATGATAGAATTATGACAATGTTTGGGGTACCAGCCACTATCATCTCAGATAATGACTTGGAATTTGTTGACATCAGAACAAGTGAATAAGATCTTCAATTGGGTATCTACCTTAACACATCATCCAACTACTACCCCCAAGTTAATCAGCTTACTAGATCAACAAATAAGAACTTGATTAAGATAATCAATAGGATCATGGAGGAGAATTAGAGAGTAAGGTATACCAAGCTAATAAAAACCTTATGGGATGATAGGGTGACTCCCAAGAGTACCAATGACAACTCACCATTTATCCTTATGTATGGAAGAGAGGCCAAGCTACATATCTCTCTTGAACTATCGGATTTGGAGCTAAATCATTAACTTGAGTTGATGGAAATTGAACCCATCAGTGTGAGAATGGAAAAACTCATGGAGATTGAAGAAACAAGATACCTTGTAATTAATACAATGGAATCACATCAATTTCAAGTTAAGAAAGCTTTTGACAAGAGAGACATTACAAGAGAATTCAAATAAGGTGATCTAGTCTTGAAGTAGGATGTTGATAAGGCCAAACTAGGTAACCATACAAAGTTTGATAGTTTGTGGAGTGGATTCTACATTATTCATGGATGCAAACAACAAAATGCCTTTCAGTTTGCTAATATGGATGGAGAGGTATTACGCATCCTAATCAATGGGATTCATCTAAAGCCTTGTTATTATAAGTAGTTTGTAGCCATTGTATATATTATATTAGATGTTTTTTCCTCTAAGTGCTTCATGGACATCCTCTTTTTTTGTGTGTTTCCCTTCCCTAAGTGCTTTGATCAAATTTTTGTTTTGTCTCTTGTTATTCTTTTTTTTTGAGAGTTTATTTGAGAGGTTGGTAACCTTGTTCTTAGTTAAGTAGGGTTTTTTATGACTCCATAAGTGTAATGGATAGGATAAGATGAGTAGTATATTACATAGATAGGCATGCAATCCTAGGATATCACCAGAAATGTTGGCTAAAATTGGCATACATATAACTATTTTTGCCTTAATAACTAATCTCTTTCTAGTCATGGCTATTTGATGTAGTGCACTATCTTGGAGGCTCTTGGCATGGTGAACTGAACTATATCAAGAGCCTATTGTAGTGGATGATCTAATGGTAAAGGGAGGAGATAGTTTTCATGTACCTACTTCATGTTCTTAGTATTCTTGTGAAGCTTTTATCAAAGTTTTAGGTAAATTTGGAAACTTTAAAGTAAATGCATAAAAGTTGGGTTTACACTGCAAGTGACAAATCAAACTAGTTTTCAAGGTTATTCAACATCTAGTGGTAAGCATGAAGTGGTGGAAAAAATAACCAAATTATCAAAACCTTGAGTAAAATATTTAATGTAGCCTAAGAAACTTTTTACCAGGTGGAAATTGGAGAAGTTTGTGCAATTTACAACTTTGGAAAAGTTGCAAAATGAACTTAAATATTTGCTTTCCCTCCCTAGTGGAAACTGGATATTTATGTGCACTTTGAAACTTTGCAAAAGTTTAAAAATGCACTTAAATATCCACTTTCCCTCCCTATCATAAACTAGAGATTTATGTGCATTTTGAAAATTTTAAAAGTTGTAAAGTATTTATTCTTTCTTAATTTTGCAAATTTATAGATTTGTGAAGTTGAAAAGTATATCTACTTTCCCAATTTTGAAAATTTACAAATTTAAAAATTCACAAAGTTGTAAAGTATCTCCACTTTCCCTCCTTCCAAAACCTCGATGGAGAATCATAGGGAGTTTGCATGTGTTTTTGCAAGCTAAAACCCTGATAGAGATTTAGAGGGACTTTGCATGTGTTTTTTCAAGCTAAAAACCCGATGGAGATTCAAAGGGAATTTGAATGTATTTTTTCAAGACAAAAATCCAATAGATATTCAGAGGCACTTTGCTTGTGTTTTTTCAAGCCAAAAACTTGATGAAGATTTAGAGGGACTTTACATGTGTTTTTACAAGCCCAAACCCCGATAGAGTTTTGGGTATGGATTTTTATAGAATTCAAAGCTCTTAAAGCCCCCTTTTGATCAAAGAAGATTAGTAGAAATATCATGATCAACACATGAGTACCATATAGAGGGGGGTTTTTAAGGACTTTAATCCTCCTCTTCTATGTTAGATTACCAAATATGGTGTTTGGAGCACATTTATTGAAGATTGAAATCTTTCTCCTACTTTTTCTCTTCTCTTCTTCTATATAGCCCTTTATGCTCTTGGTAATAGAGAATCTCATTTTGACAAGGTAAAACCCTATCAAAATTTGTAATAAGTAACTTTCAAATCAATCAAATCATTTATTTACCTATCTCTTTGACTGTATTTTATGTTTTAGATAGTTTTTGCATGATTGCCTTATGAAGGGTTTTTCTTCTTTGGTGTTTTCCCCCTCTTTCTTGCATTTTGTAGGTGTTTTAAGGTGTTTGCAAGTTTGAGTTTGTGTTGTTTCTATCATGGGTGGAGTGATAGTGTGAGTTTTACTATTCATCTATGCTTTACCCTTATTTAGGATGCTTTACGTAGGATTATTTATGAAAAACCATCTAGTGTAAGAGATTGTGTGAGTGAGATATCTTTGAGCTACCATTGTGTTTGTTTTGGAGTAATAAGAGTGTCTTTTAATTTGGTGCATCACATTTTTATGCTTTTAGTCATTTTATGAAACTCTTCTACCCCTTTCCCAAGTAAAATCAATAGTTTAGGTGATCTACCAAGAGGAACCAACCTTCTTTGGAGGTTTAACCCCATCATAGGATACCAAAAACATGGGGCTGATCCCATTGTGTGGCTAGGAGTGAGAGAGCCTAAATAATCCTCTCACAGGGTGCAATTATATGCCACAGTAGGTATATGGAACTTATCCTAATAATCCAACATGTGACAACCCAACCTATTCTAATATCTTTCAATATACATCATCTAATCTAAGATACATTGGTGTACTCATATGTCATCCACCTCAAAATACGTGAACGTAAGTTTTGGATCACAATAAATTAAATATACATGCAAACATATTTATAAAAAATTTAAAAATCAATAGGGACAAAAATAAATCATATGGTCAAGAAATTTATACATCGATGTCCCATTTTAGATAGTAACATGCCTTTCAGGATAGTATCATAAAAAAGCTTTAATGAATAAAAGTATCAAATCTACAAATTTGAGCTTTAAAAATGCTAAAATAAAAAAATTATAGAATATTAAAAAATATAATAAAAATCATAAAAAAAAATTCTATAAAAATTAAATAAAATTCATATATATGAAATCATTTACCATCTGGACCTCTAAGGCAGTATGTAAGTGCTTGAACTGAAGCATTAATTCAACTTTATGGGTAGGCATGTTGACAGCTAAGAGCTCAAATTTCACAATGAGAAAATGAAAATTATAGTATAAAAAAATTTCATCCTACTATTTATATGAACTAACTTTTTACAATACTATTTACTATGATTATTGCACACTTAATTTGATCATTGATAAAAACTTTTTTCAAGTGATATCTTAAGCCCTGTTTATCAAAAACATGTATCATCAATTCCATTGGGAGACATCTGCAACATTATATTTCATCTTAATACTAATTAATCAATAATTAAAACTTTAACATATGGTAAATTTTACATATCATGATACAAAAGCCATTACCTTTGGAAATCATATTATATATCAAATGTGACTATTTATCATACTACATCCATACTTTCTTGTGACTAACACAATTTGTATAAATTTAGTACTTGATATTCTAACCATTCTAACTGATCAAAATTGTCTAAACTACCTTAGATTTCAACCCAATCAATTCAGTAATCTTACTTATCCCCTCAAAAGTGGGGCATACATGGGACAAATCACAAGAGTATTATTTCTATGAAATTGACATGATTTAGATATTTGATTATTCATAATGATATAGTTCATCTTCAATGTTTTATATATTAACATATTAGTATAGAATTTGGGGACAAACACCATGCATATGCATCTCACTGTACATGAATAAATTATATATATTAAAGGATACATATTATAGTTTTAGTGAATTTAAGACAATTCAAAAATTTAATTATTTGTATAAATTTTGGGGGAGTATTCCATGCATATGCATCTCACATTATAGGAACATATTATAGATTCATACGTTTTGGGGTGCATATGCCCACAAGCTTTAAACATAGTTAAATATTCATGTCTTTATGAAAAGTTAAAAATTTACATCTACATAAAGTTATAAATTTA
This sequence comes from Torreya grandis, assembly GCA_037957365.1. Lineage (NCBI taxonomy): Eukaryota > Viridiplantae > Streptophyta > Pinopsida > Cupressales > Taxaceae > Torreya > Torreya grandis. Next base: position 1,976,115 of record JARHVA010003188.1, on the reverse strand, counting down.
AATCTACATATAGTGATATATTTAACATATGGGTGCATAATATGCCATATAAGTGACAATGATGTAGGGGGAATGTTATAGATTCACACCATACTTTCATTACTATTTATGGTCAAGATAGGGACATGGATGTTATCCATTTTCTTTTTATCAAGCATGCAAGAACTAAGGATCAAATTAATAATTGAGTCTAAAATCTATCTACAATGGTTGATTCGATAAAAGTGTGTAGTGCATAGGAGATTCAGTGCCTTCTTACACTATAACATGTGAATCCATTATGGATTCCAACCCATTTTTTTCTTAGGCTTGAAAATACAAACAACATAAATATATGTTGTTGTGTCACTCAATGGGTTATATTTTACACACACATTCACTTCAACTTAGGGCTTGATCACCCTCATTTTTCCATGGTTTGATAGGAAAACTAATTTATCTAACAACCTGGTCATGCCAACAAAAAAATTGAGGTTTTTTAATCCCTAAATGGTTCTACTCATTCCATTAACCACCTAAAATCTTAACCATTTACCTATTCAATAAATTAATAGATGCTACAAGTACCCTCTTTTTCTTCACTAGTGACTGAGTCAATGCTTAACCCCCTTGACCTCTATCTCTCCATGGAAAACACATACTATATGAACAATATCACATGATACACATACAAGTGTAATTATTCCTTAAATATCATTTTCAATATTTCATTTACGATTATATCTAATTACACACATTTTATTTTTAAAAGATCATTATGGATTAATATGGTAAATGATAAATCCAAATCACAATAATTTACAAAAGTTTTAATTCTCATTTTCCCTTTTATCCATTATTTTTATCTTCGGTTAAATGTTATATTAAAGTGGGGGGATGTATACACCCACATTTGAAACAAGCCTTATATTACAATGGCTTTTATCCAATTTGCTTATATGGGGTTTTAACTAAGTACTAAGTACTTTATGATGTGTGCTTTTTATGTTTTTAATTTTAATTATGTATCTTATATAACTTTTTTTCCCTTATCCCATTGATAGTACTTGAGTCACATTTTAAAATAGAGGTCCCTCAACCCATTATAGTTTTGAGGTTGTTCTTATCCCAAGTCAGGAATGAATAATATGGTCACGATCAAATATCTATCTTGACCTTTTACAGTCAATCTTGACCCTTAATATTTTAAATCCATTTTGGACACATTTATATTTATATCCATTGTTTTTTCCCCTTTGATTTTCTTTTGGGTTTATTTTAGCATGCCACTAGTTTTTTAATTCATATTCAAAAGATTATTATATACATAGTTACTAGGAGACATTGGTATACATATTCTTACATTGAAAGAGTTATACAAGACTAATTTTTTTTATATTCAATCATTAGAGTTACATTTGAAACATTTAAGGTTACAATTAAATTTTGCAAATATGTGCTAAGGTAAAATATGATAAAGAACATCTAGGCTTTCAGTCACTATTACACACATACACATTAGCAAGAGAACTACATTTGAGTTTCATACCTATTCAGAGAATTGAAAATGTAGTGAGATGATTAGTCTTTCAATGAGGATTAAAAAAGGTCATTCAAACTCAAACCTTTTTTCCTGATCCCCCCTCCCTATATGATATCTAGAGAGTTCGCATAGGAAACTAGGGATTGATATTTTAGATGAATGTGCATGAGTGGAAAGCATTAAAAAGACCAAAAAGGACATATTTATCATAATCAAAACATATAAAAGAAATAAAATTTTATGTTAATATCGATTACCTCAGGTCTAGATTAACAATTATTTCTATTTGATACCAATTGACATCAACTAGAATAGAATCATAATTGATTTCATGTATGAGTAGAATACAATCAATTTGATACAACATCAGTGTAAAAATTATATTTTTATAGACCAAGGAAGGGTGATAAATAATATAACTTATTCTTTATACTTTTTTATTTGGTTATTGTGACATTTAAATTTGCATGTTTGGATCATAGTTATCAAATTGTATTTTATGTATATTCTACCAATTCATAGTAAGATTTATTTTATTAGTTTTTATCAAATTAAATTATTATTGTTTTATAAATCTAATTTTATATAAAACAACATAAATGGATTCCTAATTTCTTGGTCGATATACTCTACAAATTTATTTTCCTTGAATTCACCAATTTTTTAGTCAACCTCTACTTCTCCTTCCAAACAAAAGCCTTAAAGAAATATACCTTCCCAAACTTGAAAACCATCATGATTATAATATGGATATTAATCTAAATACAATAATATGAGTCAAATATATCCAAACCCATATCCACTTCCAATCTTTTCATAAAAACATGCACCATTTATAATGAATAGATTAAACCATAAATGGGGATGGTGGTGTGGTTCATTGTGAAGCATGAGATAATTTATTTCTTGGGGGTGGTGCTTCTAATGCATATAATCATTTATTTCCTACCATAATATCATATATTTCCAATGAAAGACCAAAATTTACAATGATTTTATATAATCATGGCCAAGGGACATAATATTCAAGCCCAATGGAGAGTTTATGATACACCCCATTGCATACAACATAAGGATAGGTTTTATGATAAATTTAGGAATAATCCCACACAAGGCTAGTTTCAATATCATTGGGGAGGGGTAGCTCCTAGAATGATCTATAAACTAGGTGGATATTCCACACTAAGCTTCACCGACACACTTCCTATAAGCTCCCAATAATTAATTTATTGATAAATGACTATTATATATTTCATTAAATGTTAAAATATAATTAAACAAGGGGTTTAAATGAAATGTATAGTATACTAAACATAATAAGGAAGTAAAAGAGAAGACAAATCATAAGCATCATATGACTTGGAGAAATCCTATGTGGGAAAAATCCAATGGGTGAGGCAATTGCTCTCCCTTTCCACTATTTCATTAAATAATTGTACAAGTTACTTTTTAAGATATTCATGAACATAATTTTCATTACAATATTTACAAACACTCATACATGCTATGAAACTTGCTCATTCACTATTTCTTTTTTACACTAAAACTTAAAAAACATGTAATTAATAATTATATTTGATATGAACATTCCCTTGCTTATAAATACCCTATCCATACAACTATATATAACTTTGACACCAAATAAAGCTTGAATCAAAAACTAAGAAGACTAATAATATGAAAATGAACTGTCTACAACCATTACTAAACATTTTATTTGTCTCCTTATAAAACCATCACTTTATGTAGGGTAAACCCACCACTTAACTATAAAACCATCAAGCTGCTTATGAAATGGTCACTTTATCTTTAAAAGAACCTTGGTTAATTATAGATACACCACTTAACCTTGAATTTTTTTTTATGGCCTTTTAACTAAGCCAAACACATTAACTTTTGGAGGCCATCAATTTTGCATAGAACTCAAATTGACATTCCTTTTAAAAAATTTGTAAAAAAATTAAAGAGGAATAAAAATGCAATAAATTTGTAATTTTGATAACATCTTCCTAGTTTTTTTACCCTTTTCATTGAAACATATTTGTTTTTAGGTTTTAGGGTGTTGAAACTTATTTTTTAAATATATTAATGGTTACATCATTCAACCATTTGAAAAATAAAAAAGTAAAGATTTTTTGAAGTGATTTAAGGTTACATTCTTATAAAAAAATATACTAGATTAGTTATCTCTCATGGTTAACATTATTGATCTAAAATTCAAATCATACCTCCCTAATTTTGAGGCTTTTGGTCCCTAAAATATCAATAACTTTGATGGCAAGGAAATTTATTTCTTTACTTATTGAACCTATCTCGTACATGGAGGTATATATGCTAAATAAAATTATTAAAATTTTAAACTTTTGAGTCCACCTTTTCATTCCCTTTTGTGTGACTCATATCCTTCCTTCAATGCCTATCAATGAAGACCCATATCAATAAGAGTACAACCTGGTAGTAACTACATCTCATTATATTTTTTAGTAGACCTGATATGAATATCCTCACTAAATTCTTGCTAGCATTGAGAAATCGGTTACCTTGAGTGGCACTTACTAAAGAGATATCAGATTTTCCTTCATAAGCTTAATGGTGTAACTTTTACCATCCTTAATAAAAAATATTTATTATATGTTCTCATGAAAATAAAGTATCTAACATATATACCAAAGACTATACCATAAATATCAATAGATCCAACATCTACCACAACTTCATCAATAAAATGTTCATTTATCATAAAATAAAATTTATATTTTTTGGAAACCCTTATCTCTACTCCTTATTTGACTCATACTAGAGAATAAGGATTAGGATGATCATACATTTCCATCCCAAGTATATCTATCAACAATTTTCTAAATTTTTTTTAGAGAAATAATAAAAAAGAGAATCAATTTTATCCATCTTAATTTTAACTTTGATATGGAAATGTTTAGAAGGCTTGCCTTTTTTTAGCATCAATTTTTGAAGGGAGGAAAAATAAAAATTCTATTCTACATTTGAATTAAAATTAACCACTTCTAATTGAAGTGATGTCGTGACCTTCTTATTTTTGTTTTTATTAAATGGATGCAATTCTAGATATAACTTCTAAAAAAATCCATTGAATGACTATCAATATCATAATTCCCACAATGATTTCTAGTATCCTTCTTAGAAATAGCATAAGTAGTATTGACCCCATATTTCTTCTTCAAAACATTGAAAATATTTGAAGAGGAAGATGGACCTTATTTCCATCCATCTCAATATAGTGGTTTAGACACTTTTTTTGAATTATATAGCACCTCAATCTTGTAAAATTGGAAAATACATATCGTGGATCTACCTTTAGCTTTTAGACCTTTCTCATTGCTAAAATGCTTACATACAATATCTCTATGTGACTATTTACTTATAAATTATCCCAAAAAATGTAATTATGATGACTTAGACCTTTTATCTTACTAAGAATTTTATTAAACTGGTTTATCTTTCATCTTTGCAAGTTCTGGACCTTTACCTATTTTCTAACTACCTAAAAACTTATGTCCCAATCAGATGCCTACATCAACAAAATGCCATATCCCAATAAAAGTTTATAATGCCTAAGTCATCCAATTTGAAAATGAACTATATTCCTACGGTTGGCCTATGTTATCTAATGTGATATATTCTCCAAAGGGATTGACATATATAAACTATTAATCCTCATTCATTCATCACCTTACACAGACCAAAAGGCACTCAATCAAGCACTAAAGTGACCAAAGATTCCCTATTTTATCCTATTTACATATTAGTCATAAGGATAACATATCTATGAGTTTGAATTATTGAAGGAGTATCCCATTAGGTATATTGTCCATGTTACAAACTAGGTCACTATTGTACTTGCTTATCATGCATTACATGATTCACACACAAGGTAACCCATAGGAGATAAATACATAAGTTTTAGGCCCTATTATTAGTATTGGATATGTAGTCAGTGATCATTTATAGATAGATCTTTGGGGTAGATCGACACCAGGTGCCCACTAACCTATTCTTCCTACAACCACTATGAAAATGAAGAACTAGGATTTTACTATTTAACAAGGAGGGAAGTCCATGACTTAGATATGAATGAGGTAGAGTGAATGTGACACAAAACCCACAATATTGAGGTTGTTGATTCTAGTTTTATTAGGTATTATTTACTAGACCACTACATCCAAATTATACATTAGCATCAATGTAACCATCTCAAGTTGATGCAAGTGTTTGCAGCTACATTGGTATAATTTATAAAATTAGTAAATTTATCTAGAATCTAGATCCAATCTACTTTATACCTATTATATATCTTGATCTATATTAGCATCATAACTAGCTAAATATCTTATTTTCATTGTCAATGCAATATCTAGCATAGTTTTAATTTATATCTTTATCATATCTTAATATAATAAATTCAATATATGTTTATATGAGTTTTAAAATTAATAGGATTAATTTAGAGATATTATAACATCATTGTGACTTAGGTTATATCTAACCCCTTTAACCTAGATTCTTCCAATATATATTTTATGGTTAAACATTTAGTGAACGTGATTTGTGTGAATGTAACATTTTTCTAATTCATAGGGTTTTAGTTTGTTCTTCAAAATTTTGTATTTTTAAGTTTGTAAATAATGGAAAATAGTAATCAATTTTTTTCTCAAATGGAATATAAATAATCATTTATCACTCATCTCAATAATAACAAGGAATTAATAGATGATTTTTTGTATGTTACAGGAGATGAAATAAGTAAGCATGATAAGGTAAAGTTTCCTCACCTAGTTATGGTGAATCCTTAGAGGGTACTTCAAATTATTCCATACTATTAAAAATACCTACATATAGTGGAGGCATGGATTATGTCTTCCAACCTTTGTTTCTTGAGACTACTATTTTTATATCTACCATGAGGCTACCAAATGTTTCAACCCAATTTTTAATTTCAATGCTTATATCTACCCAACCTATGGGTACGCGTACTTTGGTGACTTCTAAAATATCTAACCTAAATTACTAAGTGGTGCAAGATCTTATTAAAATTATATAACCTTTACAAACTAAGGTTAAAAATATTGAAAAAAATTATATGAAATATCCTTATGTTATTTATTCAAAAGAGGTGCTGCATAATCTTCCTTCACCAGAGATATCTTTGCATCCCTTACCAACTATTTATTTTAAACTTATGTTCCCATTTTATGATGACAAGGGTGATCTTGAATAAAATATTTGATTGTTTTATGTGGCATGCCTTTATTATGCCTCCAATGATAAAATTATCACCAAATTATTTATAATGAGCTTAAAAGATCATGCTTTAATGTGGTTCTTTGATTGACCAACCCAATTAGTAAATGCATTCAAATCACTTACAAATAAATTTTTGACACACTTTCTATCAATATCACCAAAGAGGTTTTTTATTCATAAATTTCAAAATCAAAGAATATCCAATGAACTTATCAATGAATATGTCTTAAAGTACAATACAATATTGGATAAAATGACTAATCCTATTACAGATAAAGAGCTTCAAGATATTTTCAAGAAATGTTTTCTTTCCCCATTACATGAGTCTTTTATTTTTTAAAAATTTAAATCCTTAGATGAATTATTCCACATTGTTCATGATTGTGAAATAAAATTTGTCTCATTTAAAAAACTTAAGTATGTGGAAAACACACCAACTACATCTATGTCCATTACCAAGTTTACTATCAAACCAAGCTATAATTTTGAATCTCCTAAGCCCAAAAATGAAGCAACCACCATAATTAATATTGTGTCATAGTAACCTAATGGACTTGTGTTATCCAATGCATCATGAATTTCATGATTACCTAAATATACCACTTCATTATTTCTATGAATTATAGAGTGTCACCTTATATTTCTTCCTCATCTTATAGAGGTTGATATGAGTATAACTCTACCCAAAGGGTATGATGTGAATGATTATTGTGACAATCACCAAGGCCATGGTCATTCCATGAACATATGTTTTACCTTGAAACATAAGATCTACGACCTCATTGATGACCAAAAGATTACATTTGATGATCCTCTAAAGGAATCAGGTTCACAACTCAGTAATCACCACAAGTAGAAAATATTTAACAATCCTTTGCGTGACCATTCTAAATAAATATTCAAAAATATATATTAGGCTGAAATTATGACCCACTTAGTCATAGTTAAGAACTAACTTGTCCAAAGTGAATAAAAAGCAGTCAATAGATCATGAGATAAAGAGTCACCTTGTTTTTAGGACTTGCTAGTGATCCAAGGGCCCACAAACTCCAAATGATATATAATGGTTTGGATATGATTATTTCCATTGAAAGTTCAATTGATTTCCTCAAAATATTTAGGATCTCATGGTTAGTTTCCTCTACAAATGGACTATTTACAATATAATGGGTAGATATTTATTCAATAAAAAAATACAAAAGAGAGGGTGAGAGTAGGGTAGAAAAGAGGTTAATATATTTGAAGGGTCTTGTAGTACTCAAAAATTAGATTTGTTTGGATATAATGAAATAATTAGGCATCACGTCTAGCTATTTCACAAACTAGAACACCACAATGGGAAAGACAAAGGAATATTATGTGAACATGAAATCTAGAAATGTATTTAAAATAAAGCTAATACATGAGCCACCTATATTTATTTTAACATTACAACTAATGTTAACCTCAAAACAACCAAAATGAGCTCTCAAATATAATTAAACTAGATATTACACAATCTAGTTATATATCCAATTACACACCAATAACATCAAAAAACTTATTTGGATAAATTAATTCTCAAATCAAGATCTTTGGCAAACCATCAAGATAAAACTATGAGGAAGGGCACATGAAATCTTGGCTCAATCTCAAAAGAGTTTTGGTACTCAAATATGTCAACCATTACAATGGAAAAAAATGTTAGTCTTATATACATGGATAATACATCATAGCTATGATGTAAAACTATAATTTAAATGCTCTTGATATAAACATTAAATTAAATAACTGATCAAAGATCAATCTTGTATGATAAAACATCAAGAATAAAAAAGATAAGGCTAATCTAGTCATGACAATATTTTAGATACCACTTCTAGGATGAAAATGGATTTAATATACAACACACTCCAATCTCCAATGATGAATAGGAACTCTCTAGCATTCAATCTATTCTATTGACTAATTGTCAATCCAAATTGGAAGAGACACCTTATTGCAAACTGATCCCAATGATAAATTTGTCAATTCATGCATTTTCTTTATCCTTTCCCAATTTCTTATGTTTATCTTTAAGTTGACACAACTTATTTTAAATGAAATCCTTTATTTATTAAATGTTAATGCCTAGAAGATATTTTAACAATGAATTATTCCAATCTATATATAGGTGCATCTTTTCTTCTTAAAGAACTTATTGGTGCCTTTGACTAGTGAGGAAAACTCATGTTGCACACATCTTCTTTGATCTCATTTTCTCCTAAATCTATGTCTAATTTCCATTTATTATATCTTTTGTTTTTTCTTTTTGAATGATAATATGACTGTGTCTTCATGTTATCTTTGAAGTTAGCTCAAGATATCTCTATCTTTGAGCTGTCAAATCTCTTGTCAAGTTTTTAGTTCTAATTACTTCAAAAAGTTATCCAAGCTCATGTTTTATATTTGTATTTGGTCAATTTAAAACCATGAAATTGGGAAAATTACTCCCTTAAGTAACTAGTTCTTGGTCTTCACTTTAACATTTTGACAATCCATCAAGTTTAGGCTCATTACATGTCAAGAGGGATTTTTACATGTCTACTTTTCTTCCACTTAGCATGATTCTAGTGACCTAGAGTTCTACTCATCTATCTACTATATTGCATAGGGTTTGAATTACTACTAATTGTCATGTAATCTTCCATATACTTCATGAATATGTCTTATACCAACATCATATCTGGGTACTAGGATGATTACCCATGAATAGCTATTACTAATTTGCTCACCTAAAAATGAATTTATAAGTAAATTTGTTATTTTCACCCCTATATTAGTGAGATGGTGATAAGTGGATGGATATCACTACTACATTCACCTAAAAATGACCGTATAAAAAACTTTGCTATTATCACCCCCATGTTAGTGAGATGATGACATATGGATGACTCATACTGCTTTACTCACCCATAAATGATCATACAACGAAACATATTATGTCACCTTTGGGTTATAAATATAATCACTCTAGGCTTCTAGGCCTATGGGATGGTGCCTAGTGTCACAATCCTGGAGCCCTAGGGGAATATAAATTTACATTGCTTGTTAACTCTCTATTGGGTCGGGTCATTTGGATCGTGTCACATGACACAATCTTAGGACTTAGGTAGATTTAAAAGTTATTAATCAATTTTAGAAAAGGATTTGACTACAAATCTCTCTAGGTGAGTATTATATTCACATGTGGATGAATATTTATGGCTTTGATGGCTTCAAGGAATCTCAACTATCAATTAAATTGTGAATTATCGAAAGCTTAAACTATCAAAACTAAGACAAACATAAATTGAATAAATGGTTAGCATGTTAGATAAAAACTAAAACCCTTGTAAGTAAAATGGGACCTAAATAAAAAATATAGTGACTCAATTTTAACCATGGAACATGTAAAAAATAGTTTTGATCCAACCAATGAAAATTTGAAAACTTAAATAAATCCTATTTTTGATCAAGACTAAACCAAATAAACATAAATATGAGTAAAATAAACTAATTTAATAACTAAATGAACATTCTAAATTGAATAATATGATTATTTAAATCATAATTTGAACTATGTGAGAATAAATATAACGATATAATTGAAAAGCTAAACTATGAAGCACAAGACTAAATCACTCAAAAAACTTCAAAAGGTCAGTTAATGTTGCTTGAAATCTTGGTAAGGATGGTCTAGTCATTTTGAATGAATGAATAAGTGAATATTATGTCAAAGTTATAAACAAGTCTAACTCATAATTTAGAGACTATAAATAGAACCAAATATTTGTCAATTGAGTGGAATTAATGAATGAAGTCATAGGAATATGTAACACATTAAAAAAAATAGTTATGCTAAAGCAAGAGGGTCCCCATGTGAGATATCCTATAATGAGGTGTGTTAGAGCCAAATTTTTTTTATTTATATGAGGAGAATGTTGCTCAACATTCATAACCTAGACTCTAAATTATCAAACTCAAACAAGAAACACCAAACCACAAACCAATCCCTTAGATAAGCCTAGAAATTTAAGTACTAAATTTTTATTCACTATGTGATTTACTAAGTTTTAGATGTACCTAATACCATCAATGTGTGTTTAAGAGTAATTAATTCTCTTATAGCTCTTGCATTCATGAAAATAAATTTAAACCTGTGTAAAATAATTAAAATTTATGAGAGGGACAATTTTGGATATTTGACTTGAGGGGAATGGCATGAAAATTATTATACTACAAGCCATGCATCTATAGATCCTACAAGGATACCTCTAATACCACTCATGGACTTGCTCCATTTCCAATTAGTCTAAAATTCCTACGATAGAGATTTCTTAAATCACCCTTTCACTCAAATAATTTGGATTTTGGATTTTGTTCAATTTATTTTTAATTAATTTATTTTGAAAATATTTCATTGTTCAATCCATTCAGGGTTTGGGACCAATACATGGGTGTGATGATAGAATTTGAAAATTCATAAATATTAATTTATGTTTGAATCAATTCAATGTTTTCATTTTTCTTCAAATGTTAAGTTTAGCTTGATGGCTTCAGTAGGAAAATGAAACATTTCTAAAATTCACACATCAAAATTCCAAAAATGCATAAATAAAATTGCAACAACCTATGTGACTATTCAAAGATGATTCACATTCTAATTTCCAAAATAAAAAATAGAAAACTATCATATGTTATTGTCTACCATTTGAAATTCCTGACCTATGGGAGTATAAAGACACAACATTGCTTTGCCATAGTGTAGTCTAAAATTATGTCCATTCTTTAAAAAATTTATTCTCTTATCATGTTGATTTTCTATATTTAAGAATGCTAAAGATTACCTATTCATGACTTGATTTTTCATAATAAATATGTGAATATCTCTAATAAATTTTTGAAAAGGGACACTATAAGACACCAAAGGACCAAACATGAAAAACCAAATTTAAAAAAGTTAGGGAAGGAAAAAAATAACACACAAAACAAACAAAAATAGAACAAATAGAAAAACAAAAGCAAGCTAAGCTAAAATAAATAAGAAAGTGGGAAACATGATCTACAAAAAAAGGAAACTATATACAAAATATATACATAAAGGAAACATGGTGCCTTTACTCAAAAATAGTATTAGATGGAGAAATCATGAAATAATGCATTAATTATTGTCTGTTAAATAGTATTGGAAAGTCCTTACCCGAGAGATCTCTCAATCTAAATGCATTATGCCATAAAATTTTGGATATTTGGTAAGGGGAAATCCATAAAAGAGTGAACTTAGCATTTTGACACTTTCTATCATGGGTTTTGTACCATAATAAAACCAAGTTTGAAACATGAAAGGCTTTCACTTGTGCTTTCTTATCAAACCATCTCTTTACAACTACCTGAGATTTGGTAAAACTTTGTAAAGTTTTGTCTTGTCTATAATATAATTAAATTAGGTCCAATAATTTGGACTAACTTCCTCAATATTCTTGTATTAATTGATAATTAGGTTTCTTGAGTTGTATTGGGAAAATTAGCTTCATTCCATAGACAAGAAATAAAGGGGAGTTGTTCAAGCTTTGTTTATGTCTTGTTCTGTTAGCCTATAGAGCATATTTGAGTATCACATGCCAATTGCATGGGTTTTGGTCAATCACTTTCTTCATGGAATTTATAAAATTATTATTAGTTGATTATGCCAAACCATTTCCTTGAGGATAACAGTTTGATGATAATTTCAATGTAATTCTGTTCTGATATGCCCACTCAGTCAATTCAAACTATTGAAAGGTTGGTCTATTATAAAAAATAAGTGTTATATGAATCCTAAATTGTGTTTAAATTTATTATTATAGGAACTTAATACCGTATTTAGACATATTATTCTTTATTACTTTATCTTTAGTCCACCTTTTACAATAGTCAATAGTGGTGAGAATGAACTTTTGACAAACTAAAGTCTAATCCCCACTAGGCAAAGGGGTGTTGCTCTATCACTCATTTCAATAGAATGGGAGCATGAATCTCCATTTTATCAAGAATATGGAATGAATGATAAGTAATCACATGTGCATAAGCATCTTTGAATAATGTTGGCCATAATAGACAACTCTAAGAATTATGTGTGCCATGACATTATTAGAAGGATGACCACGCCAAAAATTATTGTGAAATGAGTTCATCACCTCTTATTCCTCATTCTTAACCCAAAATATCAATTAAATTACTTCATGATTCTTTTAGTACAACACTCCTATTTCTAACATGTAGCATGTAGCTTTCAACCTTAATGATCTTCTCTGAATTTTATCAAAAGAGACTAGTGGTTTTGCATAAAGTAATAGATAATTAATTCATAATATGGACCAAATTGAACATTATACTTATTAAATTATAAAATGGAGATGCTAAGATATATTTATAAAATTAACTTGGACAAAAATTTACCATGCACCAATTTTGTAGGTCTCACTTCAATGTCATATTCCTAAAGCTTCATAACCAAACATCCTCTTCTTTCACCCAACTCATTATGTCCTAGCATTTGATTTACTAAGGGGTCTAGAACTATATAATGCACTTTGTTCCTCAATACATAATGATGAAAATTCATGACTAATTTCACCAATGCATAGGCATGTTTATTAGCATAGGGTAATTTATTTCAGCTTATTTCAAATATGTGCTATAAGGGCTATATGATGGTCTCTATCTTCAAATCTTTGTATTAACCCTATCATAATTGTATGATCAAAAGTAAAAGAGTAGAGATATAAATCCTTATTAGAATCTGGGTTGACTGACATTGGAGTTTGCATAATGGAATTCTTGATCTCTTGAAATGCCTTCTTAGAATGAGTATTGCATTGCACCTTAGCTCCTTACTTTAGCATGGAATTCATAGGTTTAGTCATCTCAGTGAAACTAGAAGTGAAATTTCATATGAAATCTATTTTTCCAAAAATAGTTTTCATATATTTACTAATAATGTGGCCTAGAATCTTACCTTGTGTTTCATAAAAGACACATTTTCTAAGGTTGAGTGATATGTCAAACCTTCTATAGCATTTGAAGACATTCTCTAGATGAATCAAGTAAGCTAATCTACATTTATAAAACATATTCATTTCATCCATGTATACTACTATTCACCTACTGATTAGGCCTTTGAAAGTGGTCTCCATAGTTCGTTGAAACATGGCACCATTATTGAGTAAATTGGATTGCATTTTCTTGTAGGCATAGGTGCCCAATTTGGTGGTGAATGTTGTTTTGGATCTATATGTCATGTCCACTAAGGTTTTATTATAACCCAAGAATTTGTCTAAATAGGACACCATCTATGAATGATTGAATCTTGGAATGGCCTCATCAAGTCAAAGGAAGGGATAATTGTCTTTATCTGATGCATGATTGAGATTTTTAAAATATACACAAAGGTATATCTCTCAAATTTCTTTCCTTATAGATACTAGGTTTTCCACCCAAGTTCAATGGCATGAAGGGAAGATAATGCCAATAGATAACATCTTCTAGAATTTTATTAGTATGAGTGATTACAATACTTGATTTACTGGCCTTTGATGCTATCTAAAGGGCCTCTAATCGAGATTAAAGGGATTGCTATGGGTCATAATATGAGGTTCAAATATATTTAAGTAATTATAGGTTCATGATATGATATATTGATAGCATAACAATGTATTTTTAAATGATTGCATCTCTTCATTATTGTATTTAGGTCTAACCATCACGTTTTAAGACCCGTCTAGAGTTCCCACATTGAGAATTGATGACTTTTAACTCAATCCAATATTATTTTTTTATTTAGTTACTATGTTTTCCAGATAAAAAATATATCTAATGATATCATTCCTTTTAAAGTATGACTATCTTTCAATGGAATCACTCCATCAAAATTATATATTTTTTCTCTAAAATTGAATCTCTTATCTTCATTAGTTACTTGTGCATCAAAAGCACAAGAGTTAGATAGGAAATCAAAATTTTTATTATCATCATCAAAAAATTGGAAATGTTTAACATTATTGAGCACCGAGGGATAAGAAATTAATTCCATATAAAACTTTTTCAGGCCGGTCTTGTCTAATGGCATGAGGTTCATAGATGAGATAGGTAATGAATCAGGCATAATATTATCTGATCTAAGAATGATTGAGATATTAAAATCATCAAAATATTCAATTAAATTCTAAGCATTATATTTATATTTATTTAAATAAGAAACTTTTCACTAAAATTGTTTATGTACCTAGTTGATAACTAATTCAAAATAACTAAAAACTCTTATTTGATGAACATTAAACCTAATTACAAATTATAGGCTCAATATTAAGGCTTCATATTCTATCACATTATTCATACAATGAAATTAGAATCTAAAATTTTCACCATGTTTCTTACCATTGGGATCAATGAGAATAATACCAACCCTAGCTCCTTGTTTGGAGTGTTCTCCATCTAAATACATATAACACATACCTAGATTTTGATCATGATTAGACATTTTATTCTTTACTAGTTTGGTCAAGAAAGTATAGACACCTCCATCTATATAAGTGAAGTTAATTTATTCATTGGTTTTATTAAAATTTGTTATCATCAATTTCATTTGTGGATCTCTATCAATTTTGAATTGATTTATCAATCCTCTCCATGACATCCACATGTGGGAAAACTACATTTCTATATAGCCATTGAGCGATCTTGACAAATATTTACTTAATAAAATGCCATATGATTCTAAGATATATATATATATATATATATATATATATATATATATATATATATGAATTATTATACTTTTGGCTAAGCTTGTAACTACATATGGACATTCAATAACTCACCTAAAACCTTGAATTATAACTTGTCTAACTAACCTACCACTTTGTCTGATTTTATTGTAACCAATCCTAGTTTCTTGAAAACACCTATGAGCATAACGTTGGCTGATGCACCAAAATATATAAGACAATTATTAAGGTTCTTACCAAAAATTATAATTGTAAGAAAGAATGGTGAGACTTTAATTGTAGCCTTGTGTATTACCACATTAGTACTAGTTGGGTTATTTTATTTGGGATAACTACTCTTATTTGTAAGATACTTAAAAAGTAAATCCATTTGTTTTATGAGTTTTTCTAGTTAATGGAGATTTATGCTTGATTTTATCTTTTTCATTTATTCCATCATGTTAAAACTTGTTTTTATAGTGGAGGGTTGGTTGTCCCTTGATTTTGGTGGAGGTGGATCATTTATATCCTTAGGATTAGGTGGTGTAGTAGCATTATATGGTGGATTTGAGGTAATCCAAGGCTAATGTGTTATACTCCTAAGAGTATAGTTTCCTCTTTGGTATTACTAGAAGGCATGAATATCATTGGAATTATCTTTAGGTTCATTTTATTCTATATTAGGAAAGTCTAAAGTTTATAAGACCATGGCTATATTAGGAGACTTTTATGAACTAGAAGCATCTAAACTACTTGAATTATTATGATCATTTGGAATGAACTCATATTCATTAATTTCCTTCTGTAAAATGTCAAAGGCTAGACAAAAATCAACACAATCAAGTTATCCATGTTGGGTTGTATTATGGACATGACACTAATTGGGTAGGGAAATCTCCATGATATAGATCTTAGGAAATTTTTTGGATAACAACTTAGCTTGTTTACCAACTCTATTAAAGGGTTTGTAATTATCTATATAAGTGAAATTTAGAGCAGAATTTGAACTGTTTGAGCTACCAACTTATTTTTATAAGTTTAAAAAATCATTACTCAATATTTGGACCATTATTTGGATTGCACTAACTCAATTTTGGTTGAATATTGAGGATAATTCTACATATTATTGGTTATAACTAGAAATGAGGCTTAATTTTAACACTGAGGAAGTGCTTCACTACTAGTTAGATTTATAAATCCTAAGTTATAATTATGGGTAGTATATGAGATAATGGAAACTAATTCATGATTGGGATAGGCTATAGTAATGGCACAGTTTGATTTGCATGCATTATTAAGTTTAACATTGTCATGTTTAGGAGAACATTGGGAATGGGAGCCAACATGTGCCCTTGTGGATTGAGTTGCATGTCTACTTTTATCACTTATGTATATGTAATGGGCAAGTTAGTAATAGTTGTATATATCCTTAAGAAAGTGGAAGTAAATACATCTAAGGTAATTTTGAATAGGTGTATGACTAACTAGAAATTGGGCCTATACAAGTTTGTTGCCTTGTTATACATATTTTGAAAATGTGTTAAATTTTTTGTATAGGCTCATTATATTACCTTATCATGAAAGTAAATTTTTGGTATAAGATGTTTGAATCAACTAATTTAACAAACTACGTTAAAAATGTGTTATTCAATTGATTCTATCTTGTGATTGAATTTTTTATGAGATTAAAGAAGCAATCATATGCCTGATCAAGCAAGGTAAAGGGAAATAACCTATAAGATACATATTTATGTTCAACATTAAGCAAATTGAGGGATGTTTTTTATGATGTAATGTGTTCTTCTGTAATCCTTTTAGTGTTTTTAGTGAATTTTGGAAGATAATGCTCATGATTTCTAGCTAAATCATAGACATCACCAATAACATTTATAGTTGATCCAACTAACCAGGTTGTCACCATTTTGATGGTTATATTGGTGATAGATTTTGGGGATGAGTTCCTTGCATAAACTAACCCTTTGGGTTTTCCTTGATTATATTTGAGATATCTATAAACTTGGAGAGGATAAATAAATAATATTTTATGTCCCAACTTGAATTTAGATCGTGTGATTCTTAAAGAAGGATATTAGCAAATTTGACCTCATAGGTCAAATTTTCATTTCCATAATTCAAATCTTGGTCTTTTCAAGTTTTTTCAAAGTCTAATAAGGATCTATAAAGTTTTTTACAATGTTCAAGGTTAATTTGGAAAGATTAAGGTAAAGTTCTTTGCTTGTGTTATGTCTTGTTTAGTCTTCCAAGTGTAAAACCATTGATAAAATTCCTTTATTTTTACTATACAACATATCTAAAGTATGGTATATGTCAATCAAAGGTTAGGAATAGGGATTTTTATGGATAAAACATGTGTTAATTCAGTTTGAGTTAGTTCAAATGATAAGTGGTAATTTCAAGAGGTTTTCAACACCAAAAAATAAAAGAATGTAGTTTTGTAGGTGTATAAATTGATGAAAGATATATATGACAATTTTAAACATGTTATAGGTCTATAATTATTATAATTATGCTTCCATGGTGCCTCCTATGTCATAAATATCAAGAAACTATGCATCTTCACAATCTCAGGTAGACCCAACAATTTTACACTGGTGTACGATAGAAAGAGAAGATTGGAGAAAAATATATTAGATAAGGAAAATGGCCCTGATTCCCTTCCAAATTATGATATTGGTTTCCATATCTAGGCATCTATCTTTATGAGAAAAATCTAAGAAGATACATTGCTCAAAAGTGCATGCAAAAACTTCAATCTCTTAGTTTTCCTTTTGAAAATGCATCATTGAACTCGATGGATACATGACAATGATGATGATGATGATGATGATGATTATGATGATGATGATGATGGTAAATTATAATTTAGGATTTATAAAATTATGTTATGCTATCTCCAAGCATACAGAGAGTGAAAATGCTAGGAAGCCATGTAATGTTTGGATCATGTGTTTCAAGCCA
The DNA here is from genome assembly GCA_037957365.1 of Torreya grandis. Classification (NCBI taxonomy): domain Eukaryota; kingdom Viridiplantae; phylum Streptophyta; class Pinopsida; order Cupressales; family Taxaceae; genus Torreya; species Torreya grandis. The sequence goes on along the minus strand of JARHVA010003188.1, from coordinate 1,957,587 downwards.
CCCTTTTAATGTTACATTCTCCTCAATCCTTCTAAGAGGATTGGTACTAAGTGGTGATCCTAAAGGATTATTTTAGGGTATGAAAATTTAATGTAAGTGAATTTATATTAGGTAAATGAAATATTACACGTATATAGAGTGATCATGGGTCTAATTAGACCAACACATAGTCAAGAAGTTATTAAAACCTAAATCTTCATTCAAATACTTAAAGGTAGAAGGTGTAGGTTTAGGTGTTATGAAGTATTAAATCATATGGAAAAACACATACATAAATTTTATAAGTTGTTTTAGTCTCATAGGAGACAACCCAAATGAATGAGTTGCACTTAGAAGGCTTCTAGGCCTAGAAATTTCCCTCTTGGCCTAAGATTGTCAACCCTATCAATTTAAGAGGAATTTCTTCACTTGAAACACTATGGATAAATTACATGGGGATAAGTGATGATTTTGGAAGATGGATAACCCTATATTTTTATTAAACCTCATTTAAGACCAAACCCAACTCAAGAGAGCCCTTCCCCAATACAATACAATCATGAGGATTAGATAGTATTATAGAGGCCTATGTGAGAAATGGTATGAGACCTATATGTTTTGAAGAAATTTAGGGTATGAAAAAAAAAAAGAGGATAATAATAAAATATTATATATATCCATAGGGTTTAAACTCATTTAAATATAGGAGTTCACATTCAATCATCCATGTGAGAGATAAACTCCTTGCTAATGGACTGTGTGACTTCAAGAAACATGAACGTGTTGTGTTCAGGTGAATATTCAAGATAGTTTGAGTTATTGGAGACATGTAAAAATTCATAAAATAGGATAATAAATTTTAAAAAAATTAACCTTTGACCAAATAAATCAAATATGAAAAAACATAGAGTTCTATAGTGTGAAAATCACCTACAACAGTCATGACAAGATTTGCCAAATAGACTACACCAAGGGCTACCATGAAGTTAAACATCTCTCTCAAGTAGTAAAAATGATAAAAAAATGTAATGAGAAGTGGGAATAATGTATACATAGGTTAAAAATTATCAAGTAATTCCCCATTAGTGGGGAAATGTAAGAAACACAATAGTTAGGTCTTTAGGCCTAATGTTATTCTCAAACCCTACCATTGGAAAGCTTAGCCTAAATGATGAAAGGAGATTGAATAAGACTTAAAACCAACTTGAGAGGTTTTTTATGAGAGTGATGGATGTGGTAGAGGTATTGGTTTGTTGGGAAAGAACCCCAATTGGCTATTTTGGTCTAAAAATATCTCTAAGGTACACATAATTCCTACTAACCATTAGAGAGCCTCAAATATTCACTTGGAACTATATGGACAAGGTGAATGGGACCTAAATATATTAGGGATAGTTAGGTATCTTTCTACACTCAAATATAGTGGTGTTAGTTCATAGGTTTAAAACTTAACCTTTATGAACTATCATTAAGAACCCAAACATGTATACACCCTCTTAAACCCCTTCAAAGAGATTAAGGGAGAAGAAAGTGAAATATATGCCTCCCAATGAATTTAGTTTCCATTGAAAATAGATGAGTATCATTCCTCACTCTAGGAAGATCCTTACTATGATATTTTATTTTACTTTCACCTATATGGATGAATTTAATGTTGTGTTTTTATAAGGTTTTGTAATTAAAATAGGGTGTTTGATATCCTATTCATATATAGACTATTGGATAATGTGTATTAAGATGTATTTTATCTCCTCAGGACCAAAAATCATACATTTGACCTTGAAAATGCTCCTACATGTCTGTTTCATGAAGGCAGTGTGAGAATGCTTGTGAAAGGCTAGTCATTACATGAGATACTCAATGAAAACCTCCCCAATGATCTAATATGAATTTTAATTACCATATAAACATTGGAATGACATATTTAAGACTATTAAACATATATATAATCCTTTGGTGGCACATGTGAAAGACAAATAATATGAAATAAGACTACACAACTAAATTGCAAGCCTATTTGTGAGTGTACAAGGTGGTGGAAAGCCTCCAAATATATAAAAGAGGACTTCTAAGCCTAGATAGAGGTCATATAGTCCAATTTCACCTTTAAATATATCCCAAGAGGGTATATGATATATTCAAGTCACCGATTTAGGTCAACAAGGGTGACTACACTACTTTGTTGTCTACAAAGCCTAACTACAGATCTATGGAATACTCTTGGAGAGTTTCCATTTAAGGTATTGATTTGTATTATTATGTTACATGAAATAAAAATTCATGCATTAGAATCTATTAGTTTATTTAGAAATCATTTTAGTTACCTCTGGGGTTGAGCATACACCTAGGCTAGGAATTTGACCATTTCTTGGTTCACCTATCCGTAAAAGGTTTCAAAACATAAAATTTGGCATGGAGATTGATTGGGAGGTCCTAAAATCAAGATAAAAATATAATATGAGTTTCACATGTGTGATGGATGTGTGTAAGTAAATATTAGTTTCTAGGCCTAGAGACCTAATTGAGGGCTAATTAAGAAGAGAAATAGGTGGAGTAAGTGTACTTGCACATAGTGTTTGGACATGAAATTTTTTATAGAGAAGGAAGAGAATAATTTGTAATCAAATATGTTATTATTTTTATAGGATCATTTGTATAATGTTATACACAAGGAACTTTGTCTATTTTGAGGGCTATAAGGAAATGAAGGTAAGTAAGAGCCTTGGGTGTGAAATGGAGTGATAGAAAGTTTTTGAGGAATCAAAGGGGGTTGATAAATTTTTTATAAGGTAGAGATAGTTATCTCATATAAATATATTAAATTCATGAAGATGGAAGTAATATGTGAGACTTTTGGGCCAAAGTGAGCTAGTGAAGTTTGTGAGCTTTTGCAGATAAAAGAAGATGTTTACAAGAAATACAAAAGAGTGGTGTGGAAGATACTCAAACCATATCCAAAATGACACATTTCAACATATAAAATTTTAAATCTTTATAAATAATAATTGGTAGTTAAATGAATGGGTTGATGATTCACCCAAGAAGGATAAGAGTTATTCTACACAGCATTGATAAAGAGAAGATTAGTTCAAAACACACACATTGATAAAGGACTTCATAAATACCTATTTGTATACATTATTGTTTATAACCTAATCCTTCATGAGTGAGCACTTGTCAATGACTATATTCTATGCCATTTCTCTATCTCCTCTCATTCTCTATATATGCAACATTATTTAGCTTTGTAAAGGATCCTCCACTTGACTATGGTGAAGCCATACTGATTTTTATGCCTTGGATTAATAAATAATAGTAGTTTTATCTCCTTTTAAGACTATACTTAGTGTGTTTGTATGTATAGGTAGTTGAGCATAGTCATTGATCTTCAGTTGTCATTGATGTCAAAGAGAGATTGTAGTACTAGTGCATTAATGACAAAGTGATCAGATTGATGGTTTGGAGAGTGTTTGACTTAATAAGGAAAGTGATGGATGATTTTTTTGATATGGACATGTTTCATAGACCCTATGGAGTGTTATGAGTTCTTATGTAAGTGAAAGCAATTCATCAGATAGTTAATTGAAGGTTTAAGTTCAAGTAGTCATCTTGACAGATAAAGCTAAGTAAATAGTTTTATGATGCATTATATTTCACACATGTCAAGGTTTAAAGAGAATATTGAAAAATGGATAGATTACCCTATGTGATGAGATCATATGGTTCAAATTTTAGGTCATAAGGTTAAACATAGCAAAAGTTATTAAGGTGCAAATTTGGTTTCTCAAATAAAGTTTCCTTAATTCCCATACTTAGCCAAATTTTCATTATCAAATATCTATGATGAGAATTTAATCATATCATATATCTAATGGTTAGAATTTAATATGATTGGATAAGGATCTAATAGAGCATGTGATCTTATGAGTAGTGATCCAATAGTGCATATTTAGTCAACATGTTAAAGAGTATAAGATTACATGCACTGGTGAAAAGTATCATAATCTTAAAGATTTAACAAAAGATAAATGGCATCTGGGTGCTTGTATAGATGGTTATTTATAGTGAAGGTTGAGTTAAATAGTCAAATGTGTAGAAGGCATGTAGAGCTACCACTTGAAACAATCATGGGAGCTTGAATTAAAGATCGACAGTGAGCATTACAAGGTAAAGACTAGGCTACTCTCGATGAGATAGATGGTGCCTATTTGTTCAAATTTGATAGGGAGCATGAGATGAGGTCAAAGTGTTAGATGTTTAACATTTACACAGTGACCATTGGCATTTGAATTTAACAAAGGAAAAACTAGTGTTTAGTATTTTGCATATATCTTTTGATCTAATTTGAATTTAAAGGTGATGTAAAAATAAAAGTTGAAGAGGAATTCAAGGAAAATTTAGATAAGTGATTTATAAGGTTTTATTGTTTGTATATTCAAATATATTTATCTCCAAATTTGACCATGTTTTTGAACATGTTCTACAAGTAACATGAAAAGGATAATTAAAGAGTTATTGATAGTATTTTGATGTTTCAAGATGATTTAGCTATTAGAGAGTGTTTTAGACACCTTGAAGACTATATATATATATATATTAGGTTTTAAAAATCCATATTCAATGTGAATAATTACTTAGAAGTTGATTATGTTTGTTAAATACACTTGCAGTTTGAGTGACCATGTTGTAGGAGTGAATTATAGATTTTTTAAGTAGAGATGAAGAATAAAATGATCATAAAGGTGTTATATAATTATATAAATCTTATGAAAAATCATTGGTTGTCATATTTTTCCCATAATTAGATATGGAGAGTCAAAATAGTATAACTATATTTTGACTGTATATGACCAATCTGATTGGTCATTTTGAGAGAGTTGATTTAAGTGCTTGGAGCCTATGTTGAAGTGTCTAAGGAATATTGAGGTGTTTCAAAGGTATTTAAGGGTTAATCCATGTGATATAATCATATGTATATGTGAACTATTTTAGTATTTTATTTAGAAGTTTGAGACTATGTTTTTTGTGTATGAAGGCCTACAGAGCAAAGAGACATAATTGGTAGGTTTAACAGTTGAGTTGGTGTTATAGGTGGAATGGAAATATGAGGGAGTAATAAAGGGTATATTAGAGATATTTTTAATGTGTTTGAATATTTGGTAGAAGATAAAAGTGACCCAAGGAGTTTAAGTTGTAACACATGGGTGAGTAGGCCTAATTATTTTAGGTCTCACTAAGACCTAATGGTGGTTTGGGGATAATGAAGTAATGACCAACTTATGAAGAGTGTGGTTCCTAAATATAACATGTGTATGGACCTATGTTATGTTTGATTCAAATATGTAAATCATCTTGGTTGACCAAAATAGGTTAAAGGTGTAGACACCTAAATCTGGCCACCGATAACCTCCAATCAGGGTTTTGACCAATTTCCACCCAAAATGCACAATTTGGCCTAAAAATGATAAAACATGATAAATTATGAGAAAATAATATATTAAAATTCCAATTTTGTCTAGGGTATCCCAAAATGGGAAAATGCAATTTATGGGCTAGCTAACTTTGATCACATCATTTTGAGTCAAAATGCCAATTTTGCACCTAGGTTCTTTGGATTGCTCTTTCTTATCAAATTTCTTGCTCAAGATGCATGCCTTTGTTATATTTTTTTTGTAACATCCTAAATGGTAATATGGTTCCAATGCATCTGATAGTGACTTCCAATTCTAATTTATTCAAAATTTGGACCAATAATAAGTCATTCTGATCAATTTGAGTAATTTGTGCACAAAGTGCTTAAACATGCTTAAGAGATAATTAAACCAAATTAGAGCCTAATTAATAATTCCATGGAAATTTGTTGAAGAATTATTTTTGAAAATGAATATTTAATAACTACATCATTAGGTAACCTCATTTTTTGGGATGCCCTCTATGCCTCATCAATGCCTTCCATGATGCCTTCCATGCATATTAATTACCTCTTCTTCCAATATCATGATGAGAATAATTATAAACTTAATTACAAAAATTTAATTAATCCTCAACCACACATCTCAATCTCAGGATGGATGGATTAGGTTGATTCTAAACATTCTCAAAAATCTATAAATAGAGAGGCCATGAACATCATTTCTGAGTCTTGATAATGCAAAGTTATAATGCACAAATGATTCAAAAAGACATTGAAATTAGTGGTACCATGCCAAATTGATTCAAAGCCAAGCCCAACCAAGCCACAAGCTATAAGGTGCCAAGGAAAAGAGGAGATATCCAAGCCTCCTTTGATGAAAACTTCATGAGCACAAGCCAATACTACAAAGGCATTTGGATCATCCAAATAAGGTGAAGAAATTTTTGTTGGTTTTCCTTAATTTTTAGTTGTGTTTGTCATTTGTTTTTTTTACTAAGATCACCCTAGTAACTAGGCATGAAGGTGTTAGCTTAGTGTGTTCTTTGTAAATTTATTTTGTGCATTTTGTCACTAACACAATATTAATCTCCTCTTTTCTAGTCAAATTCTTAGATTCACATATGGCATAGTCGGTGGGACCAGACACATCTCACACATGAAGAAGATCATTTTATAGATTTAAAATATTTATTTGGACCATTAAAACTCTTGTAAATTGATTTTTTAACTTTATTTTGCCATTTTCGTTTACCACAGGTTTACACAATAACCGACGTTGGCTAGTAAAACTAACATTGGTTGGATAGCTTAACTGACATTAGTTAGTAAAAATAACATTATTTAGATACCTATCATCAGTCACATTGGTATAGCTGATGTTGGTTAGATAACCATCATCAGTTATATAATTGACATCAGCCACTATGTTTTTCTTAAAACATAGACCCGAGAGCTCTTTTTTTAAAGTTCATTGTTTCAAACCTAAAAGAGCTTCAAGGCTAAAGGACATGGTAACATTTTTGTTGTAGGACCAAGCTTGAAATTTTCTAAAGACATGTTTAGATCACCTTTGGCATGCTTAAAATCAATTAGGAACCTTTTTTGGTGTTTAACAAAAAAAATTAGATGTTTATGGTGAATGTTTTTAAAGTTTGCAACTAAGACCAAGGGGTCAAATGAACACCACCTCATTTTCCATTTGGGATTAAAAATGAAATCATATTTTCAAAGATTTTTATGTTTACTTAGTTGTTTATATTAAATTTTTGTTTGGCAAAAAGAGGGATGTTGTGTGTATGCTCTTTCATTAATCCCCTTTAGGGATCCCTTGGAATCAAAAGCACCATTCCTATTGCAAGTAACCTAGTCCAAGGATTAGAAATAAAATCATCTAAAAAACTCCCCAAAAACTGATCAAAGTTTGGGTGACCTTGAAAATGACCCTAAAGTCTTTCTACTTTCATGTTTTCTTTATTTTTATGCAAACTTGGCTTATGAGGGTGACTTCATCACCTCCCATGAGTTCTTTAGGGAAGCTTTGACCCAGGGTTTCACCTCCTAGCATTGACTTCATTTGGCTCCTAATTAGAGTTGCATATGGGACATAGTAGTACTTTAGACATCTTACTACACTGAGCAAACAATAGGATGTAGTGGTTGAAAAAATGACTAGACCTTTTTACAATAAGCCAAATGATACAGATGCAAAATCCATGATTTTCTTTTGTACTGTTTGGTGTGAAAGTCATTATACAATTGATTCACCTAGAACATTTAGAAACTTGTTAGATCTTATACAAATCCCCACTTGCCATGGAAGTATTATTGGTGCAAGGTGCACCTCAAGTTCCATGTCACAGTGTTATCATTTGAGAGAAGGAAGTGTAAAGACCCTACTATATAATGCGTATTTACTTTTGGATGAAAACTTAAAATCCTCTCAAATGATGTATATTGATATATTCCAACAATACCAAGCACCCTTGTCAGTTTAGGATCTAAAAGTGATTAATTAGTTGGTCTTGTCCTAGATTAAAGTCTTATTTAAAAGTAAAAACTTGGTGTAAACAAGCAATTCAAACCAAACACATAGTCCTAATTTTTATTTGAATAAAGAGGCATTATGCTGCCTACATGAGATTGCCAATTTGCCTTGTTCAAATTTCATCAAAAGCTTGAGAGTCATATCATCCACTTTGTCACATTTATGCTACCCAATTGAGTCTAGAAATTTACCAAATTTGTTTCAAGTCCGTCACTTATAATCTAAATTCAAAATTGCACCTTTATAAGTTCATAGGGTTGATGTGTTAAGTGGGTTCGCTATTTGCACCAAACTTGAGGGAACCTAGGTTTAATTTCCAATTTGGGTTGAAGGCTATTCAAGACTCATAATTATTATCATCACTTGATAGACTTAAGTCATTTTGTGCTAAACACTTGCACTTTGAGTCTATGCACCACAACATTTTGAGTCAAGAAAATTAGTGTTATGCTATCAAAATTATGGGAAATTATCTTAGAGAGTTTTTGAAACAAACGTTTTTGTCACACCTTTTGGGTAGTATAGTGTTGTTACGCTGCATTTCAAATATTTTTTCATAGACCTTCTTGCATAGAGTTCAATTTTATTCCTACATTTTTAGACCAATCTGAGTGTATTTTTGTGATCCTTTATCTAAAGCATAGTTATACTATTCACTTTTGTCTAGCTTGTTTGTCAAAAGAACCAAGTTTTATACCATTATTTATGAAAAAATAAACTATCTCTAAAAGTGCCTTTTGTTTCATACCTTATACCTAGTTGATCAAATTCATGACTAAGAATAAAATGCCTAGTGTTTGTTAGAAGTGTTTCAAATCTATTAGATTTAAACTTTCATCTATTTTCAAAATCTAGATTTTGATGCCATTTGGCCAAGAGTCCTAATGCATGCCTTGTTTGAGCCTAGCTTTTGATGTTGAATTTGGCCAAAAGACCTAGCAACTTTTAAATTCCTAGATTAGACTGATTTAAAACACTTCAATCTTAGAGTTTGGCATTTTGGTTTTTGGTCCATTTACTTACTTATCTTTATGTGAATAGTGAAACGTTAGATAATTCACACTACCTTGTTTCCTCATAAATATTTGTATAAACCTTTTTTATCTTTTTGATGAATCAAGACCAAGTTGGAACATCATCTATTTTATATTTTGTCCTTTTCAAATTTTGTAGAACTCTTTGACCTTTTATCACAAAACATTGACTATGGATCCCGACATGTATTCCTACACTCATAGTGGACTCATATACAATCTAGGGATTAGTAATATAGTTGTGTAGGAAGAAATGTTGAAAGATGCCTATACAGATACTATTATGTATGAGATGGATTCTTATCTCTATTATAATACTCAATCAGGGGCACAAAGCCAAGATCTATTGGCTAACTATCTAGTTAACATACCACCTTATTCAGAACAAGACTAAGAACAAACTACACAATATATAGCTACAATACCCATAGTGGATGAGGTAGTTATTCAATAGTCATATTCTACTAATATGACTTCCATGTATGATCCATTTTTTTTGAGTGATATTTTTTAGAGAATAAATAAAGTATTTTGGTTAGATCCATAGAGGTAGGGGACAAATTTCCAATAGACTTTCCCCATGAAAATTTACCAAGTCTAGTAAGAATTTCCCACCATATCATTTACGATCAACAGACTTCTTTTATAAATCCTATGGCTCCTGTCCAAACAACGTATCAAGACCTTAATATATCTAATTGAGGCAAGAACATCATGGAAGATCACTTTAACCAAATGTAAATGGCATATCAAACCTACTTGAATCTAGAACATGACTTCAATCAGATGAACATGGTGAGTAAGCCTCTTATTGACCTAGTTCCTTTAACAGGAGTGTTGATAGAGTTAAATGGATAAGATAATTTGAATTCAGACCTATTGATAAAAATTTCTTTGATAGAGAACTTGATGCATATGCCCATTATTGAAGAAGTTTCTTTAGCCTCTACACATAATAATGAGCCAAATGTAGTGGATAATGTGCAAACAACATCCAATCCTAATCAAAGTGGTACTAACATGTAAAAAACTAGCTAACAACATGTGCCTATAGTCAATCCCATGAATAGATCATCATACCAGGGAATGGGAGTTTTTGCATCCCAATTTTAACTAGTTGCTTCCTAAATATTATAACCTATGGGATTAGGTAATCAAATAATGGCTAATGTCATGCCTTAATGACAAAATGTGATGAACCCTACTCCTCTTTAACAAGTAATGAGTAGTATTCCACAATATCATACACAATATAGTGTATCAATGTGACAAAGGACAAATACATTGACACCTCAATTAGGGGAAACAAATATTCCACCTCACCAGGTAATGACAAACATACCTCTTCAGTCACAGACAAATATGCCAATTTAAAACCAAGTAATGACTAGTCAGCAATGTGAAAATATTGGTCAGTGATAGATGTTTAATCTATAACTTATTTTCACTTTCTCATAGGGATTCATGTAACAAGGAGGCCCCCATGTTTTTCAAGTACCTACTACACAATTGTTGGTTCAAAATGTGCCACAAATTCAGAGATAGGGTCTTGGTTCACAAGTTACTACTCAAAAAAAAGGTTTGATTAGTTGGTAACATTTCCCTTTTTAGCCATTGTAAGAATAGTATAGTTATATCCCTCCATCTCAACCAAAAAATCCTCCAAGTCAAACCTTTATCTCCAAAGCAAACTAGAATATCATGCAACCAATTGTGTAATTTCAAGTACATCCTAATCCATCTATACATATTCTTGGTCCATTCCCCAACCAAAAAAATGTACCCCAATAGGTATCTCCCTCATACCTAGGTCAAAGTGTCCCATTTGTGACCTCCCAACCATCTACCCAAGCTAATATTCTCCCTCAAATCAATGTTTCTTCCAGTTTCCTATCCCAAGAATTATAACATATGAAGGATGCAATTGCTATCATTCAAGCTGGTAAATAGATTAAAAAGTTCAAATTGGATGATGTATGTTCCTATCCATTCATCATGGATTATTTGTAGATACTATTTCCTCTAGGAGATGAACCATCAAAATTCAATAAATACAAAGGGAAAGGTGACCCTAAGGCTCATTTGACCAAATTCCTTATTGAATGTCAATAAGTGGCATATAATGACATATACCTTATGTTATTTTTCCCAAAAATATTGGCTAGACAAGCCTTGGAGTGGTTTTTAAATTTGCCTAAAAATTTAGTGACAAATTTTGATGATCTTTTTGATAAGTTTGTGCAACACTTTTCTTGTAATCTCGAGCATGAGATTTCATTAGTGGACTTAACACAAGCAAAAACAAAAAGTTGGTGAGAGTTTTGTAAGTTATTTACAGTGATGGAGAGCCCTTGTAAGCCATTTCACCCATAGTTTACTAGATAAATAATTAGCTGCTATGTTTAATAAAAATTTGCATAGTGAGATAGCTTATCATCTAGAACTACAATGTGCACATACTTTCAAGGAAATCATTGATAAAGGATTATTGATTGAGGGATATTTCATTAATAAAGGAGTGATCAAGCTTAATTAAACTAATCAAAATTAGGGTACTAATAAGGGAAATGACTAACATCAATATCCCATTCAAGTGCCAACATCACAATTGGCATAGGCCAATAACCATGAAAGATCGAAGAAATTCAAATGCAATAGGAATGTTGTGGGAAATGGAATAAATGAATCCGATCATGTACAAATGCTGAAAATATCATTTTCACCAACTTTTCATCCTACTCCTATTTATCAACCTCTCCAACCAATACCGTAAGCATAATAACCAAAACCTACACAACAAATACAATAACCTTTACTATTACAAACCCTTCCTCCTAGGAGAACCGTGCCTACACAACATGTATTTAGTGACCTAGGAGAACCTACTAAGTTTGTATTTCTCAAGATTGATACCACTAATCTGATTATTTGGCCCATACCAAATCATTATTTGTATGGCATTCCTTATCCTGATTGGTACCATGAAAATAAATTCTATGATTATCATGGGTGAATAGGCATAATCTATGAAGATGTGTCCAAATCAAGCATTTAATTGAGAATATGTTGCAGAATGGGGAGATAACATTGGATAATGCTATTTTTACTCCTAATCAAACTCTTCAGATTTATCAAAACCCTTTTCCATGACATAACAATCAACAAAAAAAAAAAATTAGCAACAACAACAATAATGGCTAGTGTAGCAACAAAATCAATAGTATCAAAATCAAAGGTTGAACCAGTAGAATCAACCAAATTAGTAGTAAAACCCATAATTGTAGAATAATGAACAAAACTAAGGTTAAAATGGTAACAACCAACAAACCTACCATGGAGTTACACATGACTACAACAAGGTTGTAGCTCATATTGTTAATACCATCTCCATTAATCCTAGACCAAACACTAATCAACCTAGACCATTGCTAAATAACAACATTCAACCAAATTACATGGATAATCATTCTTGGACCTTATATTGATAACTCATCCTTGCCACATGACCACATGTGAGTGCACTGGAAACTAAGACTTGTCCTATCTAGTCCCACACCATTCCCAACATTGGTTATCAATAATGATTTAGTATTTAATCTCAATTATGCAACCATAACTCAGAGGTAAAAGAATACTATCCTAGGCCCACAGCCATACACCACTTTGCCTATCATCCAACGAACCATTTAGCCTCAGAATAAACTATTCACTGCTAACGAAGATAAGAAGTTTGATATTATGGAACAATTACAAAAGACACCAGCATAAATTTCTATTTTAGATTTTCTAAAAACATCCATAATCCATAAGAACATATTAAATGAGTTTTTGACCCAATCCACTATTGCTAGTGACATATCCCCTGATAAATTTAAAGCTTTGGTTGGATACCTAACTCCAACCCAACAAGTCACATTCAACCAAAGTGATCTGTCTTCCCTTGGCCCGCTCCATAATAATCCATTATGCATAGAAATTTATATAAGATGGCATAAAGTGAAATGTGTCCTTATAGACAATGGATCTAGCCTCAACATAGTGTCTCTAAAGCTCATCAAGGTTTTTGGGTACATAATGACAGATCTCCAGCTAGAAATAATAACCATCAAATCCTATGATAATCAAGAAAGGGAATCACAAGGCACCATTAGTTTATCATTTATCATTGGGCCTTTGACCCATGATACACTTTACCATGTGATTGATCTTGAGTTATCATAAAATATGCTTCTAGGAAGGCCTTGGTTACATGAGATTCATGTAGTCCTATCAATTCTACACTAATGTATAAAGTTTTCCCACTCACGGATGGAAGTGAAAATTCTAGAAGATTTACACCCATATGAACACTATAGGCATCTTGCGCTAAATTTCAAAGATATAATTATTAGTATGGCATTAATCCAAGTTCCAAATAGGATAAGGGAAAGGCTATACTTATTGATCCTTCAAAAGATAATTACATAGATCCTAATACCTTGGATTTCCTTTCCCACATGATGCCTCCTGAAGATTCTAATCATTTCATCATTTTAGATAATAGACTGAGAGAGTATGTGATCCATGATACATTTCATATTTCCAATCTTCCTTAAAATCTAAAAACCTTTGGGTAACCTAAAGTCACTCTACATATGCATTGACAATAAAATATCAAAGATAAGGGACCTATTACATTTGTACCAACATTTGGCCTAGAACTTGACCCTATTAAAAGGAGATGAATCATGGTTATATAATAGAAACTAAGCTGATTATTATAAAAATGAAATGTTTCCTATTCCTAATAGGATCATGGAGCATCACAATTATGAAGGAAGAGGCCTATGATTGAATCAATAAGGAACCATCGAGCCAATTTCCATGACTAAGTATGAAAGGTCTTATGGAGTTGGATTTAAACTGCCTAGGGGTGACCCCACATATTTTATTTAAACTCTATCACCAAAAATTAGTGATGATGATGTCGATAGTGAAGTAGAGTATAATCATTGCCTCACCTTTGATGACCTAGCTAAAACTAATTTGTATGATAACAATGCCATTTGTACCCTTACCTTGGCCATTCATCATAACCCTTTGCCATTATATTATCCCTAATTGATAGATTGGGACCAACAAGAATCTAGTATACCAATTGATGAGTTCTAAAATTATGAGGCATTCTATGAATTTTTAGGCCTTAGAGACAACATTCCATTGGGAGATCACAAGTTAGGATTCTCAATCACATTAGATCTTGTATCCTATTTTGGAGAGCGAGTGAACACCCTTAGCCAAAAAAAAGTAAAACATTAAGGTTCCAAAGTGAAAACCTCTTTGAGGCACTTTTTAACCAAGGAAAAAGTAAAGATAAAGGCTAGTCTAGTGGTGAAAACCTATTTTAGGTGTCATTAGATGGGGGTGTTCATTTTTCTTTGAATTTAGACCAAGAGACCACCAATGATGAACTTGCCTATGGATCCAAGTTTAGATTTGAGCAACAAGTATTTGATCAAATTAATCAATAATTTCTAACTATTTTTGTCACATGGATAGATCTCCCATTAGGAGACTTAGATTCATCATGCCTAGGAGAAGTTGAATAACAAGTCTTAATGGAGGACCCTAACATAATTCAATAGTTCAAGTCATTGCCTACTGTCCTAGAAGATGATTCAACCCTTCTATTCAAAGATACAATAGAGGTAAATATCAAGACTCTGTTAGACCTATAATGGATAAAAACTAGGTACATCCCTCATTAAGGAAGAACATGAAGTCTTTACAACTCTTTTGAGATGATTTGTAGATGTATTTGCATGGGCCTATTTTGACATGCCAAGTTTAGACCCACCTTAGTTACACCACCTTGTGGTTAATCCTGATGCCAAACTGGTAAAATAAAAGCTACATAAGATGAATACTTGCATTGTTGTATTCATAAAGAAAGAGATAGAAAAAATTTTATAAGTAAGATGTATCTGATCCATTGACTACTGAAAATAGATCTCTAATGTGGTGCATGTTAGTAAAAATCCTGAAGGGATTAGAATTTGTACTAATTTTTGAGACGTCACTAAAGCTTGTCTTAAAGATGATTTTCCATTGCCTAATATCAATATGATCATAGACTCCAAGGCATGTTACGAAATGCTTTCACTCATGGATGGATTTTTAGGTTACAACTAGATCATAATAACACCAAAAGACAAACATAAAATATCGTTCACCACTCCATGGCGAACATTTTTTATTAGGTAATGCCATTTGGCCTTAAGAGTGATAGAGATACATATGAAAGGGACATGACTATCAAATTCCATGATATTATTAAAGACTATGTTGATGACATACTAGGAAAATCCAAAATGAGCCAACCATCTAGTAGTGCTACATAAGTTATTTGAAAAATTATGGTAGTATAAAGTTAGACTCAATCCAAAGAAATGTGTATTTGGTGTAACTTCAAGAAAATTACTTGGTTTCATTATGTTTTGTAGAGGTACTGAAGTTGATCTGACTAAAGTCCATGCTATAACCTATCAAGAATCTAAAACAACAAACATGCTCTGACTCCACTGTTAGGATCTAGGAAGCAAAATTGATTACCATGTACAAGCAACTTAACATGTAGAATTAAACCAGAAGTAACAAGTAACTAGAATTCAGAAATAACATAGAATATGAGAGACAATACCCAATTGTATTAATACTCTTCCAAAAGGAAATACAACAAAGAAGATGCCACAGTCTTCTTCCTTACACACCACTAGGGCGTAAACAGTAAATCTCTTCAAGAGCTTACTCTCTCTCTTACGGTCCCAACACACAACTCAAACATAGAGTTGGTGTTCACCTCTAACCAGTTAGTATCACTCCTACTAGTACACAAGTGCTCCATGCACTCCAAATCTGAGTACTCCACGCAATCCAAGTACACAACATACTCCAAGTAGATCTCTCTTGATCTTGCTACCTATTATGTTGCTATCACCTTTGATCCTGCTGCCCCACAGATCACCTTTGACCTCGAACACACACACACACACCTGCAAATCAATGATCTTACTTACCCATGTAGATCTCTCTACACCCTGAAGAACCCTTGTCCTTGCCTCACCAAGTCCTTATGATTCTCCAAACTAGTACCCTGGTGGATATTTTACCTAATCTTGCAACAACCTGCAGATCTACTTGATCATACCCACTCGGCACCCCTATGGAACTAGGAGGAACACACCTTGCTCTCTTCCCTCTGAAGGAGCTAACATTGCTCAACTCAACTAGAACAAATTACAATACAACCCATGAGTCTATTATATAGATCCCATGCAAACAATAATTAGACATCTAATTACAATAATTAGATCTGCAGCTCCAAGACTAAAAATTAGCCTTTCAACATGCAAAAAATTGGTTCATTAACTAACTATTTGTGAACTAGCAATTCTGGAACCGCACAAGCGACCGACATCGGTCCCTGTCTAGCTAGAGATGACCGATGTTAGTTGATCCCTAACTGATGTCAGTTGATTAGACTGATGTCGGTTTCTCTACAACTCAGTAACCTCTCAACAACCTCCTCCATGTTTGCATCAGTGAAGATTTTAGCTCCACAACCTAACAATCTCCCACTTGGAGATAAACAACTGCACTATACCTGTACCTATACCCTGTCTAATCTATTTCCTGGCTTATATCCCTCTTCAAGCTCAACCTTGAAGACAAACCACCACAAAACCTGTGATGCACCTCCTGTCATCCAAGTAACCTACCAAATCTGAAGTACTTGACCCTGCATAGCATAAATCCCTACTGTTGGTCCCTCTCAGATACGTGAGAACCCACTGAACCACTTTTTAGTGCTTCCTTCCCGAATTAACTACAAACTTTTTGATAGCACCCACTGCTTGGGCAAACTCAGGGAGTACACATGTACTCAACTTCATCATGTGATTGGGGACCCTATTCTGTGAACTATCCATCGATAGGTGTGCTACCCTGTTCTGCATCCTGGACTACCTTCACACAATTATCCTGTGACAACATCAACATGTGATCTTCCCTACCTCTAGGATTACTCATGCCAAAGAATTTTGCTGCTCCCAAATCCTTCATGGCAAACCACTAAACTAACCTTACCTTTAGCTTAGCAAAACACTGTATGTCTAAACATTCAGCAAGCTCATCCTCCACATATAGTAACAGGATAATGTCTTGACCATCATTAACCTAGTAAGACAAACATAATGGTTATAATGACACTGACTAAAGCCATGCTTTGTCATCCACCTATCAAACCTGTACCACTGTCCTGCAGCTTCCTCAAGACCATATGACCTAGACTTCCATCTCACATGTCCATTCTCTCTATTATTTAACCAAGGAATCCAATTGTCTCTCAGTGCTTTTATCCTGGCTGACAACCCTACCAAATCTCCCATTTAGTTCTTCTCCAAAGAAATCATACCATGTTCCCACTGTTTCCTAGATCCTTCATGCTCTACAGTGAGCAACAAGTATAAAGAAAAGAAATAATGAATCTAAGGCTTACTTACTGTTTTAGTCCTCCACATGGGAATTTGAAACTCCTTGACAACTTGCTGTCTGCCCAAAATCTATTCCAGTGACCGAACTCGATCACCACATAGTCTGCATCTGACTAACATCAGTTTCATGCGACTGTCTAAGTCGTCAATGCTGATTATCCTACCGATGTCGGTCTCCACCTGCCTGACACCACTGACTCCTCTAGTCTGCACATGACTGACATTGGTACCTATCTGTTTGACATTAGTTACCTCTGACTGATGCCAGCACCTATGTTTTCCTATCAGGGATGACTTTTTACCCGCGAGCTCTCTTTGGATCAAAACCCTATCTAAACTACTCTGCTCAGAGTTACTCAGCCTACTCCAGTGATCTCTGTCTGTCATCTCCTCCATAAACACCAAGGCTTTCCAATTCTTAAGTCTATCAAAGACATCTAACTTCCTCTTAAGAACATGCATCTCCTTCTTGCTCATGTGACCAAGCCTACAAAGCCACGTCTTCGCAATATAAGAAGAATCAGTAATATAAGTAGATAGATAAAGGATACCTACTTTCATACCACCTGCTAATTCAAGTGCATCCACTATGAGAGTTCTTGTGCATCTCTCATCACCCAACTTTCCTGAAGCAATTAGCCTTATCTTCAGAACTGAAACCTGCATGACCTCCTTCAACACCCATGTGTTGGCCACTTGCAATTTCAACTTCACTTCCCCTTTGCCAATATTCTGAGAAGGCACACCAGCACCTAAATAAATCTTTTCAAAGTCTCCAAAGACCTTAACATGGAAAAATACTCTATTTTGGGCTCCATGGAAAGAGGCAACATAATCTATAAAACAAGATTCTACTTTATCCAAGGAACATCCCAGAGCATCATGTGCAACAACACCTGTAACATCTACTTCTTCAGTTCCTTCATGCTGATCTTCTACCAACCAACAATATTTCTTTACCTGCTCTTTCTTCCCATAACACTATAATTGACCATTCATGATTTTCAATTCCTCCATTCTTAGCTTACTTTATTCTACCATTGCTATTCTCCCACTCAATCAGAAACCCCTAGGAGTGACCTGTAACCAAACACAAAACCTGCTCCCTGCAACCTTAGCTCTGATAGCACTTTGTCAGGAATATAGAACAACAAATATGCTCTGACTCCACTGTTAGGATCTAGGAATCACAATTGATTACCATGTACAAGCAACTTAACATGCATAATTAAACCAGAAGTAACAAGTAAATAGAATTCAGAAATAACACAGAATATGAGAGACAATACCCAATTATATTAATACTCTTCCAGAAGGAAATACAACAAAGAAGATGCCATAGTCTTCTTCCTTACACACCTCTAGGGCTCCCACACCTCTAGGGCATAAATATTAAATCTCTTTAAAAGCTCACTCTCTCTCTTATGGTCCCAACACACAACTCAAACATAGAGTTGGTGTTCACCTCCAACCAGTCAGTATCACTATTGCCAATACCACCAGTCAGTATCACTACTACCAATACACAAGTGCTCCATGCACTCCAAATCAGAGTACTCCACACACTCTAAGTACACAACGTACTCCAAGTAGATCTCTCCTAATCTTGCTACCTGTTGTGTTGCTATCACCTTTGATCCTGTGGCCCCACAGATCACCTTTGACCTCGCACACACACACACACCTGCAAATCAATGATCTTACTTACCCATGTAGATCTCTCTACACCTTAAAGAACCCTTGTCCTTGCCTCACCAAGTCCTTATGATTCTCCAAACCAGTACCCTGGTGGATCTTCTACCTGATCTTGCAACAACCTGCAGATCTACCTGATCATACACACTCGGCACTCCTGTGGAACTAGGAGGAACACACCTTGCTCTGTTCCCTCTAAAGGAGCTAACCTTGCTCAACTCAACTAGAAAAAATTACAATATAGCCCATGAGTCTATTATATAGATCCTATGTAAATAATAATTAGACGTCTAATTACAATAATTAGATCTATAGCTCCAACACTAAAAATTAGCCTTTCAACATGCAAACAATCGGTTCGTTAACTAACTATTCATGAACTAGGAGTTCTAGAACCACATAGGCAACCAATGTCAGTCGATGTCTGGCTGGAGATGACTAACATCAACCGATCCTTGACCGATGTCAGTTTGCTCTACACACTAGATATGATCGACGTCGATTGATCAGACCGACGCCGGTTGCTCTACAACTCAACAACCTCTCAACAACCTCTTCCATGTTTACATCAGTGAAGCTTTTAGCTCCACAACCTAACAATCTCCCACTTGGAGATAAATAGCTACACTGTACCTGTACTTGTACCCTGTCTAATCTATTTCCTAGCTTGTATCCCTCTTCAAGCTCAACCTTGAAGACCAACCACCACAAAACTTGTGATGCACCTCTTATCATCCAAGTAACCTACCAAATCTGAAGTACTTGACCCTGCATAGCATAAACTCCTATTGTTGGTCCCTCTCAGATACCTGAGAACCCACTTAACCACTTTCTAGTGCTTCCTTCCCAGATTGACTACAAACTGTTTGACAGCACCCACTGCTTGGGCAAACTCAGGGAGTACACATGTACTCAACCTCATCATGTGATTGGGGACCCTGTTCTATGAACTGTCCATCCATAGGTGTGTTTCCCTATTCTACATCCTGTACTACCTTCACACAATCATCCTGTGACAACATGAACATGTGATCTTCCCTATCTCTAAGATTACTCATGCCAAAGAATTATGTTGCTCCCAAATCCTTCATGGCAAACCACTGAACTAACTTTAGCTCAGCAAAACACTGTATGTCTGAAACCTTCAACAAGCTCATCCTCCACATACAGTAATAGGATAATGTCACAATAATCATCCACTTGGTAAGACAAACACAATGGTTACAATGACACTGACTAAAGCCATGCTTTGTCATCCACCTGTCAAACTTGTACCACTATCCTGCAGCTTCCTCAAGACCATATGACCTGGCCTTCCATCTCATGTGTCCATTCTCTCTATTCTTTAACCAAAGAATCCATTCATCTCTTAGTGCTTTTATCTCAGCTGACAACCCTACCAAATCTCCCATTTGGTTCTTCTCCAATGAAATCATGGCATGCTCCCACTATTTCATGGATCCTTCTTACTCTATAGTGAGCAACAAGTATAAAGAAGAAGAATAACAAATTTGAGGATTACTTACCCTTTCAATCCTCCACATGGGCCTTTGAGACTCCTTGATATCTTGTTATCCACCCAAAATCCATTCTAGTGACCGACCTCAGTCACCACACAGTCTGCATCCAACTGACATCGATTCCATGCGACTGTCCAGGTCATCGATGCCGATTATCCTACTGATGTCAGTCTCCACATGCCCAACACCACTGACTCCTCTGGTTTTCACATGACTAACATCGGTAGCTATCTATTTGATGTCAGTTACCTCTGACTGATGCTGGTACCTATGTTTTCCTATGAGTGATGACTTTTTACCCATGAGATCTCTTTGGATCAAAACCCTATCCAAACTGCTCTGCTCAGAGTTACTCAGCCTTCCCCACTAATCTCTGTCTCTCATCTCTTCCATAAACACCAAGGATTTCCAATTCTTAAGTCTGTCAAAGACATCTGACTTCCTCTTAAGAACATTCATCTCCTTCTTGCTCATGTGACCAAGCCTACAAAGCAACGTCTTTGCAATAGAAGAAGATTCAATAATATAAGTAGATAGATAAAGGATACCTACTTTCTTACCACCTTCTAATTAAAGTGCATCCACTGTGAGAGTTCTTGTGCATCTCTCATCACCCAACTTTCCTGAAGCAATTAGCCTTATCTTCAGAACTGGGACCTGCATGACCTCCTTCAACACCCATGTGTTGGTTGCCTACAATTTCAGCTTCACTTCCCCTTTGCCAATATTTTGACAAGGCACACCAGCGCCTAAATAAATCTTTCCAAAGTCTCCAAAGACCTTAACATAGAAAAATACTCTATTTCAGGCTGCATGGAAAGAGGCAACACAATCTATAAAACAAGATTCTACTTTATCCAAGGAACATCTCAGAGCATCATGTGCAACAACACGTGCAACATCTGCTTCTTTAGTTCCTTCATGCTGATCTTCTACCAACCAACAATATTTCTTTACCTGCTCTTTCTTTCCATAACACCATAATTGACCATTCATTCTTTTCAATTCCTCCTTTCTTAGCTTACTTTCTTCTGCCATTGCTATACTCCCACTCAATCAGAAACTCTTGAGAGTGACCCATAACCAAACACAAAACTTACTCCCTACAACCTTAGCTTTGATACCACTTTGTCAGGAATCTAGAACAACAAACATGCTCTGACTCCACTATTAGGATCTAGGAAGCACAATTGATTACTATGTACAAACAACTTAACATGCAAAATTAAACCAGAAGTAACAAGCAACTAGAATTCAGAAATAACACAGAACATGAGAGACAATACCCAGTTGTATTAATACTCTTCCAGAAGGAAATACAACAAAGAAGATGCCACAGTCTTCTTCCTTACACACCTCTAGGGTTCTCACACCACTAGAGCATAAATAGTAAATCTCTTCAAGAGCTCACTCTCTCTCTCTTATGATCCCAACACACAACTCAAACATAGAGTTGGTGTTCACCTCTAACCAGTCAGTATCACTACTGCCAGTACACAAGTCTTCCATGCACTCAAAATCTGAGTACTCCACACACTCCAAGTACACAATGTACTCCAAGTAGTTCTCTCCTAATCTTTCTACCTGTTGTGTTGCTATCACCTTTGATCCCGCTGCCTCACAGATCACCTTTGACTTCACACACACAAACACCTACAAATCAATGATCTTACTTACCCATGTAGATCTCTCTACACCCTAAGAACCCTTGTCCTTGCCTCACCAAGTCCTTATGATTCTCCAAACTAGTACCCTGGTGGATCTTCTACCTGATCTTGCAACAGCCTATAGATCTACTTGATCATACACACTCAACACCCCTATGGAACTAGGAGGAACACACCTTGCTCTCTTCCCTCTAAAGGAGCTAACCTTGCTCAACTCAACTAGAATAAATTAATATACAGCCCATGAGTCTATTAGATAGATCCCATGCAAACAATAATTAGACATCTAATTACAATAATTAGATCCGCAGCTCTAAGACTAAAAATTAGCCTTTCAACATGCAAACAACTAGTTCGTTAACTAACTGTTCTTAAACTAGTAGTTTTGGAACTGCACAAGTGATCGATGTCAGTCCCTATCTAACTAGAGATGACCCACGTTGGTTGATCCTTAACTGATGTTGGTTTTTTCTACACACTGGATATGACCGACGTCGATTGATCAGACCGATATCAGTTGCTCTGCAACTTAGCAACCTCTCAACAACCTCCTCCATGTTTGCATCAATGATGCTTTTAGTTCCACAACCTTACAATCTCCCACTTAGAGATAAATAACTGCACTGTACCTATAACTCATTTAAATTATTTCCTGGCTTGTATCCCTCTTCAAGCTCAACCTTGAAGATGAACCACCATAAAACCTGTGATGCACCTCCTGTCATCTAAGTAACATGCCAAATTTAAAGTACTTGACCCTGCATAGCATAAATCCCTACTACTAGTCCCTCTCAGATACTTGAGAACCCATTAAACTGCTTTTCAGTGCTTCTTTCCTAGATTGACTACAAACTTTTTGACAGCACCCACTGCTTGGGCAAACTCAGGGAGTATACATGTACTCAACCTCATCATGTGATTGGGGACCCTCTTCTGTGAACTGTCCATCCATAGGTGTGCTGCCCTATTCTGCATCCTACACTACCTTCACACAATCATCCTGTGACAACATCAACATGTGATCTTCCCTACCTCTAGGATTACTCATGCCAAAGAATTTTGCTACTCCCAAATCCTTCATGGCAAACCACTGAACTAACCTTACCTTTAGCTCAAAAACACTATATGTCTGAACCTTCAGCAAGCTCATCCTCCACATACAGTAACAGGATAATGTCATGACCATCATCAACCTAGTAAGATAAACACAATGATTACAATGACACTTACTAAAGCCATGCTTTGTCATCCACCTGTCAAACCTGTACCACTATCCTACAGCTTTCTCAAGACCATATGACCTGGCCTTCCATCTCATGTGTCCATTCTCTCTATTCTTTAACCAAGGACTCCATTCATCTCTCAGTGCTCTTATCCTGACTAGCAACTGTACCAAATCTCCTGTTTGGTTCTTCTCCAAAGAAATCATGCCATGCTCACACTATTTCCTAGATCCTTCCTGCTCTATAGTGAGCAACAAGTATAAAGAAGAGGAATAATGAATCTGAGGCTTACTTACCCATTCAATCCTCCACATGGGCATTTGAGACTCCTTGACAGCTTGCTATCTACCCAAAATCTATTCCAGTGATCGACCTAGATCACCACATAGTCTGCATCTGACTGACGTCAGTTCCATGCAACTGTCCAGGTCACTGACACTAGTTATCCTACCGATGTCGATCTCCACCTACATGACACCACTGACTCCTCTGGTCTACACATGACCAATGTCGGTACCTATCTGTTTGATGTTGATTACCTCTGACCAATACTGGTACCTATGTTTTCTTGTGAGTGATGACTTTTTACCCATGACCTCTCTTTGGATCAAAACCCTCTCCACACTGCTCTACTCAGAGTTACTCAACCTTCTCCACTGATCTCTGTCTATCATCTCCTCCATAAACACCAAGGCTTTCCAGTTCTTAAGTCTTTCAAAGACATCTGACTTCCTCTTAAGAACATGCATCTCCTTCTTGCTCATGTGACCAAGCCTACAAAGCCACGTCTTCGCAACAGAAGAAGAATCAGTAATATAAGTAAATAGATAAAGGATACCTACTTTCTTACCACCTGCTAATTCAAGTGCATCCACTATGAGAGTTCTTGTGTATCTCTCATCACCCAACTTTCTTGAAGCAATTAGCCTTATCTTTAGAATCGAGACCTGCATGACCTCCTTCAACACCCATGTGTTGGTCGCCTGCAATTTCAGCTTCACTTCCCCTTTGCCAATATTCTGGCAAGGCACACCTGTGCCTAAATAAATCTTTCCAAAGTCTCCAAAGACCTTAACATAGAAAAATACTCTATTTTGGGCTGCATGGAAAGAGGCAACAGAATCTATAAAACAAGATTCTAATTTATCCAAGGAACATCCCAGAGCATCTTGTGTAACAACACCTGCAACATTTGCTTCTTCAGTTCCTTCATGCTGATCTTCTACCAGCCAATAATATTTATTTACCTACTCTTTCTTTCCATAAGACTGTAATTGACCATTCATGCTTTTCAATTCCTTCATTCTTAGCTTACTTTTTTCTGCCATTGTTAGACTTCCACTTAATTAGAAACCCCTAAGAGTGACCTGTAACCAAACACAAAACCTGCTCCCTGCAACCTTAGCTCTGATACCACTTTGTCAGGAATCTAGAACAAGAAACATGCTCTAACTCCACTGTTAGGATCTAGGAAGCACAATTGATTACCATGTATAAGCAACTGAACATGCAGAAGTAACAAGTAACTAGAATTTAGAAATAACATAGAATATGAGAGACAATACCCAATTGTATTAATACTCTTCCAAAAGGAAATACAACAAAGAAGATGCCATAGTCATCTTCCTTACACACCTTTAGGGCTCCCACACCTCTAGGGCATAAATAATAAATCTCTTCAAGAGCTCACTCTCTCTCTTATGGTCCCAACACACAACTCAAACATAGAGTTGGTGTTCACCTCCAACCAGTCATTATCACTACTACCAATACCACCAGTCAGTACCACTACTACCAGTACACAAGTGCTCCATGCACTCCAAATCTGAGTACTCCACGCACTCTTAGTACACAATGTACTCCAAGTAGATCTCTCCTGATCTTGCTACCTATTGTGTTGCTATCACCTTTGATCCTGCTGCCCTGTAGATCACCTTTGACCTCGCACGCACACACACACACACACACACACACACACACACACACACACACACACACACACACACACACACACACCTGCATATCAATGATATTAATTACCCATGTAGATCTCTCTACACCCTAAAGAACCCTTGTCCTTACCTCACCAAGTCCTTATGATTCTCCAAATAAGTACCCCAGTGGATCTTCTACCTGATCTTGCAAAAACCTATAAATCTACCTGATCATACACACTCGGCACCCCTGTGGAACTAGGAGGAACACACCTTGCTCTCTTTCCTTTGAAGGAGCTAACCTTACTCAACTCATCTAGAACAAATTATAATACAGCCCATGAGTTTATTATATAGATCTCATGCAAACAATAATTAGACATCTAATTACAATAATTAGATCTACAACTTCAAGACTAAAAATTAGCCTTTTAACATGTAAACAACCAATTTGTTAACTAACTATTCCTGAACTAGCAGTTTTGGAATTGCACAAGCGATCAACGTCAGACCCTGTCTGGCTGGAGATGACTGATGTTAGTTGATCCTTGACCGATGTCGATTTGCTCTGCACACTAGATATGACTGACATCGGTTGATCAGACCAACGTCGGTTGCTCTGCAACTCAGCAACCTCTCAACAACCTCCTCCATGTTTTCATCACTGAAGCTTTTAGCTCCACAACCTAACAATCTCCCACTTAGAGATAAACAATTGCAATATACCTATACCTATACCCCGTCTAATCTATTTCCTGGCTTGTATCCCTCTTCAAGCTCAACCTTGAAGACCAACCAACCAAAACCTATGATGCACCTCTTGTCATCCAAGTAACCTGCCAAATCTGAAGTAATTGACCCTGCATAGCATAAATCCTTGCTACTGGTCCCTCTTAGATAACTGAGAACCCACTGAACCACTTTCCAGTGCTTCCTTCTAGAATTAACTACAAACTTTTTGATAGCACCCACTACTTGGGCAAATTTAGGGAGTACACATGTACTCAACCTCATCATGTGATTGGGACCCTGTTCTGTGAACTATACATCCATAGGTGTGTTGCCCTGTTTTACATCTTGCACTACCTTCACACAATCATCCTGTGACAACATCAACATGTGATCTCCCCTATCTCTAGGATTACTCATGCCAAAGAATTTCACTGCTCCCAAATTCTTCATGGCAAACCACTAAACTAACCTTACCTTTAGCTCAACAAAACACTGTATGTCTGAACCTTTAGCAAGCTCATCCTCTACATACAGTAACAAGATAATGTCGCAACCATCATCCACTTGGTAAGACAAACACAATGGTTATAATGACACTGACTAAAGCCATGCTTTGTCATCAACCTATCAAACCTATACCACTATCCTGTAGCTTCCTCAAGACCATATGACCTAGCCTTTCATCTCACATGTCCATTCTCTCTATTCTTTAACCAAGAAATCCATTCATCTCTCAGTGCTTTTATCCTGGCTGGTAACCCTACCAAATCTCCCATTTGGATCTTCTCCAAAGAAATCATGTAATGCTCCCACTGTTTCTTGGATCCTTCTTGCTCTACAATGAGCAACAAGTACAAAGAAGAGGAATAATGAATCTGAAGCTTACTTACCCTTTCAGTCCTCCACATAGAAATTTGAGACTCCTTGATAGCTTGCTATCCACCCAAAATCTATTCCAATGACTGACCTCGGTCACCACATAGTCTGTATCCAATCGACGTCGGTTCCATGCGACTGTCCAGGTCATCGATGCCGGTTATCCTATCGACGTCAGTCTCCACCTGCCTGACACCACCAACTCCTCTAGTCTACACATGACCGATGTTGATACCTATCTATTTGATGTCAGTTACCTCTGACTGACACTGGTACCTATGTTTTTCTATGAGTGATGACTTTTTACTTGCGAGCTCTCTTTGGCTTAAAACCCTATCTAAACTACTCTGCTTAGAGTTACTCAGCCTTCTCCACTGATCTCTATGCATCATCTTCTCCATAAACACCAAGGCTTTCTAGTTCTTTAATCTATCAAAGACATCTGACTTCCTCTTAAGAACATGCATCTCCTTCTTGCTCATGTGACCAAGCCTACAAAGCCATGTCTTCACAATAGAAAAAGAATCAGTAATATAAGTAGATAGATAAAGGATACCTACTTTCATACCACCTGCTAATTCAAGTGCATCTACTATGAGAGTTCTTGTGCATCTCTCATCACCTAACTTTCCTGAAGTAATTAGCCTTATCTTCAGAACGGGGACCTGTATGACCTCCTTCAACACCCATGTGTTGGCCGCTTGCAATTTCAGCGTCACTTCCCCTTTGGAAATATTTTGACAAGGCACACCAACGCCTAAATAAATCTTTCCAAAGTCTCCAAAGACCTTAACATGGAAAAATACTCTATTTCAGGTTACATGGAAAGAGACAACATAATCTATAAAACAAGATTCTACCTTATCCAAGGAACATCCCAGAGCATCCTGTGTAACAACACCTGCAATATCTGCTTCTTCAGTTCCTTCATGCTGATCTTCTACCAACCAATAATATTTCTTTACCTACTCTTTCTTTCCATAACACCATAATTGACCATTCATGCTTTTAAATTCCTCCATTCTTAGCTTACTTTCTTCTGCCATTGCTATACTCCAACTCAATCAAAAACCCCTGAGAGTGACCTGTAACCAAACACAAAACTTGCTCCTTGTAACCTTAGCTCTGATACCACTTTGTTAGAAATCTAGAACAACAGACATGCTCTGACTCCACTATTAGGATCTAGGAAGCACAATTGATTACCATGTACAAGCAACTTAACATGCAAAATTAAACCAAAAGTAACAAGTAACTAGAATTCAGAAATAACACAAAATATGAGAGATAATACCCAATTGTAGTTATACTCTTCCAGAAGGAAATACAACAAAGAAGATGCCACAGTCTTCTTCCTTACACACCTCTAGGGCTCCCACACCTCTAGGGCATAAATAGTAAATCTCTTCAAGAGCTCACTCTCTCTCTCTTACGGTCCCAACACACAACTCAAACATAGAGTTGGTGTTCACCTCCAACTAGTCAGTATCACTACTACCAATACCACCAGTCAGTATCACTACTGCCAGTACAGAAGTGCTCCATGCACTCCAAATCTGAGTACTCCATGCACTCCAAGTACACAATGTACTCCAAGTAGATCTCTGTTGATCTTGCTACCTGTTGTGTTGTTATCACCTTTCATCTTGCTACCCCGCAGATCACCTTTGACCTCACACACACACACACACACACACACACACCTGCAAATCAATGATCTTACTTATCCATGTAGATCTCTCTACACCCTGAAGAACCCTTGTCCTTGCCTCACCAAGTCCTTATGATTCTCCAAACTAGTACCCTAGTGGATCTTCTACCTGATCTTGCAACAACCTACAAATCTACCTGATCATACACACTCGGCACCCCTCTGGAACTAAGAGGAACACACCTTGCTCTCTTTCCTCTGAAGGAACTAACCTTGCTCAACTCAACTAGAACAAATTACAATATAGCCCATGAGTTTATTATATAGATCCCATGTAAACAATAATTAGACATCTAATTACAATAATTAGATCTGCAGCTCTCAGACTAGAAATTAGCTTTTCAACATGCAAACAACCAGTTCATTAACTAACTATTCATAAACTAGCAATTCTAGAACTGCACAAGCGACTGACATCAGTCCCTATCTAGATGGAGATGACCAACATTGGCTGATCCCTGACTGATGTCAATTTGCTCTGCATAATGGATATGACCGACGTCGGTTGATCAGACTGATGCTGGTTGCTCTGCAACTCAGCCACCTCTCAACAACCTCCTTCATGTTTGCATCAGTGAAGATTTTAGCTCCACAACCTAACAATCTCCCACTTAGAGATAAATAACTGCATTGTACCTATACTTGTACCCTATCTAATCTATTTCTTAGCTTGTATCCCTCTTTAAGCTCAACCTTGAAGATAGACCACCACAAAACCTGTGATGCACCTCCTGTCATCCAAGTAACCTACCAAATCCAAACTACTTGACCCTACACAACATAAATCCCTGTTGTTAGTCCCTCTCAGATACCTGAGAACCCACTAAACCACTTTCTAGTGCTTCCTTCTCAGATTGACTACAAACTTTTTGACAGCACCCACTGCCTGGTCAAACTCAGGGAGTACACATGTACTCAACTTCATCATGTGATTGGGGACCCTGTTCTGTGAACTGTCCATCCATAGGTGTGCTACCCTATTCTGCATCCTGCACTACCTTCACACAATCATCTTGTGACAAAATCAACATGTGATCTTCCCTGTCTCTAGGATTACTCATGCCAAATAATTTTGCTGCTCCCAAATCCTTCATGGCAACCCACTAAACTAACCTTACCTTTAGCTCAACAAAACACTATATGTCTGAACATTCAACAAGCTCATCATCCACATACAATAACAAGATAATGTCACGACCATCATCCACCTGGTAAGACAAACATAATGGTTATAATGACACTGACTAAAGCCATGCTTTGTCATCCACCTGGCAAACCTGTACCACTGTCCTACAGCTTCCTCAAGACCATATGACCTGGCCTTCCATCTCATGTGTCCATTCTCTCTATTTTTTAACCAAGGAATCCATTCACCTCTTAATGCTTTTATCTTGGCTGGCAACCCTACCAAATCTCCCATTTGGTTCTTCTTCAAAGAAATCATGCCATGTTCCCACTATTTCTTGGATCCTTGCTACTCTGCAGTGAACAATAAGTATAAAGAAGAGGAATAATGAATTTGAAGCTTACTTACCCTTCAATCCTCCACATGGGCATTTAATACTCCTTGATAGTTTGTTGTCTACCCAAAATCCATTCCATTGACTAACCTCGATCACCACACAGTCTGCATCTGACTGACGTCGATTCCATGCGACTGTCCAGGTCACCGACGTCAGTTTCCACCTGCCTGACACCACCAACTCCTCTGGTCTACACATGATTTACATCGGTACCTATTTTTTTGACATCAGTTACCTCTAATCGATGTCAGTACCTGTGTCTTCTTGTGAGTGATGACTTTTTACCTGTGAGCTCTCTTTGGATCAAAACCTTGTCAAAACTACTCTGCTCAGAGTTACTCAACCTTCTCCACTGATCTCTATCCGTCATCTCCTCCATAAACACCAAGGATTTCTAGTTCATAAGTCTGTCAAAGACATCTAACTTCTTAAGAACATGCATCTCCTTCTTGCTCATGTGACCAAGCTTATAAAGCCACGTCTTCGCAATAGAACAAGAATCAGTAATATAAGTAGATAGATAAAAGATACCTACTTTCTTACCACCTACTAATTCAAGTGCATCCACTTTGATAGTTCTTGTGCATCTCTCATCACCCAACTTTCCTGAAGCAATTAGCCTTATCTTCAGAATTGGGACCTGCATGACCTCCTTCAACACCCATGTGTTGGCCACCTATAATTTCAGCTTCACTTCCCCTTTACCAATATTCTGACAAGGCACACCAGTGCCTAAATAAATCTTTCCAAAGTCTCCAAAGACCTTAACATGGAAAAATACTTTATTTTGGGTTGCATGGAAAGAGGCAACAGAATCTATAAAACAAGATTCTATTTTATCCAAGGAACATCCCAGAGCATCCTGTGCAACAATACCTGCAACATCTACTTCTTTAGTTCCTTCATGCTGATCTTCTACTAACCAACAATATTTCTTTACCTGCTCTTTCTTTTCATAACACCATAATTGACCTTTCATGCTTTTCAATTCTTCCATTCTTAGCTTACTTTCTTCTACCATTGCTATACTCCCACTTAATCAAAAAACCTTGAGAGTGGCCTGTAACCAAATAGAAAACTTGCTCCCTGCAACCTTAGCTCTGATACCACTTTGTCAGGAATCTAAAACAACAAACATGCTCTAACTCCACTATTATGAACTAGGAAGCACAATTGATTACCATGTACAAGAAACTTAACATACGGCTTTAAACCAGAAGTAACAAGTAACTAGAATTCAAAAATAACACAGAGTATGAGAGACAATATCCAATTGTATTAATACTCTTCCAGAAAGAAATACAACAAAGAATATGCCACAATCTTCTTCCTTACACACCTCTAGGGCTCCCACACCTCTAGGGCATAAATAGTAAATCTCTTCAAGAGCTCACTCTCTCTCTTGTGGTCCCAACACACAACTCAAACATAGAGTTGGTGTTCACCTCCAACCAGTCAGTATCACTATTACCAGTACCACCAGTCAGTATCACTAATGTCAGTACACAAGTGCTCCATGCACTCCAAATACAAGTACTCCATGCACTCTAAGTACACAATGTACTCCAAGTAGATCTCTCTTGATCTTGCTACCTATTGTGTTACTATCACCTTTTATCCTGCTGCCCCGTAGATCACCTTTGACCTCGCACACACACACACACACACCTGCAAATCAATGATCTTACTTACCCATGTAGATCTCTCTACACACTAAAGAACCCTTGTCCTTGCCTCACCAAGTCCTTATGATTCTCCAAACCAGTACCCTAGTGGATCTTCTACTTGATCTTGCAACAACCTGCAGATCTACCTGATCATACACACTCGGCACCCCTGTGGAACTAGAAAGAACACACCTTTCTCTCTTCCCTCTGAAGGAGCTAACCTTGCTCAACTCAACTATAACAAATTACAATACAGATCATGAGTCTATTAGATAGATCCCATGCAAACAATAATTAGACATCTAATTACAATAATTAGATCCATAGCTCTAAGACTAAAAATTAGCCTTTCAACATGCAAACTACCAATTTGTTAACTAACTATTTATGAACTAGCAGTTCTAGAATCGCACAGGCAACCGACATCAGCCGATCCCTAACCGATATCAGTTTGCTCTGCACATTGGATATGACTGACATCGGTTGATTAGACTGACATTGGTTGCTCTGCAACTCAACAACCTCTCAATAACCTCCTCCATGTTTTCATCAGTGAAGCTTTTAGCTCCAAAACCTAACAATCTCCCACTTGTAGATAAACAACTACACTGTACTTATACCTATACCCCATCTAATTTGTTTTCTAGCTTGTATCCCTCTTCAAGCTCAACCTTGAAGACCAACCACCACAAAACCTATGATGCACCTCCTGTCATCCAAGTAACTTGCCAAATCTAAAGTACTTGACCCTGCATAGCATAAATCCCTACTGTTGGTCCCTCTTAAATACCTAAGAACCCACTTAACCGTTTTCTAGTGCTTCCTTCTTGGATTGACTACAAACTTTCTAACAACACCCACTACTTGGGCAAACTCAAGGAGTACACATGTACTCAACCTCATCATGTGATTGGGGACCCTATTCTGTGAACTATCCATCCATAGGTGTGATGCCCTATTTTGCATCCTGCACTACCTTCACACAATCATCTTGTGACAACATCAACATGTGATCTTCCCTGTCTCTATGATTACTCATGCCAAAGAATTTCATTGCTCCCAAATCCTTCATGGCAAACCACTGAACTAACTTTACCTTTAGCTCAACAAAACACTGTATGTCTAAACCTTCAACAAGCTCATCCTCCACATATAGTAATAGGATAATGTCGTGACCATCATCCACCTGGTAAGATAAACACAATGGTTACAATGACACTAACTAAAGCCATACTTTGTCATCCACTTGTCAAACCTGTACCACTATCCTACAACTTCCTCAAGACCATATGACCTGGCCTTCCATTTCACGTGTCCATTCTCTCTATTCTTTAACCAAGGAATCCATTCATCTCTCAATGCTTTTATCCTGGCTGGTAACCCTACCAAATCTCTTGTTTGGTTCTTCTCTAAAGAAATCATGCCATGGTCCCACTATTTTTTGGATCTTTCTTGCTCTACAGTGAGCAACAAGTATAAAGAAGAGGAATAACAAATCTGAGGCTTACTTACCCTTTCAATCCTCCACATGGGTGTTTGAGACTCCTTGACAGCTTGTTGTCCACCCAAAATGCATTCCAGTGACCGACCTTGGTCACCACATAGTCTGAATCTGACCGACGTCAATTCCATGTGACTGTTTAGGTCGTCGATGCTGGTTATCCTACTGACATTAGTCTCTGCCTACCCAACACCACTGACTCCTCTAGTCTACACATGACCGACATCGATACCTATTTTTTCAACGTTGGTTACCTCTAACTGATGCCGGTACCTGTGTTTTCTTATGAGTGATGACTTTTTACCTGCGAGCTCTCTTTGGATCAAAACCTTGTCTAAACTGCTCTGCTTAGAGTTACTCAGCCTTCTCCACTAATCTCTATCCATCATCTCCTCCATAAACACCAAGGCTTTCTAGTTCTTAAGTTTGTCAAAGACATCTAACTTCTTCTTAAGAACATGCATCTCCTTCTTGCTCATGTGACCAAGCCTACAAATCCACATCTTCGCAACAGAAGAAGAATCAGTAATATAAGTAGATAGATAAAGGATACCTACTTTCTTAACACCTACTAATTCAAGTGCATCCACTGTGAGAGTTCTTGTGCATCTCTCATCACCCAACTTCCCTGAAGCAATTAGCCTTATCTTCAAAATCGAGACCTGCATGACCTCCTTCAACACCCATGTGTTGGCCGCCTGCAATTTTAGCTTCACTTCTCCTTTGCCAATATTTTGACAAGGCACACCAGCACCTAAATAAATCTTTCCAAAGTCTTTAAAGACCTTAACATGGAAAAATACTCTATTTCGGTCTGCATAGAAAGAGGCAACAAAATCTATAAAACAAGATTCTACTTTATCCAAGGAACATCCCAGAGCATCCTGTGCAACAACACCTACAACATCTACTTCTTTAGTTCCTTCATGTTGATCTTCTACCAACCAACAATATTTCTTAACCATTCTATTAGCCATCTCCATTTTACCATTTCATTCTATTGACCCAGTGTGTTCTAGAGCTTATCCTATTTGACCTTGGTTTTTATCATTCGTTACGCATTTTTAGCATCAAGGTATCTGATCAATCTCATCAATTAGTTCAAGTACTTCAAACAAAGATCATATTTTGGGATAGTGTGACAAAAATTTTGACAATTACATCCTTCTTTTGTTATTCCTTTCTTACCACCGGTCTTGCTACTAATTATAACTGCCTTTGGGAAAATTAGTAACATTGATCTATGCCATTGTGTCTTGGTTATAACCACCTTTGGGAAAATTAGGAGCAACATTGATCCTTGATGTACCAACTTTCCACTTCCTGTGTCATATTATACCCTTTTACCAACTATGCCTATTTTTTTTGAATTGACTGCTACACTAGTGAAATTTTTTTGCTATAGGGTAGAACTATAGTGGTTTGAGGTCCTACTCTAGGATTATTTAGGTAACACTAGTTAATTGATGAGGTTATCTTAGTCACCCCCTTACCACACTCTCACCAATTTGTGAGAAACCTAAGCCATGCTCTCACCATTTTGAAGGCAACCTAAGCGATGCTCTCACCATTTTAAGAGCAACCTAAGCCACACTCTCACCATTTTTCAAGCAACCTAAGCCATGATCTCACCATTTTATGAGCAACCTAATCCATTATCTCACCATTTTGTGAACAACCTAAGCCATGCTCTCACCATTTTATGAGTAACCTTAGTTTAAACACTCTAGTTATTTTACAAGCTTGAACCATTTAATGTCTTGTCATTCTCTATTGAGTTGAGACACTCCAAAAAGTTTCCAAAAATATTTGGGAAATCATTATAAAAGAACAAAAACATTGACCACTTCTTTTCCTTAAGGATTATGGGAACCCTTACTAAGTTACAAGCAAATCACTTGTCATTTAGTTTCCCAATCCTTTTTGGTGTTTTTCTCTCACACACTTGCCATTTTGCAAGACCATTCCTCTTCTTCTCTCACATCCATTCTATTTGTTTTCATCAGTTATCACATTCTTTCCATTCCCTAGGAGAACTACATGTGGCCTAAATTTTTTATTGGATATTACATTCATGGAACTATTTAGGCAACATCCACTTACCTAGTGCATATGGAGACAACTAGATCGACCCCTTCTTTTTCTTCTATTCCCCCAATTTGTTTGTTTGTTTAGTTGTGACATATTTTTTAGGGAAAATGTTCATATGGTTTTTATTACATTATTTGTTTGTCTATTTATTTGATTTTAGTATTATTGCCTTGATTTAGTTTATGTGTGTTCATTAGGTGATTCCTTGCCCAAACTTATACTTGAATCCATCTATATTCATATGTTTAAATTTTCATCATGGTTTCTATCATTGGTGCATTAATTTCTATTGAGTATTGGATTACGGGAGTCAGTTCTTATGCATATTTCAGCCAAGTCCTCATTATGTTATACCATGATGCATAATGACATGTACTAAAACAAACCTCAACTTCAATAAGTCTATTTTAAAATGGTGAGATCTCTTTAACACTGACATGTTGACTCGATCCTAATCATATCCTAAATAGAGCAGTTAAACACAAAAGAATTTCAATCTTTATTAGTTTAGATGAACATCTTCCTACTAGTAGGTTATTCCAATTCATCATTACCCTTTGTGTTTAGTTATCATCCTCCTCGACCACATTTCTCATGTTTGCTATAATCAGGGTCTAATAATTATAACTACCCATGGACAAATCATTACACACCATCCCACATGCATTTCTCAATGATTATAACCACCTTTGGACAAATCATTATGTTGTCACCACTTTAATTTTTATACCCATACAAGGGCATTTTATTATCTTGTTTGTATATCCTAACTAGGGTATCTCCATCTTCTCAATGATTATAACCACCTTTAGGTAAATCATTGTGTTATCATACCATGTTGCCATTATCGAGGTATAATGTTTATAACTGCCTTTCAGAAAATCATTATACAATGTCCTACTTGTATTCTCAATGACTTTGAATAATTTTTCACTATCATTATGTTTTCACCCTATCATCTTTCCTTTCTTTGTTCCCCTCATTTCTCCTTTCTTTTTGAGGGATCATTTGTCGACTTACTTGTGCCAACCATTCCCTTAAAGGGGCATCATATAATTAGTTTATCATCATTACAGTTATAGGCATACATGGCCTTTTCATTCTTTGAGAAGACATTACTGTGATTATAACTTGTAATTCCTTCTCAAATAGGGGCAAACTATAGACACCTAAATCTAGCCACCAATAACCTCCAATCAGTGTTTTGACCAATTTCTACCCAAAATGCACAATTTCACCTAAAAATGCTAAAACATGTTAAATGATGAGAAACTAACATATTCAAGTGCCAATTTTGGCTAGGGTATCCCGAAATGGGACAATGTAATTTATGGGACAACTAACTTTGATCAAATCATTCAGAGTCAAAATGCTAATTTGGCACCTAGGTGCTCTGGATTGCTTTTTCCTATCAAATCTCTTGCATAAGATGCGTGCCTTTGTTATTTTTTGTTGGTAAAATCCTAAATGGGAATATGATTCTAATGTATCTAATAATGACTTCAAATTCTAATCCAGTTAACTTTTGGACCAATAACAAGGCATTCTAATCAATTTGAGTAATTTATGCACAAAGTGCTTAAACATGCTTAATAGCTAATTAAACCAAATTAGAGCCTAATTAATAATTCCATGGAAACTTGTTGAAAAACTTATTTTTTGAAATTAATATTGAATATCTACATCATCAAGTGACCTCATTTCTTGGAAAGACATCCCTAGGCCATAAATGCCACAAATATCAAGATTTATGCCCTCCATTCCTCTTAATTGCACCTTCTTCCAATTTCATGATGAGGATAATTTAAACTTAATTACAAAAATTAAATTAATCCTCAACCACACCTCTCAATCTCAAGATGGATGGTTCAGGTTGATTCTAGACATTCTAAAAAATCTATAAATAGAGAGGCTATGAACATCATTTCTAAGTCTTGATAATGCAAAGTTATAACACACAAATGATTTCAAAAGTCATTAAAATTAGTGTTACCATGACAAATTGATTCCAATCCAAGCCATAAACCATAAGGTGCCAAGGAGAAGAGGAGATATCCAAGCCTCCTTTTATGAAGACTTCATGAGCATAAGCTAAGCAAACCACTACTATAAAGACATTTGGAGCATCCAAGGAAGGTGAAGAAGTTCTTGTTTTTTATTACTTTTTAGTTGTGTTTGTCATTTTTTTTGGTTATTAAGCTCAACCTAGTAACTTGGAATGAAGGTGTTAGCTTAGTGTGTTCTTTGTTAATTTGTTTTGTGCATTTTATCACTAACACAATACTAACTTCCTCTTCTTAAGTCAAATTCCTAGATTCAAAAAAGGAAGAGAGTGGTATAAGTAAAATGTCTAATTACACTAATTGTGCTATTTGTGTGAATGTGGATTCAAGGAAAGAAGAAAAACTTTGAAAGAGAAGGTACAAGTTATCTAGGACCAGTAGAGTGTGAAACAAATCAAACATGTTTATCTAATCAAGTTGATGCAGGAGGACACACAAGTCATTAGACCTATTGAGCCTATAAGAGGCAATTTGAATAAGTTAGCTATAAAGGTAGATTTAAAGAGATTGGAGGTGAAGAGTGTAGATAAAAATGATCATCATTAGTTGAAGAGTAGAATAGGTGTTTAAGGTGATCTATTTAGGTATTTGAGTGGGTGCTTGGCTACCTAAGGGGTTGATTCCTCCTTTCAAGGTAAATCTTGATAAAGTTTTAGTTTTTATAGGTGCTTATCTAGATAGGGGTAGTTACTCCTTATGGGATTGGTGTATCACTAAACTAAGGGATGGGCATTCTTTGATTAGTTAGTGTTGGTATAAATGTTGGATCTTGCTTTATTAGATTTTAGTCCATATTGTATGCTTCAATGGGTTTTACCCCCAAGAGAGTTTCCTACATATATGATGTGTTCATGTTATGCATGCTTTGGATATATGTGATTTCATGTTTATGTTGCTTGATTACATTGATGTATGCTAAATGTTTAATAGTTGGGAATTGAATTGAATTATCTTGCATCATTGATTCACCCCCCCAATGATTTTACCTCTAACATAGGTGATATTGTTAAGTGATTTGCTTAGTCTTCCTTAACATGTTGTCTTATTCTAACACCTATATGCAGTTTGAAATATTCTATTGCAAGTCATGTGAAGTGTGTAAGTGTAGTGCAAGGATTGTGTGGGTTTGTCTACTCATTAGTGTCATCCTAGACCTCTTAATTACTCTTCATAGCCTAAGCATACATCACAACCCTCACATTGAAATGATAATGTAAGAGATTTAGATTAGTGGTAGTGTATGTTTAGATTAGTGTCATGGACTATATGTGCACATGAATCTGGTTGGTAGTGACCAATTGATTTAGTGTATCACCCTCTTAGTTAGTTTTCGTGTTAATCCTCTCTATTTTACTTTACAATTTATTAACGGAGCCTAAT
This sequence comes from Torreya grandis, assembly GCA_037957365.1. NCBI lineage: Eukaryota > Viridiplantae > Streptophyta > Pinopsida > Cupressales > Taxaceae > Torreya > Torreya grandis. The sequence goes on along the minus strand of JARHVA010003188.1, from coordinate 1,918,502 downwards.
TGATACATCAAGGGGAGATAGCCTTATAATCTAGAGTTTTAGTCCACTTAGAGGTCACCCACAACTTAGGACTAATCTCATTGTATATATCAAGTGAGAAGACATGAAACACCCAATCAAGGGTAAAAATTAGAGATAAAATAGTTTTGGCATGCCCAATGGGACTATATTGATAATTAATTGAAGAGTTTTTGTTGTTACTCTTAAATACACCAGTGCTTGTAGGCATTTCAACAAACATCAATGGTGACTCTAAATGTATTCAAGTAGTTATAGTAGCCTAGGGATCATTTTAATCAAGTGCTATTTCATTTTTGACTTTATCATGAGGTATCATGATTAGGTTTGATGTTTATTTATTTTTTACACAAGTTGATGAGCTATATCAAACTAATGTTGATTCTTTTCAGTAATTCATTGACCCTTACCAGCAGTATGTTGATTCTTATCAACCTTGCTATTAAGAGTACTACCCTCCTTATTTTTATCAATAGTCTTACCAAGATAGTTCACATCTTTGGAATCCTTCTTATACCTCTAATTAACCTTGTCAAGACCATGTCTCCCCTAGTCAACATAGTCATATTTCAAATTAGTCCATATCAAGCTTCAAACAAACTCTCTTAGGCTGTAGAAGGTATATGATAGGGATTAATATACAAAAGGAGCATGGTAAAAGTGTTCCTAGTCATCTCATTTAGAATTTGAGAGATTCTTTACAAATGATAAGGAGAGAGTGGGATCCTATTGTGAGATAAAATTATCAAAGACTCACTAGTCACATGATAAACATAGGTGGCCTAATTCAATGCATTGAGGACAAGGTAATAGTTCATGAAGGGAAACAAGCTTAGTGTTATTATGCTCATGTGCCTTCTCTTATACCACCTTATCCCTCTTTTGTGCTACCCATTATTCCTCAAAAGACCAAGTCAAGTGAGCTTAAAAGCATCCCAAGTACTTCACATACTCCTCAAGAGACTAAAACCTTCCCATCATGGAAATCAATCCAAGAGAACATTCAAAATGTCAAAGAGTTTATTGTCGAGAATGTTGAGGATGAAAAAAATAAGAAATGGAGAGTTTGATTGCTACTTGGAGGGAAACTAATGATGATATATTGGAACAAAAATCCATTCCCATTTCTCAAGAACCCCCCAATAAGCCTTTGAGACTCTAAGTTGGAATCAAATGGCGAATCCATGCGATAAAAAAGTAGAACAATCCTAGATTGGGAAATTGATATCAAGGAATAACTCAAACCTATTCAAGCCCCACCCATCCCTCTTAAAGAACCTAAATCCTTCCCACATTAGAAATAAATCCAAGAATGAATCCAAGGAAACAATAAATCCTTGTTGGAAATCTTTAAAAACCTAAGACTTTACCATCTTGGAAATCAATTCAAAAGAGCATTCAAATAGAGAATGAACTCCTTGTGGATAAAGTTGAAATCCAAAACATTTCAAAATTTGAGGGATTTATTGGTGAATGGAGGGAAGAGAAGGATAAGCACATTGATCATGAGATCTCAAAACTTTTTAGTGAAGTTGAGCATCCCCCGCTTTGGGAAGATAGTCAAATTATAGTTGTGGATCATTCCCAAAAAGTCTATGAGGAGGATGATTATAATGAACATGATGAATAAATTACCATTATAACACCACTTCATGAAAAGGGATGCATATCAATTTTTAGAGATAATGATAACACAAGCCTTGATGAGTTGACAATGTGAGAATCATAGGTAAGTTTTCAAAGCACCATCAATGACCAAATGGATCAGTCACATTGGCATTTATTTGATGGTGATGAGAAGGCTCAGGATGATCATATAGTAGTAGGTGAGATGCCAACCAAGTATGTGGAAGATAATAATATAAATTTATTATTGTTTTAATCAAAACCATGAAAGTGGGGTGAATCAGTGTACAAACATTTCTTTTAATTCCATATATCATTCATTAATCATTCAAACTAATCTAGAAATATAATAATGCATAGTCAAACATTCATATGAGCATGAAGTAGAAACACAACACATGAACACAAGATATATGTGGGAAAATCTCATGGGTAATAAAACACACTAACACATATATTAGACTATAATATTATAATCAATGAATAAAACTTTAGTGAGGCACTAGCCCCACAAGGAGCACCAACCCCTTCACTAGTCAAGCACCAACTTGCAGGGATGCACCAACCCCCTAGGTGAATCAGAACCAAATAATATATATAAAACCTATAATCACCTTTTTACACCAATTTATTACCAAACTAATGACTATCACCTTATTTTACTCTTCACACTCTTTTATCTCTCTCAAATAACCTATTAGGCCTCTTCGCTCAACTAAACCTCTCCTTGGCAATTTTAGGTCATATCACCTTGATTATCATCTATAAAAATATAGTTATAAATTCATGACATGTTTAAAAAATATATATGATGGTATTTAAACCCTTTACCTAGTTTCCCTATTTCTATTTCATCTGCTCATATCCTTAATATTCTACCCAGTCAAATTAGGTCTATTAGACCTTCTTCTTATACTTAACTCTTGCTCTCACCTACTTTGGTCAACCAAAAACCTATAAATACTTGGATAACCATTAGAATAGATAAAAAAAAAAAGAACATTTCACAAGTGAAAAAACCACTACCTATATTGGTCACCTTTCATAAGCACTAAAACCACCATTAGGCCTAATAGAGACCTAATGTAATTAGGCATTCTTAAGGCACACATTTCACCTTGGCCACCTTAGAACATTTTGAGCCTCCATAAATGGATGAAAAAATTCACACAAAAATAAATTATACTCATTATAATCTCAAATTATGTACCCAACACCATTTATCTCATTTCACTCCTTGAACCACACCATTCGACCTACTCATAATTAGCCCTTCTCATTGTTAAAAAGTCTATTTTGAATATGTGAAGTATACACTCAATGTTTCCACTTAAAAACATAAATAAATCACATGTATATAACACACATGACCTCAGGCTCATAATCATTTCCATTAGACTTCACCATACATGGAAAAAGACCTCAAACAAACCACTTCCATATGCTCACATAGAACTATAAAGAGGCCTCAAACACCCAATCAAGAACCTTTGAATTTTCACACCTTCACAGGAATTTATCATGAAGAAAAATGAATTAAAATGAAACTATTATACATATATAATAATATATTCATATGCATTATATTATTCAAATCTGTGCATAATGACTCTAGAACATCATTCTCACTAATACATAGAAAACTGCTTGAATGCTCCAAAACATATTCATGTAAACCAAGACTTAAAACACTTGTGTGAAATTTTTTATGAAATTAAAATGGGTTTTTATGATACATAAACATAATTTAAACATATTTAAATAGATATGTTACAAGGTTAAATATCAATATTGGTCTTACAGACCAAGCTCATGTCTTCACCCTACATAGACCTCATTGTGTTAGACAGGTCACTTTGAGAGTGACTTTTTGCTTGTATATAAGAATATCTAACTATTATATTCAAATAGAATATGTGTTACATGTTTTGAATAAAAACCCCATGCATTTAGATCCATATCTAATCCATTACAACCTAATCCTAATTTCATTCTCACTTCTGCCTAGTTTTCTCACTGTCTTCCTCACTAGGCCTTTTTAGCAATATGCTAACTTCCATGATCAGTTTAGCATAAATGAAGTATATAAACTGATTTGAAAATTATATTATCATAAAATAAAATTTTGACACATAATCCTCCAATAATTTTCATGCTTTGACCTGGTCAACCTTACCTACTACATTAAAAATAAAAAAATAAGGGGTTTCTTGTAGCTTACACTCACTCTTATGATAGAAAAATGCCACCTAGAGTTACCTAGGAGAGTCATATACATGTTAAAATCACTAACCTAGGTCATAAAAAACATTATGATCCATTTAAAATAATATCTTACATATCATGTCACAATTAGGGTTTTAAGACACTTAAAACCACTTCTCATTCTTAACAATCATTCATCAAGGATTGCCACTCAAATCCAAAACTGATGCCAAGAAATTTTATCTAGGAACATTACATATATTCTTTGAAATTATTAGGATATTTTTGGAATAAAATTTTACACCCTATGATCATTTATTCTTCTCCTAAAATTTGATGCAACATGGAATCATCTCTCAATCTTGTGGGAACCTATGGGATAGATGAATCTCTAGTATTATAAGGGATAGCTCCCTAGATCTTCCTTGTACTGCTCTTAAAATTCTCTAACAACTTGGTAATGAAAAGAGTTTAAGGAAAATAGATAAAATATCTAAGAGGTGATATACCAATGTAAATTTTCCTCACACTTGAATAAAAATACTACTCGAAGATGTACAATGTGCTTTTTACACAATACTCACAACCTTAAGACTATCATTACATCAATGTTTCAAAAACTAGATTCAACAAGGTGAATGACTATTATGAAGGAAATGAATGAAACCAAAGGAATAAATTCATGAATCAATTATAATATTTATACACTTGAAAGGAAAACTAGTAAGGACCTATAATAACCATCTATCTACAACTTGGTAGACTATCAAGAGTGCAAAGCTAATAAAGACAACTTTACTAAACTAGACCAACATGATTCAAGTCATGACACAATATTTTAGTGTATGAGTGGAATTAACACTTGTATTATTTATTAAATATTTTTTCATGTACAAATTTGGCTAGAGTTTCCCCATCAACTAATGGAGGCTACCAAAACAAGTCAAAATAATGCACATCATTTGAAACTCTTTTATTAGTAGCTCTCTTTAATTGTTTTTTATTCTTTTTGTTTTTTTTTCTAGTTCATTTTTATTTTTTGTAGATATTTTCTCTTGAATGGATCATTTTAGTTACATCAACAAAGTATTCATAATACTAAAGGCAAAGTAAGTGGAGACTACTATATCACTGTATGTAATCAATGATGGTTAGATATTTAAAAAGATATTATTTTAGATTCTTTATTTATAAATTAACCTGAGTTGGTTATTAATGAGTTGAAATAATTTACTAATTTTTAGAATTTATATTTGAGGATTTTTCATTTGATTGTATATCTACTCTAAACTTCCTTGTCTAAATCAATCATATTCTTCATGCCAAACTAACCAAACACTTCATCCCTTAAAATTTTCTTATTAAAGGGGTTTGTGTATATCCGTCTAAGAAATGATTTAACCTAGATCACACTCTCCATAGATTTGTCTTTAAATAATAAATTTTTATTTTTTACCTTATTTTTTTACTAATATTAGCTAGCAAGGTCACCAGTGTTATGCCTATTTTTCATCACCCCATTATTTTTCTAAAAATTCAAATGAGCCAAGATTTTATCATATTGATGACTTATATCATAACATTTCAAACTGATAGTGTGAGGGTCTTAGTTTATTATTACATTTTAATGTTCATTATTATGTTGAATTTTAGTATGAATGTTGAATTTAATGGAGTTTTACTCTAACACTATTTAGTGGTTTCAAAAGCATAAGTGAGTGAAATGAAAAAATATATTATATATGTGATATAGTTTAAAATATATGATTTGATATTAAAATTATAAATATTTCAATAATATATTTTTTAGTATAATGTAATATACAATAGTTTAATTTTTAGAAGCATTGATTTGTGATGCATGGATTTGTGATTTAGTGATTATATGTTGAAGGATCCACATGTGTTTCACTTGCATGGTTTATTTTTAAATTGGAAAAGGTGTTTGATTTATTTAAGTCACATATATATCTATACTTTGAATTAAGTTAGCTTATATCTAAACCTAAATATTTCTTAAAATTAAGACTTAAGTTTCTAATGTTCATTCAACCTACAAACATTTGTGGTGATAAAACACTTAGGTTGGTAGAAATATATTAAGATTTTTCTGCATAGATTTACAAACTACAAAAAATAAGTGAACAATGAAATAAAATTTGAAAAATAACTCAAAATAACCTTTAGATCATAGGCCACTTCAAGGTGGAAAAATCTTTTGAGCAAGCTCAATACAATAATATTCATGGATGCCTTCATTGGGCCTCAACACTTACTTAAATACTAAATTTATTCTAATAACAATTACTTCCCATGTATGTGGGATAATTCAAATATGCTAAAGGGATTACTTACAAAGCATATGCATTCATAGAAACTAATACACTAATAATGCAAAGATAAGGCTAAGACATGGGTTCCTAACATCCCATCCCACTTAGAAAAAGCTTTGTCCTCAAAACTTTAGATGTGAGAATTATTATTGCATTTGGAATAGTGGTTCACATGTGGCATCTTTTGATTACTTTCCATACCATTTGATTAAGACTTTTGTGATTGAGCAAGAGTGAATTTTATGGGTACACCTTTCCAAGACTACTTTTAGTTTGATAAAGATGGAGCCTTCATTAACAAGTTATGGTAAAACTATTTGCACTCTAATGGTGGTTCTAAGAACCTTATTCAAATAGGTGACATGAAATATTGAGTGAACTCGAGAGGAAGGTGGAATATCTAACTTGTAATAAATAGACCTATTATACTGGAGAACCTTATATGGCCCATAAAACTTTAGGGTAAGCTTATGATGCCCTTTTACTTTTTAAGGATGATTGATTATATGGATACAAATGAAGAAAAACCATATCATTGGGTTGAAATTTAAGTTTAGAGTGGTGTTTATTAGCTTGAATCTTTATTTGGTTTTGTGCTAGATGAAGATTTCCCTAAAGGTGCTAAGAATCTAATCATGATGCTAGAGAGTAGTTTAAAATACCTAAACTAGGGAATTATTGGGGGTATAAGGGATAATTTTGGGGTGTACTTCACCATAAAATACTTCATATAGAGTCATTTTAGTGTAAATGTGGTAGGAGGTATTGTATTACCATTCTACAAGGGGGAGCCACTTTTCTTATTATTGATATTATGCTAAAGCAAAGCAATAAAGGAATGTTTCCAAGCATTTGTTGACAATTTATATCTATCCATCTATTTGAGGGTGACACTTGGATCTCATCTTCAGTTGTGTGTTAGTGCATTAGAATAGTTCTATCCAACAATAGATGGTGAAAGTTCCATCATGATCAGATACAATTGAATAAGGGATGCCATGAAGATGGAAGATCTGATTCAACAAAACTTGTGAGACTATGGAGGATACATAAGTATGGTTGAGGGCACAAAAATGACTATATTTTGAGATGTGTTCTACCATGACTATGATCACTATTTTTCTCCAAATTTAGGGATTCCTTTAATGAAATCCATAGAAATATTGATCTATATCCTAGTAGGAATGGGAAGGGGCTCAAGAAAACTAAGAATCACTATTGTTTCACCTTTGTTGTATTGGTAGATATTTCTTTCCACTACCATCTATTTAATTTCCCCTTTCATCCCCTTGTCAAAGAAGTTTTGATGTGCCTGTTCATATGTTTTGAGAAATTCTAAGTGCCCTACTGAGGGAGTAGCATGGATTTTATAGAATATGACCTGATGAAGGTGTTAGTGCCCAAAATTTTATTGAGTCAATTAAACCCTTATCAAGTATGGATTCTTTATTTTTTGGCCTAATTCTAGTTTTCAAGTGTTTATTGGTCTATCAGAGGTCAAATTGAATTCATGTCTGAGCACTTCAAGTGTTGGAAATATTTTCATTGATGTCAAAGGTCTAGAATTATTGGTGATAAAGGCCCCATTGCATTTAATGTTGTTTGTAATAGATATATCTTGGATAATATGAGTTAATATTTATTTAATATTAATGAATATATTTTTGGTTGCATATGAGACAAAATAAGGGCCCATGGAGAAGTCAAAGAGCCATGGGGTAAATGTAAAAGAAGGATGGGATGCATTTTCCCTTGAAGAGTCATCTTGGGGAATACCAAGAGTCACCAAGTGAAGACAAAAGAGGAAGGGCACAATTTCTCATGAAGGGACACTTTAAGGAATACGAAAAGTCACCAAGATGAGGACAAAAAAGGGAAGAATGTTTTTGATCATGAAGGGTCACCACATGACTTTTCAAAGGCTTGAATATGAAGGGTCATACAAGTTTGGCACCATTTTCCATGAGGATTGAAGGGTCACAAAGGGGGAAGGCCAAAGGTCATTTGGAAAGCTATAAATAAAGGCTTGAAAAGCCATTTATAATATGAAAGAAAGAGGTTGATTTGATATTGTATTATCTAGCTTAGAAGAGAATCTATGAGAATTGAATATGATTTGTATTTGTTATATCTAGCTTAGAAGAGCAAAGGTGAGAGAGAGAAAAGAGATGTTGTATTGAACTATCATTTGTTGATATAGAAACGTTGAGAGATAGGTGTGTGGTATACACAAAGGGGTTGGTGCTCATGTGGGTTGGTGCTCGACAAAGGGGTATGGTGCTCCTATGGGTTGGTGCTCACAAATAGTAGCTAGGTTGGTGCTCGGCAAAGGGGTATGGTGCTCTTGCAAGTTTGGCTTGCAAATATTGCTTGGGTTGTTGCTCATTCATATACTTGAAATTGTTCTCTGTGGTTTTTCCCACATTGGGTTTCCACGTTATATCTGGTGTCTCTCTCTTTCTTGTGTGATGTTTATTGTTTGAGTTTTATTGCATATCTTAAATGTTTGATTAAGTGAATTTGATTAAGGGATATCTTTATAAGATATATGATATATTAATTCACCCCCCTCTCAATATATTTTGTGCTTAACAATTGGTATCAGAGTAGGTTCCTTTTTGAATAAGTTTTACAGCTTGAAGGTAGATCAGGAAAGCACAAGATGGCCATACATAAAGGTGACTCTAAAAGTAAAATAATAGTTGATCGAGAAGAAGAAGAGGATGAATCTGAATTGAATATGGAAGGAGAACTCATGTGTGCCTTAGAAGAGTTAAAAATTGTTGAAAATAAAAATTGAATATTGAAGCATCAAATCGAGATAAATGAAAGGAGTCAAAGGAGATAATTGAAGAACTAAAAGCACACTTTTAAGAAGCTAAGAAAAATGAAGAAGATCTAATGGCACAATTGGAAATATCAAGAAAAGAATGTGAAAGGTATGTTACTGAAATTGCCTCTTTAAAAGAAGAGATTGAGAAAGCTGTCAATAATAAAATAGTCAATGATTCAAAATTTGAGAATAGCACTAATATGTTCAATAAGATATTAGAAAGCCAAAAGGCAATATCAGATAAGACAGGTATCAGTTTTGAAAAGAAGAGCTATGTTGAAACTCTTACAAATAAAGAAACAAGAAGGGAAGGAGTGAATAATACAGAGGACAAAGAAGGTTGGAAGGAACAAAGCTATAAAAGGCAATCAGGTCAAAGATTCACAAATAGGTCCTATTTTTATGGTTACTTTTTTTATTGTAATGGATATGGTCATAAGAAATTAGAATGTAGAAAAAGAGCTAACAATCTCAAAAATAAGGAAAAGGAAGGTCATGTAGAGTCAAGCAGAAGCTATAATTCTTTTGCTCCTCTATCAAGCTTTGATGAAGAGACCATAATTTATTACAAGTATAACAACTTTAGACACATAGCTCAGTATTGTAGAAGCGTGTTCGAGTCAGTCAAGAAAGACTAGAGTTTTAGGGCTCCTTTCATCAAAAAAAAGGTTCAAACATGGCAAAAGAAATAATATGAAGGTTTTATGTTGGTCCAGATAGCTTTGCATGCAAGAAATGAAGAAAAGCCATGGTTTATTGATAGTGGATATTTGAGGCACATGACAAGAGACAAGAGCAAGTTCATAACCTTGAAGAAGATCAATGGTGGTACAGTGAAATTTGGGGACAATACTACTGCCAAAATTGCCAGAAAAGGTACACTGAGTTTAGATAATGGTAGAATTAAAACTGAAAATGTTTTATATGTAGGTCTTAAGCATAATCTCTTGAGTGTAAGTCAAATGTGTGATTAGGGGCACACACTAAATTTTTATGCAAAAGGTTGTGAAATTAGAAGAAAAGATTTAGATGTATTGATTGCAGATGCTTAGAGAATAGGTAATAACTTATATATGCTATCAGACATCAAAGGTCAAAAATGTTGTTTGAGTCAGATTGAAGAAAGTTGGATATGGCACAAGAGAATGGGGCACATAAATTTTGACAATCTTGTCAAAATTTGCAAAAATCAAGCAATCAGGAATCTTCTAAAGATCACAAAGCCATCTAACATGCTTTGTGGACCTTCTTAACATGGGAAGCAGGCTAGAAGGTAGTTTAAAACAAATGAGTACTCAACCACTCAGATGTTAGAGCTTGTTCACATTGATCTATGTGGACCTATGAGGACTCAAATTACTCAAGGTGATAAATATTTCATGTTTCTTATTAATGATTTTTCACGTATGACTTGGATAATGTTTTTAAAGAAAAAATCAGAAGCTTTTAGACAGTTCAAAGCATTCAAAGCATTAGTTGAGAGTGAAAATAATCTGAAGATTAAGTGTCTAAGATCAGATCAAGGAGGAGAATTCATGTCAAATCAATTTATTGGGTTTTGTGAAGATCATGTAATAAAGAGACAGTATTCAGCAGCGAGAACTCCACAACAAAATGGAGTAGTTGAACGGAAAAATAGAATAGTTCAGGAGATGGCAAGGACAATGCTAAATGAATCCAAGATAGAAAATAAATATTGGAGAGAAGCAGTTGGTACAGCAGTGCATATTCAAAATAGAGCTTTATTAAGAGTCAACAGTGACAAGACTCCTTATGAGCTATGGAAAGACAAACCAACAATAGTTGATTATTTTAGAGTTTTTGGTAGCAAATGCTTCATAAAGAGAACTGACGAAAAACTTGGTAAGTTTGAATCTAGAGCAGATGAAGGTATATTTCTTGGTTATTCTTGTAAAAGTAAAGCTTATAAATGTTATAACAAAAGAACCAAGAAAATTATTGAAAGTGCAAGTGTCAGGATAGAAGAAGATGGAACACAAAAGATCAGTGATCCAGTAGACATTCCTAAAATCATTGAAGAGGAAGGCTTTGAAGAATCAGATGAAGATGAGGAAAAGGAGAAGGAGAAAAAGGGAACCAAGACTCCATCCAAATATGTTTAAAAAAATTATAATAAAAGTGACATCATTAGGGACATAAAATAAGGAATTCACACCAGAAGAATGATGGTAAGTGAATCTGAACAAGTTAATTTCTCTTTGTTATCTAAAATTCAGCCTAGAAATTTTTTAGAAGTTAGACATGATGAGCATTGGGTTAAGGCTATGGATGAAGAATTATATCAGATAGAAAAGAATGATACTTGGGAATTAGTGCCTAGACCAAAAGATCACAATGTGATAGGAACAAAATGGGTTTATAGAAATAAGTTGAATGAAAATGGAGAAGTAACCAGAAATAAAGCAAGATTAGTATGTAAATGATATGCTTATATTGAGGGAATAGATTTTGAAGAAAATTTTGCACCAATAGTAAGGTTAGAGGCTATTAGAATGTTTCTTGCATATGCAGTATTTGAAAATTTCAAAGTATTTCAGATGGATGTCAAATCTACCTTCCTAAATGGGAATCTTGAAGAAGAGTTGTACATTGAGCAGCCTGAGGGGTTTATTCTCTCGAATATTCGTAATCATGTATGCAGATTGAAGAAAGCATTGTATGGATTAAAACAAGCTCCCAGATCTTGGTATGCAAGACTTGATAAGTACTTGCAAGATCAAAGATTCAAGAGAGGATTTGCTAATAGTAATATTTACATCAAAATAGAAGGTGAGCATCAATTGATTGTTGTGGTATATGTTGATGATATCATTTTTGGAGGAAATATTGAAAAGATGACAAAAGAATTTTTTGATAGAATGCAAAAAGAATTTGAGAGGTCTATGCTTGGAGAATTATCATTTTTCTTACGATTACAAATATTTCAATCAAATAAAAGAATTTTTATATCTCAAAGTAAATATGCCAAGGAAATGTTGAAGAAATTTGGTTTTGAGGAGTGTGTACCAGTTGCCACACCTATGTGTACAATAAATAAGGTGAACAAGGATGAAGATTCACCTGTTACAAATCAATCTTTGTATAGATCTATGATTGGTAGTCTTTTATATTTGACAGCATCGAGACCAAACATCATGCATGTAGTAGGTATGGTTGTAAGATATCAGTCATCTCCAAGAGATAGTCATGTTCAGTTGGTGAAAAGAATATTTAGATATATCAAAGGGACATTGGATTATGGATTATGGTATCCCATAGGTAAAGATTTCACTTTAGTTGCTTATACAGATTCAGATTGGGCAGGGTGCTTAGATGACAAAAAGAGTACAAGTGGAGGAGCATTCTTCCTTGGTGATAGCTTAGTATCATGGCTAAGCAAGAAGAAGAACTCAGTATCACTTTTTACATCTGAAGCAGAATATATTGCAGCAGTATTGTGTTGTACTCAAGTGCTTTAGATGAAGCAAACTTTGGAAGATATCAAGGTAGAGTATGATGAACCTATTTCCATTTTTTGTGATAACATAAATGCTATAAATATTTCAAAAAATCTAGTAATGGATTTAAGAACAAAACATATTCCCATTAGATATCACTTCTTGAGAGAGCAAGTTGTAGATCAACAGGTTAAGTTGGAATATATTAGTAATACAGAGCAGATTGTAGATATTTTCACAAAGGCACTACCAAAAGACACATTTGAGTATCTGTGAGAGAAGTTGGGAGTAATTTCCTTTACTTCCTGCCATTAAGGTTCAGCATCAGTTGAGGGGGAGCTAAGTGTTAGCTCTAGGTAGGCCCTTTTCCATTGATTTCAAAGGGGGAGAATAATAGGTACAAGTATAGGTGCAAAAATAGGTACAAGGAATAGGTACAGGTTGCTACAGTAAGGGGGAGTTACTGTATGTTTTCAGATGACAGTATGTGCAGGTGACTAGTATTGTAGCAAAGTCAACTATACTACTAGCAAAGCTGTATAGTCTACTTCATTCTACCTCAATTAGTCATTGTTGTTGAGAATTGGGATTGTTACAAAGAAGTGATAAAATGAAACAAGGTAGAGACAGAGGTAGTCTGTTTAACATGATGGTTGAAAGAATTTGTGACCTTGAGAAGTAATGTTAAAATAGATTAAAAATGCATTTAATACTTATCAATATGAATGCAATTCTTCAAACACAAGCATGTGGTCATTTGGCAAGCTCTTAATTTGTCAAATGGGCAACTCCATTGTCTATTCTTGTGCAAAGATATGGAGGGTCAGAGCCAAAAGAAAACCAATCTAGATGTAGTTACAATCCAATGCCTTGGATCTCTATTCTTTTTCTCTTCTACTATTCTGATGTTATGAATGTGGTAGTTTTAGGATTGAGGTTGCCATCAATAACAAAGGGGGAGATTGTTGGAAATGTTGTCATTGATGTCAAAGGTCTAGCATTATTGGTGATAAAGGCCCCATTGCATTTAATGGTGTTTGTAATAAATATATCTTAGCTAATATGAGTTAATATTTATTTAATATTAACAAATATATTTTTGGTTGCATATGAGACAAAATAAGGGCCCATGGAGAAGTCAAAGAGCCATGGGGTAAAGATAAAATAAGGATGGGACGCATTTTCCCATGAAGAGTCATCTTGGGGAATACCAAGAGTCACCAAGTGAAGACAAAAGAGGAAGGGCACAATTTCTCATGAAGGGACACTTTAAGGAATATGAAAAGTCACCAAGATGAATACAAAAGAGGGAAGGACGTTTTTTATCATGAAGGGTCACCACATGACTTTTCAAAGGCTTGAATATGAAGGGTCATACAAGTTTGGCACCATTTTCCATGAGGATTGAAGGGTCACAAAGGGGGAAGGCCAAAGGTCATTTGGAAAGCTATAAATAAAGGCTTGAGAAGCCATTTGTAATATGAAAGAATGAGGTTGATTTGATATTGTATTATCTAGCTTAGAAGAGCAATTGTGAGAGTTGAATATGATTTGTATTTGTTATATCTAGCTTAGAAGAGCAAAGGTGAGAGAGAGGAAAGAGATGTATCGAATTATAATTTGTTGATATAGCAACATTGAGAGATAGGTGTGTGGTATACACAAAGGGGTTGGTGCTCATGTGGGTTGGTGCTCACAAATAATAGCTAGGTTGGTGATCGGCAAAGGGGTATGGTGCTCCTATGGGTTGGTGCTCAGCAAAGGGTTATAGTGCCCTTGCAAGTTTGGCTTGTGAATATTGTTTGGGTTGGTGCTCATTCATATACTTGAGATTTTTCTTTGTGGTTTTTCCCACATTAGGTTTCCATGTTATATCTGGTGTCTCTCTCTTTCTTGTGTGATGTTTATTGTTTGAGTTTTATTACATATCTTGAATGTTTGATTAAGTGAATTTGATTAAGGAAAAAAAATTTAAGATATATGATATACTTATTCACCCCCCCTCTTAGTATATTATGTCCTTAACATCAAGGTCTTTTGTCCCAATTTCCCTAGCCTAGACCCTCTGATTTAAAATCAAATTTGGTGGGATAAATTTATGTGAGAACACATTAAAAAAATTCCATAGACTTGGTTTAATTTTTATACTAAGGTTTTGTCATGTTTATTAACATGACCAAACCTTAATATAAAAATTCATATTCGATCCCCTTTTATGTCCTGTAGCTTGGTCCCTTTTATTTATTTGCATAGTCTATCTAATGCCCATGGTCCCTTTTATTTATTAATTTGGTCTAAGTAATGTCGAGTCCCTTTTTTATAGACTAAGCTCATAGTCCTAAGTCCCCTTCATATTTATAAACACCCCAAAACCTTAGGCTAAGTCCTTTATCCTAAGTCTTTGTATCTCAAGATTTAAATTAGTAATTATTCTTATCATTTTTGATCCAATCATGGTTGGGCTTATGGATCATGATCAAATGGTATGCATCAACACAAAATAGATTGATCAGATAAACATGATCAAGGATGACTTTTTAATGGAGTGTAAGATGAGTGCAAAGGTGACAAGTGTCACCATCATGGGGACCCTATCAGAAATTAGATGGAATGTAGAGTAAATGACTGGGCATATCCATAGTGGTCAATGATCCATACTTGATCCATGCAAATGGGATCGATAGTGTGATTTAGATGGAAGACTATTTAGCACAATTTAAGGCAAACACAAAAATGGACTGCATTAATATTTTGGTAACCATGAATATCTCTAGAAAATTTTGGTGCCTTCATGTTTTTTTTTCCCAAGATATGAGCTTTCAAAAGTTGAACAAGTAGTGTGATAGTTGTGTGGATGTCAAAATTAAGCTTAGCCATTATCCATTAGGGCTTAAATTTAGCGATCATGCAAATGTCAAATGATGGGTATGTGAAACATCAAATTTAAGCCATGATAATTATCCATTGGCACTTATATTTGATGGCTATGCACCCATCAAAGACATTCATGCAAATATTAAATGATAGGCATGCAGACATCAAATTTAAGCCATAGTAGATAGCCAATGGAATTTTATCCTTCGAATCTAGATCGACAATCCACATTTGATCATGCAAATCAAGATCGACGTCATGAATAAGAGCTAATTTATCAAAGGACTCAAATTTAATAATAACCAAACAACCCTTGTAACATATAAAAGAACCATCCCATGAATAATTTGGTACTATAGAGGGGTTAGTGGTCAATTATTGAATGAGGTGGTGTAAGGAGGGATCATTTTCATACCCTTTATAATAACCCCACTGAGTTTTATCATAATATAGTATAAAAATTTAAATTAATTACACATATTCATCATTTAGATTTCATCAAAATAAACCTAATTAGTGATCTTTAGCTAACTACATTCATGTAGTTAACCAATAGGGTTATAGCTAAGGATCACCATGAATATAAATATCAATCATGAACAATGTTGTAAAATAATAAATACTACATCTAATCATCAATGAAATAATATAAATTCAGCCATGGTTGATAGAACAGTACAACCACTATTATAAAATCATAATGTGTAAATGTTATAGTTTTTAACAATCCATAATAATATCTCAAATGATAAAATATGATACAAAGCTCCACGAAGTAGAGTCTCTATGACTCAAATATCAATCTCTAATATCAAGCATAGTCCCTAGTTTAGTACTCCAGCTAAGAGGGAGAGCATCATCTAAGCACTTTTCCACACCAACCATAGACCATATATCCCCACATTATCTATTAAACAAGGGGATGAGCCTCCCTTCATGGATGGGTAGATGATGAAAGTGTGAGAATACAATGTAATAAATGAGAACCCATATGTTGAAGGTATCTAATACATAATGTGTACCATAAATAAATCCATTTTAATAAGATATCATACTAATATTAAAAATATATCAACATATGAAATGACAATGTTCAAGTAAAACATTACTTTTTCCAAATTTTTTAATAAGTAATGATCTCTATGATCAATCAATTTTATACACACCACTCAATCATATTACACCTCACTTGCATTGATGGCATTGATTAAGCTAATGGAATCCGTTCACTACTTATTTAGGGTCATGAATGTGAGATTTAGTAAAAATATATAATAATATAAAAAACAATAGATTAATTCAAAATATTTCCCTTTAGCTAATAAAAATTAAGCTAAATACATAAATAATAAATACATTAATTTAGTTTGTCAAATGAAATGCAATGAGTCCAATATCATCTAATTTATCATAGAATAATATACAGAATCAAAATAGTCCTTAATATAACATACCATCTGGATAATTATTATATCTAAACTATTAGTTACCATATCACAAGTAACTTATTATGTTATTTCATCCCTGAAATAATCATTGTAACATAAGCCTAAATATTTTTTCATATTTCACATATAAAACAAAATCTAGTCTAAAACATATTATTATGCTTTGTATTTAAACTCATAAATACATTATTTTAATGATTTATAAATAAACATTAAAATATATAAAAAGAATCCATTTACACATCATATGGCAATAATATTTTCAGGCACAACATTGTTGAGTACAAATATACATATGGATATAAATTGTATAGTTAAATCGGATTTACGACACAGTCCACAATCATGTATTTATACCTTGTGTGTGTGTGCGTGTGCGCGCATGTGCGCGTGTGTGTGTATAAATCTAAAATAGTTTTTAATACAGTATAAATGCTTTATTGTATATGGTATATTCTAAGAAGACATCCTTTATCCATGAATTAGAGTATTTTTTATGTAATTTATACATCTAGTCAATAAAATAGCACCATAACCCCTTTTATAAACTAGATAAATCCCCATATATACTTGTTTAAATAAAACATACCAAATTTCATATGATTCACACATTACATGCAACCATTCATATCATTCATTTAATCAAATATCCTAGTTCAATTGATTTAATATTGACATTTAAATTAAATTTATATGATCAAATACAAACACACAGTCAACTAAACCCTTAACCACCTCACTATCAAAGATAAATTCCCAATTTTACTCATATATGAGCTTCTTGATGAGTTCCATGGGGAAAATGTTTTCTCTAAATTAGATCTTCATTCAGTCTATCATCAGATTTATGTGCATGTCGATGACATTCTAAAGATAGCTTTACACACTCATGATGGTCACTATGAAATCTTGGTTACGTCATTTGGACTTACAAATTCCCCTTCAACATTTCAGGTAATAATGAATAAAATATTTCAGCCTTCTTATCTCAATTTGTTTTTGTTTTTTTTAATTATATTTTGATCTACATCCACACATGGACTAAGTATCTCCTACATATGGATAAATCAGATAAATCACTCATATGTACTTGTTTAAATAAAACATACTAAATTCAATATGATTCACACATTGCATACAACCAACCATTCATATTATTCATTCAATCAAATATCCTAGTTCAATTGATTTAAGATTGGAATTTAAATTAGATGCATATGATCAAATACAAATACACATCCAACTAGGCCCTATTATTATGACACTTACCTTTACATGGAAATATTTTCCCATTATCAATCATGACTTTAAAGCTAGAACAAGGGTGTATAAAGTACCCTATTTGCTTAACAATGTGGGGATAAATGAAATTATGAGTGTTACTAGAGTCAATTAGCATTGTGAGAGAGATATTTTTAAAGAATCCCTTAACCTTCATGGTTTGAGGGGTGGTAACACCTGCTAGTGTATGTAGAGATATTTTGGGTTTAGTCTCTTGAGCCACTGAGTCCTCGATGGGATTTTTTCTATTTGAGCATCCTATAATTCCTAGATAGTAGGCTCGATTGCACATCTAGAAAGTAAAGTTTTTATATGACTCACTTGTGACCCTTAACCTAATTTTCATCATAATTATAACATAATCCTTTATTCTTATGGGCTCATGTCTCTACCTAAGTAAGGAACTTGATTGATGTGGTTATATTTGGCCATTGGTTTGACATGTTCTTTATGGGTGGGAAAGTGAGAGGTCAACATTACATTAAGATTTTATCTTATGCTAACTTAGCCATACCCAAGGTATCCAACATATTATTGGGCTAAAATATTTTTACCTTTGAGTGGATTGGTTCTTTGAGGCCGCTTATACAAAAAATCTTGAATAATTCATATAATAACCCTTCAGTGTGATTAGCTAGCTTTTCAAATTCAATATGATAATCATGAATGGTGCCTAACTGGAAAAGTTTGGTGAGAGCTCTTGTAAAGTCCTCAAATGCTGAGGGACCAAACTTGCCCAAAAGTAAGGATGCAAAGTTTTTTCAATCAAGTTCATCATTCAACTTGAGATACTAATGGTACCATTAAATTTTTTCTTGTTCCAAGTAGAAGGAAGGAATTTGGACTTTATTGATAGAATAGTTATTGTGAAGGTTGAATAAATGCTCCACTCGATATATCCATCATGTAGGATCTGCACCATTGAATAATGAAATGTCCATCTTGGGCCCATGTGATGTGTGGGGAAAAGAGAAACTACTCTATGAATAAGACTCCTATAATTTATTGATTAAAAGGCTATTTTTTTTATTCAGTCCATGCATCATATTAGTTAACTCAGTGACTTGGGTTTTCAATGTTACAATTTCTTCTTCCATGATATTTATGCCTACATAGGTGGCTACCATAACTAGTGTTTTTTTTTTGGAAAGGGATATAAAAATGTGTTTTAAGACATGGTCAGTAAGTAAATTTTTTAATTTGGACTCAATTGAAAGGGGTAAATGTAGTTTTACTAGTTTTTTGGCACGTCCTATTTAGGATTGATGAAGACAAGGTAAATTTCAGAATTGTAATGGCAAAAATGGAAAATTTGTCTAAGAGAGATAAAGGAACATAAAAGGGAAATGAACACTTTCATAAATTTTTAAATTAAGAGGACAAAAACTAAATAAGTTATGGAAAATTTTGAAAAAATTAAAAATTGATTTTTTTGGCTAATAAAAGTGGAATTTGGATATGGGCTCTCACGGAAGAAAAGGTGCATAATAGAATTTTAGGTGTTCTAAGAAATTTTGAGATTCAATGAAACTATAGAGGGAAAGATATGGTGAAAAATGAACTGATTACCACTTGGTTGCTCCTGTCAAAAATCTAACAGTAAGTGTGAAGTTACCAATTTCTCTCATTTATGATCATTCTCTTGTTGGTCTTTGGAAACTACTATCATGGATATGAGCCCCAAGTCTATTCATATGCCTAAGGGTTTTAAGGATTCTCTATTTCCACCAATGTTATCTAAATGAGTACCACTCTCTATAAAATTTATTGCCATGAATTTACCCCCAAGTGATAGCTCTTGGTTTGCCTCATAGTTTGAAACTAATCAATCAAGATGGGGCTATTACCTTTTTTATTGGCAAGTCCTTTCAGTGGACTAGTTACTTCGAGGTTCCTTTGGTAATCCTCACAATAAGTTTTAGGGATTATTCCCAAGTACTTCCTAGAGTTATGTGTATGGGTATTTACCCTTATCCAAACCTATAATAAATATGTATAAAACAAAGGAAAGGAAAAATATTTTCATAAATGGCACAACTCCTGTAAAACTACTATTGAAAAAAAATCTCAAAAATATACTCACAGACGAAAAAAGTGAACAATTAAATAAAGTTTGGAAAATAAATCAAAGTAACCTTTAGATCATAAGCCACTTTGAGGGTGTAACCTCTTTTGAGAAAGCTCAATACAATAATATATATGGATGCCTTCATTGGGCTTCAATACTTACTTAAAAACTAAATCTATTCTAACAACTAATACTTCCCATGTATGTGGGATAATTCAAATATGCTAAAGTGATGACTTACAAAACATATGCGTCCATAATAGCTAATACACTAATGATGAAGAAATAAGGGTAGGACATAATTTCCTAACAATATATAATGATTTAAAGCCTAAACTATGGCATGGTTAGTAACCTTGGGTTCAAATTTGGTTCAAAGCATTGATAGATGGAAAATGGTAGATGACATTTGGTTTTAATGAATTTTGTATTAAGTGATTTGGTATAAATTTGGGTATTTAGTTGACATGATTTGGGTTAAAATTTATTATAATATAATGTACATGTATTGATAGTTGGTTTTTAGCAAAATAACATGGTAATAGTTTTAGTAATGGGTAAAGTTAGCAATTTGTATGAGTTCGCTATGTTGTTAAAATAGTAACAATAGATTTTAAAACCAAAGGGAATGTAACATGTCATTTGACCAGTTATTGAATTTCAAGATAATACAAAAGGTAAAATCATTTATTTATTCATCATTTCTCATAAGCTTTTGGCAAAAGCAACACTCTACAGGCATGAGGAACTTAGAAAGAATAGAGAAAAATAGGGAGTTACAAATGAGGTAAGACCTTTGTCATTCTGAAAGATAAATGGATTTAAAATTTATTAAATACTCATAATATGGAATGTTTGAGTTATTTGTTGCATGTCAAGATATAATTGATAATTTTTTACATTTTATAGTGGGAATTTTTGAATGCACGATTGAAAATATAAAAGATAATTTTGTTCAAACTTGTAAAATATCTTCAGTTATACTAAATACTTTTTTAGGAGTCATGGGTTTGAGATTGTCTCTACATATCAAGATACGGTTGGTAATGGTAATATTACTTGATTCAACATATATAGTTTCTTTAGATGTGTTGAGGGTTGCTTAGCATTTGTGTTTTAACTCTATGTTTGAAAAATGACTCGTATGTCTACATTCAAGCTCTTAAAATGATTGAGTTGTTATTGGAAATATATTTTGGTTTGAGTTTAGATTATATAGATGAAATAAGTGTGATGGTAGAGTTATATTCCTGGCTTGTTCTTCAGTTGCACCAAATTAGAAAAAGTTGAGTTATAAAGATAATTGACTTTATTTAAAATTCAAATTATACTTAACTAATAACTAACTAAAGTTGGTTATAACTTATTTTTCAAACTATCTCTTGAAGAGATAATTATATAAGGATATCAAGGTGACATTTCAAAGATATGAACATTACACAGGTATTCTTGAAGACTCTGATTTGCTTCAAATTTCATTATCATACTCTTTTATGTGCAACATATCTAAGATAGAATAACTTTTAAATATAAACCAATAACACATTCTATAGCAGTTTAATAGCATGCTTAATCAGCATAGGTATATCTAGATTTCTTGTTTAATTTATAGATCGATTATCTAAAAGATATTAGGTTTAATATCTTATGATGATTTCAGATTTACAGTCATATGAGTAGAATATAAACTACATGGGGTGAATAACAATGAATACTTAATTGTGTGTGACATGTTTTTGAACCATTTAGATTGTACTAATTATTATATCAAGGATTTCTGTACTAAAATATTATTTCTCAATAAAAATACCATTTACCTTTGCTAAGATGATTCTTTCTTAAGACTCACATTTTATTTTATTTTTAATTATTTATTTAAGTTATTTTATTTATGTTAGTTTATTTTTATGTCTTTTAGATTAAATAATTGTTTGATTGCTTTACTATTATTTATTTAGTTAAGTTTTAGTATAATTGATAATTAATTATTTATTTATTAGCCATTAAGTTTATATGCTTTAGTTTTTTATTATTTCTTTAAATTCTTAGTTATCACTTGACTTCTTGATTTAGTTTATTTTTCAATAAGTATTTTAAGTTTATAAGTAATTAATTTTTTTATTTTCTTTGAATTAGGTGTTTCAATTTAGTGTTATTCTAGTTTAGATAGAAGTTTAGTTTATTTTATTTATTTTTCTTTGATAGTTGTTCTTTTTCCTATTTGATTAAGTGTTATCATAGAGTTAGTAGTCTTTCTTAAGATAATTATTTGTTTAGTTATGTTAATTACTATTTCTCTTTTTTCCTTTTGTATTCATTATCAATTGTTTTATTTGTCATTTAGTTCTTTCTATTCCTTTTCTTTTGATCTATTTTGAGTGAAATGTGACCATCAAAATATTATTGACAATTTGATAAAGTAGAGAAATATATTTAAAATAACATAAATATTTACTTTAAGAGATTATCTAATCATTAGGTTTTCTCTGTCAGATAGGTTAGCTTATATTTTTGTAATATGTTTCCTTCTTATTCAAAGAGATATTTTATTTTTAAAATTATAATGCATTATTTTTTATCTTTGACACTCTTATTATTTTCCAAAATATATAAAAAAAAACCCCTTGCACATATTTAATATATTTTAGATTCTAACTATTAGATTGGTCTGATTTCATTTTAAACTTCATGATAGGTAAAAGGGTTGATTTGTTGACATTAGATTTTTAATCATCAATAGACCCATAAATTATTTAATCTCACCCTTGGATAAAGTTTATCCTTACAAGATAATATTGTGTTTATCTAGGGTTAAGGGGTATTAGATTAAGTTTTACACAAGGATGGTGAACTAACCTAATGAGGAGGTCAATTAATAGAAAATTAACATAGATAGTATAATAAATTTATGCAACTGATATTGCTAATAATACTAAATTAAAACCATTGATATATTTTCTATTGAATTAGAAAATGATATTTAGCTAGTTTACTATGGGAATGTAGGTATGCTCTAGAATAGGTTGTAAATGGACTAGAAGATTATCTCATAACAATCATCAGATTTTAAAAATTATTTTTCTATTGCCTCAGATGTTTGCATTAGATCTAGATACTTAGTCGGTTAACCCTAAATCTTTTATTATTATTATTATCTAAGGTTAAGGGGAATTATATTAGATTTTACACAATGATGGTGAGCTAACATAATGAGTAGGCTAATTAATAAAAAACTAAGATAAATAGTATTCTAAATTTATACATCTGAGATGTTGAAATTTACTAATGTTCACATGGTATTTATCGTGAGGTAAATTATATTTACCATTTGGGTTACTAGTAAGATTATTTTATTAATAGTTAAACGTATATATTTTTAGCTTAACAATAGATTATGTATATAGATAATATTGTTTGGAGATATTTTATAGAGATATGAATATCCCTAATATATGATACACATATCCTTTATATATGTATTGGTGTTTGAATAAAAATAATAATAGAGATACAATGAATTTTTTTAACCTATGTTTAAACTATTCTCAGTTGTTTGATATTCAGCTTTCCCACTATTGTGTAAGTTTAATCTTTCATAAAATGAGATTATTAAAAATAGTAAAGTAGCACTATTAATAGATATTTTAATAAATTAAAAAATGATGCTTGACTAGTTTACTGTGTGCATGCATATATGATCTAGAACAACTATAATTGGACTAGAAGATTATCCTAGAATAATCATCAGATTTTGGAAATGTTATTTATGTGGTCTTAGATGCTTATGTTAGATTTAGATAATTATGTTAATTAAAGTGTTTGAATTTGACATAGGTGTCTTCTACAAAATATTAACTAGATCTTGAGGTGACTATCTAAATCCTTGTCAAATTTTAGTCACCTTTATTCTGATGTCTTCAGATCATGTGCACAGATCGTCACTCTTTGTCAAATTATCAAACCTTATCTCTTACCCTCAGAGTGAATGGGAAAAATGGGTTAGTGGGCTTATGGTGTCAAGCTACCCTAAGGACCCCTCTATCAAAGGGTGTTGCCTACATATCCATTTATATGAAGAGTGCCTTAAAATAATATCATTGTCCTTTACGTGTTGTCTTACATGTGCATAATAATGCAATGTTTGATAAATAAAGACATGCAATGACCTATCTTTGAACTTGAAAAATATGGCTCATGAACTATTCTTCAAATGTTTTAGACATATATAAATACTAATCCTATGATTGATATAGAAATAAAGATGAATAGGATAAGTTTTCTCACTTGAATGTTTGATTGAGTGTTTCTTATATATGTCCTTATGAGTTTTATGGGATTTATAGGTGAGGAATGAATTAGGGTTGATATTATATATATATACCAATCCATTTTATAAATATATCACATTAAATAACTTAGGTCAACTTTGAGGATACATTTCATTTGTAAATATTGTGACTTTTGGGAACTAGACACTTTATAAGAAAGGTGGACACTTGCATCGAAGCAACCATCTTAATTTTTGGAAATTTGATTTAAAAGGATACCTCATTAAAAAGCATTGAAGATAAGATTGGGACAATTCTAAACCTATAAGTTCATTTACATACATACATACATACATATATGTATTGGAGTACACATGCCCCCAACCTTGTTGTAAAGGTGAATTACAACATGTCCATTGAGATTGTTTCATCTTAATCATGCAAACCAAATATGTGCATTATTTGGTGAGTGTGAGTGCTTTAATAAAATCATAATATATTTGGTGAGGTTGGATGATTTACTAAAATCTAACCTATGAGTTTAGTAAAGTTAGATATTTAATCAAATCTAACTTATGTGTTTGTTAAGATTTAGTGATCTAATCAACTCAACCTTCTAGGTGAACCAACTAATATAATAAATTAGCTCAATAATAGTCTATAACAATCCATATTGTGTATAATGATAGTACATAATAGTATTTTAAATATGGAAAATGATTTGATTTTGTAATTTTAGGTACCCTTTGCATGGAATATGCACCTCATATATGTCTCAATATGAAATCTAGTTCTAATAATGGTACCAATGTTATATATATATATATATATATATATATATATATATATATATATATATATTTGAATCATATAACTTTGAAATATGGTGAATTTAAAATTGGTGCAAGTGTGGATAGCATGTTTCTATGACACACCCATACTGAATATATAAAATTGGTACAAACATGGAGAACATGTTTCCATAACATGACCCAACCGTAATCTAGAGATGTTAATTACTGAATAAGTGAGGATGTCAAGCCTTATTGACATTCCCCCACTATAATATGAAACTATGAAAATGTGGAAGACATGCATCTATGAAATGATGCCATTGATATGCTCCCAATTTTTTAGGTAATGGAAAATATAATATAGTACTTAACTTACCTAAAAAGGATAAGATAGTTATATAAGTTATGTATGGATCATATAACATATAGGAGTAACATATCCAGGTAGATATATCATTGAAATACGTAGTATGTGATCACATCAAGTCCTAATAAGCATGATATAAATCATGGCAACATCTAAAGAGTAATAATACAAGGTCAACAACTAATCAAGCACACACACACACACACACAAAATGACTCAAAATGAATTGGTCCAAGGAGACCTCATACAAGGGGCATGATGGCACACAATCTAAGGGACGTTACCTATTCAAATATACACAAAACATAGAATGGCATACTCAAATGTCTATAAAATAATAATGACATATTTAAATGTAAAAATATACAAGTAAAGGCGCATGGGCCATAATAAATGGAGCATATTAAAATGCTAAAATAGGCAATACAATTCAAGACAATAGCAAGCAACACACTCAAGTAAATGCATAAAATGTAAAATTAACACAAAATAAGTAGCCAATATAAACTTAGTATACTAATTCCCAAACATATGTGTTTATAAAATGTTAATTATATAGCATATAAATTACACATTTAAATTTATAACCATGAATATAGGCATGCATAATTATATATAATCTAAAATATGATAATGTAAATGATCATCAAATAATATAACCTAGGTGTGTGGTGATTAAAGAGGCAAATGCCCCCAACTTACTTAGGATGTGAGTGGAGGGAAGGCCCAACATATGTATGTGCATATATCATGTGTCTGTGAATGATATGTTATCTACTAGAATGAAAAAAAAGTACATGTGTAATAAATAATACAACTAGGAACATATTGGAATATTTTGGTGTTTTTAAATTATTCAAATGTTTTTGTATTTTTGGAATATTTTAGGTAAGATAATTACATAAGTGCATAATGTTCATTATGTTTTTGAGAGGTTTCCCTTTAAGTGTGGCTAGGAAGTATATGTCTTTACCCATTTTTTCTATATCTATGAATGGCCCCAACCAATTTGGTTTTAATTTTTCCTTTTTATCTTTTTATGCATTGGTATTATTTTAATTTTATTTTAATACCAAGTCACCCACAATAAATTTTCATGGATTAACCTTTTTATTATATATTTTCTTGACATGAACATGGTAAACTCGTAAGTGACCAATAGCTAGAGTACATTTTTCATTCAATTATTCCAACTGATGTAACCATTTTTCATGATACTCACAATCATTTATAATATCCTTGAGATAGACACACAAGAATGGGATTTCCAATTCAATTGGTAAAAATTTATCTATTCCATAAACCAAGGAATAACATGTGGCTTGAGTAGGTGTATGAATACTAGTGTGTTATTCCCATAAAGAATATACCATATGCTAGTGCCAATTGGTACTATATCATTTAACTATTTTTCCAAGTATTTTTACAATAGTTTTGTTTGTTGTTTTTGCCTATCCATTAACCTATGTGTAATAAGGTGTAGAAAAAGTATGTTTGATTTTGTATTTGTTGTAAAATCATTTCAATATTTTATTTTAAAATGATGATCTATTATCAATAAAAATAGTTGGGGGTATGCCAAAATGGGAAACAATATTGGTCATAAAAAACTTGAATATGTCATTCCATGTGGTAAACTTGAGTGAAATTGCATCCACCCACTTTTTAAGATATTATGTAGCTATAGTCATGAATTTATGTCCACCAACAAACATGTGATCTATTTTAATAATCAAATTGAATCCCCATAAGGAGAAAGGCCATGATAAGATAATCAGTTGTAACTCATGAGATGGAACATAGTTTAGATTGCTATATTTTATTTTAAACATAATTTATTGTGTTCAATATATTCTTCTTTCATTGTAGGCCAATAATAACCTTTTCATAATATTTTTTTTTTAAGAGTGTGGTTCATTCCTCATCTTTGCTTACACACAAAATTAATTATCCATTGAACCCTCACTTAAATAAATCATTGATGATAATAACATAACAAATTGCCTCTTGGTGTAGATCTATCATTTTGTCTGAAATGATCTAGAATGTAAGCTTGGTATAAGAAATTATAGATGTCGTTATACCATTTCATATTTGTATAGGTGCAAGTAACAAGGAATACTACTAAAGCATTCACTTTATCTGGATTAATAGAAGGTTGTAATATCTGCCATATGGTAAAGTTTATGTAGTCATTAGAGATATCAAAAGGAATTAGTGATGTTTCACTAACCTTTACATATACATGGTAGTTATCTTTACATGGAATATTTTAGATAGAAAATGTTTCAAATGTTTCTTTCAATCTATCCACCATTTATTTATAGGGAATATCTTCTCTGGTTTGGTAATGATTGGTATTTATATTGGCAATCTACTGAAATTTTTCAAAAACATGAATTCCCTTGATATAATTTTTTTGTGATATGGATAATCCAATTATCAAGGCCTCATATTTTTCTATATTATTAGTGAAGGAAAAATCTAATCTATAAGAAAATGGCATGTATTCTCCCTTTGGGGTGAAAAACATGATACTAACGCCTACACCTATCATAAATTTGGATATATTGAAGAACATTTTCCATTTATATGAAGATATATTATATGTTTTGAACTCATCAAAGAAGGCTTCAATAATTGGAAAAGGATTGGGTAATGGAGTTGTAGCTAATTGGTAGGCTACAACATGGGCTTTTACTTAATTTTTAGATATAAATTTGAGATCAAAATAGATTACTTGCATCACCCAATTATCTATGTGGCCCATTAGGTGGGTTTTGTTCATGAGAAACTTTAAGGGATCCTATTTAATTATAATGTGGATCTGATTATAATGCAAGTAGTGTCATAAATTTTTTGTAGCAAATACTAGTGAGAAATAATTTCTCCATGGTGGTATATTTGCATTCGTAATCAACTATGTGGCCAATAATATATTAAATTACATGTTTTTTATGATAATTATCATATTGTTATAATGGTCCCATAGGGCCTCATGGGTGGTTAATATATAAATTGATAATTCCCTATCTAGGATATGAGGCATGAACACTAGTGGGTTTGCTAAATATTCATTCATTTTATTAAATTTTGCTAAAAATGTCATCCTATATAAATTTGTGTCCTTTTTTATAAAATACATGAAAATAATTGTTTTATCAACCAACTAAGCAATGAAATGTTGAATAGCCTAAACTATGTCTTTAAAGCATTGAAACTATTTTAAGTTTGTTGGTAGTGGTATCTCAATAATATATTTTATCTTTTTTTGGATCAACCTTGATGCCTCATTGAGAAATGATGTACCCTTATGGATAAACCTTGATCAACCTATATGTTTTAGTGTAGTAGAAGTAGGTATATGTTGGATTCTTCTTGTGTCTTTATAAAATAAGGTTTATAGTGAGTTCTTATTTTACAATCACATTTTTTTATGAAAACCCCAAGCCTTATCGATTTTGATTATTTGAAGTTAGAATAGGTTGTGTTATACCTTATTCATTATTTCCTTATCCTTGTCATTTTTATCCATATTTAACAAAATATCAAGAGCCAAAATTAAAATCATAGGATTGTGTTGTAAAAATATTCATTATTTATATCATTGCACAATGATTGAAGGCATATGTGTCCATTGGGAATGTATAGATAAACCCTTGGTCACTAAATTTTAAACATGCATATAAAGTGGAAGGAACTAAAAATATTTAATGTATCTAAGAACATCCCAAAATTATGTTGTAATTTAATTCATTTGGCATAACGTGGCATAAAGTAGGTAATGAGACAATTCAAAATCATTATCACAATTCAAGACAAAATACACAATAAGATACATTCTCTTTTCCCCTTGATTGTATAGTATTTTATTATATTTATTACACATGGTTAAATATGTAAATTCCCATTATTTTTTACATATTTCAAATTTTTAATATCATCATATTTCATTCAAACAATTTTATTTCTTTAGTGTATTTATTAATTGAGCCCATTATCATAAAACAAAGACCTCAAATGGTTGGATGAATACCTAATATATCCTAAGGAACTCCCAATGAGTCATATTGAGCTTCAATGACACTATAATACAAGACTCATCAACATAAAATTATAAGCTATTAACTCTCCCAAATGTACTTAGGTTAGAAGTATAAGCAAAATAAAAGTGAATAAATTGTATATGAAATTATATGAATGAAATATGACTCTTATATATATTGACCCAATACCCAAAACTGACCCTAAACACTAAGACAATTGTATCAATCTAATTTATACAATTTAAATAAGTTTATTAACATAAAATGGTATTTATTAGACCCATATATCATAGATTTTATAAGATAGGCTTAGCTTTGTATCGATTTGGTTGATAAATAACAAGAAGGGTGAAGGAACCAAATAGATGGTATTGGCCAGGTTGATACTATAAGATATATGTAAGCTATAAAATATAGATAAAGGACATGCATTAGAGGTAAATGGATAGACACTTAGAGTAGGTCAAACTAATATTAACAATGGTGTAATCAGGACACAATAAAAACATATCTTAAAGAGCACCATAATCCTTACCCACCCCAATTCTAGTGCATCCTTTAGGGCATATACTTATGTAGATTCATGAATTGAATATTCACTATAAGAGAATGCATCAATAAATGATAAAGTGAAAAATATTATGTATTACACATAAGTTTCTCCTATATGGTTAATATGCAATAAATGTAGGCACAAACAATAGTATCACCCAATGTGGACAACGTACTGAGTATGTGCACAAGTGAAACATGTTTCTAATGAGTAATATATCATCAATGAAGCACCAAAATAGTATTTCCAAATAAATCCATAGTAGTAACCATGGCAACATAGTAAAATAATCATATAAATGTGCAAAAAATACTATGCATGATATAGATCATGGAACTGATAATATATTAATTAAAAGTAATAATAGAAAGTAGGGATAACTAAAAAATCATTAAGTAATCATGCCACACTCAGAGTAAACAAGATAAATAGATAAATCAATATCACACCAAGCAAGTAATCACAAACATGTGATGCAAAGTATATAATGAAATAAAGTAGCATATATCAATCATAGGAAATATAAGAGAGGAATTCCAAGAAACAACATGAAAAAAATACATCACTTGGAGGTAAAAAAAAGAGAGACACACCAAATAATAATCATACAAATGAAACACATTAATGAATTTAGAATCAAGGCTATTGTAGAAGAATAAAAACTCTCGCATAACTAATAACAATGAAACTTAAACAAATATAACATGAACACAAACATATATAGAATCACTAAAAATGCAAGAGATATGATATATCAATATATTTAATCACATGAAAGCTCAATATGTTAAAGGAAACTAGGAAAGTTATAATTTGAATTGTTGTTAAGAGATACCATCTAGGATGCCCTCAGAGTGAGAATGAAAGATGCCCCAACCAATTATGAATCCATGATCAATTGTAAACTTATATGCTATGAATATAACTCAATAATAATATTATTAGAATGCTTATAATCCTTAAAATATATATAAATATGAGGATAGATATTGAAACACATTGCTCATATGCAACAGACAAGGTAAATAAACAAATATTAGAAGGGAAAGTAAACTAATACAATAGGAAAAATAGAGAGTTCTTAATCTATAAAAGAAGTGATAAGTTAGAGAATATAACCAATTATGTTATAAGGTTTGGAATAATTTATTTATGATACATGAGTTGAATTGCATGACCTAGTATTATCATGAATAGGGGATGAAATCAACTATCTGTCACCATCAAATTTATAATTGATAGATCATGTACATTGATATGCATCATTGATTTGAAATTTTCTAAAAAACATAATATGTGGTACATGTTCCTTTATTTATTTAGTGTGTGCATTTAAGGCATACTATGTGAGAATTACACCTTTATTGGGATCGATTTATCTCATTGAATTTGATGCAACCTACTTTTAGCCAATAATTCAAATATATTTTATGGTTTAATTTGACCTTAGATTGTAATTTTTAATATGTTGTATACATTTGAATTATTTTATATTTATATTTATGTCAAAATGTTAAGTATTGATGCACATTACAAAGTATTACTTTCATTTGGTATATCCATGGTCAACCAAGAAAATAATTGTATGATCCAATAGTGAGCATCACATAAAATAGAGTTTGGATTATCTTTGGTACCCCTTCAATAGGTAAAATAACATAATAAAGGGTTCCTTTGTAATACCATAATATTATGTGATAATCATATAAGTATAGACCAAGTTGTCCAAGCTAAGTCTAAGGTTATATACAAAAAATTTGATGCATATATTCAAATTCGAATCATTGTCAACCATTATGCCATCTATTAATGTGTGTATATTTTCTTTAGTAAACACAAAAGTTATATGTGGATTTTTTACTATTGAATCAATTTCTCCAATAAAATATTCAATTGGATAGTGTCTATATTCCATACCTACATTGTTGCACTTTTTTTTTCCTCATATATGGACTTTACTATGATTAGTTGATTTCTCCTTGTAAGTTGATGTTTCAGATGTCATGGTTGAAGGGTATCATTTAATTTAATTATACCATTATGAATTAAATATTTAATATTGTATTTCAAAGTGTCACATCTATTTTTAAAGTGTCCTTTAAGTCAATGAAAATTAAAATACTCATTGGAATTAAATTATTTAGGTAATGGTCTTGAAATATAAAATTCCCTTCTTAGAGGCAAAGTAATCATGTTACATTTAAATAATGTATTCAAGATATTCCAAGTTTTTTCTCTTAAACTTGTAAATTTTATGAGCTCCTTTCAAGGTAACACAAGATTATTGTATGGTTTCTCTATATAATTAGCCATTTTTGTATAAACATTATTATTAAAGGTCTCATGGTCATTTTTTTTTACATTGAGAATTGGTTTGTTTATATTTTTTTGTTGAATTTGAAACACATATCTCATATGTTAGCATTTTTTTACATAGAGACTTGGTTTGTTTATATTTTTTGTAGAATTTGAAATATATATCTTATATGTTAGCATTTTTATCTCTAAGATCTTGATCTCAAATTTTCTAATTACATTTAAAAGTTCATCAAAATATTGGTAAGCACTTAAATCTTATATGTCTTTTATAGTTAATCATATACTATTGGTAAACATTATTTAAAGTTTGTTATCTGATGGTTGATAATTCATCTTAGTTACCATGATCTTGAATCTAAGTACATAATCATATATGGTTTCATTGGATTATTTTATAATTTGAGTCAATTATATAAGTGTAACCTTTTGAGAAATATTGATAGTAAAATGTGTTATGAAATCATCCACTAGAGGTGTAAATGAGTATTTGGAATCACATATTGAGGAATTAAACCAATCAAGTGCATAGTCCCTTAGGTTTACTGGAAATAAATTAGTTAATATTTTAGCATGACGAGTAATGTCTAATAAAAAAAAAATTGTCTAATATAGTCTCATTAGACAATTTTTTTTTGTAATAATAAAACCAATCAGAAAAGTATAAGGAAATACATGATGAGAAAAAGGATTTGAAAGTGTTTCATGAGAAAAGATGATATTACTTGGATTATGAGACACTTAAAATTTCAATCTAATTTATTGTTGCATATATTTTAAATATTGCATCAAAATGACTATTTTAGAAGTTTGGAATGGAATGGAAGTGGTAGAATAGTTTGGAATATAACAAATCAAAGGGGCATTAGTAACACTAAGAGAAATTTTAGATATCATAAAAGATTAGATTGCAGGAATAGTTGACACAATTTAAGAAGTTTGAATATCTTGAGAAAGCATTACAAAAATTTAAACACTTGGAGGCATGAAAGTGTGAAAAGGAGGAAACTAGTTGGAAACATTAGGCACCATATAATGTTGTTAAGAAGGAATGGTAGGAAAATGGAAAACATGCATAGGGTTAAGAGGAACTTCTGAAGTAAACCATGAGAACGGAGATTTTGAAAAGAAATTTTTTTCAATATATTCATAAATAAGGATATATCAATAGGAATTTTCATAGAATATGTCTTAATATAATCCATGGGGTCATCTTGAGTTTTATTTTCTAATTCAACTTCATATTAATAATCATTTCAAGTCCAATAGTCATTTGAATGGGTTTTAAAATTCACATAATTATAAACATAGGCATTCAAAGAAGAAGGATTCATCGCTACATGAAAAAATCATCTACATCTACATCAAGTTATACAAGGAATCAACATTTTTTAATTTACTTATAAATCCAATTTCATATTACTAGATTACTTTATTTGAGGATAACACATTTTAACTTACTAATTTATTATTCCATATCAATAATTTGCATTCAATAATCGTGAGTTATTATATAAAGGTAAAAAAAACACAAAACATTCATACCATTTGCATATTCATTAGAACTTACTGTGTTAAAAATTAGTTTCCATAGTTTATCATCAATGGTTTTATTTTTAAGAGTAAAGTGGATTTTTTTTAAAGGGACTCTATCCTTATATACAAAATCCACATTTTAAGATAAAAGAACTAAAATGATCAAAAAAGGACTACACAACAAAACAAAAACAAACCAAAGTATGGGCCATATCCAACTCACAATAACATCACATCCAAGACAACACATGCCAACAATAGATAGACCTCCCAAACATTAAGTAAATGATATATCTTTCCCTCCGATATATACACTCTAATTATCCAAAATTTATTTCAAAGTTTTTTCCATATTGGTCAACTCTTGATCTCTACCCTTGGATATTTATTTTCCTCTTTTGGGATTCTTACTCATGCCTTCACCTTCATAATTATTTTTTTAATAGCTAAATAAGTACCCCCATACTATAAATATAATTACTAAGTATGACCTATGACCCACTAGACATTTGAGATTATGTTTGAGAGATAAGTTCTCCTTTTCTAATATGCTAACTCTTTCTTCCAGACCTCTCACTTGGCTATTCAAATCATGTAATTCTTGTTTGTTATTGTCCACTTCTTTAGTGCCCAAGCCTTTTCATGGAATCTTTGATCAAACATTGATCCATTTAAAACCATCTAAGGAAAGCTTTGTTTAACTCTATTTCCTCCCACATAAGTTTAAGATTATTATGCTCCTTGATAACAACATTTTCCATAGATTTTCTTTTGTTATTGGCATGTTCTTTTTCTTTGTTGATGGTGAGGGTTTCCTGAGTCTTCAAAAGGTTAAGATGCACAATGCCTCTTATAACCCATATTTTATATCCCTATTGTTTCCATCCTTAGTACTTGATGCTTTGTCTATTGAGGTTTTATCTTGTCCATCCCCCTCCTCCCTCTAAGTAGGCTTATTTGTCCTTGATCTTTTAAGCTACTTATTAGGTTCATTGATGTTACAGTGCTTTATAACTTCCATACAAGGTATATGGTTTGGTCTCATCTTCTTATAAATATTATCTTCAATATCATAATAATATTCACAATCAATATATTATACCTCATTATAAATAGGATTGAAACTTATAGACATTGTATATAAAGAATTAAGATAGACCTAAAACATATCCTACCTAATAGATTCAGACTCATATAAGATAAATAAACTAAAACTCATTAGATTCTTAGTTATGTTAGGGCATGATCAATTGGATATGATAAACCTAGCTATAGGAACTTGTATCAAAAAACATCAATGGAGAGGGTTCAAAATCTTCTAGGCAATCAATATAATGCAATAACCCTAACTAGGTCTCTGAAATTAATCTAATGTAGTGTTATAAAAGCTTGAAACATAAATAAGGGGGATGGCTAAAATAACACTAAAAATGGTAAGGAACCATGGTAGAAAAATGAATGCCTATGTTACCTGGGGTGTAAAATGGCAAGTTTTAATAACCTTATAGCCACACTAATTTTAAATGTAGAGGAGATTTAGAAAAGGTTTTATACATTAAAAACTATTAATTATGAAATATCCATCTACTAAATGAAAGATCTAAGGTTAGAAATACTCATTTTGAATAGAAATTATCAATCCTTAAACTCTCCCTTAACCAATGATGTTTTTCAAGAGGTTTTTTTGGTTATAAGGATCACAATGGTTGAAATAAGTGCTAGGCTAGAGGACTTATTCTATTTGCATCTAAAACACCACAAGATAAAGGTAGAATACAAGTCAGTAGTCAAAATGAGTCAATAGGTTCTTTGGTTATGTTAGTTATTTATAGATTTTATATTCATGTAAGATTTTTATACTATACTTTGGTGTGATAACCAAAGTACAAATCACATTTCTTGCAACCTTGTTAAGCACTAGCAAACCAAACATATCGGTATTCACATGCACTTCAATCATTAGCACATTCAAGATGGAGATATTTTGTTAGAGTATAATCCAACTCAATAATAGGTCACCAACATCTTTATGAAGCCTTTTACATTTCCTCATTACCTTGAATTGTGTGTCATACTTGGAGTTTTAGAAGTTCTCCTTGGGGGTGTTCGTGAGGACATCTTCATTCTTCATTTTTCATGGATATATTGTACATGAGTAGTTGATCAGGCCTTGTTGTTGGGACTCATATTATGGATATGTCACTTTATTTTTAGCTATTTTTATCCCCTAACTTCATTTGATGGGTGTGTTAGAGTAGGTTATTTATGTTATCTTATTTTTCCTAGGTGTTTGATTTGTTTTAAGCATTGTTTAGGTTTTCCCACCCACTTAGATGTGCATATTAAATATTTGAATATAGTTATTTTCTATCCCTAGGTTATCTCTTATGTTCTTATGACTATAATTAATCTTCCTTGCCTATATATGCAAGGCACTCTCATTGTACTTGATAAGTTTCTAGATATATTATATGATATTATTACTCTTTATTCTGCATATCAATTTGTTACATTCAACTCCTTCATTTGATGTTTTTTTCTATTAACACTTTATATTTTTGTGATTTAGAACTATCTATTTTCCATTCCTTTTAGTCCATCTAAGTATAATACATCTTCATGTACTCTACTCAACAACTTTTTGATTGTGTTTTCTTAGATTCCCAAGATGAAATCTACTTTATATGTCTTTTCACATCAATTCAATAATATTTAATTCTACCATGTATTCTATCACATTATTTTAAGGGTTTGGTATCCTTACTAGGCATTCTAGATCTATAGCACAGTGTTCAATCTTCCTAAGTTTTGAATGAATATACTTATAAGTGTCTTGGTAGTGTGATAGTAGAGCAGAAACACTTAAAAATTCTCCTTTTGGATTTTGAGGCTCTAATTTTGTAAAAAAAAATTGTATTTTAATTTTTAATCATTTAGCTCTGACCACTTGGGGTAACTCCATTTTTTCTTCTTCATGAGGTAGGATTTTGCATAGGGTATACTTTATTTGCAAGAAAATTTAAGCAAATTATCATTATCATGAGGGCTACATAGTTTATATGGAGGGTAGGTTGCCTTTTTTAAAATTTACTAATGTAGTCATTGAATGTGTCAAGTAAACCATTATTTTTAACCTCATTTAATGATTTTGATTGTTCCCATCTAACTTCCTTTCCTTTTTGGGTTTCAATTGTTCTAGTTACTTCTTCATTTTTTGTTTTTTGTTTCTTTTTCATCATTATCTTGACATTATCCTTTTTTTAGTTTTTTTTCCCTTTCTAGCCATATTTTATGTTTTGCACTAATCACCCATTTATTCTAAACATAGTTATTCATTTTATTAAACTAATCCATGAATTTATCCTTGTGCAAAAAATAAATGTATCTTCACTTTTATTCAATGAGTGTTGTCCACCACTCTTCACTCCCCCTTTTTGCTAATCCATTATTTATTTATTTTGAGTCTTAATTGTCATAATGCTCTTTTAAATCCTATATTCTTTTTTGTTTGGGGTATTTTTATTTCTACTTTTTATTTTTTCAAAATTGTTTTCTATTAATTTTATAAAAGTAATCAATTTTTTATATTTATTTCCAAAAAAGTTTTTATATTTTTCTATTTTTTCCATCACCTCTCATTTTTTTAAGATTTATTTTTCACTGCATTTCACCATGTTAATTGTGGTGTGCAATTTTAACCATGCACCATTTACATATCATTTATGTAACATTCATGAAAGCGTTCTTAATATTATCACTCTAGAATCTATAATTTATTTAATTTCATAGGGTCTTATCCATTCTTATTTTTTATTTTCTTGA
This sequence comes from Torreya grandis, assembly GCA_037957365.1. Classification (NCBI taxonomy): domain Eukaryota; kingdom Viridiplantae; phylum Streptophyta; class Pinopsida; order Cupressales; family Taxaceae; genus Torreya; species Torreya grandis. The sequence goes on along the minus strand of JARHVA010003188.1, from coordinate 1,880,656 downwards.
TTTTTTATACTTATTATCATATAGTAATACTGTGTCTTGTATATTGATTTATTTTTTATTAATTTATAGTCATGCTAATATTTTTGTCTTCTCTTCTCTTGCATTTGATTATAAGCAACTGTCAATATTTTTTCATCTACTTTTTCTAATTCCACAAGTCTTTCTTTTGACAAATACTTTTCATTCATTTTAAATGTAATTTTTAATATTATGCTTGGTAATTTTTACTCAATGGGCACTACAGATTCAAATTCATAAACTAATTGAAATGGACAGTCCTTGGTTAGTTATTTATAGGTTATATGGTAAGCCCAAAGTCCAATGGTATTTTAGTATCCCAATATAATATCTCTTCATTACATACCCTAGTCAAAACTTTCTCCAAAACTTTTGTTAATGTCTCCACTATTATATTTGCTTATTGGTGATATGGAGTACTACAATAATGTTATATAAATAAGTGGTTTGGTAACTCCACTATTGTGTTATTTAAAAAATGTTTTTCTTCATCATTTGTAATACTAAGTGGGCATCTAAATCAAGTAATGATGTTCTCATATAAAAATTTGGTAGTGGTTTTTATTATACAGTCCTTTGTAGAAATTTCTTCCACCCATCTTCTTAGGTACTTTATGTTTGTTATTATGAATTGTGTGTTACTTCTCCATGCTACTAGTTTAATTGGTAAAATAAATTCAATGGCCTATTTATCAAATGGGGATAGTGTTAATTTTGATCGATGTGGAATTTCATCCCATCTATTAGGCTTCCATACCCTTTGGCATATATCATAATTTCATGCATGTATGTGTGCATTCTTAAATATAGTTGGCCACTATAACATCTAACATTATTTTATTAGTGATTACTTCTCCATAATTTTGGCCTCCTAGTATTACATCTTACATGTCCCTAATGATACATTTTATTTCATGCACAAATGCTACTCTCTATAAAACCTTATTTATTCCCTTCTTGTATAGGTTTCCCTCTATAAGTGTAAATGGAAAAGCTTATATTGGTAATATTTTGCATTATGTTTTTTTCATATTTTTCTAAAATTCCCTTGTTGATATGCATTTCACAATGCTTGCCATATCTTTTGTAATTGCCTCAATGCATAATAGATGACCTCTATGAAATTCATCCTCAATTGGCCCAATATTTTCTCCAGTTGTAATTCTTGTTAAATAGTATGGTTTATTATTTATCTAGTCAAGTTTTACCATAATCTTAAAATCAAACTCTTGAAATAACATCAGCTAACAACATATCATCCCCTATATTATAGGTCTATTTATTAAATATTTTAATGGATTATGGTCAGTGAATAATATGAATGGTGTAGTAAGCAAATAATGTAGATATTTTTTCACCACATACATCATTGTTATTGCCTCCATTTATATCACTGATTAATTTATTTAGGCATTTTCTATTTTTTGTCTTGAAAATGAAATAGGGTGATTAATATAACTATGTGGTTGTGCTATTATTACCGTTATGTATATAGAATGGTACTATCCAATCTAGAAAAAATAATATCAATGCATCAGTTATCTTGTTTTTTAATTCATAAATAAATTCTTAGGATGTGGTGTCTATGTGATTTATTTTTTATCTATTCTCTTCAAAAAATGGTCTATAGGGGTGCTAATTACCACATGGTTGTGCTAATTACTACATGGTTGTGCTAATTACCACATGGTTGTGCTAATTACCACATAGTTTTAAATGAACCTATTATTATACCTTGTGCATCCCAATATTGTCTTTAATTATTTTTGTTTCTTAGGGGTTAGCATATTTACAATTATTATAGTTTTTAAAAAATCTACCATGAGTCCCTCCCTACAAATAATGTGTCCTAACAGTGATATAATAGGAGTTGTGAAGGCATATTTCTTTAAGTTTAATGAGATGTTCATTTATCTACACCATTATAACATCAGCATTACTACCTATACATTATCCTTTAATAACTTGTATACCATTCAATCATATCAATATACCTCTAAAATTTTATGAATAAATTACTTATATGCATTTACAGTAACTCGGTTAAATATTTTCAGTGCATTCTTCAATCTAAACAACCCCCATTATGCTGAAAACATGGTTTTTAGGTAGTCTTATGATGATATTTTTCCCTAGTGATAGCTAGAGAATCCATTTTTAAATGAGTATACCTCTCTTCATGCCAGATTATATAGTATTTATTTAGTGAAAGGTATGGGGAATGGTTCATGTAGGCATTCCTTTTTTAGTTCTTTATAGTCAACACAAATCTGAATCTCACCTATTTTTTTATGTTTAATTAACATTAGAATTATCTGATCTATCTCTTCTACTAGTGTAATGATATCATCAACTAACATTTTATCTAATTTAATCTTAAATTTAGCTTTCACATTTGGGTTGAGCCAGTAAGGTCTCTTCCTTAATAGTTTTGTGTCTTTTTCCACCCGTCTTTGTATTCTTTTAACAACTCAATCATGTTCACTACTTCCTCCTTAGTCTAATAATGTCCTATCTTTTTTAATTTGGTATTTCCTTGTCTAATTTTCAAGGGTTTATCAAAAACTAAATTTTATCTTCCAAAGTTACAATTAATTGTCACTCTCCATATTTAATCTATATTTTTATATTATTTAGTTTATCCTCTTCATCGTTTGGTTCTTATTTATTTAATTTCCTATAGTATGCTTTATCTTTGATTTCTTCTTTATTAGTTCTATATTTTGTTCCTTTTATACTTGTCTAGTGATGGTCCCAGTTGGTTCACAATGTATGTATGTCTCATTATTATCTTTTATATTATTATCATTTTAAGCTAATGCTTTTTTGTATTGTTCAACATAAATATGAATGTTTTTACTCTTTGCAAGGCTTGAAATACTCTTGTATCAGAGTCCCCAAAATTGAATGTTATACAAAGTTTGTTTTGAGTTATTATTAATTATGAGTCCCTCTATGCATCTATTAATGCATATACCATGTCCTTAGATATGTTCTAAGGTTAAATTGAAAAAATTATGCCCAAAGTATTTTGTTGGTTTCATCTTTTTTTGGTCCATAATTTTTTTACATTTTAAAATACGTATCTTGGGGGTATGTGTGCTTGTACATTATGGAATTTCTTCAAAATGTCCTTCCTTAATGAACCTTATTTTTTAGTAAAATATAGAATGATTTGTAGTTTGAGATTTTGGTTTTTTTATTATTCCACCACCTTGTGGAACTAATAATCAATGTATCATCTATAACCTTCATTATTATATTTTATAATGGAAATACACTTTTCATTTATTCTAGATAGTCTTATGCATCTCCTATTATGCTAAATTTTGGTAATTTAATGTGTGAATCCCCTCTCTAAATGTGCTATGCTTTCCATATCCACAGTAGTGTATTTGTCTTTGCGGTAATCTCTTGTTCATTGGGTCATAATTTTTTCATTTGGAAAAAATTTCTTACCTTTGTTCTAGCTCTTCATATAGCTAGCGTTCAATGTCTTCTTTAGAGGCTATTTCTACCTCCTTTTTTCTAAAACTACTTATCCTTCATCTCTTAGCTCATAATCTTCATCAATACTTATTTTTTTCTTATTATGTAAATTTTCAAGAGTTCATCAAAATCTCTCTCCCCTTCATCTAGTCATAATTCTTCTAACAATGTGACCACCATTTGGTTTCTAATGGGAAAATTACTAGTTGATATCTTCCCTTTAAATTTGATCTCTTCCTCCTAGAATTAAAATGTTCCATTACAATCAACAAACCATTCTAAATCTAGGAATGTAGGGTATCCATTTTCATACACCTCAATGACTTAAGCATTAATCTTCCACTTTATACCCATAAAGTTAACATGTGCATTCTTAAATGTGATCTTGGTGTCCCATCAGCCACAACAATATCATATGTTGTCACATGCAACTAAAATTTTAATAGCACTTCCAAGTACTACATGGAAGGATGATTGTGTCTACCCCTAAGTATAGTAAGGTCTTCTTTACTTCCTGGTAATCAATTTTAACATCTAAGATGATTGTCATCTTTTTCCATTCCTTGTTGGTTTGGAATACATTATTTTTTATTTTGTTTTTTTATTATACCCTTCATACCTAATGCTCTCTCTTTATTGTTTTAATACTTTCAAGACTACATTAATTTTTCCAACAATCCTTGGTTCTTGACTAGTTTTAGCATTTATTTCAAGTTCTGAATTTTTTATTCATCAAAATAGTATTTATCCTATTTCTCTTGGACAATATTCTTAGTTTTGTCTACTATCCTCTCATTATCATATATGTTTGGGTAATATCCTTCACTATCCTCTTTTAATTCCTTCCCTGATCTAGTTACATTTTTATTTCATTTTCCAGTCTTGGATCCCCTTCGAGTGTTTACTGAAACTCATAGTTTGGAGTCCTCAATGAATATTCCTAGTTGTTTATTTTTAGTTTTCTCCATATGTTACTCCACCACTAATATGCATTCCATTATTTTATCTAAAATATATGTTATTTTATTAGAAAATTCTCTATCCTTTTTAATGTTAACATCCTCCTCTTCATGTCTTACTCTATTGCATATCCTTTTATCTCTAGATATATGGTACCTTATTCAAATGTTTAACTCATTTTTGTGATGGAGAACTTATGGGATCTTCTATTTTTGTACCTCTTTTTTTATAAATTTGTTTTACTTTAGGGCATGAAATGAGTTTTGGGTCCCTTTCTCATGGAAAAACCCACATTCTACATATAGTTCATCCATACAATTCCTTGATATGTGCCTAAGTTTCCCAAAATTATAACAAGTCAAGGGAGGTCTCTCTTAGTTATACCTATGGTTGTACCCTTAATTGTATCATCTTCCCCTTTGATAGATTCCACTTTTTTCATGGCACCCTCCTCTAACCACCCTATCCTCCTCATTTATAGCCACATTGCTTGTTATTGTAATATTGGTTATGTGGGTTTTGTGGTTTGAAGTTTGACATTGTTGGGGGTTATGGAAATATAGTTTAAGGTGAGATATATTTATTTTACCATTATTATCAGTGGTGGTTTCATTTTTTGAGATATTATAGCTTGTCTTCTACTCATTACACTTATATCTTCTATCACATCATGATATAGGCAGGTATGATTTTAGTGTTATTCAACAAACCACATATGGTACAATGCATCACTCGATTCACTGATGTCACTATTTCCATCATAAGATATGAGTGTTGTGGATTTTGATCATACATCTAGCATATTTCATAGTATATGTTATCCCCATATATAAATTTTGGATAATTAGTGACATACCAACTTTTGTATGTGATGATCTAATAGCTACCACTCATTTTTCCATTACTTGATGTGGGAATCATTGTGACCAACACAACCCATTATTTTCTAGTTAGGGACCCACATTTTAAATTAAAAAATATGTCAAACACTCAATACCTCATGAAAATAATTATTTTCAATTTGGTTCCTTGGTCCAATAATTCTAAAATGTGTTAGCATTCATGATTTATTTTAAGTTGGATGTTTTCAAGTCAATTTGTGATTATAAAACTTATTTATGTGAGTTTTCATTATGTTTTGGCTTGTTTCAAACTATTTTAAGAAATGCTTAGGTTAAAAATTATAAGGCTTTATAATGGTCTGATTATTATTCTTTTACACTTTTTTGGCTCTTTACTTAGTCAATTTTTTGAATTTTCATGTTGTTAACTTTCATCCTATCATAAGCATTCATTCTCAATTGCATCAGTTCCACTTCATAGGTTTTTATAACTTTCAGACATGGCACATTATTCATGCTTCTTCACATTCAGCTCGTGCTTAGCACTTATCATCGATTCATGTACACACATGATTGCAACATATCACATATTTTTAAAGGTAGGTTGCCTCAATAGTGATACACATCATGTTTTTGTGACTTTATACCCCTTTGTAGTATTTTTACAAATTGTAAGATTAAAAGCTAATCATAGTTTTCCAAATGGTGCTTTTTTTTCCTCTCACACCTTGTAACATATCAAATGGTGCATTTCCATGCTATCACAACATATTAAAACCATTCATAATATATCAAATGGTGCATTTCCATGTTATCACACTTCAAATTAAAAAAATAAAAGTTTACATAGCCTAAGGACTATGAGGTTATGAATCAAATAATGGATGTCACTTATCCTCACCATAAGCATTCATAGAGAAAAGGGGTTGTGTGTTTAAAGCTCAAAACCAAGGTTGTGTCTATGTGAAATGATGTTGTTTGGTGAGGACATAAAGAATAAATATATGTAAGTGCCCAGTTGGTAGACACTAAGCCCATGAGCATGAGATCAAAATTAAAAGTCATCACTGCCTCTCAAACTATTAATTCCCTAGGTTGATAGTATTTCAGGTAGTGATTCATAGCTAACACTTTGTGAATTCCACCTAGAATATAATGAAGTAAAGGGGGGTTAAGTCCCTATGTCATATTCGAAAAGGAGTGGTTATATAGCCTTAAAGCCTTTGTCCAGATTTGAAAATCATCATGAAAATGTTCATTAGGCTAGTTAGCATAGAGTGGATCTCACCCAATGATGGGGTGTTTTAGCATATATTCCCCAAGAGGACAATGGGCTAAAATTAGATTGAATTATAATGATATCTCTGTTAAAAAATATAAAAGGGCTCCTATTTGGTCAAATTTTATGATTTGGTGCAAAGTGGGCCCCACCCTTTCCTTCTCATCATGTTACTTTTATCTATTTTGTAACCACTTTAGTTGTAACAAACTCTATTGTCATAGTTTTAAATGTAATTTTACTCTCTTAGAGGAAGTATCATTTCATGTTCTATATAAACAACCTTTGAAAGCATTATAAAGGGTCATTTTTCTAGCTTATGGGTTGAACTACGTTGGTAGTTGGCTTTCTTACTCATTTTCTACCCAAAGAAGGGAGATTTTAACAGAAAGAAAATACATAACTTTGAAATTTTTTGGAATGTTCATGAATGTTTCTTTATCTAATTTGTTTTTATTATTCTCAAATTCATATTAACGATGAGTGTTTTGAGATTTATGTGATAATCTACATGTTTTATTATGAGTAGATTATAATGTGCAATCTAACTATTCAAGTTGTCTTGAATAGTTAATCTATTATCCATTTTTGCTATACTTATATATGTTGTTTCTATTTTGTATAATGATTTAGGATAGGCCAGAGGAATGTTAATTTATATTGTGTGGTGCAAGTCAAAATTTTATTCACAATTCAAATTGAAATGAATAAATCATTAGAATAAATAAGCCAAGATATGGTTGTTCACTTCACATTTAAGATTTCCATTCATATTCCTACGAGACTCTTGAGTTATTCACTACAAGATAAAAGCATTCCTACAACCACTCCTATGAATAAGAAAATATTATGTATAATAATATTAAATCCCCCTTAATCTATAGGGGTTGTTGTAATCCCTTGCATTCTTCTAAAATTTCAAAATTTTCTCATCCAAGCATTTTTGTTAGGATGTTTGATGGTTGCTCTATTGTAGGGTAATGTTGTAGCTTGACACTTCCATATTTCACATAGTACTACATCAAATGAAATTTGGTATTTTTATGTTTGGTATAGTCATGAAAGACTTGATTCTTTTTCATTTAAATTATGGAAGTGTTATCAACCATGAGAAGTGTTGATAAAACATGTTGTTCCTACAAATATGAGAGAAAACTTATGATCCACAAAATATATTTGGTTGCCTCTAAAGTGGCCATACACTCTACTTTTACTAAATTATTATTGTCATTCATTATTTCTTATATTTCTAACTAATAATTATTATTCCCAAGTTCATCATAAAACCCATGGTGCATTTCCCATCTTCATGATCATCAACATAGTCTGAATCTAAATATCCAATAACTTTGAAGTCTCCTACCCTAGATTATTTGATCCCAACATTTTTTGTTCATTTAAAATATATAAGGACTCTTTTTACTACTACCCAATGATTTTATCTAGGATGTTTCATGAATATTGAAAGAACACCAGTAATAAAGGATATATTTGTTCTTATTGTGGTCACATAAATCAAACTTTTAATGAGTTGCCTATATTTGTGGCATTGACCAAATCTGTTGTATCTTCTAATGTCAATTTTAGATTCTACTACATGGGAATGCTAGGAGGATTACAATATTCTATTTTAAACTTTCTTAGAATGTCAATAATGTACTTCTATTGTGTGATGAACATATGCTCTCATTTTTTAATTAATTAAATACCTAAATAGTAAAGAAGATAACCCAAATTAGTCATTTTAAAGATATTCATCAACTATGATTTGAAATTTGTAGTGTACTATTGATTATTCCATATGATGAGTAAATCATCAACATACAGCACCACAAATATAATTATTTTGATGAAAAGAGTAGCATATTTAAACTCAAAATGTTTCAATTTCATGTTCATGAGGTGCTCAGCTAGTTTATTATACCATGCTCGAGGAGCTTATTTCAAACTATAAAGTGATTTTTCAAGTTTGCACACCTTGTGCCCTTATCCATTTACTTTAAAACCAAAGGGTTGTGTTATGTACACTATTTCTTTGAGGTCCCCATTCAAAAATGTAGTTTTAAGGTCCATTTGGTGAACTTTCCATCCATTGTGAGCTACCAAACCTAACATGGTTTGAATGGTATTATATTTTATTATAAGTGTAAAGGTTTAATTGTAGTCAATTCCTTCCTTTAAATCATATCTCTTTGTGACAAGCCTATATTTATGCATTTAAAGTGATCCATCAACCTTGTATTTGTTGTAGTCGACCCACTTGTAGCCAATTTTTTTGCATCTGAACGGAGGATCAACCAATTTCCAAGTCCCATTTTTTTCTAATGCACTATACTCATATTTCATTACTTTTCTCCATGCTTCAAGCTTCTCATCTTGTTTGAAAGATGCTAGTTTTAAATCAAATGCAACATTAAGTTATTATTTTTGAGAATCATTAAAGGTGAAGTTATGAATATTATCTTGAATTTCTTTAAGGAAATTTTCTAATTATGATACAGATGCATGTACACTTCTATTGCATGTTTTCCCAACTTCTTTGGGTTTGACATTGTTTAATTTCTAGATGGACCACTTCGTAATCTTTTTATATGGTTTAAGTGATTCAATTTCATCTTCTAAATTTATTTCACTATATGTCCTTTATTCTTGTGTCCCTTGTTCATTATCTGATGAAGTTGAACTTTCTCCTTTAGGAGGAGTTTCATTCTCATGTATAGGAGACAATAAAGAATCAATTAATTCACAATTGCATGTCCCCCACTCACTATTTCAAACATCCAAATCACTCTCCTTGTAGACATCAAACTTTACTTATTTATCAATTCAACTCAATTATCAATCAATGTGGGTTTTGTTCTTTATAGTTTCACAAAAGAAAACTTCTCTTACAACAAGAAACTTCTTCTTTTTTTCATCATAGAGTTTGTATGCCTTAAGGGATTTATAATGTCTCAAATGGATGAATTTATAACTCTTATGGTCCAACTCATTCCTAATCTCTTTTTTAATTAATGCATAGAAAATGGATCTAAAAACATGAAGATTTTACACTAAAGGAAGATGACCACACCACATCTCATACAGAGTCTTGAATTGAAGGGTTTTTTTTTATGGTGATCTATTGCAAAGGTATGTTGTTGTTTTACTAATTTAGCCCAAAAGTGTAGATTTACCCCTTTGAAGTACAACATAACACAAACCATATCCATCATGGTCCTATTTATACTATTTATAACTATATTTTGTTGTGGAGTGTGAGGAATTTTGAGATGATGTTTGATCTAATTTTACTCAAGATAGGATTTAAACTTATTTGAAATGTATTCACCACCATTATTAGTCTTAAGTTTTTAAATATGGTTTTGAACTTCATTTTCAATCATCATTCTAGACTTTTTGAATTTATCGAATGCTTTTTATTTTTATTTAAGAAAGTATATCCAATTAATTATACTATAGTTATCAATGAACAACATGAAGTACTTATGACCACCAACTAGAAGAAATAGAAGAGAAAAAGAGTCTGAGTGAACTAGTTGCAAATTTATGTCAGCCACTGTGACTTTGAAAATAGTTTTATTATGTGTTTAGCCAAAATGTAAGCTTCACACTTTTCATTAAATTTTGAGGGAAAGGTAATCAAACTAGAAAAACCATTCTTTTGTAACACATAAATGTTATTATAGTGAGTATGCCTGAAATATCATGCCAAAACATGTTTGGATACATTCCATATTTAATAAGATGAGCATAATTCCTTGAAACTGATGGCTCACCCCTGAGTTTGAGATATTTTCCTTCCTCATATCTAGTCAAGATGATTACATTGTCATATTTTCTTCTGCTAGTGACATCACCATTGTCCAATAGGATGGAATGGCCTTGTTTCCAAATGAGCACAAGAGATAACAAGTTTCTCTTCAATTGAGGAAGGCATAGAACATTTTGGAATTTGAAATTTTAAGCCTTGGAATCTTGAGTCAAATTGTACCTCTTATTTATGGTTGTAGACTTGATCTATCTATAAGGAATACTAGATCATAAATTTATTCATAAAAATCCTCAAAGAAGTATTTTTAGAAATTCATATGTAGGGTGGCACCAGTATCAAAAACCCAAAAATCAATCCATGGTGAACTAACTGATCCATTATCTAATTCATCATATGAACTAAAAATCACACATTCATTGGTGAATTGAGCAGAGTTTGACTCTTTTTTTGTTTTTTGACTTCTCATATTTCCTATCACAAGTATGCTTCAATATTTATCTAATGGAGTCTTATGTTCATGGGTTTCATGACTTCTTTTTCTATCATTCCATTCGTATTAAATGCGTTCCTTGTCATTTTGATTTTTATTTTGATTTTGACCACATTTATTATCATTTTTATCAAAAATTTAAGCTTCACACTTTTCATTAAATTTTGAGGGAAAGGCAGGCAAACTAGCACAACCATTCTTTTGTAACACATAAATGTTGTTATAGTGAGTATGCCTAAAATATCATGCCAAAAAATGTTTGGATACATTACATATTCCATAGGATAAGAATAATTCTTTAAAACTAATGGATCACCCCTAATTTTGAGATATTTTCCTTCCTCATATCCAGTCAAGATGATTACATTGTCACATTTTCTTCTACTAGTGACATCACCATTATCCAATAGGATGGAATGGCCTTATTTCCAAATGAGCATAAGATATAATAATTTTATCTTCAATTAAGGAAGGCATAGAACATTTTTGAATTTGAATTTTAGAGACTTTGAACCTTGAGTCAAATTTTACCTCATATTTATGGTTGTAGACTTGATCTATCTACAAGGAATACTAGATCACAAATTTATTCATAAAAATACTTAAAGAAGTATTTTTATAAATTCATATGTAGGGTGCCACTAGTATCAAGAATGAAAACATCAAACCATGATGAACTGACTGATATATTGTCTACTTCATCATATGAACTAAAAATCACACATTCATTGGTGAACTGAGTAGAGTTTGACTCTTTTTTTGTTTTTTTTACTTCTCATTCTTATTACAAGTATAATTCAATATTTATCCCATGGAGTCCTACATTTACGGGTTTCATGACTTCCTTTTCTATCATGCCATTCATAGTAAAGGTGTTCTTTGTCGTTTTGATTTTGATTTTGATTTTGATTTTGATTTTGATTTTGATTTTGATTTTGATTTTGATTTTGATTTTGATTTTGATTTTGATTTTGATTTTGATTTTGATTTTGACCACCTTGATTATCATTTTTGGCATATTTTCCATTATTTTTATTCTTGTAATTACTATTGCCTTAAATTTTGAGGATGTTGAATTATTGGATATTTTGGAATAATTTCCATTTATATAACACGCACTTTTTCCTATGGAATTGGTTTTCTTTCTAAAGGTCTTTTCTCTTTCTTGCCATCTTTTCAATGAATTGACCAAATGTAATAGTCTTCGATTTTTTGCTTGATTGTAGAGACTCTAAATAGATTGAATAGTTGGGAGAAAATATTTTTTGAATGTGGTCATATATATGTCAATTTTTTCACCTATGGCATCCACATCAGGGTTGATTTCATGTATTTTTGAAGATAATTGACTCACATCACCATCTTTCAACTCAAGGTTGAACAAATTCAACTGAATGAATTTCAACTTTGAATGGGAATCATATAGATCTTTTAATTTTTGAATTGCTTCTCATGGAATATTGCATCCCTTAATATGAAAAGACACATCTCCATCAACTAAGGTCCTCATAAAGGCCAATGTTTTTGGTTTTTCTACCTCCATGTCTTAATATATTTTGAATTCCCTTTTGGATATACTAGTTGTGTATCTCCATTGAAAATATCAAACCATATATCATTGAATATGAGTGTTTTTCCACTTGTCAAGACCATTCTAACCAGCTATCTTTATTGATCAATGTTGTGTCAATGATTGATTTGATTGGATCCATTGTTTGAGTTTTGAGTTTTGAGTTTATAAAAACCCAAAATTGGTTCCATATCACTACAAATGGTCACATTTTCTATATACTTCTAGACCAATATAATAAACCTCTTTATATAGCCACCCTTTCTATATACCCATCAATATATGGAATAAACTTGCCCTTTCTTTATAATCAGCATTATGTGAAATAGGCATTAAAGAACATGAGAGTGGAGTGGTATGTGTTACTTATGTGGCACATGAAAAGGATTTACCATGTCATTAATATTGGATTAACAAGAAAACCTCATGCTTGATGATATACTTAGTTTTTCTTGATTTTTGGATTTACATTTTTAGACAAAAGTAAATAGGTAAAAGAGTAGCTCTCCTTTAATTTATTTATAAAATTTGTTTATTTTTTACCAAATGTGCATACATTAGCTCATTCAAGGTAGTTAACTGCTTCAAATTTTTAAAAGCTTCAAAATATGAAAGAAAACACTTAAAAAATTAAAAATTAATTTTTTAAATGAAAAAGCTTAAAATAAAGTACCTCCTCTTTATATTTGAATTACGTGTAAAAAAAATACAATATTGGAATGAGAGTCTTCAAAAATAATATGGCCTCCTCAAAAAGAAATCCAATGTACCATATATAAAAAATTATCCTAAATGACTCCCATGCATCCAATGGAAGAACCATGCAGATCAAGAATAGGTCTTATTGTAGTTAGATGAAATCAAAAATAGTTGAAATAATGTTATAATCTACAAAAAATGTGCTTTAATAATAACACTTAGTCATGCACAACCAATATATCCTTGTAATATTTCCATATGAGAAAATTTGCAATTTAGGAAAAGAAAATAACAATTGAATATGTGTTTGAATGGCTCCACATAGTAAAACACCTTAGAATATAACCTCACACAATAATTAAATAGTCAAAACATCTCCTAATTAGTTGATACGTAGTCTGAAATAGTAAATATCGGTCCAAAGGCACCTTAAACTACATGTATCAACTAAATGTCCTCCTAGCAATAATAAATATGCCCTTGTTAGGTGATATGTAGCTCTAAAACACCAAAAGAAGAAAAAAAATGAACTGTATATATTAGAACACCTTAATTTAGAACTAATATGCCAATCTTCAAACAACTAATAATAAACAATTAAATAATGAATAAATAACATAAATCAATAAAAAACTAGCTCTAATACCAATGACAGACTATAGGAATGTCAATTTAAAATGTTTAATACAAGCCAAAATTATCTTCACAATTTGAATTCAAATGAACAAAGCATTATAATAAATAATCCAAAATATGGTCATTTTAGTGTAGGCTTTTTCCCACTATGTGGTTTTATCTACATGGTCTAATTAGTTTGCTTAGGTTAATAATAGGCCATTATGGAAAATGTACTTAAAGTCTTTTTCTAATTATAAGTTGAGTTAATTACCTTTTTTTATGACCTAATTCCTCACTATATAATGTTGGGGGATCAAACCAACAATAGATTACACGTGTGAAAGCAATAAATGCGGAAATAAATCAGATGGATAAGTAACTGAAATGATAAATAGCACAGAACAAGATATACAAGAAAACGCCCTGAAAACTTGTATTGAAACTCTTTACAATAGGAATACAATTTGAAGAAACTTCGTTCTTCCACACCTCTCTCAGATGCACACAAGATCTCTCACTAGATCTCTATTCCTCAAGAGCTCTCTCTCAAGTACACTCAAATCCAACAACCTGGATTGATGCAACTCTGTACTGTCCTTCAAACATTCACAATGTTCTACTCTTACAGTTCTACACTCATTCTACACACTACAATTCTAAGCTAAGAAGATCTTCCTACATATAGAAATAGGAAACTTGAGCATGCTCTTACAACAAACAGTTAAGCCTCTTGAACAAGGGCTCTAAAAATAATATTGCTAATAATAGAGACGCAAGCTTGAGTCCACGACTCAAACTTATCATGCAAACACTCGCTGCTGTCCACGGAAACAGATTTCTGGACACGCAGGTAACCGACGTCGGTTCCTGCCTATTTGCCTGTGACCGTCACTGGCCGACCTTACTGCCGATGTCGGCGCCTCTGCAACTGCTACTAACCAACGTCAATCGCTCCTAACCGACGTCGGCGTCTGTGTAGACCCGAACCTATTTAAGTATGCTCCTTGGTGAAGCTTTTAGCTCCACACCCTAACAATCTCCCACTTGGAGATAAACCAGCTGCACTAACCTGTACAGCATCATCTTCTAGCTCCTCCATCTTCAACTCAATCATGAAGACCAATAGAAGTTGAATGAAGATTCAACTTCTCCTTAGTAACTGGCTTTGTTAGCATATCAGCAAGATTCTTGTCTGTATGGATCTTCTCCAGCTTCAACTCACCATCTTCCAATACCTGCCGTATGAAGTGGTACCTTAGCTGTATGTGCTTGGTTCTAGAATGAAAGGCCGAGTTCTTGGCCAAATGGATTGCACTCTGACTGTCACTGTACAATCTGCAACTCCCATGCTCCCTTCCAAGCTCTTCCATGAACCGTGTCATCCATATCATCTCCTTGCTAGCTTCTGTAGCTGCAATATACTCTGCTTCTGTAGTTGACAAGGCTACAACCTTCTGTAACTTAGAAATCCAACTAACTGTCGTTCCACCTACAGTAAAAACATAACCTGTGGTGTTTCTCCTGCCATCCAAATCCCTTGCCATATCTGAATCTACATAGCCATGTAGAGAAGTATCTGAACCTCCATAGCACAAATGCTTGCTGCTGGTTCCTCTCAGATATCTAAGGATCCATTGAACCGCTTTCCAATGTTCCTTACCTGGATTGGCCATATACTTACTTACTACTCCCACTGCTTGGGCAATATCTGGTCTAGTACACACCATTGCATACATCAAACTCCCTACTGCGGAAGAATATGGAACCATACTCATGTACTCTACCTCATCATGTGAATTGGGACATTGTTCTTTGCTTAGCTTAAAATGTCCAGCCATAGGTGTACTTACTGGTTTTGCATCCTGCATATTAAACCTCTCCAACACCTTATTCACATAATCTTCTTGAGACAATATCAACCTGTGATTTTTCCTGTCTCTCCCAATGCTCATGCCAAGGATCTTCTTCGCTGCTCCCAAATCCTTCATAGCAAACATTTGAGCTAACTTCTCCTTAAGCTCAGAGATATCCTGCATGTGAGACCCTGCAACCAGCATGTCATCTACATACAACAATAGAATAATATATCTACCATTATCAAATCTCTTGAAATACACACAATGGTCTGATTGACACCTATTGTAGCCATGCTCAGTCATAAACCTGTCAAATTTCAAGTACCATTGCCTTGGAGCTTGCTTGAGGCCATACAAGCTTTTCTTTAACCTGCACACAAACTTCTCCTTACCCTTGACCTCGAAACCTTCTGGCTGTTCCATATAAATTTCCTCATCCAAATCTCCATGAAGAAACGATGTCTTAACATCTAGCTGCTCGAGATGCAAATCCTCAAAAGTAACCAAAGACAGTACAACCCTTATTGAAGTCATTTTAACAACTAGAGAAAAAATTTCACCAAAGTCAATACCTGGCTTTTGTGCAAATCCTTTTACCACTAATCTGGCCTTATATCGCATCTGTCCATCCTCACTTTCCTTCAACCTGTAGGTCCATCTGTTCTTCAGTGTTCTCTTACCAGCTGGCAATTCAACCAAATCCCATGTTTGGTTCTCTCTTAAGGACTCCATCTCCTCAACCATGCCACGCTCCCACTTACTCCTGGACTCCACCTGTAATGCTTCTTCAAAACTCTTTGGTTCTCCACCATCAGTTAGCAATAAATAATATAAGGAAGGAGAATATCTAATTGGAGGCTTACTTACCCTTTCAGACCTCCTGGTGGGTGTCTTGGACTTGTTTTCAACAATCTGTCCACCCAAATTTTCTGACAGTGACCGACCTCGGCCACCTGTAGACCTATCACTCGCCATCGTCGATTCTTCCTGACCGACCTCGGTGCCTGGTCTGTCGACGTCGGTCTCTGTATGACCGACATCGGTTTCTGTACTGCCGACGCCAGTTCCTAACCTGCTGATGTCAGTCTCTGTGTTTTCCTGCAAGTGATTATTTCTTTTTCCTACGAGCTCATTTTGGACCATAACTTCATCCAATTCACTATTGCTCTGCCCAGATTGATCCAGCTTCCTTATCTGATCACTGTACATCACTCTTTCATTGAAAACAACATCACGGCTCCTGATTACCTTGTTAGTTCCTAGATTCCAAAATCTGAAACCAAAATCATCTGAGCCATAGCCTATAAACGTGCACCTCATAGACTTAGGATCAAGCTTCTTTCTATTTTCCTTATCTATATGCACAAAGGCTTCACTACCAAAAACTTTGAGATATGAGAGATCTACCTTTTTACCTATCCATGCCTATTCTGGAATTCCACCATCCAGAGCTGTAGAGGGTCCTCTGTTAATCAGGTACACTGCGGTGTCAACTGCTTCTGCCCAAAACTCTAAGGGCAACCCTGCATGCAATCTCATACATCTTGCACGCTCCATGATAGTTCTGTTCATCTTTTTAGCAATACCATTCTGCTGAGGTGTCCTTAGAACCATCCTTTGCCTACGGATTCCTTGTGTATAACAATATAATTTGAACTTAAGACTGCAGAACTCACCGCCATTATCAGATCTCAGGCACTTTAACTTTCTGCCTGTTTCATTCTCAACCATAGCCTTCCAAAACTTAAAAGTCTAAAAAACATCAGATTTCTTTTTAATACAGTAGATCCATACCTTTCTTGTGGCGTCATCTATGAATGTAACATAGTACCGTGATCTGCCAATAGAGGCTACCTGAGCCGGTCCCCACACGTCTGTGTGAACAAGCTGTAACTTCTGCCTTTTCTTAGTAGACCCAGTCTTGAGAAAACTAACCCTTTTCTGTTTTCCAAATACACAGTGCTCACAAAACTCTAGATCCATACTTTTCAAATCTGAAAGCATACCTTTAGACTTAAGTATTGACATCCCCTTCTCACTCATGTGGCCAAGCCTTGAGTGCCACAATTTACAATCCACACCTGAAGTAGATAAAACTGAAGGAGATTTGTTAGTAACACAATTACACAAATAGAGAGTACCTTCTCTCTTACCTCTGGCCATAACTAGTGCACCCTTGGTCACCTTCCAAGAATCTGCTGTGAGAGTTACTATACAACCCTCATCACCTAGCTTACCTGCAGAAATCAAATTTCTCTTCAAACTAGGAACATGCATCACTTCTCTCAACACCCATGTGTTGCCATTCTGCATCTTCAGCTGCACTTTACCTTTGTCAGTAATCTTACAAGGCTCATCATCCCCTAAGTACACTATTCCAAAATCTCCATGGATATAGTCACTGAAATACTCTCTGTTAGGGGTAGCATGAAAAGATGCACCAGAATCTAATACCCAAGATTCTATGTTATTATACAAAGAGAAAATTAAAGCATCCTGTGCAATACCTGCAACCTTGGCTTCTTCCTTTCCTTCGTGCTGGTTGTCCTCCTTAGGCTTTGACCAACAATCTCTGCTTATGTGCCCCATCTTTCCACAATTCCAGCATTGTGGCTTCCTGCCATTCCTGGATTTGGATCTTCCTCTCACCTTAGACTTAGATCTTGATCTCCTCTTGCTCTTTTCTTTTTGCCTTCCCCTGCTCTCAAAATTTAAAGCGTTCCCAGATGTCTCTTCTATGCTTTTCCTGCGTATTTCCTCATTCAAGATAACACTAACCACATCCTCTACTTTCAAAATATTTGATGCAGATGCAGTATTAGAAACTGCCATTACTAAGCCATGCCAGCTTTCAGGCAAAGAACATAATATCAAAAGAGCTTTTATTTCATCTTCAAATACAATATTGACAGAACTTAACTGATTAACAATTCCATTGAAATCATTCAGATGAGTCGAAACAGATCCACCTTCATTCATATGCAAATTAAATAACTGCTTCATAAGATATACCTTATTTGAAGCTGAGGGTTTTTCATACATATTTGCTAACGTGGTCATCAACTCTACCATAGTTTTTGCCTGTGACAAATTAGATATCACAGTGGAGGCCAGACTCAGTCTTATAGACCCAAGAGCCTTTCTGTCAAGAACTTCCCATTCTTCATCCTCCATGTCCTTGGGCTTCTTTGCTATCCCACCTAACGGTAAGTAGAGATCTTTCTGATACAGATAGTCCTCTATCTGCATTCTCCAATGTTGGTAGTTCTTGCCATTAAACTTTTCCATTCTCAGCTTACTTTCTTCTGCCATTGCTTCTCCCACTCAAACAGAAATCCCTGTAGAAACCCTATGAGCAACCTGTAATCTGTAACCTGTAACCTGTAACCAAGGCTCTGATACCACTTGTTGGGGGATCAAACCAACAATAGATTACACTTGTGAATGAAATAAATGCGGAAATAAATCAGATAGATAAGTAACTGAAATGATAAATAGCACAGAGCAAGATATACAAGAAAACACCCTGAAAACTTGTATTGAAACTCTTTACAATAGGAATACAATTTGAAGAAACTTCATTCTTCCACACCTCTCTCAGATGCACACAAGATCTCTCACTAGATCTCTATTCCTCAAGAGCTCTCTCTCAAGTACACTCAAATCCAACAACCTGGATTGATGCAACTCTGTACTGTCCTTCAAACATTCACAATGTTCTACTCTTACAGTTCTACACTCATTCTACACACTACAATTCTAAGCTAAGAAGATCTTCCTACATATAGAAATAGGAAACTTGAGCATGCTCTTACAACAAATAGTTAAGCCTCTTGAACAAGGGCTCTAAAAATAATATTGCTAATAATAGAGACGCAAGCTTGAGTCCACGACTCAAACTTATCATGCAAACACTCGCTGCTGTCCACGGAAATAGATTTCTGGACACGCAGGTAACCGACGTCGGTTCCTTCCTGTTCGCCTGTGACCATCGCCGGCTGACCTTACTGCCGATGTCGGCGCCTCTGCAACTGCTACTAACCGATGTCAGTCACTCCTGACCGACACCGGCGTCTGTGTAGACCCGAACCTATTTAAGTATGCTCCTTGGTGAAGCTTTTAGCTCCACACCCTAACATATAATGTATCTTATTATGTATTTTTTTGGCCAATTAATGTTAATGCAAATTTTATTATGAAGATAAGTTTCTTCCTCTTTGAGTTGTTCTTCAAATTTCACTACTCCATATAGATTCAACCTCATGTATTTGACCCTATTCAGTTGATCTGTAATTATGGCCCACTCTAACATGGTATCAAATCTAAAATAGTAGATGAATCTATTGATTCTATTGTGAGATCTTGCATTCTTGATTGTTTTAAATTTTCATTTATTTTAATTTTTAAGATTTGGTGGGGTTTCTCATAAATCCATACAAATATACATAACTAGAGGCTCTAAGTTAAAAATAGATAGTGTCATTAGATTTAGAAGGTGTAAAAACCCTAAGAATGACTGTAAAAATGACCTAGTTTCATGATAGTCCATTTTAGCCCCTTTTTTTAGGGTTTCAAGGCCATTTTTTTAATCTACAAAAAAATCATACTTTTTGGTGAATTTGAGGAAAAACTATTTATGGGACTTTTTGGGTTTGTCAATAAAATAAGTGGATCTCTATTATATTTTTTACAAGTACATAATCTACATTTTTTGAGTTTTTTCCAACTCAATAAAAATTTTAACCCCCATAGGTAATTTTAATAATTGGCAAAATTTTTGGTAGTGGCATGCATGCTCATTACATATCGATAACCCTACCAGTAGGCTTGTTAGATCCTGACATCACTGATACACACTCATTAGATCTTGATAGTCCTACTAGTAACCTCATTAGATCCTAATGACCCTACCAACAACACCACTAGAACATGATATCATAGCTAACAACATTATTGGACCCTAATGACCCTATGTATAAACTCACTAGACCTTGATAAACCTAATCATAACCCCATCATAAATTGATAGGCCTACCTGTAAACTTCATGGACTTTGATGACCTTTTTATCAGCCCTAATAGACTCCAAAAAATATACAATCACACTCAATAGACTTTAATGCCTCCACGTGCAAACCAACCAAACTCTTACCCCTATCCAAGCATAGTGAAATTTCCATTGGCCAATTTTTGCACTGTGACATCCTAAATTCTATAAAATATAATACAATGGAGTGTGACACTTTTCATTTTCAAAATAGAGATATTTTTTGGATGATGTCGTTCCCCATCAATCAAATTGATAAAGGGGAGCACCCAAAAATTGGTATTAGCCCCTAGTCACATGGGAGTTAATCCCCTAGACACTTCTAACCAAATTTTTCTTATCTTTTGATCCAAAATGTCATAAGTTTATTTTGGGAAGTTGATTCTAAAAAATCAACAACTTTTTCACAGAAAATTTTTCAAATTTTACAAAGTGGAGATTGTCTTTACCATCTATAACTTCAAACATGCATAAATTTTAGCTTGGTAATCCTTTTAAGGTGATGTTTTGTTTGAAAATGTGAGCATTTTTGAACTCTATGCTTTGGTAATATTCACATTATTTTAAATTTAAAACTATGTATATTCATGGGGAGTTTTATATTCCTAGTCTTTCAACACATGTAGTTCATCACATACTTATTTTCTACATCATGGATATGAGTTATATCTAATTCTTACACCATTTAACTATCATGAGTGGAAATTCAAAGTATAAATCCCATTGAAGATTAGAGTCTTATACCAAATCATGATGGGTATAAAAAAATAATTATCACATAGGTAGATAAGGTGATGTGGTATAATAGAAGTGATAAAGCCTATGATCTTCTATGCCTATCTATGTCTTCTGACCTACTCTTTCATATTGAATCTGCCACTACTAATGAATTCTAGTCTATATTATAGAAACTTCTTAGGAATCAAGACATAATGATAGGTCATGAGTTAGAGAATGAGATCGTTAGTCTGAGCCTAGGTGATTTTGATATCGTACAATACTTATTCACAAAGTAAAAATCACTTAGGTTATAATCAAAACTATCTGGTATAGATCAAAAAAATGACTAGTTGATTCTTTCCATCATTTCCAAGTTTGGATCTAATTATTGTCTTTGTTTTTACCTTCCATGCCACCAAGCATGCCCTTAGAGCTACATAAACCATATTTTCCTTGGATAACTTTGTTGTGGACTTGACTTGGAAACAAGACAAACTCATTCAAATGGATACATTAAAGTCATATAAATTTCATGACTTAATTATGAGTCATGACAAATAGAAGGCTTTTAGTAATAAGGAGAAGAATGAAAACAAGATGGACCCATAGTAAAGAAAGGCTCAAAAACCTATTGCTAAGTCCAAAGCATCAAAAGAGTTATCCTCTTCATAGTGGAAACCCAAGAAAAATTGACCACATGCAGATACTATAAGAAATTTAGGCATGATGAATACAAATGCATGAATAAGTAGATTTCTCAACTGACTAAGATGCTCGAGAAGCACAACATCAGTGTCCCTAAATCTTCTAATCAGAGTTCATCAGCACAGGAGTGTTCTAAAGATAAATATAGTAAGAAGGTAAAATAGATGGGCAAAGAACTTATTTTATTTACATCCCATCTTTCCACATGGGTTATTGAGTATGGTACATCACACTACATGTATTCATCACATGACATGTTTCTATCTTTGTAGCCTTGTTCCATGCCTTCCATATTATTAGGCAATGATACTTCAACATAAGTTAATGGGAGTGGATACATTGAAGTGAATGATGGGACATTTCATGATCATCTACATGTTTCCCCATTATCCACCAATATTCTATCTATTTATCATATCACTCACATCAATTTGGGCAAGAATGTTGAGTTCACACCTAATTCAATGGTTATTAGGGACACAAATAGTGACTCCATTATTGTAATTATGAAAATAGATCACTAGTCATGATTGTATATTTTCTCACATTTTTTTCTTGATCAACACTTTATTGCACTTCTCACTCATTTAGATGGGGTAAGTAAAATATGGCATGAGATAATCAACCATCTCAACTATCACTACCTAGAGAAACTCAATAATCAAGACATGGATTTAGGGTTACCACAAGTCAAGTTTTTTTATGGAGTTTTCCAATATTACAAACATGGTAAGCATCCTAAGGAGAATTAAGACAAGGTCCAATCATGAAGAGATAAATAAATATTGGAGATTGTCCATAGTGACATTACTAATCCATTTCTAAAACCTTCATTCAATAGAACTAAATACATGCTTACTTTCGTCGATAATTTTTCAAGGCATATTTGGGTGTATTTTTTTAAGTAGAGACTAGAGGTGTTTGATCATTTTTAGGACTTCAAGGTCTTGTATAAAAATAACCAGATGAATCCATCAATATTTTGTACACTAACAATGGTGATGAGTATGTTAATAACCATTTGAAACAATTATGTACATTAGAGGTAATTGAACTATAGTATATAGTTATATATAATCCTCAATAGAATGTTGTTATTGAGCACAAAAATAGGTCCTTAAAGGAAATGTCTAGTTATATTCTACACTCCAAGTCTCTTAGACCTCAGTATTGGGCAAAGGACATCAATTGTGTGTGTCATATCTATAATCAAGTTTCTCATAAATCATTAAAGGGAGTCACTCCTTTTAAATATTAAAGTGGTCAGAAACCCACAATGAATCACTTTTGAGGGTTTAGATCTCCTTCTATGGCCTACATTATGAAGAAGAGATGTAAGGCAATGGAACCTTATAGTAAGCCTTGAATATTCATTAGATATCCTTAGGGTGTTAAGGGATATCTGCCTCTCCATCCCACTAATCATGAGTTGTTAATTAAGATGAGTGTTTGATTTCAATAGTTTTTATAAGACTCCACACATGACACTCCTCCCTCTTCCTTAGATGTACTATGATTTGATGAAAGTTTTGATTATTTAGATCTACCTAACTAGCTTCCTGATGATCTAGATTTTTCTTTTAGTTATGATGATGAGAATAGTGATAGGATTCCCCTCTACCTTCTCTCAGAATATATTCAAAGGATGAGGAATCTCTTCCTAACTATATGATCACTTGTCCTCTTTGGGATAGATAAACACTTCAAATTGATAGCTAATGGGTTAAAGATCCATTAGACACTATTTAAACCCATTCATAATTCTAGAATTCCCCACATGATTTCATTGCATCTACTTTTGATCCATATTTGTTTCATGATGCATTAGGCACTCTTGAATGGGATACTATTGTGGTAGAGGAATATGGTTCCTTGTTAAGGAACAAGAATTAGGATTTAGTCCCTCTTCCTAAGGGAATAAAACTTGTTTGATGTAGGTGGATCTTGTATGTAATTATAAATGAATCATATCTATAAATAAATCCTAACTCAGATAAGATAGATTATAATTACACTTCCAATTGGGGATACATTATATAATTGGAAACATAACCAATATGGGGATTTTATAGACCCAATTAGGGGATATTTTACCACATTAAACAATTCTATTGAGGGTTCCAAAGCCTCTAGTCAAACTCAATCATGTAATAACCCTAACTAATAAGTAAATAAATCTAATCTAGTGTTCACCAAAGCTTGTGGCACAAAGTGGGGGTAATAAACAACAAAACTAAACATGCATAAGAGACATATACTCATGTCAATGTATATGTAATCCTAATGCATGAGAGAAAAGTAAAAATGAATATCTATCTAATCTTACAAATGAGGAACAAAGTTAGGAATACTTACCTTTGAAGATGAATTCGTTGAGCCTCAATCTCTCCCTTGGCCAAGGTGCTTTACAAGAGGTTATTTTGGTATGTAAATATGACCAAGATAGATCATATCTAAGCTACACAACCTATCAATACATCCAAAAAATTTCTCCACAAGACAAGATTCCTATTTCCAAATAAAGTATAAAACCCTAAGCTTGCTCCTCAAGTAGAATGGTAGATAAGTGATATGCAATAGCTCTTACTTCTTCTTCTCTTCTCTAAATAATGTAAAAATGATCTTGTATATATAAGCAAATTTAACCCTAAACCCTTATAAATGTTTTGATTGATAGGGTCAAATTGATCGACCTAGTACTATTATAGATAAAAATCCACTAGGTTATGAGCTAGGTCAGCCTAGAGTTGACCTAGACCCTAAATGAATTTCACCCATAAGAGTACAAGGTTGACCTAGTCAACCTAGTACTATAAATAGTTGAAAAGGGATTAAAGCTAGGGAAAGGGTGAAAAAAGGTGGGAAATGATTGAGTGTGCAATATATAAAAATAAACTTAGGTATATGGCTTTAAGGAGACAAGTGTGCAGATAACAGGTGGAAAGGGGGAAAACAATCTTGTGAAGCACCAATGGTCTGCCCATCCTTTTCCCAGTGCACCCCTTAAGGCATGAACTCAAAGAGATTGAGACTCAATGGATTCCTATAAGATAAAGAGCATCAATAATTGATAAAATTTGAAAATATTATGTGTATACATATGCCCCACTCAAAGCTCATCATGTGTCATGTGAGTGCAACATGGGATGGTGCTCCAGGAATAGAACATGATAACACATAATGTTGATGCTAAGCAAGATGAATTAAGGAGAAAATAGGATAAATGAAATGATATAATTGAAAAACACATACCTTTAGTTACCTTAGTGATATATAAATAAAGCAACTACAAGAAAAGTGAAGGCATCCAAATGTCAAGAGCATTAGGCAAACCTGTAGACATTAGTGTAAAAAATAGCAAAAATTTGAAATTTTTGCTATATAGTTATATAGTAGTGGAAAATATTCTATACAACACCATGATTATATAACTTTTTATGGTTCAAAAAATGTGTTAGTAAACACAAAGATATAATCTAAACAAGATATAATGAAAATGTAAAAGAACCGTGCATGTGCTCATAAGTACTAATAGATTTTCCCACACACATTGTCTAGAACATTTGATAAGTATCTATGAATTTGAATGTAAACTACAGATAATGTCTCATCTATCTTTAGAAAAATTTAGGAAAATACTTCACATCTAATCTCCTCAACATAAAAGGTAGGAATACTTGAAGGATCATGTTGAGGAGGGTTATCATGCAAGGGATGCTTAGGAGAATGCATGGGAGTGGTTTTTATAAGAGATGAATGGATCACTAGTGGGGAAGGATCCATAGGTGAGGGAAGGTCCACATGTGAAGGATTCATAGGTGGAGGAATAAGAGGTGAAGAAGGGACCATAAGATGAAATGGAACCATAAGAGGTGGAACAATGGGGGAAGAAGGGGGAACCTTATTATGAGAACAACCTGTAGGAAGAATGGTAAAAGGTAAGGGAATAGTTAAAAGATGATATTTAATATATTTCTAAAGGATGCAACAATATTCAATGTGATGGGTAAAACAAGGGTGCCAAATACAATACACCTCTCCATACTTAGGAATATACTTATATAGTACCTTTGGGGGAGGTGTGGGCTAATCTGAGGACTAAGGGGTAATAGGACACAAAGTGTCAATATTTTATCATAGTTTATGATAATGTGTGGATGAATGATTAGTTGTGCCATGGATATAATAGATATTCTTATGATTATTCTTAGTAGGTGTACTCATAGGAGTAGGTGTAATAAAAGCGTAAGGAACTTGGGAAGGCTCATTAGCCCATTTGGTGTGTAACAGAGCCAGTTACAATAAATAAAGCAAACCATCACCAAGATAATGTGGTGTTGATGGAGAGATAAGGAAAGGCTTGACAGTAAGAGTGATAGGATTAGAAGTAGGAATAGACTCAGATAAAGTGGGTGTTAGGAACAAGATCCAAACTAGGCTCTATAAAAGGTTGAGGGATAGTTTTACACATCTCAAGGATAAGTAGGCTATAAGGGTCATGGTGCCTATAAAAATGATAGGGATAAGTCATAGCATGAGCTATAAGAATACTCCTATGATTCTCTTCAAAAACTAGAGGTGTTTGTACCATCTCTACCCTATAATAAAGAGGAAACTGATAAAATTAGGAATTATATATGATGGAATATGAGAAGATACACTAAAATGGTGAAGTAAAGAGGAAGGATAATAGATAATCTCAACATCACGAGCCTGAACAAGACCCATAAAAATGAATCATCTAAGGTATAACCATCATCATAATCAAGTGTAAGAAGATCAATGATGTAGGTATGGATGACATTGTCATCTGATGAGGTGTGATAAATGGGATGTCGAGTCTTAGTTAAGACAATGGGGATGTCATCATAAGGTGGTTGATGAGAACAAGGTTTCAAAGAAGTGGGAAGTTGAGAATTCAGATGAGGTGAGAGATTAGAAATTTTAATCTTGAGATTGATCTTATCAAGCTTAATATCATCAAAATAAAGAGGTTAGGGGGAATATTCATAATGAGTTTAGGATGACTATTATAACCTCCATTGGAATTGATGGGAAAACTAAATCATTGAGACTAATGAAATGGAACACTTAGAAATGGTTTAAAGGTAATAATATTTAATACAAACTTATCTTAGAATTATTCAAAATTCTAAGTATTTAGCATACTGGCAGGAAGAAAAAGAAACTACTTTCATATGGTGAGTCCATGGCCTATCAAGCAAAATTTTATAAGATAGAGTATAGTTAAATATCATCACCTTTAAATGAACATTGATAGGTGGTATGGTAATGGGGAGCCTCACATAACCTAAAGGAGGCATTTTCCTTTGATCATATCCTTAACATGTGTTACATGTGGATTTGAGATTACATTCAGAATATCTAAGGGATTTGATAAAATTGAGAGAGGTAACATAAGTGCTAGAACCCTCATAAATTAAGGCATGCTTGATTTGGATATCATCAATTTGGTCACTAATTAATAGAGGAGGATCATCCACATGATGAAAAATCTCATCGAGAATCATGGATGTGATGGGAAATTTGAGGGAAAGAAAAGTGTCTATTATTTCATCAACATGTATGGACATCTCTTCATACTGTTACAA
This sequence comes from Torreya grandis, assembly GCA_037957365.1. Taxonomy (NCBI): domain Eukaryota; kingdom Viridiplantae; phylum Streptophyta; class Pinopsida; order Cupressales; family Taxaceae; genus Torreya; species Torreya grandis. Next base: position 1,852,977 of record JARHVA010003188.1, on the reverse strand, counting down.
TATGATATCTTTAGATCTAGATAAGGTTACTTCACATTCTACTAGGGGAGGATGAGGGATGTTCATTTTGAACAAAAGTTGTATAAGATAGTTTAGATGATGTGGAGAGGTCCTCATAAGCTCGAGATATGGGATTTGGGATGGGAGATTAGTGAGTTACATGATAGGATCCCACTCATCATAACCCATAAGAAGATCATTAGAAATAAGTGCATAGTATTGAAGGAGGTCCTTAAAAGGAGGATATAAAGTACATTGGAATTTATGTTGATAAGAGCAAGAAGGTTTAATGAGAGGACAAGTTGGTAGATTATGTTGAAAAGATGAAGTAGTTTATATAGGTTGGTTTTGAGAAGTGATAAAAGAAGTGTTGATAAAAGCTTGAGTATCATTAGTATTAGGTAAAGAAGATGGAGGGATGGTAAAAATATAATGGGAAGTGTTATCCAAGGAAAGAATTGGAATTGGTTCATCAAAATTTATAATTTCATCCTTCCTCAACTCATTTAATTGAGTTAGAGAATAATTAACATGAAATGTGTGGGATAATGGAGGTGTGTAGATAGGTTAAGGATCAATGAAAGTAAACACCCTTCGCATATTAGTAATATAAACCACATTCTCTTTTGGAGTTAGGTTAATAAGACTTTCTACATTATTTGTGGAAGGAGTGGGGTTGTCTTGGTTATCTTGGTGATTTGGAAGAGGATCTTTGTAGATGGCCAAATGAGCATTAGCTTGATTCAAAGCTTGGGATTTAGTATTTGTTTCATGGGCATTGAAAATAATGTCATAGGCTTTTTGTTGTTTCCAAATGATAGAATCATGGTCAAAATTGGGATCAATAATAAATTCATAGCCAAATTATGAATTTGCTTACAAGATTATGAGAATGACCCCAACTAGCGTGAAACCAACAAAATTTATTGGGATCATACCAAGATTTCATAGGATGAGTGGGATCAAGTTCTCATGGTAGAGACCTAGGTATACATTTTAGTAATTCTATTAAGGATAAATGTTTTTTAACATTGATGTTATTAGGTGAAGATAAATGAGGATTGGTAAATTGTTGAGAAGGAGAAGCTAGTTCTAAAGATTGGTTATGAATAATAACTTGAATAGTGTGAATGGTGTCATAATAATCCATGACACCATCATTGGTATCATGATTATTCCTATTTTTTAGTAATATATAAGTAACTAAAAAAGGTTGGGATGGCTCAAATTGATGTATAAGTAAATCTTGATGTTTAGCTTGGTCAATAGCCTCCTCTAAGCTATGTGGAGAGAGAGTTTAGACCTGATATTGTAACTTGGAAAAAAAGCATTAGTAAAGAGATGGAAAAGGCTATCATTGGCTATGGTATGTTCTCATTTGTTAGATAATGCCTTTCATTTCTTAATAAAATCTTGGGCAGTTTTGGTTTTGAGTCACTTACAATTGATAAAATGGGCCCAAGGTATTCTTAGTAAGATCACTAGTTTGTAACTCATGGACTAAAACATTTACTAAATCTTCCAAACTGGTAATATAGTGAGTTTTATGTTGGTTGTACCAATCTAAAGCATCACCCATGAAAGTTTTGGCTAATAGCTTGGTAGTGGAAAAGGTATTTAATTTGAACCATTCTTTATATAGATTTCCAAATGTTTTTAGATGAAGAGTAGGATCAGTTGATCCATTATAAGAAATGGTAGGGGTGATACTTGTTATATCGATATTAATAGTTTGAGATGTAAGAGGCTCATTTTGAAGATTCTTGATTGTCTTGTTGACAAGAGGAGGTTGAGGGATGAGATTACCATGATCATCCTGAAGAGGAGGTGGGGGAACATTTTGATAATGTATGCCCCATGGTATCTATTGAGGGCGGGTTTGAAGATGGATAAGGTGGTTTTACATTTGTATCATTTGATTTTAATTATTAGATTGAAATTCATTCATTCAATTAAGGGTTTGTAATAGGATTTGGTGGTTTTGAGTTGCATTATTAGTATTATTTAAAGAATTAGAATTAGAATTAGTGGCTTGGTACCACTATGAGTCTAAGTAGGAGATTGAGAAGAGTTGTTAGAATATAAGGCACTAGTGGAAAAATTTACTTATGTGGCAAAATATGGACTAGTAAAGGGATGAGAAGAAGAAGCACTAGAATCCTAATTACCATGTGTAACAAATGATGATCTAGTGGAAGAGTTGAGGAGAGTGGGTATTGGAAGAGGCCCACTAGATGTATAACCTACCATGTTAGTAGAGATACTAGGCATAGAAGTAGAGGAAATCAAAGAAGAAGTCATGGTATGATAAGGGGTCAAAATAGAGGGAATAAACTAAGAATAAGAGAAGCTAGTATCCCTAAGTCTATGTGAGAATGTGTAAGAAGGTAAATGAGGCTCTTCAAATTGACCACTAATCATGAGATGGTAAATGTTAGAAGGTTCCTTTCCTCAATGTTGAATAAATTCAGAGATAAAGAAGAGCATTTTAGGTGTCTCTCTAATTTGGGTTGATATTCAAGTGAGAAGAGAGGATTACAAAGCAAAGAGGAATGATGAGGGGTCTTATAGTTAGTTATGCAAGTGGATATATGAACATTACTCTCATCTACAAGAGGAGCCATAATATGCTTATGGGAAACCCCATGAGAGTTGGTAAAACTCATCATATTTATTGAGTTTAACTTAGTTTTGTCTTTAAATAGAAAGTTCATGATGAGGGAAAAGGACTAGATAAGGCAAATGTGAAGCACAAACAAGGAAATGTAGTGAGGCATATAAGAATACAAAGTTGATTGGGTCAACCTATTACTAAAAATAGGGTTTAAAAGTTGAGAAAACATGAATACAAAGTCAATAGTGTTGACCTAGTTCTATAACTTGGGCTAAAAGTAGGTATAAAATGATATAGAGTCGATAAGGTTGACCTAGTACTGTATCCTAAGGGGCAAAAAAGAATATTGTGTCAATAGGGTTGACTCAATATTATATCTGGGGGAATAGATAGTCTATAAGAGACTTTGTTTAATATAATGATAGTGTAATAAAACAAGAAAAAAAATTCAAGTACTTTTTAAATAAAGAAGTGAAAAGAAATACACAATCAATTGGGTCAATGAGGATGATCCAATTGAGGCACACAACACAAAACCTTACACCGAAACAGGCCAGTACAAGTTTTTGTAATACAACATACAATTGAGAAAAGAGAAAATAATCAACTTGGAAATTAAATGCTAACTAAGTGGTCATCCTGAATGGTGTTAGATTATTAGAGTATGATTTTAAGTGTGATAGGAAGTTGGTTATAAGTAAGGAACTAGAAATCAATCTATGGATGGTTTCAAGATGTTTAGCCTAAAATGGATCTATGTTGGTAATGGTATTAGCTTGGTATTGGATCCTACCCCATCACTTCACACATCATATTTATAAGGGTGTCAGGTGTTTTTCCAATATATACAATTAACCACATGTTTAAACCTAGCCAAAAAACAAAGTCAGTTTCCCCCTTGGTGATAAAATCCAAGTAGGTAGGCCTCAGGTAGACAATTGTTTAAATTTATTTTAAGATTATTTGATTTGGTAGTATGTGCTTAAAAGATAAAAATAGTGCCACTAAATCATATATTGAAAATACACCTAATTATACTATGTGATCTATTCTAGGCATGCAAGCAATTAAAAATGAAAGTAGAGTTAATTACTAACATATAGATGTTAATTACAACTTTGAAACATAGTATAGTATCAGTTCATATGATAGTGTATGCAGAGATTATAGAATAGAGTCAACAAGATCACTACTATACAATTGAAGCAAGGGTTTATTGAGAACTACATCGATAGTGTCAACCTAGTTTTTCAAACAAAAGATAGAATATAGAACTAAGTCGACAAAGTGGACCTAGTTTGATGTATAATGGTAGTTTTAAAGACTACAAACTATGAAAAAAAAATTATAATGAATAAAAAATGAAAGAGAAGGAGATAAATGAACCTTGGTAGGTTGAAAGATTCAAAGGAGAGTGATATTTGCAAATTTTACCAATTGTGTCAACTGGGTTGACCTAGTTTTGTAGTTCCCTACTTGCTGAAACATGTGAAGAATAATATGCCAACAGTGTTGACCTAGTATATTTTCTAAAAGTCTAGAAGTGTATTGTGTTGATAGAGTTAACCTAGTAGCCTATCTGGAAGTGAAAACATATATTATGTCAACTTGTTCAACCTATTAGCCTGTATTTGATGAAAACTTACACAAATAGAATAAAGCCATTTTGATACGACTATGTGCTAAACCTGTACATAGAAGTTAGAAACTATACTAACACTATTGACCTAATATCACAAATATAAAAAAATAATAAATAAAAAGATAAAATATTGAAAATGTGAAATAAAACTTGCAAGGGTTAGATTCACATTAGGTTCAATAGAATGTATGTAATCACAAATGCATCTTCTCTATAAATCAATCCTAAATCAGAGAAGATAGATCATACTTACACTTTTGATTGGGAATATATTAGATAATCAGGAACATGACCAATATCGAGATCTGATAGACCCAATTAGGGGATCTCTTGCCATAATAAATAATGTTAGGGAGGGTTTCAAAGCCTCCATTCAAGCATAATCATGCAATAACCCTAACTAAGCCCTATTTTTTCATATTTCACTAAATCAATAACAAGTAAATCAAAGGAATATAATCTAGTGCTCACCAAATCTTGTGACACAAAGTGGGGGTATTAAACAACAAAATTAAACATGCATAAGAGACATATACTCATGTCAATGTATATAGAATACTAATGCATGGAAGAAAAGTAAAAATCATATCTATCTACTCTTATAAAGGAGGAACAAAGTTAGGAATACTTACATTTGAAGATGAACCCACCAAGCCTCAATCTCTCCCTTGGCAAAGGTGCTTCACAAGGGGTTATTGTGTTATGTATGGATGACAAGGAAAATTATATTTAAGATACACAACTTATCAATTCATCTAAAAGACTTCTCCATAAGACAAGATCCGTATCTCCGAAGAAATTATGAAACCCTAAACTTGTTCCTCAAGTATAATGTTGGATAAGCATATGCATAATAGTTCTTATTTATTATTCTCTTCTCTAAATAATGGTGAAATGATATTGTATATATAGGTGAATTTAACCCTAAGCCCTTCTAAAAATTTTGGTTGATAGGGTTGACCCAGTTGAACTAGTACTATTATGGATAAAAATCCACTAGGTCACGAGTTAGGTCGGCCAAGAGCTAACCTAGACCCTAAATGAATTTCACCCATAAGAGTACAGGGTCGACCCAATTGACCTAGTACTATAAATAGTTGAAAGGGGATTAAGTCTAGGAAAAGGGTGACAAAAGGTGGGAAATGACTGAGGAGTGTGCAATAGAGAAGAACAAACTTAAGGATATGGTTTTAAGAAATAAGTGTGTAGATAACAAGTGAAAAAGAGACAATAATCTTTTAAAACACTAATGGTCTACCCACCCCTTTCTCAGTGTACCCCTTAAGGTGTGTACTTAGAGAGATTGAGACGTAATGGGTTATCATAAGTTAAAAAGCATCAATAATTGATAAAAATTAAAAATAATATAAGTATATAGATCTACAAAACAAGTTTTAAAATAGATGGGTCTATAAATAAATTTAAAACACATTTAGTAGTAAAGGGTTTTTCTCAGGTACCTAACATTAACTATACTAATACATTCACCCTAGTTACCAAAATGAACTCAATCTGACTCACTCTCTCCATTGTCATAGCACATCACTGGGATGTTCATCAGATGGATGTGAAGAGTTTTTTTCTTCATGGTGATCTCAAAGAGAAAATACACATGGATCAACCATGAGGATTTGTAAAATATTCTACCTTAGTTTGAAAATTTTATAAATATATTTATGGCCTCAAATAAGCTCCTTGATATTAGTATGCCAAGATGGACTCCTTTCTTATTTTGGTTGGGTTCACCAGATGCCACTCAAATCTAAATGTATAAATTTCATGTTAGGATGATTCATTGTTGAATCTAATTCTCTATGTGAATGACCTATTTATCATAGGTAGTTCTTCATATAGCATCACACTGGTGAAAATTAATTTATCTAATAGGTTCTCAATACCTGACTTGGGCTTGTTGCATCGCTTCTTCAAGATTGAAATTTCTCAGTCTGACTCTAGGATCACTATTTCACAATATAAGTGTGCTCTTGATTTACTTACATAGTTTAACATAGATGATTGTAATCCAACATTCACTCTTTTTCTATCTAGTGTGAATCTTGAGGCTGATTGTCCATCTCCTTTGGTTGATACTAATTTGTATTAATAAATTACTGGTAGTCTCATCTACCTTATGCACATTAGACATAACATTTCATATGTAATGGGCATGGTCTCTAGATTAATGTAAGAACCATATGAGATGCATTGGAAATTAGTTAAGTAGATTCTCCACTACATTCAAGATACTCATAGTTTCAAGATTCACTATGGAGTAGGCATCAACATCAACTCAATTATTTATATAGATTCAAATTGGGCTAGTGATATTTAGAATCAAAAGTCTACTTCAAGCTATAGTTTTTCCCTCAATTCAAGGCTGATCAATTGGTCAAAAAAGAAGCAAAATGTTATTACTTTATCTTTGATTGAGGTATAATACAAAGGAGCTACTAATTCTTCCACTAAGGTTATTCAGCTTCAAGGGATTCTCACTAAGTTTGGCATATAGTTTTGATAACTAATAATCATATTATATGATTATCAAAGCATAATTTAGATCTAAAAGAATCCAGTCCTCCATCAACAAACCAAGCATATCAATTTCATATGCATTTCATTTGGGAGCTCATTTATGAGTAGGTCATTAATCTCTGCTACATCTAGATAACAAAGCAAATTACTAATATATTCACCAAACCCTTCATTGATATCAAGTATCTTCATTTATGGGCTCTTATTAGGATTCGATCAGCTCCATCTTCTTCCTCCTCTAAGGGATCATCTTTATATACTTGGGTACCTTATAAGGCCTCTATGTCAAGAACCAATTCTTCTACCCACCTAAGTTACATTTAAAGGGGGTGTTAGTGTAGGATTTTTCACACTATGTGGTTTTACCTACATAGTGTAATTATCGTTCTTAGGATAATAATAGGCCATTGGGGGAAATGTAATTTAAGTCATTTTTTAATTGTGAGTTGAGTTATTTACCTTATTGTGTGACCTAATTCCTCACTATATAATGTACCTTCATATTTACTTTTTGGCCAATGAATGTTGATGCAACTTTTTTTGGTGAAGACAAACTTCTTCCTCTTATGAGTTGTTCTTTAGATTCACAACTCCATAAAAATTTAGCCTTGTTTATTCAACCCTATGAAATTGATCTTAAAATGTGGCCCACTCTGATAGGTTATTCACTTCACATTCAATACCTCCATTCATATTCATACAAGACCCTCGAGTTATTCACTACAAGATAAAAGCATTCCTACAACTACTAGCAATAAGCAAATTTTATGTACAATAATATTACAAATTGGATCTTTATAAAATATTTTTAGTGGGATGTGCATAAGCTATTTTTTGAAATTGATTTATATTTCAAGGAGACACTTCTGAGATTAAATCATAATAATTTTCCCTTAGACTCTTGCTCTACTTCATTAAAATTTATATGCTTAAATATATTTAAATAATGGTGATTGCTATGCATTAGATATTTAAGATGTTGATCAAGTAAAATAACAACTCAGATTAAATTTGGATCTTATTCTTTCCCCTACCCTTCCCTCATTTTTTATGTTTTTTATGAGATATAGCTTTTGTATTATAGCATCATTGTAAATATGCATCTTGGGGTGTGATTCTAATAATTAGGTGAATCACCCTTGAATTCTCATAGGTCACACACTATTATTCCATATAGATCATGTAAGAGAGTCAAAAACTACAACTTGTGCCTTGGAAAAATCCAACAATCCAAAAATGAAAGGGTGAAAATCCATGAGGCCTGTTGTGTGTCTAAAACACACATCAACAAGCATCATATCCATGAGTGTCCTTTTATAAAACTATTTTTTCACCATATCCTAGATTATGGAGGGTTATTTATTACTTAAAATGAACTAAAGTTATCACCTTTCATCTATATTTCTTGTTTCAACGTTAATTATGCTAGTCTCTATTGTAAACTTTTCATATTATCTTTTAGCAAAGAATCTATTTCTCTTCTCTAGGATTGTGCTTCCTATCTTGATACCATCTCCAAGGTATTTTTAAATGTGTAAAAAATATTCCCATAGATTTTAGCTATTAAGTATGTTACTAATCCTGAGATAAACCATCATATTATTGTTCTTTTTCATTCAAGTGTTGCTTTGACTTATTCATTATTACTTTGAATTATTGATCATCATATTTTTCCATATCTCTCTTTTTGTATAAGTTCTTGCATTTTATTGACACTTTTCATAAATATATTTGGGTAATGAAAATATCCTTTGAATGCCTTATGTACGTCTAACCATGAATTCTTATGTCTTGCATTCATTTTCATATACCATTTTAGATTGTCATCTCTTAACATTTTGATAAAATCAAACAACATCACTTTCTCAACCATAATGTTATGACTTTTTTAATAATAATTTAATTAAAATATATTTTATTATATGTATTTTATATCCTTATCAAAAAATATAATTTTATACAATTTTAATCTATTTTTAAAGTGTTAGACTATGTACTTAAATTGATACTACTCTAATTACTTTAGGTACTAGTTCTTGAAGTACTACTCAAACTTCTCTATCAGCTATCTCTATCTTATCTTACTATCGTACTAATTCTTCCATTATATCTTTTTTATTCTCCTTGAAAATATTTTTATACTAATATATCTACTTGTTTGGATATAAACTCCCTTCTACTCTCTATGTTTTGGTAAAATTATGATAATTTATCATAACTTATTCTCCTATAAACACTTCCTCTTGTCTTTTGAACATGTTTTTCCATCAAATGTGAAATTACATTGGGGATGATGTTTGGTCCAAATTTTTAATTTCCTCTCAGGGTATTTTTTTGGTTGGGGTCTTGAAGTATGACATCTCTTCTTATTTATTATTCTTGATCTTTTATCTCTATTATCTTATTCCTTAATGTTGTCACTAACTAATCCTTACTCTTTTAAACTAGTTTCTTCCTTATCTCTCTCTCATATCTTTTAAATTATTATGTATTTTTTCCTCTATTATACTATCTTATTCTAGGTTGACATCTCTTCATACATTAAATTATTCTTCCACTACATGTTTATATATTATCTCATTTTGGTTATCTTCCCTTATGTTTGCATCTTCAATTACTAAAAACTTCTCTACTATTCATGTCTAGTTATTATTTTATCATATTTGTGTTTCTCATTTATCTTTTATATTATCTCCTTCATCTATAATTTCACTATTACCTATGCCTCATCCACTTTGGGTGGTATTTATCTCCATCATCTAATTTTTTGCTCTTAGGGTTTTCAGAAGTTTTGGGCTTCCCATATGTAAGGATAAATATAAAATTCCCTTCCACATGTCATTCATGGATTTTGTGGTGTAAAGTATAATATTTTTTATATCCCATTTATCTCATTTAATTCCTTCATTCTTTCTAGTGGTACTAATACCAGCTTGTCTATTTTGGTTAAAGGAGTGTCATCTTGATTTTCAACATAAGGATCTCTACTAGTAGAAACCATATTAGTATCTTATATGGTCTTAGTTCTCTATATTATTCTATCTCATCTCTCTTTCCTCTAAATCTATTTATTTGATTTTGATGTAAGTCTCTCTTCCTTTATTTGTTTCCTCATCTCCTTGTTTTTCATTTTCTCTCTTACAAGTTCTATTTACTTACAATTATCCTATTATTGTTCTTAACTAATCCCTTTTTAATATAATACTTATCATTATTTCACCTACATCTTATTTAACCTACCCTAGCCATTTAGACCAAATATTTTGAGAAGTTTCACCTTTTGAGGATCCCCTTCTTTTTATGTGCCATCTCTTAGATGCCTAACCCATAAAAGAAGTGTTTTCTTTATTTAACCAATCCCCTATCTATAAATAAATTGTGAATTATGAGAGGTACTATTTTCAAAAAACTTCCATGTGCCCCTTACACAAATTCAAATTTATTAGCATCAAATCTTGTCTAACTTTAGATGGCCTGAACAATAAAAAAAGAATCGAGTGTGGTCTCAAACCAGTAATCAATTGCCTAATTCCAATGTGTGTTGATCTTATCAAGGACCTCTATATTATTCTTTTCTAATAAATTATTTTCTTAATCTAAATTTTAGATCCCTATATGTGTTTTATATACCATAGGATCTAAGGCCATAATATTTTTTTAAATTTTACAAAAACTTATTCTCCTTGTGGTCTTAAAAAGTATTCTTTCACCTCAGGGAATGAGTCATCAGTTCTTATTTTTGTAAAGTGAATTATTTTTTAGTAAATGATCCCACCACTCTTTAATTTTGATTATAGATATCTTATAAAACATTAATGGACACCTTCCTATGGACATTAGGTAACTAAAGTATGTGAAGTGCCACCAAATGTCAACATAAAATCTTCAACTTGGTTACATATAATTATTTTAGTTTGAGATGACTCTAGTTAGATATAATGTAACACAGAGGTTGGTATTATGTGTTTTTACTTATTTATTAACTACATTCATAAATTTTTGAAGTGGTGAATTCATTCATATACACATTACAAAGTACACAGTTATTTTCCTACTCTAACTCTCTTTATTTATATATATAATTAGAAACAAATGTTAAACTTTGTAGATCTCTTTATGTTATAGTAATACACTCTCTAATATTATGCTCTTTTATCACTTATCTCTATACTATCACATATAATCTATCACTTTTGTATTATATATTTTTTATTTTATTATAACACTACAGTATAAGTATTGATTAAATACCTTTACAATCTAATGGTCATGGCTTTGTAGAATATGCATTTTCTTCATATAGAGTGGCTTTTGTTACCATAGATTACCAAACCTTATCATGTTTCATAATTAAATATAATTCTCTATTTCATCATATTGTATATATATTCTATTATTTTGATAAAGCTAAAGTCTCTATAGTGATTCTTTGTAAGCCTATATCTGCTGAAGAATCCTACCAACAATCGGTATTGACCTCAGAGGGACAAAATCATAATCCTCTAAAATAGATGAAAACCACCTTAAAACACATAAAATGAAAAATTATAAAAATTATGATTTTTTTCAATATTAAAAAATTGGATAAAAAAGTTAATATCTTTATACATACCAAGTCCTTGTGTTGTTAGGCCAGTAAGGTAGTCTATAATTACTCAAAATGGTGAGGTAGTGCATCTTTATGGATTGAAATCATAATGACTCAAATATAAAAACCACTATCAATAATGTGAAAATTAATTACAAATTATAAACAATAAACCTATTTATATAGGTTGACTTTTCAAATAATGTACCATACAAAATTTAGTTTCTAAATTAATTCTTGCAAACCTTTTACATGCAATATCTCAAACATCATTTATAAAAATAACTTCCCATCAATTTCATTATAAAATATTCAATGTATTATTCTACTTCATAACATTTAAAATACTATTAATAACAATCTAAAATACACCATTTTTTGTGAATACTTTCCTTATACAAAATTTTGCCCTAGTTTTTCAAAATGAGGACAATTCTTGACTCTAAATACACACCATTGCCTTCAAAAATTATTCTATATTATCCAAGGAGAAAAGTTATCAAAATATACTCTCTCTATGCCTTCCTTAATATCAAGCCATGAAAAATATAAAATAAAAAAATATAAATCCATAAAGTGAATATTTTAAATAACTAAGCCAAACTAGTTCATAAAATTCTACAAATCATCAAACTTATTTAATTACATATATATTTAAATATGATTGATTTGGAAGTCACATACCTTGCATTGAAAGGGGTAATAAATTTGGCTTATTAAAAATTTAAAATTATCCAATTATAGGACATTAAACATGATTAAAATTATCATAGTTTGGCACATTAAACATGATTCAGATTATAAGAGTTGGCATATTACATATAATTCACAATGGTTTAGCTATTAGATGGTTCATTTAAATGATAGATATTGGAACAGCAGTATATATTATGGGGGCATATGCCATGTGTATGCACTCACTTTACAAAATATTGAGTATAAATTTATACACACTTGGTTACATATACATGGGCATATGCACACAAGTCTATAGGAAAATAAATTACATGTTTCTACATACACATACATCTAAGATACAAGTTCTCTTATTCAACAAATACATACATAGGATTATATCTCAATCATTACATATTCAATGGGCATAATATTGATTCATGCACATATACACACTTTAATGTTTATGAGGCATGATACTAATTCATGTATATATACAACAACATAGTATGCAGTTGACTAAAAAATGGTTGCCATTCTACTTCACACTTATCAGATATGTGCTCATGAATAGAGGCATGAATATTTTTCATTATATTCTTATCATGCATGTATTTTATATTGATAAAAATTGATTGAAACTATGCAGACAAGCATGTACTCATGATGGGGGCATGAACCCCTATTCATTTCCTTTTTATCATGCATGGAGTAAACTTAAATGAAACTATAAAAATTGAATCTATAAACCATCTGTATTGGTTGATTCATTTTTGGTGATTTGTTAAGGTTAATTTATTCTTAACACATCATTTCTTAACCCATAATAGATTTTTTTCATCTTAGAATTTCTCTCTAAATAACCACTAGAAGCTTATCCATTTCCTTGGCTAGGAATACAAGTGAATAAGACTATAAGACTACAATTCCATTCTTCTCCTCCACATTTATCAGGTCAACTATTGACCCATGACCTCTCCACTCTTCACAATAAGATCATACCCCATGAACAAACTTCATAAAAACACTCAATAAGCACATTCCATGAGTGAAACCATAAAACATAAATACAAGTGTAGTTATTCTTTGAATATATTTTCATTAGAACTATACTTCTTTATTTCAGTATAAATATATCTAATCCCATACATCATTTCTTGTAGTAATACTTGGACATCATTATAACATGCAATAAATATTAATTCACAATCGTCATAGCATGTTTGCATTCTATTTTCCATTTTATATAGTATTTATAAGCTCCACTAAAATGCCAAATTAAATAGGGGAAATGTAGATACCTAGACATGAAACAAGCCTTATTTCATAATACATTTAGGTAACTTTGCATGTATATATCTCACATTATGAACTAAGTATTTAGTGGTACATTCCTATTGGTATTTTAATTATCATGTTGATTCTATTTGGCTACATGACTCCTTTATATTATTATCTCTAGATGTAATTGTTATATTATAAATATATTTGGTCATACCTTTCACCCTAGATTCTTTTTAGGTAATGGATTAGTTTTATCATTTATATTTGGTATTGATTTTTTTATACTAACTAAAAATTGTGGAACTAACCCAAGTATATTTTTTATTCCTTTTTGATGTAGGAGCATCCCAAGTGAACTAAAAAATTCCACATGAACTAAATTTTTGGATCATGTGGGTGAAGAAAAATTTGGGCACCAAAGAACATCATAAAGGAGTTGTTGATGAAGTGAGTGAAAAAAACCTATTGAGGGGACATGTGAGGAGATAATTTGGGAAGCACCCACATGGATGGCGTGTAGAACAAAATTAGTCAGCAAAGTCCTAAGGGGATAGACTAGTAAACAACATATGAGAAGGATAATCTATAACACAAGGTGTAAAGTAAAAAATACACCTACAGTAGGAGAACATGGCAGTAAGGCACAAGTCCATAGACCTAAAACCTAAGACTATAAATGATAAATAATCAAAAATGGATAAGTGGTTGATTAGCCATCTAGAAAAGGTGACGTTTGGTACATCTATTAATTATTATTAGAACCATAAAGCTCAAAGTTTGACAAAACCAAGCTACCCTAGCATAGGCCTTTAAATTTAGGTGGCAAGCCTATTTGGTTATAATTATCAATAAGTAGATTAGATGTGTTAGTGATGCACCACAAAAACTTTAAAAAGGAAAGTCAAATCCCATTTGAAGGCTACTTATGATGGTCATTGATTTTTGTTAGTTATTAGTGGTTATTGAGAATGAGGATATGGAAGTGGTATCAAGGCTTGAGGACCAAATTATACCAAAAAATCTAAGAGGGTAAGTGAGAGAAGATATGAAGGCTCTTGGAAGGGATCCAAGAGCCCATGTGTACGATTTGAAGCTAATATTATCATGTATTTTTCTATTAATACTAAAAATGTGTTGATAATTTTATATGTATAGTTGATGGTTAGTGGTGAGGAATCCATTTACCAGGAACCCCTATAATGGCATTGCAACATGTGGTAATAGAGTAAGGTTTATAACCTTTAGGAATGCAAGAGGAAAAGATTATGTGAGTGAAAGAGGAGAGTGCTAAGGAAAGAGATGGCTAGTAGACTCCTGACTAGTGGGGAAGCTAGTAAGAGAATAAAAGGTGAAGAGAAGATTACAAAATAACACTAGTAGACCATTGAAGTGTGACAAAACCAATAAGTAGAGTGATGTTGGGTGTATATTAGTAGATCACTAATCCTTGAGTCAACTAGTGGGGAGTGTTGAAGATAAGAGCTAGTATATCTCTAAATTGTGAGGAAACTAATAAAAAGTGGACAAGTTGCATGAGCTCATGATAGGAGTTCAAAAAATCTAAGAGCTCTTGCATAGGATTATGTTAGTGGATGCAACAGAGGGTGATATAAAAGATAAAACATTAATAGATTCATTCATTTGAGGTAGTCAAGCACAAGAAAATAACAACATAGATAGAAACATGATTTAGTCCATGAATACAATAAACAAATAAGAGTAAATAATCATTGATCAGAGGGATCTAGAAGTGAAATAAAATTATTTATTTGAGGTATCCAATAGAAAAATAGTGTGGTATAATCACTCATCAAAGGTATCTAGCATAAAAGTATTTTTAGAACAATACATTAACAAAATCATCAATCACAGGTAGTCAATCATGAGAGAAGAGAATGACATAATCACCAATCAAAGGTAGTCAAGCACAAGAAAGTAAAGTAAAACAAAATCACCAATAAGATACAACCAAATCAAAAAGAGGTGAAAAGATAAGGAACACTAATAGAGTCATTGATTATAGGTAGTCAGGGTGTAAATAGCATATTCTAATAGAGTGTTTGGTAGAAGATGTTGAAGAAAAATCTCTCTATAAAAGGTGGATGTTTAGAGAATGAAGAGTGAAAATAAAGGTGCAAAAACTATATATTATAATAGTGCAAGGAGGAAAAAATCCCAAAGACTAAGATGAAATGGGTCATATATGCAGAGTGAAATTTCACATTTAATAGTGTAGGGGACTCCGTAGGGGTGAAGAGTACACAAAAGAGAATGTGAAGTGTGTAGAAAGGAGATGTAGATACTTTGAGGATAAAAAGATATGGTAAGGAAAATAAATGGAACATGTATTTTTATGCTACTATATCAAGTAGTTCATGCATAGACCTATTTCAAACTAGAAATAAGACTCTAGGGCACCCATTTAGAGAAAAATACCATGGGTTTGGTTAGGGAGGCCATGGATCCAACCCTAAAAATATGCCTTTAAGAAATAAGTAGGTTGACACCAAAGGATAAGGGTATTTAAGTGAATTTTTCTTGAATAAAGCATGCAAATAAGAGTGGAGAAGATAAACATGATTCTTCTTATGTGAATCTTGGAGGATGTGCCAAAGGGAATTTATAGATAGTGTAACAAGGACTATCAAGTGCAACAAGAGGAAAGATAAAATTTAAACACCATTGGATGAGAATTTAAAGCTAATAAAACTCAACAAGAAAGGAGAGAGGATCTTCAGTAAGAGGAAGAAATTTGATGAAGAGAGATCCAGAAAAATGGACAAATGTTCAAGTGCATGAGACAAGGCACATAATAGTGGGAGGATAGAATAAAACTAAAATATAGAGGAGGATAAGTCATGAAATATTGTGCAATCATGATTAATTTCCATGAATAAGTCAATAGATGAAATTATAAAGGAATAAAGCATAGATCAGAAGGAGGAAATAGCTAAAGGTACTGCATAAGAGTGTTGAGAATGAAGAGTCTCTTGGTATGAAACTAAGGCTATCAAATCAATGTACTTTGAAGTAGCTATAAAAATTTAAATACACACTAAGGAAGGTGAAAATAGTTTCCTTGGAGCAAATAGAGGCTATTAAATCATTAAACTTTGATGTAACTAATAGAAGAGTCATGAATAAATAGAGTTATGTTGAGTACAACTAAGGATAGTATAACATTGAGATTTAAGGCAGCTAATGGGAGCATAGAATAAAATGATGAACCAAGGAATAAGAGAGGTATAGTTGAGCTAAGTTTAGCTAAATCTATCTAATTTTTTAACTTTGAGGAAACTAGTGAGGCAAAATCAATAGACATGTCATAAAAGAAAAGGAGTGTAGTTGAAGGTTACCAGAGCACCGAACATTGAGGTAGATATCAAGGGCATGATTGTTTAGAATGTGATAATAATAATATAACACTAATAAAATGATTGTTATGAATAGAAACTAAATACTAGAATATATCTAAACAGTGAGGTAGCTAGTAGATATCTCTAAATTTGAAATATGCATAAAGAAATAAGAAAATTGTTGGGACAAGTACTAGCAAATTGTAATGTTGTGTGAGGGCATAAGAAAATAACATAAATAGTAGGTGAAGAATAATTGTAATAATTAATGGAATTAAATAAATAAAAATCACAAGGTTGGGACTGCATGACACGTAGACAAAATCTTCAAGGAGGAGAATATGAATAAAGAGCTATCCTTAGTTGGACCTAAAGTGAGAAGAGTACAACAAAGGAGATGTATAAGATGTAGAATAAGTGCATGGGGAAGATGAAAAGAGAAAAAAATCAACTCCCCCATTAAAATAAAATATCCTAATCAATAATGTATAACTTGATGAAGGTATTCCATGGGGAAGCCACTTGGTTTATCGATTACGCTATTTTAACTAATTGTCAACCCAATGTGCACATACTTTGGCAAGATGTTGGTACTATATGTGCAATACTAGTTTTGTTCAAAGGTTGACATGTTTAAAGGTTGTGTATATGGAACACACTTTTATATTGTAAATTACATAAAATTAAATTTCATGAAAGTAATTTAAAATAATTAAAATCTAGATCTATGTTTGGAATTGGAATATTAATCTATGTTTTTGGAAGCTTCTCACACGGTATTGAAATAACACACAAATTAAAATATATAATTAGAATTGAAAGGAAACACTTACATGAATGAAATTAATTGGATTACACACACAATATAAATAAAATATATAATGGATGGGGAAAAAATACTACCAAATATGTGCAAGTGGGCCCTACCTTGGTTAGACTAGAGTTTGACTCCCCTCCTTGATTAAGGTAAGACTAAGTCAACGAAACTCTTTATTCATAGAAATTGAATTATAACATATGAATTATAGTTTTATGTGAACTTTATGATATTACTAACTTATATACTATCTACCTACTCATTTTTTAGTCATTATTAACTCCATTACTACATACTTCACTACTAACTTTCAACCTATAGTTTCTCTCTAAAATATAAAAGGTGAGGTATTATTGGAAAATTTATAAAATAAATAGGTTATAAACATAATATATGGTTAGAATAGTAATATAAATAACCATGCTAATGTATCATATGTAATATATTATGTTGCAATAAATAATTATAAAATGAAAATTAGTTGTTTCATTATTACAACAACTTGAGGAAATAGAAATGCAATAAATAAATGGAATGAAGTAGTTACAAGTGGTTGTAACATCCTCCCAACAATTCAAACTATTTCCATCTTTATTTGAGTTATTTAAAAGGATTTAGAAGATAAGAACTGATCATAACCCTCAAACAATGACCTAAAGTTGTTACTACCAGTTGGCACAACATATGTTATGCGTTGGAGCAATAATTACTATGGGTTACTTCCAGGAGAAATTACTTTTGCATATAGACTAAGAAAGAGATGCCAATTTTTTAAAAGTGTATAAATTTTCAAGGGGAAACCAACTATGCAATAATATTCATAATTAGGAATTTCCTTTATGTAATTTTTACTATTACTTCCAAACTAGTCCATTTTAGTCCTGAAATGCATGTAACCACTTGCTATAGGTTGGAAGAAAATAAAATGGATCTCTATCCTAAATATTTGAGGTTTTAAGACACCTTGAAATAATTTTATTCTGTATTATTCACTTTCCATTAGTACCATAAAATATTAAAGTCATTATATCATACTAGTTTATGTAAATATAACTAGTTTTAACCAAAACTATCCATGTACATTATTCATATAATACGTGCATATTTTAGCATAATATAAGAAAAAGAGGTATGGATAAAAACATAAATAGGAATTTTATGAAATATTAATAAGGAAGAATAGGGACAATTTTTAGTCTTATCACAACCCCCAACTCAAGAATTTTCTCGTCCATGTATAAAAGTATTAATTTGGTTCTAATCAAAATGGGAAATAAAGTGAAAATGTACAAGTACATTTGAAATTATCAAGTGGAATCTTCAAAAATATATATATAAAGACATCTTCTATCTTTCTCAAAATTTATTCCATGTTATTATCTCCTCATGTTTATTAATATTTTTTAATTGTTGCATCCATCAATTTGTAAACAAAGTAAAGTTCTTTTTGTTGTAATAGACAGATGATTTTATTTACATCACAAGAACAATATGCTTCCTTTTATTAGTCACTCATTATTTTTATTCATTGATACTCTAATGTAAAATTTAGTATTTTTTTATTTTTTTCCTCTATATAAGCCATCGTTCATAACAACAAAATCTTAATGAAATATATCCATCAATGTCATTATAAAACATGATTGCATACCCACATAAGAACTTTGATCTCCACAAAATTGAAAATATAGGCTTTGACAACCATTCATTTCTCATATGTTAAAAAAATATAATGATTTGATTTAGACATGTGATAAATAGAAGTTATCTTATGAGAAATATGAATGATTGAAATCATGATACTTGCAATGATAGTATGAGGGGAATATGCAACTAAGACATCTTGAATCTCACCTTCAAAAATAGGGGCAGATTTTTAGTTTACAACATCTTCTTATGATTCATTTAAGGTGAACAATAATATTGACAATCACAACCAAATAATTTGAGAAAAAAATAAAATCTGAGGCATCTTTATTTGGAAATGAATTTATCACATCAATAAACTATATTTGTGACATAAGGAAAATTTTTAACCATCTATTAAAAAAATCTAAAACCTTTACTACAAGTTTGCTATAGTATTGGCTACATATGTGTACAGTAGTGGTTTCAAGTATTTACAAAATCATTGCAATTATGAAACATCTCATAAAAAAATGTTTAGTAAATACTGACATTCTTACTTGATTTTATTTAGGATGCATGTCTCAATTTTTGATGATGATGTAGTTTACATAGATCATTATCACAACTTCCCTATAATGATTTACAATCATGTCTTGACATTTATACAAATAACATGAAATTATAGTATAACCCCCGACTTAATGACTGAAGGCTATTTTAACTCAAATCAGATAAATAAAATGCATATCCTTATTCTCCCCCAACTAAAGGTAGACACCTATTCTCAAGTGGATTGCATGGTTTTTTCATGGGAAGATGGTGAAGAAATGGGGAATACACAAGTATGATAATAAATTCCAAAATATATGGAACATGATAATTATCTCACATCATGAGGGTTTTTTTAGGTGAATGTGATAAAAATTGGAATGATTAGGCATGTGATTAACTAAATAAAGCATATGAAGTGGATAGGATAAATGACATGGATGACTCAAGATTGGTTAAGGACTACAACAAGTAGTGGAAATAAAACATAAACTATATAAAAACTATACATAATTATTGAAATGGAAAAAAACATAATTATCTAGAATAAATAGTATAATTATCTAACTTTATGCAAAGGCTTATCGATAAAATAATGATGTTGTAGAAGATTACGGTATCCAATCAGTTGAAGTAACAACATGTAGTCCTCCAAGTAGTACATCCAAGCTATGAATTCAACAATAAACACCAAAATTGATGAGTGGAAATGTAGAATGGTTTAAAATTGAAGAGAGACCTATCAATATCTGTGAGAACTTGTGGAGTTTTGGTAGGAACCTTATGAGTTCTTTGGGGATGTGTAACTGAATGGACTTGAAGTAAAACATTCCAATGGGAAAGCAACCAATTTTTTACCAATGACAATAAGATTTGCTACAAGGCTTAGAATTTGAAAAAATATTAGACACTAAGTATGAAATATGAATATGTCAAGGCACCCAGAGATGGGTGAAATCTGGTAAAAGTGGTTGCAAAACAAAAATGCTATAGTGGTTGCAAAATAAAAATAAGGTAGTAGTGGTTACAGATTCAGATTTAAGACATGCAAAAATTATTCCAAGTGAATGTATAACCATAAATACATAGTGAGAGCATAAATTTACATCCTTAGGATGGATGGGTTCAATCTATAGAAAGCTATGTAGGAATATAATACTAAAAGAATAATATGGAGCCCATAAATCTTTAAAAATGTAGGTCTTAATCATATGCAGTGATGGTAGTGCTTTCTAAATGTTGTAAGCATAACATGTAGAAGTGGCAGGAAAATCTATAACTTTGTTATAAAGATGAAAGTATAATAGAAGCATGAAATAATATGCATTCTATCTGCAATAATTTATAAAAACTATAAATGAAAAGATATGGAAAAGTAATTTATTTTTTGATTTATTTATTTATTATTATTATTATTTTATTTTAAGTTTAATATTTTTAACCTTGATCAATGAGCAAGTTGGTTTCCTCATCAAGTCTCTTTACCAGTACTTGGTCAACCAAAAAATTAGTTTTTTAACAAGGACTATCAATAATGCCCATGGGTTTTCATTTTTGATATTCAATATTTTTAATTTTATTTTATTTTTAAAGTTTTTATGAAATGATGACATGATGAAAGTTAGGAAGAAGTTGTACCATAATCCATACAATATCCAAATTAATTTGAAGCTTGAATATACATATGAATTTATCTATAGTTTAAACTTGTTATGCATTATCAATCTTGAACCATCTTGATTGAATTTTAACTTAGTGTATATGAAAGCATGAAGAAATGTTTAATCGTCTAATGGAGATATTTTGATTTGAATAAACCCATCACACCACAAGATTCTCAGTTGGTGAATGACCTTTAAATGATATGAATTTGTTTAATAGAGTTCATTAGGGCATGTGTATTTCTCCAAAATCCATCATGTATCACAATTGTGGGTGTATTATGTTAGCTCTCTTAAAAATGAGAAATTTTGAGAAGACTGTTATATAACCAATTTGTTATAAAACCAAGGAACTTTCATAGAAATCACAAAAATATGTTCATCATCTAGCTAAGACTTTATTTTCTAGATGTTAGTTGTAAAAGATAATCAAAAATTACCATATAAACTTTAGGTTTATTTATAATGGTAATATTGAATTCTTGAAGTAATAACAATTATATAATAGTGGAACCATTGAGATTTAGTTGTACATTAGATGCCAAATAAGTGAAAAACCAACATGCATGAGAACATAGAATCTAATCATGTATAAAAATTGATTAATAACATATATAACTACAAAGGATTCACTCATAGTTACCATATAGTTGA
This sequence comes from Torreya grandis, assembly GCA_037957365.1. Lineage (NCBI taxonomy): Eukaryota > Viridiplantae > Streptophyta > Pinopsida > Cupressales > Taxaceae > Torreya > Torreya grandis. The sequence goes on along the minus strand of JARHVA010003188.1, from coordinate 1,830,976 downwards.
GCTCTATGCCAAAAGGGTTGTTGATAATATAGTACATGGCATAGTTCAACTACCCTTTCTTTTGACCAATGATAACTAGTAATATGAAAACTATATAAGTGAGGATATGGAAAGAAATTTATCCAACCCGATCCTCAAATAACATTTAGAGGATATGCAAACCTGAAGAGATTCTTGACATGCAATATCTAAAACAAAATCAGTGTGATTTGAAACCAAAGAATAATACTACAATTTTGAGAAGATATATCATTAAATACAAACATGCTAAAATAAAATCCTAACATATATTTATTTAGGCATTAAATAAGTTTTTTTATTATATCAACTTCAAGGTCTTGTAGATGGTGATTCTTGTTACTTTCATTAAGGCTCCAACTATTTATTTAATGTTTTAATGGATCCTATAAGAAGACTTACATAGTAATGGATTGTATTTATGCTAAAATTTTCCAAGACAACATTGATGTGATAGGTTGATCTAGAACAATAATTTCCCCAACAGGATTCAAATACCCTGTAGTTGGGATGATATTGTAATGAGGACAGTCAATATGTTGAAAAACTCAAAAAAATGGATTAATTTCTTATGCTTGTGTTATGTAAATAATAACATATGAATATTATTATGTTATGTTCTCATAAGGTTATCTTTTGATCAATGGTGGGAAAAAAATATTTTTCATTTCCAATTATTTCTAGCCACAAGAATGGTTATGCCTTTAGTGGGTGGGTACAACATTAACTTCAAAATGGTGGCTTTATCTTTAAATGACCATTTAATATGATCTAAAACTCATGTATGCATTAGTTGTGGTAACATATTATTCAATTTTTGGTACTATCTCATGTTTAATCTTTAAAAACTTTGTAAAACAACTTGCAATAATTTAGAGGATTTTTATACAAGTTTCCCTATAGTAGTTTCTACATGTTTTCTTGTATTGGTTACTACAAGAACTATTCCAATAACTACAACAAAATTTCTACAAGGACTGCTACATGACTACTATAAAATTGTTATAGTATGGTTACTTGAACTACTATAGGACTACTATAGGGTGACCTTGGTAGCTTATACTTAGCAAATGAAACATGAGTAATATATAATATAAATGTATAGGCCTTAAATCATTACAAGAAGCATATATAACATATATATACCATTTTTCACCCTAAATTTAGATAAATAAGATTATCTAGTGTTAAAGGGAATAAATAACTTTTACACAAAGGTGGTGAGCTAATCTAGTAAGTAGGCCAATTAATAGAAAACTCAAACAAATAATACTATAATTTTATACAATTGAGATTACTAAAAATAGTAAAGTAGAGTTATTAATAGATATTACAATGAATTGGAAATAAATGATACTTAGCTAGTTTATTATGCACATGCAAGTTTTAACCTAAAATATAATGGAAGTGGATTGGAGGATGATCCTATAATAGTCATCAATTTTCTAAAAATATTCTTTCTATGGCATCAAAAGCTTATGTCAGATCTAGATAATTGCATTGATGCTGGTGTCTAACCTTGTCATAGGTGTCCTATATAAAATATTGACTAGATCTAGATGAGACCAACTAGAGCCTTTTAGGTTGTATATTATCTTTATTCTTATGTATTTATATCATGTGCACATGTTGTCACTCTTTTATAAATGATCAAACCATAGTTCTTCACTCTTGGAGTGATTATGGGGAAAATGGGTTAGTTGGCTCCCAGTGTTGAGTTTCCCTAAGGACCCCTTTGTTAATGGGCATTGCCTACATATCCAATACTCTGAAGAGAGACTTAGACTTATGTATTTTTCCCCTACATGTTCACTTGTGTTTGCACAAGGATGCAATGTGTAATAAGCAAAGACATGTAGTGACCTAGCCTATAACTTGGAAAATAGGGCTCATAGGCTACTCCTTGAATGCTTCAGACTTATGAAAATACTTGTCCTATGATTGATATATAAATAGGGACAAATATGTTAGGATTTTTCACTTGAATGCTTGATTGAGTGCTTCTTGGTGTGTTTCCTTGTGAGTTGTATGTGATTTCCATGTGAGAAATGAATGAGGGTTTATATATATATATATATATATATTATATCAATTCCTTTTAGAAATGTCTCACATAAAATCATTTGGGTAAATATTTAGGATATGTTTCTTTTATTAATTGGATGACTTTTGGGAAGTAGACAATTTGTAAGAAAAGTGGAAACTTAAGTCAATGCAGATGTCTGTCTAGGATGCAAGTGTCTATGAAGATAGAAAATAGATATAGGTCCAGAATTGGTATTGAAGGATAATTATCTAGTTTATAGATTTGCTCACAATATAAAAGGCCTAGTCATCATAATAACAATGGTCAGAGTGAGAGATACACAAATAGGCATAAAAGATATTTAATGTGAGCCTTTTGGTAGTAGTCATGTCTATAACTAAAATCTATAGCCATGATAGGCATTTTTTAAGTGTAGAAGACTAAGGTACTCTATAAATTATATTGTATTATCTACATTCCCCCTTTTAATTTAGTAATGAAATTATTAGTTTAAAAGAAATAAATGTATATATGGGTGTGTATAACACACCTTAACTTTACATGAGCCTAATCTACGTGATTTTCTAGTGACTATCCTGCAAATGAGAGCATGTTATATTATATAATCAATGTATAAAATCTGAAATTGAAATAATTTTAAATGTTTGGAAGTAGAAAGATCAAGATTAGGACTACACCTATGTGTTGATGTAACCATCTTGCCTTTCGACAATTTGATTTAAAAGGATATTTCATTATGAAGAAGAATTAGATATTAGGATAATTATAAACCTAAAATTGAATATATATATATATATATATATATATATATATTTGAGGACACATGCCCTTAACCTTAATTTAAAGGTGAGTTGCAACATGGCCATTAAACTTATTTCATCTTAATCATGAAACCCAAATATGTGCATGAGCAAGTGAGTGTGAGTAATTTAACAAGTCATACTATATAGCTATTGAGGGTGGATGATTTAGTCAAATCAAACCTATAATTCTAGTAAATTTATATGATTTAATCAAACTTAACATATTAGTTTGGTAATATTGAGTGATTTAATGAACTCAACCTTCCAAAGGTGAACCAACTACTATTGTAGATTGGATTGATAAAAATACATAATAGTCCATCCTGGGTATGATAACAGTCCATAATTATATTTTAAATCTAGAAATTAATTTGATTTTGAAATATTAGGTGCCCTTTACATGGCATATGCACCTCATATATGTCTTAAGCTAAAATCTAGGTATAATAACAATACCAATGTATAAAATGCTAGCACAAATATGTATCTGAACCATATAACTATGAAATATGGTGCATTTGAAATTAGTGAAAGTATGGATAACATGTTTATCTAACATGGCCACACTGAATATGGATAATATAAAACTTAGTGTAAATGTGGAGGACATGTTTTTATAACATGCCCCTACTATAATCTAGAGATGTTGAGTACTAAAAAAGTGTGGAGGTCATGCCTTCTTGACATGCCCCCACTATAACCTTTATATGGGAAAATGTGAAAGTCATGCCTCTATAACATACCCACTGATATCCCTCCTAATTTGAGTTGAGGGTATATATAATTTGGTAGTTACCTTACCTAAAAATGATAAGATAATTGTATAAGTTATGTAAGGGCCATGTATCATATAGGAGTAACATGCATAGGTAGATACAACATTGAGGCATGCAGTCTGTGATCACATAAAGTCCTAAGATACATGATACATATCATGGAAATGTCTAGATACTAATAGTACCAACTCTGCAAGCAATCTAGAACACACACAAAAGCACTTAAAAGTAAAGGAAAATAAAATGGTCCAAGGAGACCTCATACAAGGGGCACGTTCAAATGTCACAAAATAAAAGGGATACAACTTGGTCAAATGTCCATAAATCATAGAAATGACACATACAACATAGAGTGACATATTCAAATGCCCAAATAGGCAACCAAAGGCATGAGGGCTGAAATCAATGGAGCATATTCAAATGCTCAAACAAAAAATATAATGTAATACAATTGTAAATTTTGTCTCTCAATTTCTCACCCTTAGAGAGGTATTTCAAGACTTCTCCAAATTGAGTGTAACATGGAATAACCTCTAGGCCTTTAGGTTTCCTATAGTAGAGGTAAACCTTCTAAATAAATGGGCTGAATCCCTAGATTTGTCTTGATTGCTCATCACATATACTACTAGCTCATTTGAATGAAAAGGGAGAGGGAGAGAACATAAATTAAACCTATATTAATGAGGTGATGCACCAATTTTAACCTAACCACTACCAACCAATCTTAATTACATTTCAAATAAAAACCTAACCTACACATGACACTACTCCAAATCTACATATTACATTAGTATTTCTCATGGAGGTTTGTTAAGTAAAATTAAGCTAGGAGAACTAAACACAAGGTCACGACATGACACTACTGGAGAGACAATTCATGAAACACTTCATTAGAACACTTCAAGATAGCTACTATAGACTTTAAAAAGTTTAATATGAATGGTAACAAGGATGACATGTTAAGGAAGAGAATCTATCACTTAGCAAGATCAACTAGTCTAACATACACATTAAAACAACTAATGGAGAAGTTAAACTAGATTGTTATTTATTTCTCAAATGCTGAAAATGAGTAGGGCTTCACCATACTTAGGTAGAGGATATAAAATTAGCCAAAAATGGCTCAATATATAGCACAAGTGAGAAAGAAGAGAAGAAGAGCATAGGAGAGACAAAGTAGATAATTGTTCATAAGTTACAATAATAAGAGGATATATGGAATAAATTCAATAGGTCTAAGATTCCATTCATCTCTCCTCTAAAGATACTCTAACCCTCCAAGTGGCATGGGAGTTGAAATGCTTACTCGACACCTTTATTAGCTTCTTGAAACTTCCCTTTATCTTGGCATGTTGAAGGACAAGTCACCTTATTAATGGTCAAATCAGTTTCTCTTACCTCTTTACTCTACTCTTAACACTCTCAACTGACCCCATAAGGTTATCCTTGACACATCACCTCTTTCTCTTGCAAGGTGTCTAAAGGACTCTTCATCTCCTTAGGACTATTTTGCACACAAGTGTCAAAACTTATATTTTTATTTTTAAGCTCATCCAAACTTCATGGATGGCCTATTCACATCATATTAGACCTAAAAAAATCCATTTTGAGGCCTCAAACTATTCCTAACAATTCATTGTTTACTAAAATCCCTAATTATGCATCATTCTTTGTAACCCTAAAATCATACAAACCTCCTTGTGTAGAGAGTTTTATAGATAGTTTTGAGAATATAAGGGCATATTCTAGTACATAGTATGGCCTTATAGCTCCAGGATCTATTTCATGCTCTAAGAGTGAGTGGAAATATTCTTTTTTTTCCTTTTCTCTCTCTCTTAAATAGGCCTCAATTAGGCCTCCCTACTAAGAGACTAAAAATGGATCTACAAGCTCCCCACATGTTCCAAACACCAACAAATATTTTTATTCAGTTAAATGACATCCTCCCCATTCTCCATGCCAAAGTTTAAGCTTTGACAACTTATATAGACCTACAAAATAGAAAAAAAGTAGCCTTTTTAAGCCTATTTTGTATAGTATTTTACCAACCAATGCAATGGGATGATGCTTATAGGATTTGTGAAGATTTTCTAGATCATTTGGAATTTTTTCTGACTCATCTAGAGCAATGAAATCCCAGTTCTCTCTCATAGGGTCCTTATGGCTCTCCTAGGCAGCCTGAAAGTGTTTCAACTTCTTAAGTATTATTCATAAAGCTTGGGGCCTAAATCCTCTAACCAATTCCACAAGATGGAGTATACTAGGGTGGATAACTTCCCCTATGAGCCCAAGGTCCCATGCATATCATCTTATCTATACCAAGCAAAATAAAATGACCTCTTGGGTTGAAACTCGACATTCTTTGAAGTCTAAGAGTAAATTAGGTTCTGTAGGTGATTTCCTTGAGTTGGTTTGAGATCCAATGTCTTGAAGAGGTCCATGAAATAAATATTAACCTATTCCAATGTTCATCTTGACACACTCCACCAAAATCTTTGCATCCTTAATGTTTTAGGCCTCAAGTTCTTGAACTAAGTTGACAGTCATACCCTAGCTACCTACATTCTTCTCCTTTTCAATATCAAGAGGTTTGAGTTATCATGGAAGGTTTATGTATCACTTTTACCATATTATCAATGGATTCTCATTATCTCAACGTTACTCCAATAAACCATCTCATCTTCAATATTTCCTATATAGGCATGTGTATGCAACTAGGTCTATGCAAGGCAAAACAAGGTCTACCAATACTTCCATTTTTTGTTGATTGTGTCTAAGGGATGATGGACTATACTCATCCTATTTAAATCATACTCAAACATTATACTCTCTCATATCTCCTTGCAGTGTCTTCAACCTTTTTCATATAAGCAACTACTCCTCAAGAATGAGTAGTTTTGTATCTTGCCTAAACTAAGTAGGTAGAATGTTCAGGGTTTTGCTTAAGTCTAAAATTTAAATGTGGTATTGGGGCCTTATTTAATCGAAAATTAAACTTATCTTCAAATTTTTCACCTCCTTCTTATGTTCCCATGGACCTATATAGTCCTTCTAAGAATTATAGACCTCTTTCTCACAAAGTAGACCTCTGTAACGAGTGTATGTAGGTAATTAGGCATGTGACAATATTTGATCACTTTATTTAAAAATGTTTTTGTGACTTTAAGTTTCCTTATATATTTCAACCACACCCTACATCATTTTTCTTAGGTTTTAATAGATTCCTTTAGTTGCTTATACAAACCTATAGGTGGCTAACTGCCTGTACATACCCATTTGAGATGGTCTTTAGAATGTTGTTCTAAGAGCTTCTTTCAACATTTAAACTTTCCTAAAACTCCTAGCATAGTTTAAAACTTCTTCAACACCTTTAAGTATTTTGATTTTACCAACATGCTATTGTTTGAAGACCAATGCTTCAATGTATGGTTGTAGGTGTTGATATGAGAGTTTGATTGTGTGTGTAGGATTTTTAGTTCTTCAAAACAATCCCCAAAACTTTTCAAAGGATATACCATCATATTTTTGATATTTAAAAACCATTATAAATTCCCTAAAACTTTATACCTCCACTAATCCTCATTATCTCAAAGTATTCCTCTTAAATGTTTGAAGGTGATGTGTTTAGATAGTTGACTATGTATTAGGATTTCATAGTTTCCTAGGTCTCCAAGACCAATCCTTATAACGTTTTCATGACTCTATTATATACTTGAGGGTCTTCTCAAGTCTATCTTACTATCTTGAAACTTCAAACCTTGCCCACATCATTGTCTAAGTCACATTTCTTAAGCTAGCTATAGGTATTAATTTTTTATAGTTTGAATATATTTGAGGCCTCTTAGCCTTCTCTTATCACTTTTCAAGCTTACTAATAACTCTATCATGTTATTTATAGTGTCTTAAGACCCTTTCCATACATTGAAACAAAACCTCATCAACTTCTTTATTTGAGTCAAGCTTATACATGACTATAGGTGATTGTTAGGAAGGATGAACATGTGATTTGGAGTTAACCTTATAAAATAGGTCATGACACTTATAATGTTCAAACTCATTGAGTGAATTTTTAATCTCTTCATTTTAAATCCATTATCACTCTCAAGACATCTTCAAACTTTTGTTATTTTGACTGTCTACACATAGAATCTTATATGTCTCTTTAGGTCTGATAGCTCAATCATCACTTGTATTTAAGACACTTGGAGACATTAATATGTATATAATCCTTTATAAACTTGGAATATCACCATAATTACAATGATGTCATGCCTGGATAGCCTTCAAAATACATTGACAACATGAAGTTTCCTTTGAGTTGCATACCTATAGATTACATAAGGTGAGGACTGTAATTGGTGCTTTACAAGTTTGATAAGTGCCAATCATGAATTCTAGGAATGAGAGGTCATTATCCTCAATTATATCAACACATGTATCCATAAAAAATAACTCTTAATCTCCTTGAAATACACTTTTAACTCAGTTTGCTATGCAAGCACAAAACATAATCTAAGATGGTGAACGAAGATGCAACCAGTTTGAGACCTGTAAAAAATACTTGAGTGATTAGGAATCCATGAATGTATTTTGAGGATAATATATTACCGTGGAGAAAAATTTAGATACATTTGAATACTTGAATAACTCAAAAACACATTAAATATGATAGTCATTTACAGACAATTCACAAGAAAGACTTTTCTTGCCAAAGGACCATCCACACATCTCAAGAATATGAATGAATGTGTGTCAGTAATATATAGGCATATAATAACTCAATCCAATTGGTTTTATGTAGTCAAAAATCCAAACTTTTTTCTAGAGTTGCACCAAATTTAGCATGTAGGGTTTTAAGCTCTCAAAAATTACTCTAGATTTGTAGTGATTTTTCATAAATATAAGAGAACCATCCAATGACCAATGTGATAGATTGAAAACCCATATGGTTCCCAAACATTGGCCAAAATATCAACCCCCAACTCTACTTGTATAGCATATACCATCTGATTGAATTTGGCCTTCATTAGCTTGTAATGGGACGATGGGAGAGAAAAAGATATTTCTACAATTGTGGAGATCTAAACTTCTTCCCAAAATTGTTTCTGACCTTTAGAAGCTCAAAGGACATTTTTAAGCTATTTTCTCTTGAAATTTACTTCAATAAGTCTATACAACTTCCTTAACTCCTCAAACTAGCATTAAAAATCAAGAATCTAACTTTGTTTTGATTCCCTGATAGGTGTGGTAGTTGAATAACTATTCCAAGGACCTTGGAAGGTGTGTGGTAAATATTTTTCACTTAAATAACTTTGTCACATAAATATTATCCAAAATCACCCTTTTCACTTATTTTCACCATCTTCTAGCTAGTAAATGAATCTTAGTCATTCCAAAACTTCATGAAGTGTTGTGAAAAGATGTTTAAGACATAAAACTACATTAATAAACCCATAATCACCTATGACATAAATTTACTATGCCTTATCTCTCCATGGCATGCCTAAACCACTATATTACCACAACATGACTTTATCTTAACTTATCCAAACTAACATTAAACAATGCCAACAAGGTTAAATGAAGAATTTATGGATCATTTAGGGTATGACAAGACCATGATAAATTTGAATTTGGATGGGGTGGTAAAATTTGAATTAGGGTCAAATTTGGTCAACATTATTGGCAATTCGAATGGGTAACATTCCTTCAATGCTAATAGGACTAGTATCCTTTCATGTCCATTAGGAAATGGAGTCTCTTGTACTCAGTTTCAAACCTGACTTGAATTTGAACATGATGCAAAAAATTAATTGACCTTCACAACACACAAAACAAATAATAATAAGACATAAAGCAAATAAATACACACACATGTGCTATTAAGAACTTAGGGAACACAACAATAACTTAAGCAAACTAAATTATATACAAACTAACTTGAAACAAACTTTCTCCTCCTAGATCATAGGAGAAGCTTGTATCATCTCTTTCTACATGTGATGAAACAAGACATGAAGCAAATTGCCTTTTAAACCTTGTTTTTGGTGTCTTAAACTCCTTCGTGTTTGGAAATCCTCTTGAAATTATCTCAGATGTAATAATGATATCTATAAACATGTCACCTATAAAGGTGAATTCAAATCTTGGTTCAATCATCTCATGAATTCTCTTGATATATGGGCTTTCCTCAATCATAATCACCTCTTTATTTATAGGATCAACTTCAATCTTGGTACTTTGAAGATTATCATGTTGTCCTTAAAAAAGCAAAGAATGTTTAATAACATATTTAGACTTTTTACCAGCTACTAGAAATGCATCAAGCTCTTCAAGGAGATTAGCATACTCAACCCAATATTCATCATTGTCCTCCATGAAGACATCTTATTCAATTTCCTCGTGCACATGACCTTCAACCTTACAAAGGCATTCAAGCTTTGGGATAAGTTTAATATGTTGTTTTTAATCATCTTTGTTTTCCTTCTCTTTAATAAGTACAACCTATTCAACTTCATTTTTCTTACTTCAAGAGTTTTCAATCTCAAGGTTAGTTGCAACTTCATCAAGTTTGGATGACATAGGCTCTTCTTTTTGAAACACATCATCAATAGGCAATGCATCTTCAAGAGTCTCTTAAAACTAACTAGCATAAGGTGTAGTCTTTTAAAAGGCCTCAAACTCATCACATATGTGCTTGAATTTTTCCATAAGTCATCTTGATCCATGGCATCAACACCAACGTCATCTTTTTTTTTTTTCAAAACCAACCTCTTGATCATGCTCATGAGTCTCAACCAACTTAGCTAATGTGATTTTATTTTCAAATAACTTATCTTCCATGTATTGATCAACCTCTTTATTTGCAACTACAACATCATCAATATCTTCTCTTCCTTCACTCAAGAATATTGACTTATGCATGTCTTCACCAATGGGAGTACCTATAGTGAAATATTCATCATAGAAACTTGAGTCATCTTCTTGATTAGCTGCAACTTTAGTTTGATCTTCTTCAATAACATCCCATAGGATGTGTTCTTCTTCAACAAGGGATGTGGTGGGAGGGTGATGGATAATTTCATGTATTTGAGAGGGAGTATGAGGTGTGGTGGATGGATCATGAGTGGGATTGGGAATGGAGGTTTATTAAATGAACTCTAGGGGAGATGATAAGCTAGGTTGGGCAATGGAAGAGGTATATTCTTCAACAAGGGATTTACTTTCTTCATAGCCTTAATGAGGCTCTTTAATAGCTGCAAGTTGATCCTAAATCCCTTAAATTTCCCACCTATCTAATCTATATATCCACCATTGGATACATTTCCTTGACAGGTATAGCTTCTCAATGATATCATATTGGGTTTCTTCTTCAACCAACCTCCAAATATTCATCAATTTTTGAACTGAATATCTTAACCACTACCACTCTATGAGATGGATAGGGATCACATAAAGCTATTCATCCCATGTTTTCATCTCCTCTTATTTACCTATCACACTTGGCATGAGTGCCAATAAGGATTTATAAGGGGAACATGACTTAGAGATGGAATTGAAGTAGAAGGAGGAGAGTTCGGGTATGACTATTTAAAGTCATGGTAAGGTTGATAGGAATCATAGGGCTAGTAGAAGTCATATTGAGGATGATAGGAAGAAATTTCTTCTTGATACTCTTCTCGATAGCCTTCCTCATAAGCTTAATCATAGGCTTGATCAATAACATCATGGTTATGTAGAGGGGTAAAATGTTAACCATAAGACTACCATGACTCATAGGGATAATAAAAATATTCATAGGGATATTGAGACACATACTTAGGATCATGACAAGGTTGATAAGGAGGTGTATAATAGAAACTCTCATCATATCCAGACATCCTAACTTCATTAGTCAAATAAAAACATAAGATACTATCAAATAAATTTCAAAATAAGTACTTGGGTCGATAAAACTATAAAATTACATTTGAAATCACCATTGGTGTCCATTGGTGTTTTTTGAATACCTCCAAAGGTTGATAGGTAGAAGAGCACAACAAAATTATTCCACTCTTTTGGACCTTAGTCCCACCAGGCATGCTATAACTATTGTCACTCAATTTTGCACTTTTGGAAAATTAGTTCAAGCCTTCTCCAAATTGAGTGTAACATGGAATTATCTCTAGGCTTTTGGGTTGCCTATAGCAGAGGTAAAGCTTTATATTAAAGGGCTAGCTCCCTAGATTTGTCTTGATTGCTCATCACCTATAATACTACCTTATATGGATGAAAAGGGACAAAAATAACATAAAGTGAGCCTACCCTAATGAGGTGATGCACCAATTTTAACCTGATCATTTCCAACTAATTAAAATTACACTTCAAATAAAATCCTAACCTTACATGACACTACTCCAAATCTGCATATTGCATTAGTATTTCTCATGAAAGGTTTGTGAAGTAAACTTAAGCTAGGAGGACTAAACAGAAGGTCATGACATGACACTAGTGAAGAGACAACTCACTAAAACTCATTAAATACTTCATTATAACACTTCAAAATAACTACAATAGACTTTCAAAAGATGAATATGATTGTAAACAAGGATAACATGATAAGGAAGATAATCTATCACTTAGCAAGATTAACTAGTCTAACATACACATTGAAAAAAATCATGGATGAGGTAAACTAGATTTTTATTTATTGATTAAAGGTTAAAATTGAGTAGGGATTTTCCATAATCAAGTGGAGGATACAAACTTAACCAAAAGTGGCTCAATATATAGCACAAGTGAGAGAGAAGAGAAGAAGGGCATAGGAGAGAGAAGGTAGACAAGTGTCCATGAGTTACAAGAAGAAGAGGAGTTATGTAATAGCTTAAAAAGGTTCAACATGCCATGTTTGGATCATTTAAAGATACTCTAACCCTCCAAGTGGAATGGGAGTTGAAATTCTTGCTTAACAACTTGACTAACTTCTTAAAACTCCCCTTCATCTTGGCATGTTGAAGTACAAGTGGCCTTATTTATGGTTAAATTAGTTTCTCCTACCTCTTTTCTCTACTCTTAACACCTCTCAACTAACCCCATCAGTTTCTCCTTGACACATCACCTCTATCTTTTGCAAGTTTTCTAGAGGACTCTTCATCTCCTTAAGCCTATTTTGCACACAAGTGTCAAAACTTGGATTTTTATTCTTTAGATCATCCAAACTTCATGTATATCCCATTCACATCATATAAGACATTAAACAATCCACTCTGAGGCCTCAAAATATCCCCAATAAGTCTTTGTCTACCAAAAGCCCCAATTAGGCACCACTTCTTATAGCCCTAAAATCATATAAACCTCATTCTACAGAGAGTTGTATGGATGTTTTTGAGAATATAATTACATATTCTAGTACCCAGTATGGCCTTACATCTCTAGGTTCAATTTCATGCTCTAACAGTGAGTGAAGATATCCTTTTTATCTTTTCTATCCTAACTAGGCCTCCCTACCAAGAGACTAAAAAATGGATATGTCAGCTCCCCACATGTGAAAATCCCAAAAAAATTGTGTGATTAAGTTATATGACATCCTCCCCATTCTCCATGCCAAATTTGAAGTTCTCAAAACTTTTATGGACATATAAATATAAAAAAAAATAGTCTTTTTAAGCCTAATTCATATAATAATATACCAACCAATTTAATGGGATGATGCTCAATGGAGTTGTGATTTTTTTAGGTAATTTTGGAGTGATTCATATGGAGGCATGAAATCTGATTTCTCTCTCATCAGGTCCTTATGGTTCTCCTAGGCAGCCTAAAAGTGCTTCAACTTCTTAAGGATGATTCATAAATCCTAATGCCTAAATCCTCTAACAAATTCCACAAGATGGAGTATACTAGGATGGCTAACTTTCCCTATGAGCACAAGGTCCCATACATATCCTCTTATATGTACCAAGAAAAATAAAATGATCTCTTGAGTTGAAACTTGACATTCTGTGAAGTCTAAGAGTAAATGAGGGTATGTAGGTGATTTCCTTGAGTTGGTTTGAGATCCAATGTCCTAAAGAGGTCCATGACATCAATATTAACCTATTCTAATTTTCATATTTCCACACTTCTTCACCAAGATCTTTACATCCTTAATGTTTTAGGCCTCAAGTTCTTACTAAGTTGATTGTCATACCTTAGTTTCTTGCATTCTTCTCATTTCCACTGTCAGGAGGTTTGAGTTATCATGGAAGGTTTGTGTATCACTTCTACCATCTTCTCATTCAATTCTCAATATCTCAACTTATTCCAACATATAATATTCAATACTACCTATACAGGCATGTGTATGCAACTAGGTTTGTGTAAGGCTAAATAAGGTCTGCCAATTCTTCCATTTTTTTTGACTATTTATGAGGGTTGATGGACTATACTCATCCTATTTAAATCATACTCAAACATTATACTATCTCATATCTCCTTGTTGTCTCTTCAACCTTTTTCATACAAACAACTGTTCCTCAAGAATGAGCAATCTTGTATCTTGCCTAGACTACATGGGTAGAATGTTCAAGGTTTAACTTGAGTCTGAAAGTCAAATGTAATCTTGGGGACTTATGGAATCATTAACTAAACTTATCTTCAAATATTTCATCTGATTTTTATGTTCCCACATACCTCTATAGTCCTTTCGAGTAACATAGACCTCTTTCTCACAAGGCAGACTTGTGTAAGGACTGCATGTAGGTAAACAAGTATGTGACCCTGTTTGATCACTTTATCTCAAATGATTTGGTTACCTTAATATTCCTTATAGATTTCAACCACACCCTACACCATTATTCTCAAGTTTTTAGAGAGTCCTTTAGTTGATTACATAAACCTTTAAGTGGCTAATTACCTATACATACCCATTTGAGATGGTCTATAGAATGGTGTTCTAAGAGATTATTTCAACATTTACACTTTCCTCAAACTCTTATAAAAGTTTTAAACTTCTTCAAAACCTTGAATTCTTGTGTTTTTACCAACATATATTGTCTCAAGACCAATTCTTCAATGGATTGCTATATGTGTTGATATGAGAGCTTGAATATGTATGTAGGCTTCTTAGGTATTAAAAATAATCCCCAAACATGTTCAAAGGCTTTTCAATCATATTTTTTATATTTAAAAATAATTATAAATGCCCTAAAACTTTATACCTCCACTAATCCTCACTATCTCAAAGCATTCCTCTTAACTGGCTGTAGGTGGTGTTTTTAGATAGTTAACTGAATATTAAGAGTTTATATTTTATTAGGTCTCCAAGACCAATCCTTAAAACTTATTCATGAGTTTTCTCTATTATTGAGGTTCTTCTAAATACTCCCTTACTATATTTAAACTTCAAACCTTGCCCACATCACTGTCTAAGGCACATTTCCTCAGTTGACTATAAGCATCAACTTTGGATAGTTTGGCTGTATTTGAGGCCTCTTAGCCTTATCTTATCACTTTTCAAGATTACCAATGACTCTATCAAGTTTTATATAGTGTTTTAATACCATTTCCATACCTTGAAATAAAACCTCATCAACATCTCTATTTGAGTCAAGCTTGTACAATCATGTAAGTGATTATTAGGAAGGCTAAGCATGTGATTTGGAATTAACCTTCTCAAATAGGTCATGACACTTATAATGTTCAAAATCATTGAGGGATTTATTTTTATCTTCATTTTAATTCCATTATCAATCTCAAGACATCTTTAAACTTTTGTTATTTTGACTGCCTACACACAGAATCATGTAGGTCTCTTTAGATCTATTAACTCAGTCATCACTTGGCTTTAAGACACTTAGAGACCTTCATATATCTAGAATATTTTTTCAAATTGGAATATAACCATACTTACATTTATTTCATGCCTAGATAGCCTAACAAATACATTGACAATATGAATTTTCTATTGAGTTGCAAACCTATATATTACACAAGCTAAGGACTATAATTGGTACTTTGAAAGTTTGAGAAGTACCAATCATGAATGTTAGGAATGAGAGGACATTTTCCTCAATTGGATAAATTAATTTAATAATAATAAAAACTCTTAGTCTCCTTTAAATATGCAATCAGACCCATTAAACTCAGTCTGCTATGTAAGCATAGAATATTGTCCAAGATGGTGAATGAAGATGTAACTAGTTTGAGACTTGTATAGAATACTTGAGTTATATATAATCCATGAATGGATTTTTAGGAGATTAAAGGACCATGTAGAAACATTTAGATACCTTTGACCACCTTAATAACTCAAAAACATAGAAAAATGATAATCATTTTCAAATAATGCACAAGGATTTTTATTTCTAAATGACCATCCACATGTGCCAATAATATGAATTAATGTGTGTGAGGAATATAAATACATATGATAACTCAATCCAATTAGTTTCATGCATCCAATAATTCACACTTTGTCCTGAATTTACACCAAACTCAGCCTATGGGGTTTTAAGCTCTCAAAAAATAGTCTAGATTTTTATTGATTGTTAATAAATATAAGAGAACTATTCCAATGAAAAATGACACAAATTGGAATCCCATATGGGTCCCAAACATTTCCAAAATATCATCCCCTAACTCTAACTTTACAGCCTATACCATCTAATTGAATTTGTCCTTCACTAGCTTGTGAATGGGATGATAGGAGAGAGAAAGATATTTATGTAACTGTGGAGATACAAAAAATTTCTAAAGATTTTTCCTCACCTATATAATCTCAAAGGACATTTTCAAGTTATTTTCTCTTTCAAGTGACTTCAAGAAGTCCGTACAACTTAACTCCTCAAACTACCATTGAAAATCAAGAATCTGACTTTGTTCTAATTCCTTGATAAGTGTTTATTATATAGTTTTCACTTATTTATACCACCTTATATCTAGTCAATGAATCTTAGGAATTTCAAAACTTCATGAAATGTTGTGAAAATATGTTTAAGACATAAAATTATATTGATAAAACCTTAATAACCTATGACACAAATTTACCATACCTTATCTCTCCATGACATGCCTAAACCACTATATGACCATAACATGACTTTACCTTAACTTCTCCAAACTAACCTTAAACAATGCTAACAAGGTTAAAGGAATACTTTACACACCATATAGGGTATTAAAATACCATGACAAGTTTGAATTTGGATGGGGTGGCCAAATTTGACTTGGGGTCAAATTTGGTCAACAATAACCAAGGAACACACTAAAGGAGGTGCATGGATGAAAGCATAGAATATATGCAACCAACATGAACATAGCATACTAGTTCCTAAACCTGTGTTTGCAACATTAAGTACATAGCATATCAAGTACAATGTGGTAGGTATAAACATGGATATATGAATGTGTAATTATATTATCTCAAACATAATAATATAACTTGGTTATATTATGGTCAAAGAAGTGGATGCCCCCAACATACTTATGATGTGAATGGAAGGAAGGATCAACATTTGTTTGTGCATATATCATGTATTTGGGTATGCATGTATCATACTCAAATGATTTGTGAAACATATGTTTATATAGGAAATTAATGATATGATATGAAGCAAATAACATATGTATAAGAAATATTATAGCTAGGAACATGCTGAAAGTTTTTAGATTTTTTTATTTTTTTGTATATTTGAATATTTGGATTTTTTGAATTTTTTTGGATTTTTTTATGAGTAAAAGTGAGATGTATTTATATTATG
The DNA here is from genome assembly GCA_037957365.1 of Torreya grandis. NCBI lineage: Eukaryota > Viridiplantae > Streptophyta > Pinopsida > Cupressales > Taxaceae > Torreya > Torreya grandis. The sequence goes on along the minus strand of JARHVA010003188.1, from coordinate 1,813,617 downwards.
ATCACCATTATAAATTGTGTGTTTGATCCTTTTATTTAAATTTAAATAATGATTTATATGATGCCCATGCATTAAATTATATTGGTAATAATATTTTATTATTAGTAGAGGTTGTAAAGGAGGTAATGTGGTCAAGTTGTGTTTAAGTAGTACCATTAGAATATCACTTGTACTTATATTATCCTCTTACATATTATGTAAATTATCTATCATAAATGGATTTTATTTAAACTCTTGGTTTTGAAATGATCATTTGTTAGGCACAACATTGGTAGGAGATACAAAGGTATGCATGTGACTAGCACATTTTAAGTGTGCATGTATAAAAGTGGATTTGTAATGATGTGATATTTTTTTTATTAATGGTAATTTTATCTATAATGGTTTGACCAACACAACCCTTAGGTATCCTGGATTTCCTAATCATACCCCCAGCATTACCAATATGTGTGGTTGGTTGAGTAAAGGCATATTGATTACCTTCATTTAAAACCATAGGATGGACCACCTTACCCTTTGAAAGAGTGATAAAATGGACCTAGTTAGAGGGATGGTAGTTATCACCCTCCTTAATATTAGGAAGAGGAATTGGTTATGCCTTATCCATTTGAAATGTTCTAAATATTGAAACCAAGACATGATAGAAAGGCACACAAACTCTAGGGAGTGATTCCTTGTGTTAATATATTCTTTTGATTTTGAAAATAATTTGATTTATAAAACAAATTTTAATAAATTAGAAATCAAAAAAACCCTAAGGTACATTAGGATTTTCATGAAAGGACATAGAGGTCCAGTTCACCAATTTTTTAATTCTAAATTCTAATAAATGAGATTATCTAGGGTTAAGGGGATTATATTATCTTTTACACAAATATGGTGAAATAATCTAATAAGCAGGGTAATTAATATAAAACTTATAGAAACGGCACTCTAAATTTATATAACTAAGATTGTTAAATATAATAAAGTATAATTATTAATATATATTATAAATAAATGGGGATAAATGATACTTAGTTTATAGTGCACATGTAGATTTTAACTTAGAATAGGCTACAAGTAGAATAGAAGATTATCTTGGAATAATCATTAGATTCTATAAATATTAATTATGTGGCCTCATATACTTGCATCAGATATAGACAAGTATATCATCACAGGTGTCTAACCCTACATCAGGTGTCTTGTACAAAATACTAACTAGATATGGATGTGACCAATGGGAGCCTTATGGGTTTTCTATTTCCTTTTATTTTATGTCTTTAGATCATGTGTACAGTTTTTCAATCTTTGCCAAATGATCAAACCCTAGCTCTTCACCCTTAGAGTGAATGTAGTAAAAATAGGTTAGTGGGCCCATGATGTCAAGCTACCCCAAGGACCCCTCTATTAATAGGTGTTACCTACATGGCTGGTATTCTTAATAAGACCTCATACTTATGTATTTCTCCCTTACATAGTGGCTTATGTGTGCACAAGGATGTAATATATGATAAGCAAAGACATGCAATGACCTACTTGTGACTTAGAAAATATGGTTCATAAGCTACTCTTGGAATGATTTAGACCTATATAAATATTTCTCTTATGTCTGATATATAAATAGGGATGAATAGGGTATGTTTTGCTTACTTGAATTATTGATTGAGTGCTTCTTGGTATATTACCTTGTGATTTGTATGTGATTTCTAGGTGATAAATTAATGAGGGTTGATCTTGTATATATACCAATCCATTTTATAAATATATCACATTAAACCACTTACATAAAACTTTAGGATACATTTATTTTAAAAATTAGATATTTTTGGGCACTAGACAATTTGAGGAAAAGTGGAAACTTGCATCAACATAGGTGTCTAACTAGGACGTAAGTGTCTAGGGAGATATAAAATAAGAACAATTCCAAAACTAGAAATTAAGGATAATAATTAGGTTTAGAATTTTTTTCATAGTATAGAAGGCCTGGTCATCAAAATAATAATGTTTAGACTAAGAGATAATCAAATAGGCACAAAGAGATAGTGAATACAAGCCTTTCAATAGTGAGTATGTATAGAACTAAAAGATATTTTCCAAGTGTATAAGACTGAGGTACTATATAAATCTTATTTTAAGACCTAAAACCATGTGTTAAATATGGATATAAATCTATGGATGAGTAAAAATATATCATAGTTGCATAAACTATTGCCAAGATAAAAAGGATTGATAATATTTTAGTAAACAAAGGTCTCTCGAATAATTAAGTGTTGCATCTCTAAGTGGGATTTGATATGCACTATCATGCAATCTATGAGTCACATGAATCCACCCCCTCAAGTTTTATAGTTGGTTAGTCCCACATTATAAGAGAGAATGGGTGTGGTGAAGGCCTGTGATTTGTTGTTATTTTATTGTGTCATTGGGTATGGTTGGTCTTAATAACATTCTTGATCATTATACCAGCTATATGAATATCCTAAATAAGGCTGAATGATATATAGTGATTGAGAAAAACCATGTTATTAAACAAAATATCAATAACCTATCCAATTACGTGGACTGTTTGAAAACCTTTTATCTTATGTTTGGTATTATTAAAGCATAGCTCTTGGATGGCCTTTGTATATATGGATATATTATTGAAAGAATGAAAATTAATGGAATATATATACAAAACAGGTATTAATTTATGAACAAGTTCATATATTTACTTAGGTTATTTCCTTGCATGACTTGGTCATTTATGAAAATTAAAAGGTTGAAAAATATTATAGTCTTACTTGTGAATGGATGTGGTTCAAGTATTGTCTCTTTATTATTAATTATATGTTTATTGTGGCCTTAGAAAATTCTTTGGCTTGGTTTCATAATTATGAGTAATGTGGATGGACCTACTACAATCCTTGGATGAGGATGGAATTTAGTAGGTGTGAATATCATCATTTCTTATTGCAAACTAGGTGGGTTGGATTTTTATCAGGTTATGTGTAGGTTGAGTGTATAAATTTTTTAAATGTTTTAGGGAAAGGTTGTGTTGGGTTATTGGGAAGTTATAAAAACACAACCTATTGTGGTTTTGGGTATTTTTAAAACATAATATGTTGTGATTGTAAGTGTTAGGGCAGTGGTTTCCATGAGTGGCCTTGAAACCTCGACCATTGGATATGTGGATGATTTTTCCAAATATATTATGGAGGTTGGATGTAATTCCAAACATGAAATTTACACCAATTATGGATAACATAATAAGAATGAAATATCAAAGATCTAAGAGGAATACCTAAATTTATTTGTATTAGTGTCCAAAGTCCTCTTTGAGCTTCTTTCCCTTGAGTTTTGATTTTAGTTGGTGACCTTTGAGAGACCTTCTCTTCATATAAAATTTGGTGAACTCCTTTCTTTTTGACATGTAACATACACCTTTTATTTCTCACATTCTACATAATGCTCTTATGTTTATTTTTGGGAAGAACATCTACAATTGGTTGCAACATTTTTATAGAAATAGGAACATATTTTTTAGCATTGTTGGTTGATGAATATGAGAATTTGTATTGTACATATGAGGCTAACTAAAAACACAACACTTTTTATCGATGCATCTCCCCTAATGATTTCTTATTCAATTTTGGAATTTGAAAGTGGGGTCTAATATTAAGGGTTGTGAATAACACGCTATTCGATATTGAGATAACCTATTCTTAAAATCAATCTAAATAAATAATTTGGTTCATGATATTTAATTTTAGTGTTGAATTATATAAATAATGTATATAAAGTACAATTCCAAATAGTATTTTGATTGCACAATCATAAAGAATAAATAATACTTAACTTATGCAATGTTGCACAGACACATATGATATGTACAAGTGACTAAAAATGTTTTCTGATGTTTAGGAAATAGTCATTAGATTCTAAAAATATTCTTTATGGCTGCCTAGACACTTGTATCACCTTGTGGACACTTGCATCACCTTGTGGACACTTGTGTCAACACTACTATCTAAATATTGATGCCACTATCTTATAATAACATTTGTTGTATCAAGATGCAATTGCTTGGGTCCTTATAAGTTTTTTTTCATCTTTCATCTTATGTATCTATGTTTTAGGCATAAGATTTTAATGATTGTTTGTAGCTCAAAACCTTGGCTCTCCACCTTAGGTTAGGTTACCTAACCAAAAATGGGTTAGTGGGCTCATAATGTCTAGCTAACCTCAAAAAAACCCTCTATCAATGAGCATTTTCTACATATCCAATACTCTAAGGAGGGCCATTTAGACTTATGTAGTTATCCCATATGTGTGAGAATGTGTGCACAAGGGTGAAATATATTACATGATAATACATGTAGTGATCTAGTTTGTAACTTGACAAATATGGCTCATGGGCTATTTTGGTGCTTCAAACCTGTAGTATGACTACTCCTATTATTGATATGTAAATATAAATAAATAGAGTAAAATAGCCTAATTTTGTGATTGATTGATTTAGTTTTGATATTTGATTTATTGGTAATTTATAGATGTCTAAATGAATTATCTTTGACTTGTATTTATACTATCTCTTTTACAATAATCCTCACAAAAGAGTTAATGACATTATTGGGCCAACCTATACACTTTGAAAGATTTGAAATTTTGAGTGTCTTTTAGGTGAGGACACATACATGGGAGAAGGGATAGTTGCATCAATGCCGTTATCCTCAGCTGAATGTAATTATTTAGGACGAAGGAAATTTTTTGAAGTTCTATAACTGATTATGAAGGATATATATCAAATATTAGGCATTTTTTGGTTATAGGTGATCTAGATAATAAAAATAATAAGGGTTGGACTAAAAAGTAAGTAATTAGACCTTGTGAGTTTGGCAAGTGTGAGCATTTTGGCTATGAGGAAGGTCAAACTAAAGGGTAGATCCCTAAGATATATTCTTCAAGTGTACAAGACTAGTTTCACATATAAATCCAAATTTAAGCATCTATGTTCCCCCCTTTAATCTAGTAATGTATAAGGATGAAATTACTAGGTTAAAATAAATAAAGTGTGCCATGGGGTGTATAACACACCTTGTCTTTGATTGAGTACACTTAAATTTTATGTATGTGAATGACCTACAAACAAGATCATGTTAAATTTTTAATTAGTGTATATAATCTAAAAATTGAATAATTTTAAAATAATTGAAAGAAAGAGAACAAGGAAGTATTACACTTGTGTGTCGATGCATCCATTTTTCCCCTTGGGTAGTTTATCTTGGTATAGATGATTTTTATATGAAGCATTAGAGATAGGTTCACAAATCAACCTTGGATATGTGAAGAGGGGAATTGAAAGGTGATCATGCCCCTAATTTGGCATAAAGATGAATTTTTCTAATTTCATTAAGAGCACAAAATCTCAATCATTCAACTCTAATATAACCAATCTATCCAATTTCACCTAAGTCAACTGGTGTAACCATATCAACTAGAAATAATATAATCATAGTGCCAAGTACATCGAGGGTAGAGAATATTGATTGCACTAATTAAAAGAGCCAACTACTACAACAAATAAAATCCCAAACGGTGCATCTTGGTAATGTTAGTGTATAAATGTATGTATAATGTGAAAGAGTATCTATAATTTGGTGCAAGCACACCTTGAATATGTCTCAAGCTAAAGTATCTATTAAAATATAGCCTCTACTCTATAACATGTACATAGTATGTATCATAAATATGAAAATCTCTATTCCAAATGTGTGCCCAATGCATAGAAATATATCCCAAATGGATATCTAAATCATGTTAACCATGTAAACTAAATCAAATTTTATTCATTATGTCAACTTTATGTATGTGGATTCATGTCTTCTATGGCATGCCCCCACTAATATTCCCCTATTTTGAGTTGAGGGGATTGAAAAAGTGATAATCTCCTTATCTCAAAAGTATAAGATAATTATGTTGCATTTGTCTAAATAATGTAGTAAAGAAGCAAATAGTAGTGTCATGTCAAAGTAGATATATCAATGAAGCTTGTAATATGTACATATAAAAATCCATAAGATGCATGATGTGAATCATGGAAATGAATAAAATATAAAAATATAAACAAACAATCATGCACACATGTAAGATCACTCAAATGTCACACAAAGTGGGGTCTAAGGAGACTGTAAACAAGGGGCATGTTTAAATGTCGTTCATTCAAGTGGAAGATGTGTAAATGTCCATACACCTAATAAATAAATAGCACTCAGCGCATTGTGGTCAAAAATCAAAGAAACATTTTCAAATGTTTCATAATAAATATTAAGAAGAAAATAAGTACACTCAAGTAAGCTATTGTAAGTAAATGAATCAATGAGAGGTGAGCAATTAGTATCATCTGATAATAGTGACTACATACATGTGTTATCAAAATGCCATGTAGAATAACATATCAAATACATTATGTAATTTAAAAACATGAGTATAGGCATGTGTAATATATAAGCTCTATAAGATAATGGAAAATGATCGTAAAACAATATAACATGTCTCAATCATGACCATATAGAAGTAAGATGTCCCCAATGTGGTTTATCAAACTAGAAGAGGAAAATTCTAACATCTGCATGCTTGAGATATCATGAGTCTAATGTATGTTTGTATCACATTAGAGTACCCATGAAACATATGTGTGTCTATAAATCATATGCTATCTACTAACATAAAGCAAACAATATATGCAAAATATGTTAAATATTTTTGATATTATTGAATTATTTGAATGTTTTTGTATTTTCTTAAATATTTGAATTTTTTGGAATTTTTATAATGTTTGGAAAGATAATGGTAATCAATGATCCCATATAAAGGATGCTCACTTGTTACTCTATATTTTGAATGTGGTATAATAAATTGAGCATGCCACTAAGGATCATGTATATGTGCCAAATCTAAATCTATAGAATCTTCTATGCTCTTTGTATGTCTTATAGGACTCTATGGTTGTAAAGTAATAATATAAGGTGTAGGGGTTTTTGTAACCCAATGTTTATGATCTTTAACTTCCTATATGCAATAGTGGATCTTTTTAACCATTTTTGAAACATGGTGTTCTATTATAGGTAAATGGTTTTATCATGAAGGTGTGAATGAGGATCTCAAAGAGTCCACTATAACTCAGTGATGTAAAGGCTTCTCAAGTATGGGGTGTCTAGGAAAGGGTATTGGTTGTTTCTTACCCTTTTACACATGATTAACTTTATTAGGTTGTATAATCAATTTTCATGAAAAAAACTCTGCCTATTATAAAGGATGTTCATATGGAATCCCAAAAACTATAATTAACATGTTGGCATGAATATACTAAAGATAAGCATGCACTATGGAAATTACTACATAGATATTATGTATCCAAGGATGTCCAAATAACATATAAAAGACTCTTTTATGTGGTATAACTAAAAAGTTAGTGGTCATATGTGTTGGACTAGCCTGAAGAGGTGAATCAATCTCACAAAAAAATTATTATAGCTTCCCATAGAATGATTTCATCATTTTAGTTGAACAGAATAAGTCATTATGTGTGTATCCCAAATATGTGAGTAATTTCATGGTACATACATTCTCACTAGAACCATTCTCAATCATAACACTCTGTATAATTTGATGATCAATATATTCCCTAATAAATAAGGCATTAAGATTAGAGTTATCCTCTACAATCTCACTGTCATCAAATGAAATATAAGGTCTCAGAACTATAGGAGGTATCTCACATATAAATGTACCAATAATCCCATCTAATGGGTTCCATAATGGGATGCATGAGGATGTGCATGATATGCCATTTAGACTTCTAGAGTTATCTTAGAATGATCTTGCAATTGATTATTGAGTATATTTTGTTTTTTATGATCATTTGGTTATGATCCTAAACATGTAGGATAATCCTTAAAGGTAAATTGATCACTATCAATAAGGTCATATACCTTGTGCTTTAGTAGAATGCCATGAACATGATGGTAGTCATAATAGACATTGAAACATATCATTTTGGTAAAGGTTGACTCATATAAACCACTATAGGAGGAGGGACAGATATGAGATGACACTCTATCAGATTTGGAAGTAACAAACCTAGAGACTCATGTAATCATGTAAATTTTTTATTATGTGCATTGGATAATATGATCCTATTAGGTTGTTGTGACATTGTATTAACCATGGTAGTTGTGTCCTTTTTATCCCCAATGTGGTTTACCTTATATCTTGGTTTGATATGAAACTTGTTAGTGGATGTATTTAGTGTATTAGCTACATACTTGAGCTTGTTTAATGTAATAAGTTTCATTTTTCTATCTTAAATAATATGGCATAAGTCATTAAAAGATTTGAATTTTTTAAATACAATAGAATCATGTAAAGGAGTAAGAAAATGCTACTTGAATGTGTCTTGAAGTTACTTATCTACCATAGGATTTGTCATTTTGGAAAACATTATCTTATATCTCAAGACATATTCATTAGTTAGTTAATTAATTCCTTGTTTGATCTTGGAAATTTGTACATATGACATGTTTTTAGTAATGTTGATTGAAAATTTTACTAAAAATTAATCAACTAAAGATTTGAATGCTTATACTAGTTATACTGGTAGATCATAGAACCATCTTAAAGCATATCCCTTTAATCTTCTTGGAAATTATTTGGTCAATAGTTTATTATTAGAAGCATAATTAGGGAATACCACATAAAAGGATTAAAGATGTTACTTAGGATCACCCTTACCATCACAAATTTTGAACTTGAGTGATTTAAATATATTTGGAAAAGGATATAATGATATCTTAGGTGCAATAAGGTTTTGTAATGCATCTTCTGAATCAATAGCATGAGGTGATTTCTTTGCAATTTTATCAATGTTGGTAACTTTAGCTTGCAAAAGTTTTATAGTTTGTATAATATCTTACACATTTTGATAGCTAATGTTTAATGTTTGATAAGTCACCAAACGGGATTCAAACATTTGTGTTGAAATAAACATCTAAACTGTTAATTAGGTTGAAATAATAATGGTTCCCATGAAAGATTTAGCAATAATTGTATTTATTTTGGGGAACAATGGTTTAAAGGCATAATATGTGCCCCCACTAGATATAGTATGTAATGTTGTGCTCAGGGGAGACATATGAATATGAGGATGTCCCATGACTCTAATATCATGATGAATATATGCACATGGTTTTCCATCTAGGCTTTTAGTTGTTTTAGTGTCTAATATAGTATACATGATCTTATGAAGATCTTCAAGATTTTCACAAATATGCTCATAAAAGATGCAATAGACTTAAATTGCTCATGATCTACTTGTTAATTTTAATTATCCTCATATGTTTCATTATTATCATGATCATATATATCTTCTATAATAACTTTTCAATGTACATCTCATTATCATTATTTGCACTCTCATTATTAGGATATTTTGACATGGTATTAACTCGAGACATTTTAGATGGCCCAAGGGGTAACTCAAGATATTCAATAGGAACACCACCTAACCTATGGCTACACCTATGTTTCATGCAAATAATAGAATAGATATAAATAAATTAACAAGTAAATACCTTAGGAGGCTAAAAACTCTAGAACTAGCTAAGAGAAGATTCAGAGTTCAGGTTCACCAAATGTTAAACCATTTCTAGGATTAAGGGTTGGGAGGAATAGGTTATTCAAAAGTGAGATAATCTATTCCTAAAAGTATGCCAATTAAATAATTTAGTTTATGATATTCAATTTTAGTGATAAATTATGAAAATACTAAATATAGAAAGTACAATGCCAGACACTATTTTGATTACATAATCAAAAAGAAGAAATAATAATTAACTTATTGTAGATACCCATATTTAATACAAACAAAATTTCATAGAATTTTTTAATAGCCTTTTTCATATGTACATCTTTTGACTAAGAGTTAGGTATCTAGTGTTGCAGTCTCTTGTGGACCTCTTCAGTTCCATTTTATTTCACTTGCTTTATTTACCCCTGTGAGACTATAAGTTATAAATTATATTTTATCAAGTATATCTTGAAGATACCCACCAATTTTTTATATTATCCCTATGGTTTTATCCTCTGGACACATATGTCCATTTTGGACACTTATGTCAACGTAAGTGTCTAACTACGATGCAAGTTTCTAGACTTATCTTTTTATCATATTCCATATCTTTTTCTTGGTGACATTTGGTTTTATTTCCTATGTTCATCTTGTTTTCATCTTTTCACATACCACTAGGTCCTAATTTAAGATTAATATATCCCTATATATAAAAAGGTTATGGTCTAATTATAGAACCTAGCATTTTGGCAAACAAGTTTCTAATTAGAAAATACTTTACATTCTAAGCTATCAAATTGCACTACAATATTATATTGAATATTTGAAGCACTCAAAGCATAAATACACTCTTACATGATTTATACTAAGGCTTCCTATAGGAGAAACAACATATAATTACATAGTTACAATTCCACACACATGCCTAGGAGTGAACTACATGTGAGTCTAATGCCCTCTTTAGAGTATTGCTATGTAAGTAGTAATTAGCAATAGCTGGGGTTACTAGGGTTAGCTCAACTCACATACTAACCCCTTTTTACTCTAGGGTTACTAGGGTTATCTCTACTCACATACTAACCCCTTTTTACTAAGTCAAAGGAAGTCAAAGGTAATAATATTATGGTTTTTCTCATTAGCTAGATCTTATGCATAGACGAACATATTCTAAGGTACTAAACATGCATACAGGTGATAGCATAGGTCTGAGGGAAGTTTTGATCACCCCTTATGTGTATCTTGGGTTAGACACCTATGTTGAAGTTGTACATCTAGGTTGACGTAAGTGTCATGTAGGTGAAACCATCCAAAACATAAATTAAACAAATTCTAGAACCTTTATAAGGCCCTAAGATGATTATAGATCACTTCCATAACCCATATCCAGATTTTTAATAAGATGTGATCTCTTTATCCCTTAGTTACACTATATTTAATTATATTGATTATACATGCTAAATTAGGTAAAATTGTATTATTGATTGTATTTTAATGTGAATCTGAATATAAGATTACTCTAATCAAATAGTTTATTTGCTTAAGTATGTTTGTGTAAAACCCTAAATAACATAAAACATTATGGTGAACCCAACCTATGTTTGTTAAACCAAACCCTAGTTTATATGTAAGGGTTTTGCTCCTTCCAAAGTTTATTTTAGGTTTTTCCTTGGTATAATTTAAGGAATGTTTGTGTATATATTTTCTCTAGGTATTTTACTTACACTCTTTGTGATTGGATGCAAATTTAAATTTATCATGGATTTTATTACGCAAGGACCTATACATCCCCACCCTTTATATTATTTATTTAATGTTCCTGATGATTAATGTATGCATATGAAGATCTTATGGCAAGTTAATAATAGGCTAACACCTCTTATGTTTATTTTAACTATGACAATTAATGAACCAATGATGAAATTACAAATTTCAATGAATATGGTAATGATAATAGTATGTTATCATATGGATATTAGTATACAGATATTCCTCTTAGGTATGTAGAGCCTAGTTCCCATGTTTATTCTTTTTCAGATGATGAAGGGCTTAAAGAGTCAATCAAAATCCATTTTTTCAATGCCTTGAAAAAAATGATATCATAGATAAGAAAGAGGTTACAATTCATAATGTTACAAGTCAAAATGTTGTACATTCTCTGGATACATCAAAAAATGAATGTTCCTCTTCTCCTTCCAATGATGTAAATGATGAAAAAATGGTAATTTCCTCTCTTATCTCCAATAATGGAAGTGTTTAAAAACTTGAGTGTGTACCTTATTTTCAAATTTATGATAATATTTAAAATCTTATCCCTTCTTTCACTCACTCAAATGAAAATAGTGAAGATACTTCTCATTCTAAAAATTATAATGAGAAAAATGCATGTACTACTTCCTCTCTACCCTTTCTTGAATGGCATAGTGAAAATACATGTGAAGGTCATAATAAAGTGGTTATATCATATACGTTGTGTGAAGATACAATTAACTTTCCAAGCATATTTGATATAAATAAAATTGAAACTTGCTTTATTCCCCCTTATAGTGTTGCAAATGAATTAGAAAATGTTTCTTTTCCTCTCTCCTTTGCCTTTTCTACTAAAAATAGCATGTGTTTACAATTGAAGTTACTTACCCTAATCTTATTATATGTTTTAAAACTTCAAATATCATATCACCTTACAATGATGAAAATATCAAACTTCCTGCCATCCAAAATGATAAAATTGTCTCTTTATCCATGGATACTCCTTTACCACATCTTACACAACCATGTGACAACCCTCTTTTAGAATGTGCTCAAGAATAAATCATTCATATGTTTCATATGAATATTATTTTACAACCTCTCAACAAATTTTCAATCTCTTCACCACTCTCTACTTGTGATATTTTATCCACCATGACTATCATAGGAGATCTACAATAATAAGTTAATACCACAAAATTTCAAGTTTCATCTCATGAGGCTACCTTTGAGGAAAACATGTTAAAATAACAACCTCTTATTTGAGATGTGTTTGAGTCTCCTTACCCTTCCAGCGTCATCATGCCTAAGTTCTCCTACTTCAATGGTCACAAGGATCCTGCTATTCACTTACAATAATATAAAAACTCCTTTAAACATTGGATCAAAGATGTAAACCTACTATTGAAGGTCTTACATCAAAGCTTAGCTCAAGAGGCCTTATATTGGTTTTATATCCTCCCAAATGGTTCCTTATCAACATTCCAAAAACTTGAAGATGTGTTTTTATCTAGTTTTCATCAATATACCTTACCAAAGTTACCATTAGAACTCTTACAAGTATTAACAAAAAATGAGAATGAATCTATTCTAGACTATGTTATTAGATTTAAGAATATATTTTATTCTTTAAACTATACCCCCTCATATTTGGAAGTGAATTTTATATTTAGTATTGGTCTTGTATCTCCTCATATAAAAAGAGTGTTGTATAAAGCCTTTGTTTAATTTGATATTTTATGTTAGGATGTACATAAATATGCATGTGCTTTAGAAAATATAAAAATTGAGTTACCTATTTCATCACCTAAATTCAAACATTGTACAAATGGCATTTTCAAATCAAACAAACAAATTAAAAAAAGGTTATGAACCACTTCAAAAACCTTCTTTAGAACCAACAATGCATACCAAAGAATAAATAGTAAAAGTATTAAATAAAGGAAAATAGAATACTTATAGACTACCTCCTATAGTTAATCCATATGCCTCTATAAAAAGGTAACCACTTTAGTTTGATTGGTATTGAGATAGACCACATGATATATTATGCATATTATTGGAAAAATAAAATGATAAAGATTCCTCTTAATTCCCATTAGCCACCACATAGATTTGAAAATGTAAAAGGACAACACTTTTACATTTTCCATGGTATAAATAGGCACTGAGATAATGATTTTTTTTCTCTTGAGCAAAAGCTTAAACAGTTAGTAGATTGGGAAATTATTACACTCTGAAAAGACATATCTAGACCTAGTTCACACACTTCTTCTAGAGGCCATTCTAATAGGGTCAATACATCCGATGTTGTTTTTTTTGAGTAACATGTTATTCATCAACCTTCACATAAGATGACCACTAGTAGAATTAATTCTCTTTATGTACCCTCTCTCAAGACTAATCTCTCCCACACCGATCATACCAAGGAACCATTAGTCATTTGGGTCCTTCATAAAGATGCATGTGGAGAAGGTGAACCTACACAATAGATATGGGCACCTAAATAGATGCATATAGATTCATAATATATTTATATATACTTCAGATCTAATGACAAAAACAAAACTAACATTTATGTTACCGTATGATCATTATATACGAGTTTTGTTATTTCCATCTGGATTCCATTGCATACAGTGATTTCTTTATTGCCACTATAATACAAGAATTTCATTAAATAAAAATATTTGTTATACACTTTACCATATATAAACATATATTATGTAAATAAACATAGTTAAAACCATAGAAAAAGCAATAAAGAATTAAACATTGCACATCTGTTTGAATTAAAATAAACCATATTGAAAAGGTCATATATATCCAAACATATATTATGGAAATAAATGCAATTAAAACCTTATAAAAAGCAACAAAGAATTAGACATTGCACATACATTTGAAGTAAAATAAACCATATTGATAAGATCATATATATCCCAACATATATTATGGAAATAAATGCAATTAAAACCTTACAAAAAGCAATAAAGAATTAAACATTACTTATCCATTTGAAGTAAAACAAACCATATTGATAAGGTCATATATATATATATATATATGTATATATATATATATATATATATATATATATATATATATATATATATATATATATATATATATATATATATATACATATATATATATATATATACATATATATATATATATACATATATATATATATATATATACATATATATATATATATACATATATACATATATATATACATATATACATATATATATATATATACATATATATATATATACATATATATATATATATACATATATACATATATATATATATATATATATATTAAAATGGTATAGATTTTATACAAATAGTAATATTAGTCATGTGTTTTGGGCATATCCCTAAGCATATACTCATCATCATTATTTATATCAACCACCCTCATGTCTCTCAATGTGGAAGCACATGGGTCTAGTGTGGGCCCTTGTGCTTGAGATAACTCATGTACTCTCTCCTTATATGTGCTTAGTCGATGCATTATCCCCTTATGTTCATGTCTTACTCAATTACTATAGTGTGATATGTATCCACTACCCTCACCACTAGATCAAATAAGGGTGCATGGACACCTACAATATCAACAACTCTCTTAATGAATCCATCACTAGCTATATCCATGGGTACGCTCTGAGTGAGATCTTGCACTACATGGCTCATCATGGTATCTCACTATTTATCACCTACACACAAGGCATACAAAGTATAAATCAAATATCATTATCAACCAAATATTATGTCAATCAAATATAATAATGAAAATGTAGGATATTTACATGTGGCTCTAATAATTTTAGAATATATAGGTGTTGGTCTCATAGGAGCACCATCATCTGTATCTCCTCTTGCATTGCCTTGTGATGTAGGTATAGCACTAGCCTAGGAAAATATGTATGGGAACAATAATGGCCAATGGGCCCCTACCAACCATTATGTCTAACGATATGTACACCCCACATCATCTTTTATAACTAGAAGACCCACATGATCTCTCTCATCACTAGGATGTAGGGTAGATCCCTAGGTGTAGGTATCAATATATCATTGGGCCTATGCCCACTCCATACTATACATTTCCATGGGTAGGATTCCAAATGCACTCCCTGATCTATACCAAACTATAGAAGTATACGGTCATAGTGAAACAACTTTTCTGCCCTAAGAAAGTGGTCAAACAAACCAATGTTGACTTGAATCCTCTATAGCTATGCCCATCCTTGGTCCACCAATAAAATGCCTCATATAGACACCAGACAATTTGATCCATAGTTAATCTATCCAAAATGGTGTGACACTCCATTGTGGTGTGTAGTATACCATGGGGGAGTATTTATATGCAAGTTAAATAAGACAAATCTACAACTTATCCTACTAAGTTATATCTAATCTTAGAAAAAGTAATCAACTAACAATTCACTTAGAAATACTTTTTTATATCGGGGTCATGACCAATGATGGATCTACTAGACCTAACTAAGGGGTCTCTTACCATACAATGGCAAAAGAGAGGTTTCCAAGACCTCCAGTCAAATTCCATCATAAAATAACCGTAGCTATGTCTTCTAATTGTAATAAAAGTAAGCAAGTTAATATACTAAATAAACATCCAAGCTAATCTAGTAAATGAATATGCAATCTAATCTAGTGCTCGCTAAAGCTTATGGCACAAATGGGGAAGACAATAAAAAAACAAAGATAATTTTATTTAAGCCAATATAGAATTAATATAATCAAGGAGAGATAAAATTCAATCCATTATTTTTTATAATATCTACTTATCAAAATATGAAGGGCTATGAGTATACTTACCTTGTTGAAGTGAACCTGTCATGCCTCAATCTCTCCCTTGGGTAATGGTGCTTTTTAAGAGGTTGTTATGGCTTGTAAGGGTCATAAGGATAGATCATCTCTAGGATATAATACTTATCCTATGCATCCAAGACCTCCATGAGACAAGTGATACTAATCCAAAGAAAAAAATAAGCATTAAAACCTCAAATTGATAGTATAAACAAAATTTTAAGCTATATTGATGCATAATGCATAATTGAATGATCTTCTCTTTATGAATGAAGTTTAAGGGGTATTTATAGATAAATATTTACCCTAAACCTCCTAAGAATTTAGCTAATAAGGTCGGATGGGTCGACCTTCTTTGGCAATAAATAGAGTTGTTAGGTCTCAAACTAGTTCGGGCAGGTTGATAGAGTTTCATAATATGTGTTAAGTCCCAACAAGGTTGACCATGCTGATATAGTAGAAAAATAAATAAAAGGGGTTGTTAATTAGGTAGGGGCTATTTTGGATATAGAATTTCTTAGGGGAATGTATAAGAAGGTTTTTATTGCATATGGAATTGGATAAGGGTAAATTGTAATGATTTTATGTAATGGTAGAGGGATCAGCATCTTATAATGCACCAAAGGTATGACAACCCCTTTTCTAGTGTACCCTTTAAGTCATGCACTCAGAGAGATTGAGATTCAATGGTTTCCTATAAGAGAGAAAGCATCAATAATTGATAAAGGTTAAAAATATTAGGTGTATAAATATTCCCCACTCAAAGCTCATTACATGTCACATAGTTGTAATATGGGATGGTGCTTTAGGAAATAGAATAGCCACACATAACACTGAGCTAAATACATACAGTAAAAAGTGGGAAATAAATGAAATTAAATTATTGAAAAATGCATACCATCACTTACATTAGAGAATATAAGTTATCTAAGAAGTAAATAGAGGTGTCCAATGTATAGAACATTTGGCAAACCTACAAAATAAGATAAAATTCATATTTTTTGCAAAAATATGATTTAAGTATACAAAAATTCTCTACTTTGTTAGGATTTCAAAACTTTTTAAGTTTTTGAAAAAATGCTTGTGGAAATATAGTTATGAGAAAAATATGAATTTTGTCTATAAATAATTAGTAGTTAAAGAATTTGTAAATTTCAAATATAAATAGAATTTTTAACTATTCATTTGTAAATTTATAATTTTTAGAAAACCAGAGCTCTATATGACCTAATAGATTGATAGGAGAGACTGTGGTAGGGATATGAGGAGCATGAGGCAACAGACGCATAGTAGGGGCAGCTAGCATGATCTAGGTAAATAATGTATTTAATTTTGAACTTTTGTCAATTTTAATTTAAAAATGAGGTAAACTGAAAAACTAGGTGTTGGGGAAAATTTGTGTAATGGAATTTACCCCAAAAAAATTTAGGGTAGAATAGGAAGTAGGATGGTTAACGGTTAGGGAGAGAAAAGGGTTATTAATGCCTAAGGCATTAATGAAAAATGGGTGAAAAAATGTTACATAAACTGAATGGGGTTGGCCATGTTGATGTAGTTGAAAATGGATAGGAGAAATAAGATGGATGGCTATATAGCAATAGGATAATGTAGTTGGGAAATAGGTGGTCAACTATGTAAGGATGGGTCAATTTAGTTTAACAGCGTTCAGGTGGCCAACCATGTGCATCTTAGTCAATGTAGAAATGTATTTAGGTGGCCAACATAGTTGTAAGAAGTGGCCAATTTTATCTAAAGTGATCAATGTAGTAGGATGAGTTCACTAACTACATATTAAGTGGCCAATATAGTTAGGTTAGGTGGTTGACTTCATATAAATTGGTCGATTTAGCTAGAAGATTAATAGTGGTTGATGCAGTTAGTTACATGGTCGACCTAGTATAAAATTTGGTTTAGAGCTGATATAGTTAATTATGTGATAGATGTAGTATAAAATGTTAATAAAATATCAAAGCAGGTTGATGAAGTAGTTAATTTCAATTTAAATGAATTAATTGATCATTTTTGTAGTGTATTTTATTGATTATTTGACATTGAGGACTAGTATGTGCTTTGTTATTTGATATTTTGTAGAGGTGATGGAGGCTCTAGAATTTAGTGGATGTGGTATGGCTACTTGATTTATTATAGAGACTAACAACTAATGATTATATGTGTTTAGCATCATTAGGATTTAGAGATATTATACAAATGTGTCATATCCCTTTGAGTGTTAATTTAGTCATGTTCTTAGGAACATGCAACTAACAAACACTTTCATATGGGTGGTGGATGGGGATACCATTCAATTTGGTATCACCATTAGGATGTCCATGTGATTATAATACTTCTTATTATTAGTACTCCTATGATTTTTTATACCCCTGACATAGATCTATAAAGATGAGCCCTAGCCTTATGGGTAACTGGCTCTAAGAGGTATTTTGATAGTTTGTTTGTGCATCTATTTGATATTTATGTATCGATCATTCTAGATATCTATAAGTTTATTATTGGCCTTATGATAGCTTGTGCAATCTATCATAATTTGAATGGTAAGTGTTGTTATATTTGGTCTCCTTATGTCAGTATATTTTAGATTAAGGTACTCTATATGACTTAGGGTCAGTTATTTGGGTGCATCTAATGCACAATTTGTATAGTATTCCTTCTCATGGATAGATTAATATGGGGCCCATTATTTTAATTAATAGTTGGATATATGAGATATTTCCTATGTATTAGCCAAATGGGTTGCCCCATGCTATTGATGATAGCTTACCTCATGTTCTTAGATGGAGGTAGTATCATCTATTACATGTTATATCACATACCCTAGCACTATAGACTGTGACTCATGGTAACATTCTATGATAGCGATATACAGGTGTTATAACTAGTTGGCCTACTTAGCCAACTATTTCTCTTGGATTATTTCATGTTTTAACTAATATACATTACACATGGTGGGCAGAGCCACATCATGTTACTCACCTACTTGGTTAGCTAGGGTTACCACCTTTAGTGGCACCATTAGTAGTTCCCACATATTTTGAATGACATATGAGGGAGTAGAGGGGAAATGGAGGTAAATGGGTTCATATAGATGTACCTACTATTCAACCACATCGAACTAGACTTTAGACAAGATGGTGATGATAAAAATAGATACAAGCTAGCGTGACTAAGGAAGAGGTAGCAATTGTGGTAAAGGATGTGGAGGTAGAAATTATTATGTCATGATAGGTGTTACAATTACCACCATGGGAACCATGATGATGGAAACATAAATGGGTACATAGGCAAGTGGAGGTATGGGAGAAGGTGGAGCAATAGGTAGAGGTATTTGATTAGGGAGATCCTTTTATACAGCCCTCACAGAGTTGGTCTATAAAGAGATAGATTCAGAGTGGACCATGGCTTGCTCATATTCTCTAGATTAATTTTCTAACACCTTAGAGGCATACTCTAGTGGAGGTACTCTATGGACATGTCGATGGTGAGATAGTTGTTGATATGTGTTATGTTAAGTAATTGATATTTAAGTTTGATAGTTTTAGATATGTATTTATTTTACTAGATGTTTTAGATGTGTGTGTGTACGATATAATGTATATTTAGTTTTGTGTTTTGTAGATTCTATAATGGAGGAGTTCATATGGTCTCTAGTAGTGTAGTGAGCACATCATGATATTTTGGATGATGTGTTTCTACATCATGATATTACCATTATGGTTGATCCTATTGTTCCCCCTTGCCCAACATATGTTAGTTAGTTTTGATTAGTCGGTGGGGTAACTCAAGAACTATAGAGAATAGGAGATGTTTCACAAATACTACTTGGAGTGGGTGATAGGGAGTTATGATCTTGGAAAATAGTGTCCAAGGAGTAATCGACTCACATGGTGACATCTAGAGAGTTGAGACATGTTCAAGCCTATGTGGCCAATCTACAAGGACATCTATAGGGATTGCAATTGTGTATAGAGTCATTATAGCATACTATTTAGAGGGGAAATTCATAGGCTTTGATGATAAGTGTGTCCCATCCACCAATGGACAGGGTTGACCATAACCATAGTGTTATTATTGTATTATGCTCATTGCTTATTATTATAATTTATGAAACATTTGATCCTTTGATATATAGAGTTCTTGTTTTTTTATTATGACTTATGGATGTTTAAGATGTTATGGATGTATGTATTTTATTTCTATCACATGTGTTTAATATATGTTATATGCTATGAAAAAATATATGATGTATTTTGGATTCTTTTCTAGCAATTATGAACAAATGCATGGTTTAAAAAATGATAGAATAATGTAAAGAGTAAAAGTTTAATGTAAAATATACTAGATCCCATCTAAAAATAAAATGTAAAACACACTAAATCATGTTGGGAAGCATGTAAAACATGAAATAAATAAATTTTAAAACACACTAAATTAAATTTTGTAAGACAAATGAAAATGGTAAAATATAAGACATACTAAATCAAGTTGAAAAATGTGTAAGATGTAAGTAAATGACAAAAGAAAATAAAATTTAAATTTAAAACACACTAAATTTTTTTTGAAAAGTGTGTAAAACATATATAGATTGAAATGATACAATGTAAACATAAAACATACTAAGTCAAGTTAGGAAGTAGTAAATTATTTGTAAACCAAAATGTAAGACACACTAAATCAAGATGAGAAGCATGCAAAACAAAATGTCCAGTAAGAGATATCAAGGTCAAGATTTGTTTTTATTTTGTAAGTAATCATGGTATGATTTTCTAGGGATACTTTATGAGGAAATCCTGGTCTTGTCCAAGGTCTTATACTATAACTCAGGGGAAACCAGTGAGGTAAATTCAAATAATGGCAAATAGCTATGAATATTAAGGAGACATTTATAAGGAAGGATTGGTCCTATCCAAGATCTTACATTACAACTCACAAAAGGAAAACCCAAGGGGTATGATCAGTTAATAAAACATATTCATCAAGAAGGAATATTAAGAATGTTGTAATGAAGTAGGGAATGGAAAAATCATGACATAGGTGGTTGAACTAACCCTTAGTAGGGATGAGGCATACTAAAGTAGATAGGTAAATGCTAAGAGTTTATTAGATGTTAAATTCAAAATATATTTGTTTAAAATAAGCACAAATTTTTTTGGGTAAATAAGTGTAGTACTAAGATCATCTCATGAAGGTTATATATATAAGAAAAGTAAAATGGACCTAACTTCCCACATTGTGTTCCACATTCCTTAAGACCCTTTACAGATCCTTTGATATAGTATTAATATTGGATACTTACATGAAAAATTAGGTATCACTATAGATAATTTTGAAATCTCCTATCCCAATCTACTATCCTACCACACCCCAATGGACCTTGGCTCTATCATGAGGCCAACTATGGATTTTGAGCTTCAATTACGAGTAAGAGATGTGCTAAAATATGAATCATGAATTTTGGTGTGATTTTGACTTTTGAATATTTATTTTTTCCTTTTTATCATTTATTTTTGTTTAAATTATTTGGATTTTAATTTTTTATTACTCCTCCATACGAATTTAGAATAACCAAACATGAGTGATAAAAATGACAAACACAATAAGTTGTAGGCTTTGGTTTTATGATACACAATACTAAAATATTTTATCATGTTATTAAATAATTAGGATTTCCTATCAACGAATATCTGGTCTCGATACTAACCATATGTTTGCTTAGTATGAAGGGAAAATAAGGGGAAAATGGACATCAAAAATATCTGTGGGTATAGTGATACAATGAGAAATATGCTTGTTAACTGATCATAGGGTAAAGATAGGGTATTAAAATGATGTGGGGTTTAGATACATGTCACAATAATAACTATCTTGATTTATATAAAATGACATAATAAGCATAATAAATAAGTCCACTTAAAAAAGTAGGAGAAAAGAAATAAAAGTAAAATTAAGCCATGAAACACGAGATTAAAAAAGAAAGTAATCCATAAGACATGTAATTAATCCATTAGGATGGAGATAATATATAATATATCATGAAAAATAACTTAATCTATAAGACATGAAATTGACACATAAGACATTTTTAAATGATAAATGAAAATATAAGATCCATATATGCTCATAAATCAAATCCAAATCATGTAGTGATGTGATGAAACACTATGATGTGTTCATAAATACTGATAAATCTCATGGTAAATAACATATATGTATTATGAAAGCAACAAGTATGTTTAGTAGTAGATGGTGAAGGATAAATATTTGTAGTAGTAGTAAAACCTGAATCTTGTTGATGTTGATATGCATGACAATTTTGGCCCAATGATCAGTAACTCTATGGATCTCATAGTAAGGATAATCTTCCCATGGTGTTGGTATATGATCAATATTAGGAAAAGGTAGTATGTCATCACCACTAGAAGGATAAATCAGAATATGATCATGTCTAGCATGGGTTGCATCATGAGATGAGCTCACAGCAGGTTGGCATAGTGTAAATAAAATATCTGGAGGAAGTAAGTTGGAAGGGTCTTGGTATCTAACAAACCTATGAGGTCATGTCATAGCATGGTCCATAAGCATACTCTAAAGAGGCTTAGTAATAACTATAGGATTAGTGTGTGTATGCTCCATCTCAGACTTGTGAACATCAAAAAAAAACTAATATTAGGAATTATAGAAGGAAAAGTAACTACATGAAAAGAACTAAGAGAATGTTGTAAATAAGTTTGGTATCTAAGTATATCTAAATTTTTATCTTGATCAAATCTAGATAAAAATGGATCATCTAAGGAATACCCATCATCGTAATCAAGATTATGAATATAAATAGTACATGCATCAACAATTTTATCAGTTGAAGAGGTATGGTGAATGGAATTTTTAGTTTTTGTTAGAGTAACTATAATTTCATCTAATGGTTTTTGTTGATATTGAGGTCATAAAAAAAGAGGTAATTGAATGATTATGTTAGGGGAGAAATCAGAAGTTTTGATTTTTAATTTAATCTCATTCGATTCATCATCATCTAAATCTACAAGACTAGGTGGTATGTTTTCTATTGATTTAGGATGACCATTGTATCCTCTATTATGATTTAAAGGATAATTAAAACATTGTGATTACTAAAATGGAATGATAGGTAAAGGTTCAAGGGTAGGTATTTTAAAAACACATATTTCTTGGAAATTTTCAAAACTCCATGGACTGGTATCTCCTTGAATCTTCTATATAGGACCACTATAAGGAAATTTAACACATTGGCATGCTAACCAGGCTACTGCTCTCATGCAATGTGTCCAAGGTCAACTGAATAAAAAAATTTAGGAAAGTGGAAAGTTAAATATCATGAATTTGACATGTATAATGATAGGGGGAACCATGACAAGGAGCTAAACACAATCAAAATGAGGCATTTGTCTTTTATCATATCCTTGACATGTACTTTGAGTATATTTGAGGTTAAATTCAAAGTATCTAAGTGTTTTAATAAAATAAGGGAAGCAACACAAGTGCCTAAACATTTATCAATTAATGCATGTTTAAATTGTATATCTCCTATTTGGACAGTAATGAACAATGGAGGATAAACTGCATGAAGCAATAACTCATTAGGAATCATGGAAGAGATAGGGAATTTAAGTGAAAGAGATGTATCTAATGTTTCATCAACATAGATAGCCATTTATTCACACTATTAAAGGATTATATCTTTATATCCCGATAAAGTAGTTACTTACCCCATAGGTAGGGAATGAGGGATATTCATTTTAAATAAGAGTTTTATTAGATAATTACTATGATGAGGAAAAATTACCATGATTTCTAAGAAAGGGATTTGAGATGGGAAATGAGAAATTTCAGCTATAGGATCCCATTCATCATATCCCATTAAATTCTTATATAATAAAGGTGTATATGATCATAGTATATCCTTTGAGGGTGTAGCAGAATTTTATTGAAAGTGGTGTTGATAAGGTATGCTTGTTCTATATTAGGTTAATGTGGGTTGACTGGTTGTAGGTAATTATGTTATCTTATATGACATGGTTATGTCATTGGTTATTTCTTGTGTTTGAGAGGAACATGTATCGATAGTCAAAGGTTTTGGAATTTCAAATTTAGGCATCTTAGTTTAATGAGTGGTAGAACTTAGATCAATAGTCTGTGAAGTATTGTCTATTTGCATTGTTACAGTTGATACATGTAGGTTTGTTGAATTTGTTAAAATTGGCTCTTCATGCCCAAATTTTATGAGATGGGATGGGTAAGAATCATGAACAGTGCAAAATTCTTAAAAATTTTATGGTTGAAGGCTAGATAATGATCGATATAGGAAAATACTCTCCTTGTGTTATTCATGCTGATAACATTCTCATCATTTATGTTAGGATCTACCAAAAATTTGACATTGTTGGTAGTAGGAATTTGGTTAGTGTTAGCTTGATGGTTAGGAAGGGTATCTTTTTAAATAACTAAGTGAGCATTAACTTAGTTTAAGACCTCATGTTTAGTTTTAGTTTGATGAGCCTTAGTTACTATTTCATAAGCTTATTGACTTGTACGTATAAGCGATCCATGATCAAAGTTAGGTCCAAGGAGATAATCCATAGTAAATTTTCTTATTTCGTAACAAGTTTCATGAGAATGGCCCCAACTTACATGAAACTAACAAAATTTGTGGGGATCATACTAATGTTTGGTAGGGTGTTTAGGATCGAGATCTCATGGGTAAGCTCATGGAAGACATTTTTTAATATATATTATGAAAAGTGATTTATGGGCATCTAAATTATGCACTTGAGAAAATGTCAAACTAGGATGAATTTTTTTTGGAATTGATGTTGAAGCATTAATCACCATTGGATTTCTTAGAGAAATGGATTGAATGGTATGTATAAAATCAGAGGTTTATGTAACATCATCATTAGTTACATTTTGATTTTTAGCTTTCATAAGCATTTGAGTCCCCATTAAAGGGTGTGAATTCTCAAACTGTTGTATAAGGAAATATTGATGTTTAACTTGGTTGAGGGATTTATCCAAATATTTTGGAGAAGGAGTCCTCATGCAATATCATAATTTAGAATGAAGCGCATTAGTGAATAAGTGGAAGATATTATCATCCAACATGTTATGCTCAGCTTTGTTAGATAAGGCTTTCCATAGCTTGATCGAAACTTGTGTCATTTCAGATTCTAATTATTTGCAATTGATAAAATGAGCTAAGTTATTTTCAGGAAGATCACTATTTTGGAATTCTTGACCCAATATATTGACTAAGTCTTCCAAACTAGCTATAGAATGAGTTTTAAGTTGATTATACCAATCTAAAGTGTCATCTAAAAGGGTTTTAGCTAATAATATGGTTATAAAAAAGGTGTTAAGTTTAACCCAATCTTTGAAAAAAATTCCAAAAGTCTTTAAATGCAAAGTTGGATCAGTGGATCCATTATAAGTGATAGTGGGAATTATGCCACCTATGTCAATGTTTGTAATTTGAGGAACATGAGGTTCATTTTGTAAGTGTTTAATGGCTTTGTTAATAAGTGGGGGTTGTGGTATAAGGCTACCATGTTCATCTCTAAGAGGGGAGTGGGGGTGCGGGCGGGGTGGTGTGGGAGGGGGAGGGTTATAATAATTGATTAGTTTTAATGGTATTTTAACTAGAATAAGTTGCACTAGATGCATTAATATTATGTAAGGCATTAAGATTTTGGGATGCACTAGTAGTTTGAAATGCACTATTGGCATGAGATGCATTAGTATTTGGATGGAATTAAGCATTGGTGTGGGTATTTTGAGTAGACCCACTAAAATTCACACATGTCATATTTATAGAAATGCTTGGCATGAAGTTATAAAAAGGCATGGAATATGATATCATACTATTAGAGGAAGGCATGAGAGAAGGTAAATATGTGGTTGAAGTCATAAAATGTCTTGCCCCAAATCCTATAGAAAATATAGGTGAAGGTGAATGAGGTTCTCTAATATGAGGTCCCATCACGAGGATAAATTCCTGTGGGATCCTTGCCTCGGTGTTAAGGGTTTTCATTGATGAAGAGGATCATTTTATCCATATACTCAAGATCACTTTCATCCTCTACTATTTGTAGGAATAAAATATTAAGTGCAGTGGAATAGGGAGGAGTCCCATAATTGGTATTTCTAGTAATAATATGGATATTGTTAAGTCTTGGATTAGTTATCATAGGATGTGTCTTAGAGAGTTTATTAGGATTAGATGAATCTCGTCATGTTAGTTTAATTTTAATATGTAGTGTCATCAAAAAAAATGTTGCATGATGAAAAAGTTGATTTAAATACTTACTAGGGAAATGATAAACCTAGACATGAAAAATGAGCAGGATCAAGCTAGTTAATGTGGTTAGATTAACAGGGTAACATAAAAATTAGAATATGACTAGTTTGAGCTAATTGATCTAGTGACATAATTAAGAAAATAGAAGAATATAGATTCAAATGAAGTTGAGTTGGTCAACTCGGTTGGATAAACAAGAAAATAAAATAGTTTGTAATAGACTAGGTCGATCCAGTTGATTGAGTTGAATTAATAGGAAAACATAATAATCTATAATAGACTAGGTCAAGCTAATTGACTCAGTTTAATAAATAGGAAAATATAATAGTCTGTTAGAGACTAAGTCAAGTTGGTCGACTCAGTTAAATAAATAGGAAAATAAAATAGTCTATAATAGACTAGGTCAAGCTAGTTGACAAAGTTTTGAAATTTGGGAAATTTTTAAAATGGTCTAAATCTGGATGATTTAGTTATAAATACAAAAAATAAATTTAATCACATAGACAACAAGGTCAAGCTGGTGGATTTAATTGTTGTTCATAACACAAAACTTGTATTAATGTTGGTTAATACAAGTCTATAATACACCATATAATAACAAACGTCAAAAAACAAGAATTTAATTTAAAATCTAATTAATTTTTTGAAAATAAGATCAAGAAGTTGTGCTAAAGGTTTTAATTAAAACTATAGGCTTCTAAAGATACTTATATGTTGAATAGTGTCAGCCCAATTTTTTAGAACACTAAATGTGGAGGAAGTACTAATTCCATATTATCCCTCTAAACTTAGTTTCAAGATTAAGTTAGAATTATATTATCGACACTAACTACTAACCAATGCACCATAAAATCAAATGGATGGTTGGGTTCCTAAGGTTCAATAAAGAGAGAATCTTAAGCATTCCTAAAATACTTAGGTACATGGAAATAAAGACTATATTTAGCTTTGTATTATGAAGATGAATATTATTACAATTCCTTCACACCATAATATCTATAAATGATAGATAAAGACCATAAAAAAAAGTGTTGAATATCTATTTATGACAATAGCTAAGTAGTTTTATTATTGTTAATACATAGTTACTAGGGAAAGCCAAACAAAGTATAAAATAAAAGCAAAAATCAATATTTCAAAAGCTAAGTTGTAGTTTTTCTAGAGTAAATAAATAGGCATCCAATTAAAAAATTAAATTAAAATTAATTACTATCAAATGTACGTTAATTTGCCTTGCTTGAATTAGAAAGTAAAATAAATAGAACAAGATCAAACAGGCCGACCAAGTTAGACAAATAGAATATAATGAAGTTGATTTGATTAACTTAATTTGTTACAAAAGTAAACCAAGATAAACATAATTGAGTAGGTTGACTTAGTTTTATAGGTATAAAATAGAAACAAAACTAGATTGAGCTAATCGACCTAATTAACTATGTAGGTACAATTTTATAGAACTAAAAAATTGGTAAAATAATACTAGATTTAAATTCTAACTAAAAGGCAGGAAATATTTTTTCTTGAAAATTGATAAAGTAAAAATATTGAGTTAGTTAGAGTGAACCTCATAGATAAGAATAGGTTGACCAAATCGTTGTAATAATTTTTGTTAAAGATGTTGAATTGTTATTTTGAACTGAGTAATCTAGGTGAATGTTTAAACCTGTAAAGATATAAAATACTATTATTAAATAAAGTCGATCCAGTTGATCTAGTATAAATGAAATTGATAAATAAATAAAAATAAATCTATAGTAATTAAATCGATGTAGTTAGTTTAAAAATATGCAAAAAATAAAATAACTGAGTAGGTTGATTTAGTTAGATGTAGAAGGCAAAAAAAATTAGGTTGATTAGTTAGATGTAGTTACTTGAGACTGAAAATCCTGAGAGTAGAAAAAAATAAGTCAAAAGGCTTGATTAAGTTGGAAGACCTATGGAAAGACTATAAATTTAGGTCAATAGGGTCAATGAAGTTTACAAACTAGAAAATAGAGAGCTGAACTATGTCAACATACTTAACAAATTTAAAAAACTTGCACACAAAGAGGTAAACTAGGTCAACAGGCTCGATGAAGTATGAAAACCTGCACATAATGTATTAAATTAAGTCAATAGGCTCGATCTAGGTGACTGTAAATAAACATTAAAAATATATAAGGGTTAGTTTATATTAAGTTTACCAAAATATATGCAAGCGAGATAAGATAAATCTACAACTTATCCTAGTCAATAATATCCAAACTCAAAGAAGGTAATCAACTAGCAATCCACTTAACAATACTTTAGTATATCAAGGTAATGACTAATGATGGATCCACTAAACCTAACTAAGGGGTATCATACCATATAATTTAAAAGGAGAGGTTCCAATGCCTCTAGTGAAATGATATCATAAAATAACCCTATCTAGGTCTTTGTTATATGGTTAACCTATAGTGCATCTAGGGATATGTGTGGTCAACTTATGGCTTACATACCTTCATATTATCTTATTGCATTTCTAAATGTTCTTAGTATGATCATCTTATGTAATAACCATGGCTAACTAAAATATATATAGGAGGTAGTGGTTAGTCTTTTATCATCATATTGTGAATTCTATTCTTATTGCATTATTCTATAGGTTTCCCCTCGAAGTGGCTCAATCATAATACTCAAGTGTTCTACTCTTTCATCAATTGTTGTTGTAGATATACTTATTTTGTTCTTAATTATGTGATATATAATTCTATGATTTCAAATCATCTAAGTAATTTCATTGTAAGTGGTATTAGAGCTTCAATTTGGGGAAGTTTCTACAGTGCATTTTTTTGGATTTGACATCCTGGGCATTAGAAGGTCAAAAAAAGCATACCTTGTTATCTAGGATGAATTATTTTTTTCTAGAATCATAGTTTTGTTCATGAGGTTGTTAACATAAAAGAAAAAATTACTAGTAAAAAAAGTCTAGAATTTTTTTTACCTTATAAAAATTACTAATCATTAGATATGTCTCTGCAAGATAATCGCAATGGTATATTCTACCAATAATGTCCCTTTTTCCCAAAGATGACATTTCAAGAATATCACTAGCATGTTTAATTTGCATAGGCTTAGTTGGTTGTTTTTATGGGAATATTAGTGTGGGAGTCACTATTCATAGGTACTATTCATGCACACTATTCATGGTGATGTGATAGTTGATGCAGTTAATGATGCAGCATAGGAGGTGACTTGTGGATGATATGACATGGCCCATAAGGGAGATCACATGTGCTAAATTTGATGTGAGAGAAAGTGAATTTCTAAGAGGGAATAGTGTTTTAACATGTGAATCTCTTTTGGAAGAGTCAAAAGTTGATTAGATCTTGTCTTGGAATCTTTGGGGTCACAAGGAAGAAGATGACAAGACTGCACTATTCCAAATTTATTCTCACATATGTGAGTGAGGTGTCCTTTTAGAATCATATGGATGCTATGGGATAAAGACAAAGGAGGGTGGCTAATTTTTCTCTCTTTTTGACTAACTTGCATCCCAAGGCAACTCTTCACATGGGTTACTATTATGGGGCACCATTTTCCTCTTTCTCCTCCCATTCTCCCTCTCCTCTCCTCTCTTCTTATAAATTCTATATAATGAGCTTCTCCCTTTATAAAATATATGTTGAAGATTATAACCCCCCTTTTATAAGGATTAAATTGATGTTCATTCTTGGATATTGAACCTGGTTCATCTTATCTCTCTCCTAAGGATGAAACCCTTGAAATGAATAAATCTTTGAGGATGTAACCCTCTAAGGTTTGTTGGTATCGGTGGTGGGATATCTTCCCTAGCTAGCTTTGGTGGTTTCATCTAGAAACTACAATTGTGCTACAAAGAGCTATATGTAAGTAGTTATTGCATGTTTTTACTTCTCTATATATGTATGTAATCCCAATGTTTTTATGTATTTCTCCAAGCGTAATCAATATTTAGATAGTATCATTTTTGGAGTCTTTTATCAGTTTGGCATCTATTAGTTGGATGGTTATGTTTATGCATAAGTGTTAAGTTTAAATTATTATAGTGTGATATTTTTTAGCAATATTCCCATTTGGGGATGTTATGAGAATTTTTATCAATATCCCCATTTGGGAATACTATAATGGTATCAGAACTAGTGATCTTGATAATCTATAGGTCTTATGCTTGTTGTTGTTTCCTAGTTATATGGAGTTTAAATATTTGTAAAGAGAGCAAAGGAAATTGCAATCAAAATAAGGATTTGTTGACTCAATGGAATAAAGAGATGATAGAGCTAACATAGAC
The DNA here is from genome assembly GCA_037957365.1 of Torreya grandis. Lineage (NCBI taxonomy): Eukaryota > Viridiplantae > Streptophyta > Pinopsida > Cupressales > Taxaceae > Torreya > Torreya grandis. The sequence goes on along the minus strand of JARHVA010003188.1, from coordinate 1,782,801 downwards.
CCATCTGCAATGGAAGATAGATTAGAGAATTTGGCACTTATAATGGCTCAATGGATGTCTCAATATTTTCATCAACTTAATTAGATGCTTGTTTGAATGATGAACAACAATGGTAATATAAGAAATAATGGTACTAATGAAGCAAAAATATCCAATACAGTCAATAATGGAGTTTTCCATATGTGAACCTTCAATGGTTTAGTCAATACTAAGCCCTTCACATTAGACCTTTAAAAGAAGACCACTAGCCTATTTGGTTCTTGTAGTCTATTTTAGGTGATGTCAAGGAATATTAGTGTGGGGGTCACTATTCATAGGTCACTATTCACTAACACTATTCATGAATTACTATTCACCAACACTATTCATGAATTACTATTCACCATCACTATTCACAGTGATGTGGTAGGTGATGAAACTGATGATGTAATAAGTGAGGTGGCTTGGGAATGATGTGGCATGACCCACAAGGGTATCTTATACATGTGAAGGAATGGGAGACCAAAAGACAAGTCTCTTTGTCTTTTAGAAATCACATGCTTGAATAAGACAAGGAAGAATAATTTAGGTGCCACCTTTGGAGGATAGTGTTTTTGGCATGTGATGTCCTTTTTTAGGCACATGGGATAGTGGGTCATCACATAATTATTCCTGATTGAAGTGGGGGGAAAATGAAAAAGGATATTCCCACTCATTTTGGAAGCACATGGAGAATGCACTATTCCATATTTGCACATGTGTGAAGGTGTGGCACAAAAGTTGGAGCCACACGGGAGTGATTGATCTTCTCATTCTTTTTTTACTAACTTACATCACTCTTCACATGGGTTAATATTATGGGGTGCCATTTATTCTCTCTCCTCTCCTCCATTCTTGTAAAAATACTATATATGGAGATCCTCTCCTTTGTAAATATCATGTCTATTATTAAACCCCCCATTTTGTGAGTTTGAAATTGGTTCATACTTAATCCTCTCCTAAGGATGAAATCCCTTGGAGTGAATATATTTTTTAGGATGAAACCCCTCTAAGATATGTTGGGTTCGGTGGTGAGAGATCTACCCTAGCTAGTTGGTGGTAGTTTCATTCAAAAACTACATATGTGCTTAAATAAGTCTATATGTAAGTAGTTAATTTTTAGTGTTTTTATATTATATGTATTTCAATGGATTTATATGTATTTATTCAAATAGTGAATGAATATTGTAGTGTTACCATTTCCAAATATTTCTATTGGATGGTAGTGTTATTATAATCTATTTCAAAAAATTACAAAAAATTATAATAAATATATTTAAGGGATATTATAGTGATATTAGAGTTGGTGATCTTGATAACATATATATCTTATGCTTGTTGATGTTTCCTAGTGACAGGAAGTTGAGATATTTTCAAAGAGAGCAAAGGAAATTACAATCAAAAGAAGGATTTGTTGATTTAATGGAAGAAAGAGATGAGAGAGCTAATAGAGACCCATCTGTAAGGGAAGATAGATTGGATAATTTGGTACTTACAATGGCTCAATAGATAACTTAATCTTTTTAGAAACTTAATCAGACACTTATTCGAATGATGGATAACAATGGTAATATAAAGAATAATGGTAATAATTAAGTAGAAAGATCCAATATAGTTAATAATGGAGCTATCCATACATGAACCTTCAATGGTTCAGTAAACACTAGGCCCTCCATGCCTACCTTCATTCTAATTGGTAACTCTCTAGAAGGGAATGATGATCCTAATGATCTAGCATTGATAGCTAAAGCTTGGGATGATTGGCTGACATTTGATGCAATTCTACAGTCATCAATGTTGTTTAATCAATATTTAGAATTCAGACAAAGTCATAAATCCCATAAAGATGTGGGTGGGAGATCACATAACAATGAGTTGCAGATAAAGGTGGGGAAGTTTTCTATTCCATACATTGATGATGCTATAAAGATCACTACTAGAGCTTGGGTGCAAAACATTGACACTTATTTTTAGCTTTAATCCTATGGCTGAAATTAATGTAGTTAAATATGCAACTCTCCATTTGGAAGGTTGTGCACATGAATGGTGGTATCATGGGTTTATTACCTTGGTCCATGATCAAATCAACACTTATGCTTAATTCATAGAGAGATTGATCAATAGGTTTGACAAGAGAGATCCTGAGTTCCCCTTCAAAGAGTTGGCATAGTTGAAGCAATGGACTTCGGTAGATGCTTACATTGTTGATTTCTAAAGATTATCAGTGTTGGTGATTGACATTTCAGAAAGGAGATTGATCAAGTTTTTTATTGATGGTATATTTGACCCCTTGATAGGTTATATTAAGGTTCTTGGACCATCCACATTATAGGAAATAATTAAAAAGGAAAGAGACATGGAATCCTCTATATCTAAGAGCAAATCTTAGCCAAAAGGGTTCCAACAAGACAAGGGCAAGAAATACATCCACAAATATTCAAATATGGTTAAGAAGAATCCCATAAGGTTAAATTTAGATCAAATTAATGAACTCCAAAATAATAAATTATGCTTTACTTGTAAGTATCCATGAGGTCTAGATCACAAGTGCTCACCTAAGGCCAAAGTCAATCAAATTAAGTCCTATTCGATAGATTAATTTATTGCTAAAGAATTAGATCCACAATCTGATTAGGAGAAAGAAAGCTCTTTAGATGAATCAGAGAAGGATTAGGGAAGTAGGAACACACTTTTTCAACTCTATAGTTTCCAAAGAAATATTTATTTTAGAGTCAAGGGATTATTATGTGGATAGTGGCTAGTTGCTCTCATTGACATAGATGTTACACAATTTCATTGATGAAGGAATTATGGCTAGAAGGGGAATCAAAATAGAAGAATTTGATGGGTTCAAGGTCATGGTAGTAGATGGATTCACCCTCACATACACCATTAAAATTCCTAACATGAGCATTCAATTGGGAGATATGAGCTTAAAGATGACTTTTATGTGGTAAACATAGGAGACATAGATGTAGTTCTTGGAATGCAGTGGTGGCATTCTATTGGAGAGTTTTATATGAATTTATAGGAAATGGATATGAATTTGAAGCTATTGGAAAAAAATAAGTTCTTAGAGGCATGTCAAATGGTGGACTATGTATAGTCTCTAAAAGAATAGAGACTTATTAGATATGACTAGGTAGAGTGGGCAATACAAATCCTCATTATGCCAACCATTATAGAGTAGTAGGATAAGAGTTACCATTTATAGGTTCAAACACTATTGTCTAAGTACAAGAAGTTTTTTGGTAGCATACCTCCTGGGAGGCCTCCTGAGTGAGGCATGAATCATGTCATTAAGCTAGAAGAAGGTGCCAAACCCGTTATCACCACCCCCTATAGGTATTTAAAGAGACAAAAACATGAGATAGAAAAGGCCATCAAGGAGCTGATCGACATGGGACACATCAGACCTAATAAGATCCCCTTTTCATCTTCAATAGTGTTGGTGAATAAAAAGTATGGGACTATGTGAATTTCCATAGACTACAAGGCTCTGATTAAGAGAACAATAAAAAATAGGCATCCCATTCCATGCATAGATGAGCCCATCAATGAGCTACATGGTGCATGCTACTTCTCTAAGATTGATTTGAGATTAGGCTATCACCATATATGAGTTCATGAGGAAGATGTGGAGAAGACTACTTTCAGGGGTTATTTTAGACACTATGAGTTCTTGGTCATGCCATTTGGTCTAACCAGTACCCCTTTCACTTTTTAGTCTTGCATGAATAAGGTATTCAAGAAACAACTCCACAAGTTTTTTTTTATTTTCTTTGACAATATTTAAATATTTAGTAAAACATGGGAAGAACATATGAGGCATTTATATGAGATTCTAAGCATTCTTGAGAGGGGATATTTGTATTCCAAAGAGTCAAAATGTGAATTTGGTATGATATAGTTTATTTATCTTGGTCACATAATTAGCTCTAAGGTGTTATAATGGATCCAATAAAGATCAAAACAAATTTATATTAGCCACCACCCACTAATCTCTCATAGTTTAATGGATTTTTTGGTCTATGTGATTTTTACAAAAGATTTGTTAAGGGGTATTCATAGGTGGCTGCCCCACTTACTGATTTGACCCAAAAGGGTGATTTTGTTTGGTCTATTATAGCACAATAATGCTTTGATCAGTTTAATCCGATTATGAGTTCATGTTCAGTCTTAGTTATTCCTAATTTTTTTAAGTCTTTTGAGCTTGAGTTTGATGCTTCTAGAGGAGTAGGTGTTGTCTTGCTGCATGACAATCATACCATTGTATTTGAGAGTAAAAAATTAAGGGGTGATAAGAGGAGATACTCTATCTATAATAAGGAGATGCTAGCCATTATGCATGCCTTGGCCAAATTTAGACCATATCTAGTGGGAGGTAAGTTCATTGTTGAAACCAACCATAATAGCCTCAAGTACTTCTTAGATAAAAAGGATCTAAATGATAGACAATAAAAATGGATGAGTAAGCTTCAAGCTTATAATTTTGACATTGTGTATGTCAAAGGAAAAAGAAACATTATGGCTGATGCTTTGTCTAGGAGACCACATTTATGTTCTTGGGTGGAAACTACAATAGATTGGAGAGAGCATATTTTAGCAAAATATGTTAAAAACTCTTGGGCTAAAAGTATTGTTAAAATTACTATACAGGATGATAAGTACATCATGGTCAATGAGCTTATCATGTATAAAGAAAGGATATATTTAGTACCTGGTCTAGAGTTCAAGATGAAGTTTATGAGGTTATTGCATGATGCACCTATGGCTGGTCACCTAGGTTTTTTCAAAGCATATAGGTAGATCTGGGAGAGGTTTACATTGAAAGGACTTAAGAATGAAGTTCTTAAGTATGTTCAAGAATGTTCCACCTATCGACAAAATAAAAATGAGCATTATTATCATGTAGGTTTGTTACGACCCCTTCCCATTCCTGGTCAAAAATGGGAAAGTATCTCAATGGACTTCATCACTGGCTTACCTAAGGTGCAAGGTAAGGATTGCATCTATGTGGTGGTGGATAGATTAACAAAATTTTCTCATTTCTTTACCACTTCAAAAACTTTTAATGTAGCAAAGGTAGTATATTTATTCTTCAGGGAGATATTCAGGTTGCATGAGATGCCAAAGAACAGAGTCAGCAATAGAGATAGTAAGTTCTTGAGCTTATTTTGGTAAGAAATTTTTTAATTGAGAAGGACTAAGCTCACTCCTAGTACTAGTAATCACCCACAAATAGATGGACAAACTGAGATTGTAAAGAAGTGGGTGGAATGCTACCTCTATAGCTAAATTTTAGGGTAATAGAAGTCATGGTTGATTAAACTTAGGAGAGTATTGCTATAATTATACCTATCACATGTCTATTAAGATGTAACCCTTTATGGCTTTGTACGGATATGAAGCCCCTAGATTCATTAACTTATTGTTACAAGATAGTAGAGTACCCAAAGCCAAGGATTTATTAGAGTAGAGTTAGAATATAATGAAATCCTTGAATGAAAACTTACAGCAAGCTCAAAATAGGTAGAAATTGTATGCAGATTAGTACCACATTGAGCATACTTTCAAAGTGGATAATATGATTTATTTAAGGTTGGATCCCTATAGGCAGTCCACTCTCAAGAAGAGTGGATCAGAGAAGTTGAAACCATGGTTTTATGGCCCATTCAAGATTTCCAAAAGGATTGGATAAGTGGTTTGTGATTTAGAGCTACCGATAAGTAGCAAGGTGCATAATGTTTTCCACATATCATGTCTTAACAAGGCACTTGGGCATAATGTAGTTCCTTCTTCTGAGTTACCACCATTAGATAAGGAAGGAAAACTCATTCTCATTCTAGAGGCTATAATTGACTCTAGAGAGCATATTCTGAGAGGTAGAACTATCAAGGAGTACTCAATAAAATGGAAGGACTTATCGGTTAAAGATGCTACTTAGGAGAGCAAATAGATACTTCAGCTTCCAGATTTATAATTACTTGGGGACAAGAAATTATAAGGAGGGAGGAATGTAATGTCCCTTTCTTCACATTAGACCTTTGAAAAAAGACCATTAGCCTATTTGGTTCTGTAGGCTATTTTGGGTGATGCCAGGGAACATTTGATGGTGTTTATCAGAGTCTTCACAAGATTACATAGAAATAATGAAGCATACATAGAGACAATATTTTTAGATGCAATAATATTCACACAATATAATTATATTCTACTTCATATAAAACCATATGGGTCATTTACAAATATATAGGAAAGCTATTTCCTATAATTGGGTATATACAATCTCCACCAATATCTCTCACAAATAACTCAAACTAACAAACTGACTATTAAACAAATATATTGTTATCACAATATATTTGAATAACCAATCTAATAAATAACTCACCAATATTATATTTACCTCTCAATAAATGTCAAACTTTAAAATATAATGTAAATACTTATGTAATAAATTAATCCCTAACATTCTCCCCTTAGTTTTTACATGGTGCAAAATTATTCATACTCTCACCTGCAGTATGTTCACCCCTTATGGCATGCCCTATTTGGCTCATAACCTTGATACAAATAAATTCTCACTCCTTCCATAGTTTTAATTAGGTTTACCAAAAACCTTGATATGAACATGAACACATTAACTATTCACCTCCTGTGGTTTTCTAAATCTAGCACAAACATTTTCAAGATCCATGAATTGACTTACATTGGTGTTTTATGTTCTTTCACTATGTTTTCACATTAAGAAATTATGTTTGGAATTACACAAAAATTACAAATATTGAATAGGCATATTCTTTTGTTCTTATTTTGTAAAGACACAGCTGAAAATAACACACAACACATAATTGAAAAGAAAAATGTCACTAAATCAGAAAGTGGCTCCATCACTAATGGCTAACGAGAGGCTATGAAACCTCCAGCCTCCATTTCCTCCTTCCTCTATTAGTTTATTACTTACTTAACCATTGTGTGGATGAAGCTCAGTGTCATATTTGATAATACAACCCCTGCCATAAGAATGACTCATTTGAAATAAGGACATCAAGGTTACCCGATAATGCATCCTTTACAAGGATGGGTTTTTCGACTTGACAATTTGATTCAATATACTTTATTGATGCAAAAACAACTTTTTGACTCATTTTTTATTTTGGCAATATGACTAATAAAATAAAACTAAAGTGTATAAAGTGACCAACTGAATTAACAACAATACTTAAGAATTAATATAACATAAGGATAATATTTAAAAAATTGGCCCTAAAAAAATATTTTTTATATTATATGGTGACACAACTCAATGTTAATTAACCTTTTACTAACCTTAGATAATTACAAACAATCTTAAAAATAAACCAACTAAAAAGGAACTTAAATATTAAACCTTTCAACTTATAATGACTCATTTTGACTTTAATAAACTCTATGTAATGACCAAAAAGAGTTAAAAACCAAATAAAATAAGTACTTATTGACAACAGAAGCTTGATATGCATGGGAGATGGGATACATGGTGAAAATGTTCAAAATTTGGTATAAATATTATAGGTATCAAGCTTAGGCTTGGTGTAAGTCAGATCATGAAATAAAGGAGTAATACAAAATGAGTATGGTGATAGGAGTGGTGGTGATTTCCAACTTCAAAAAAATACCATTGAGACATGGTCCTGAGCATAAAAACTATGATTTGATTCACCTTTAGGATATCAAGTCTAAGGACTAAATTAATAATGAACTAAATAATGTGCATAATTAGATGCAAATAGAGATCCATGATTTACCAGGTTGCATAGATGTTTAATGTTGTGTTGATCTGAGAGCTTGGCATTAGAAATAATTCAATTTGTAACAAAGATCCAATTTTGTATTCAATTTTCCAAAATACAATTATGGATTTACATGCATATTAATCACAAATTACATGAGTGCCTTATGTTATAATTGTATCTCATAGTTTAGACATTGAAGCATTTGTTAATAAAAATGATCTAGTATGTATGCTATGTGGATAGGAAATCTAAGACAAAAAAATAATTGTAACAGATTGAGAACAATTATGTGGATTACCTTCATACAGATCTTCGTACTACCTAGAAATCAAAAATTTATGTTTTCTAATGCCTCATAAACAATCCCCAACACAAATCAATGTCAAATACATTCCTCAACCTAATCAATACATGGATCCACACGTAGATTATTGAATTGATACAAAACAAATCTATAATCTAATGACTAAGAACTGAGTAATAGATTTCATAAGGAGAGGAAAAAACTAAGTGCATGAAATTGTCTCATTTTTACTTTCAAAATTCCATGGATCTGATAGGTTGATCTAATCTTCTCTAATCCCAAATGATGGTTTTTATCAGAGTCTTCACAAGATCATACAAAAATAATGAAACATACACAGAGATAATATTTTTAGATGCAATAATATTCACACACTATAATTATATTTTGCTTCATATAAAACCATATGGTTCATTTATAAATATATAGGAAATTATTTCCTATATTTGGGAAGATACAATCTCCACCAATATCTCTCACAAATAACCCACACTAACAAACTGACTATTAAACAAATATATTGTTATCATAATATATTTGAATAACCAATATAATAACTCACCAATATTATATTTACCTCTTCATAAATATAAAACTATAAAAGCTAATGTAAATAATCATGTAATAAACTAATCCCTAACAACATTAGTATGGGGTCACTATTCATAGGTTACTATTCACTAACACTATTCACATATTACTATTCACCATCACTATTTATGGTGATGTAGCAGGTGATGTAACTAATGATATAGTAAGTGAGGTGTCTTGGGAATGATGTTACATGACCCACAAGGGTATCTTATGCATGTGAAGGAGTGGGAGACCAAAATACAAGTTTCTTTGTCTTTTGGAAATCACATGCTTGAATAAGATAAGGAAAAATAGTTTAGATGACACATTTGGAGGAATAGTGATTTTGGCATGTGATGTCCTTTTGTAGGCACATAGGATAATGGGTCATTAAATCACTATTCCTTATTAAAGTGGGTTACAAATGAAAAATGAGATTCCCACTAATTTTAGAAGCACATGAAGGACTGCACTATTCTAGATTTTCACATGTGCGAAGGTAAGGCACAAAATTTAGAGCCACATGGGAGTAATTGATCTTGTTTTTCTCTATTTTACTAACTTACATCACTCTTCACATGGGTTACTATTATGGGGCACCATTTCTTCTCTCTCCTCCTATTCTTTCTCTTCCCCTCCCTTCTTGTAAAAACCATGTATATGGAGAGCCTCTCCTTTATAAATATCATGTTGATTATTATTAAATCCCCCATTTTATGAGTTTGAACATAGTTCATACTTAAGCCTCTCCTAAAGATGAAAACCCTTGGAGTGAAGATATTTTTGAGGAGAGAAACCCTCTAAGATCGGTTGGGTTCGGTGATGAGAGATCCACCCTAGTTGGCTGGTGGTAGTTTCATTCAAAAATTGCATATGTGCTTCAAGAAGTCTAGATGTAAGCAATTGTTTTTTAATATTTATATATTATATGTATTTCAATGGATATATATGTATTTTTTTATATAATGAATGAATATTGTAGTTTTACCATTTCCAAATATTTTTATTGCATGGTAGTGTCATTATAATCTATTTCAAAATATTACAAAAAATGGTAGTAAATATCTTAAAGGGATAATTTTTTTTTTTGGGCCCAAAATTTTCACCCTTATACACATTAGCAGTTGTTAGATTCATCTTGGTGAGGTGATCACAATGGTTTCATCTACTGATACTTTTTTTCTAGGGTCATAACCCTCCTATGGGTTATGCATGGAGGGGCCTAACATTAGTGGTCACGAGAAAGAACAATAAATGCTTAAAAGTCCTCAAAAAGATGACATGGAGTTAGAAACTTCTAATATGAGTATTTTAGAGATAATTTAGAAATTTAAGTTAGATTTGCATGGCATGGTATAAAAAGATGATCTTGATGCAATTAAAGGGGACCTCATGGGGCTAAAAGGGGACCTAAATGGCTTGCAGGATCAATTACAACAAATCACTAGTTAATTGGCCAACTTTTTAGCTCATTAATTATAAAATAATGCCCTACTCTATTTTTGTTCTCCTCCTCTAAACAATCAAAATACCAACCATGGTACAAAGTTGTTGCCAAAAGTTGACCCACATAATTTTGATGGTAATCATCCACTCACATGGATTAGTCATATTGAAAATTTATTTGATCTACATCAAACTCCCTACTCACAAAAGTTGGTCATCACCTCTTTGTATCTGGAACCTAAGTAATTCATTTGGTATCATTGGCAGTGTCCTGAAAATAAAAAGAAGGGTGTCCCAATTTCATGATTAGTATTTTTTAAGGAGTTATAGCTTCATTATCATAACAATGTCTTTGAAAACTACTTCAGCCAAGTTATGCCAAATAGGGACTGTAAAGGATTACATTCATTAATTTCAAAATCTCTCATTACATGTGGAAGACATCATTGAGGAAAATATGACTACCCTTTATTTTAAGTGGCCTCAAATATAGCATGTAATTGGAGGTTCGCATGTTTCATCCAAGTAACGTATTTGAATCCATACCAAGGGCACATTTGGATGAGAAAATAGTTGATAAAATGAAGACCTTGCACTAATATTAGTGAATGCACCTTTCGAGCACCATCATTTCCATAGCCTACCCAATTCACACCTCAACAAATTGAATAAAATCATAAAATAGATTTATGTTTTGGTTGTGATAGTAAATGGATCAAAAGACATCGATGTGCTAAAAATAAGTTTTATATTGAAGGTGCCAATGAGGAGAAAGGAGATGATGAGGATTTAGGGGTAAGTTTGGAATAACCTAAGGATAAATCTAAAGATTCTCAACCTGTTATTTCTTATCATGTATTTTAGGCATTAGTACTCCTTAAACTCTTAATGTGGTGGGTTTCTTGAAGAAATAGAAGGTGACTATGTTAATTGACTTTATGACTACACATAACTTCATTAATAGTAAGTTGGCTACTTGTTTGAACTATTTCATTTACCCATCTCTATAAATTTAGGTCATGATTATAGATGGTGGTACCATCAACTATTCTATAAAATTCCATAGCATTAATCTTCTCATTGGAGACTACTTGTTATATTCTCCTATGTTTTGTATTCCCATGGGAGGAGCTGACATTATTTTGGGAGTTAGTGGCTCACCACTTTAGGCACTATTGAGATGAATTTCCATGTACTATTTATGAGGTTCCATTCAAAATACAGGACTTTTGAATTACATGTATTACAGGCTAAATATCCATAATTAGTTAGTTCCGATTAGATGACAAAGATTATTATAAAAGATGTTGAGGTATTTGTGGCGTGTTTATTTTCCATAGAGGTTCAACCAAGTAGTCTACACATCTTGATTTATAAAGGGTGTTGGATGACCATTATATTATTTTTGGTGACATTCCAAAAGGACTTCCTCCAAGTTATGCACATGATCATGCCATCAGGATCATTCTAGGAAGTCCACCACCCAATATCAAACCCTACTAGTATCCATATGCCCATAAGAGTGAAATTGAAAAGATGGTATAGGAGATGTTGGAGGTAGGAATAATTTGACATAGTCAAAGCAAATATTTCTCCCCTATGGTCATGGTGCAAAATAAGGATGACACGTCGAGGATGTGCCTAGACTATAGAGAACTCAATAAGTACACCATCAAAGATAAGTTTCCTATTCAAGTAATTGATTATTTTCTAGATGAATTGCATGTTGCTATTTATTTTACCAAGTCAGACCTTCATTCAGTGTATCATCAAATTTGAATCTGTAATGAGGACTTAAAACAACTTTTAGAACTCATGAAGGACATTATGAATTTATGACCATGCTTTTTTCCTCATAAATACACCATTTACATTTTAGAGTTTGATGAATACTATTTTTAGGCTATTTTTGAGAAATTTTTATTAGTGTTTTTTGATGATATCCTCATCTACATCAAAAATTGGGATGACCAATTGAAGCATGGGAAATAGGTACTTTCAATTCTAAAACAACATCATCTTTATGCCAAACCTTCTAAATGTGCTTTTGGTGTCCAATAAGTGGTGTACTTAGGTCGTATTTTTCACATGAAGGAATGAAACTTAATCATAAAAAACAAGTGATGATGGAGTGGTAGGTTTTAAAGACCCTCAAGAATCTCTGAGGATTTCGGGGCTAACTGGTTACTACCACAATTTTATCAAAAGTTATGATAGCATTGCAAACCCACTCACCTCTTTATTGAATAAATTTTCATTCCAATGGATTGATTCAGCTACCAAGGCATTTGAAGAGTTAAAAGTGGCTATTGAATAATTCCAATTTTGGCTACTCTAATTTTTTTTAAATTTTTGTGGAGTGTGATGCATCATAATATGGCATGGGAGTTATACTCATACGAGAAGGTAAAAAACTTTCATTTTAAATTTTTCAACTAAAGGGAAAAAATAAGCTAAAACCAATCTATGAGAAAGAGATGATGGTTATTTTTCATGCAATCAATTAATGGAGACCTTATCTGGTGGGTCATCACTTTTAGATAAAGACTGACCATGATAGCCTCAAATATTTTTTGGCACAATGATTGTCATCTAAAAGAAAACAAAAATGGGTTAATAAAATGTTAGGATCTAATTTTGAAATAGTATGTAATAATGTAAAAGAGAATGTGGTGACATATGCACTATCCCAGAGGGAAGAATCAGCTAAGGCATTATTATGTACAATGACTATTTAGTAGGCAGATTGGCTAGAGGAAGCAAGATCAGAATGGGAGAATGACAGTGTTATCCATGATTTGATTTAAAATCTTTAGTATGATTCTAGGTAAGATGAAAAATTACATAGAAATGAAATGCATTATGGTATAAATACAAATTATACCATTGTAATCATTCTCTCTTCAAAAATAAAATCCTTCAATAACTTCATACATCTCCACTGGGAGGTCACTTAGGATTTTTGAAAAAATATCATAGATTCAAGCAATATTTTTTTTGCAAGGACTCAAGGGGGATGTCCAAAAATATATGGCTGAATGAATGATATGTCAATATAATAAAGGTGGAATCATTAAGACCCTAGGTATTTTGTAGCCTTTATCCATCTGTAGCCAGCATTGGGAGGAAGTTTCCATGCATTTCATTATTGAGTTACGATGTTTTAAGGCTAAATTTTTTAACATGGTATTTGTTGAACAACTCACCAAGTATGCTCATTTTTATTCATTATCACATCCATTTATTTCTAGTACAATAGCTTTTGATTTTCTCGATATAGTTTAGAAATTGCATGGTGCTCCAAAAGTCATTGTAAGTGACCGAGATCCCATATTTACAAGTAATTTTTTAACTGAATTGTTTGCATATTTGGCACCCAGTTGGCTCATAGCTCATCCTATCATCCTCAATCTAATTAAAAAATAGAGCTAGTTAACAAATGTCTATAATTATAACTTCAATATTTTGTTTTTGACAAATAAGACAAATGGGTTCATTGGCTACCACTTGTTGAATGGTGGTATAACACTTATTTTCACACTTCTTATTAAATGTCTCCCTCTATGGCATTGTATGGGTATCAACCCCCATCCATCACTTCCTCCTTGATGATGCATCCTAAGGTTTGATCTATTGAGGAACACATTCACCATCAACATGAGGTACTAGTAAGTTTATGGTAACATTTAGCAATGGCAACAAATAAAATGAAATAGCAAGTAGATCAACACCATAATGAGAGGTGTTTTGACATAGGTGATTGGGTATTTCTGCATTTACAACCATATAAGTAGATGTCTCTAAGAAATATAAAAATGATAACAAGTTGTCACCTAAGTATTATGGCCCTTATTATATCTTATATAAATTGGTAGTGTGGTTTATGAACTAGAATTTCCCCCATCCACTTCCATACATCTAGTTTCCATGTACTTATCAATAAGGTAATTAGACACAAAATTTTTAATCAAACTAAGTTACCAAAATTGGATGAAGAAGGTCAATTTTTTCTATATCCTAAATAAGTCCTTCACATGTACACTAAACAACTACAAATTAGAGAGATTAAGGAGCATTTGATCAAATGGAAGAACCTACAATCTAAAAATGTAACATGGGAGGATCAAGCATTCCTACATAAACATCCTAATTTGAATTAACATTAAAGACAATGTTATTCTGAAGGAGAAGGGCATGTTACACCCTTAACCTATAGTGTGTCTAGGGATATGTGTGGCCAACTTGTGGCTTACATATATTCATATTATTTTATTACATTTCTTAATATTCTTAGTATGGTCAGCCTATGAAATAACCATGACTAAGTAGAGTATATATATGAGATATTAGTTAGTTTTTTATCATCATATTGTGAATTTTTTTCTTATTACATTATTTTGGAGGTTGCCCCTTGAATTAGCTCAGTCATAATATTCAAGTATTTTATTCTTTTGTCAATTGTTGTTGTGGATATGCTTATTATGTTCTTAATTTTGCAATATATAATTCTATTATTGTGAAATAATCTAAGTAATATTATCAAAATATTATGATTATAATAAAATTAAGTAGGTAAATATGCTAAATAAACATGCAAGCTAATCTAGTAAATAAATGTGCAAGCTAATCTAGTGCTCATCAAAGCTTGTGGCACAAATGAGGAAGATAATAAATAAGAAAAGATAATTCTATTCAAGATGATATAGAAGTAATCTAAGTAAGTAGAGATACAATTTAATCCATTAGTTTTTACAACATCTACTTATTGAAATATCAAGGGCTAGGAGTATAGTTACCTTGTTGAAGTAAACCCATCATGCTTTAATCTTTCCCTTAAACAATGGTGCTTTGTAAGAGGTTATTGTTACTTGTAAAGATCACAAGAATAGATCAGATCTAGGATACAAGACTTATTTTATGCATCCAACACCTCCACAAGACAAGTGATACTACTCCAAGGTAAAAACCTAAGTAATGAAACCTCTAATTGATAGTATAAGTAGATTTGTGAGCTATAATGATGCACAATTGAATGATCATCTCTTTATAAATGAATTTGAGGGAATATTTATCGCCAATGACTAACCATAATCCTTCTCGAGAATTTAACTAACAAGGTTGATCGAGTCAACCTTATTTGGTAGGAAATAGAGTCGGTAGGTCTCAAACTATATCTGTTGGGCTGATGAAGTTTTAGAATGTGCACTAAGTCCCAACAAGGTCGATTGGGTCGACATAAAATGAAGAAAAAGGGGTCAAGGAAAATTTTAGTGGCTATTTATATCCAAATGGCTATAAGTAGGTTTTTTAATTTTGAAAATGGCTAATTATATGAAAATATACATAGGTCAAATAGACTCAATTTTATATAATTTCATAGTTTAAGACACAAATTCACCTTATAGATTATACTCAATCCTATTTTGGAACACAGATTCATCAGAGTTATTATACATGTATGGGTCTGATTCACTAGGAAATTATATGAAACATGTATAGGTTAGTCTAGAATTGCCAGGTATATATGTGTGTATGTATGTGTGTGTGTATATATATGTATATGTATGTATGTAAATAATAAGGACCACCTAGAACATAATAGGCTTGAGGTAATAATTATATTTATTCTATGAATTTGTTTTGAATATTCTTTGGTGCCACATGTTCTTCCTTCTATATAGTTTTAATAATTAAAAAATGTAATAATAAATAATTTTCAAACCTAATGTTTATTTTGTTTCTAGCATTAAATGTGGTGCAGGTGGAATTAAAGTTATGGGGGTTGAGGTTTAGATCTTTCCCCATTTTTTAGTGAATTGATAATGACATATTGAGGGGCCCAAGGTAAAATTTAATGTTGGTCCAAAACATCACCCATAAGATTAATGGGCCCTATTTATTGATTTTTCTAGTCATTTATGCAAGCTCTTGGT
Organism: Torreya grandis; assembly: GCA_037957365.1. Lineage (NCBI taxonomy): Eukaryota > Viridiplantae > Streptophyta > Pinopsida > Cupressales > Taxaceae > Torreya > Torreya grandis. Next base: position 1,766,749 of record JARHVA010003188.1, on the reverse strand, counting down.
TGAAGTGAAGCTTTGGTAGTTAGAAGATTGGTACAAGAGGTTGTAAATGAAGGTGTAGACAATTTCTAAGATAGTTTCCTTGTGATTGTAACTACAAGGTATGGATTTGTGTTTCTTTTATTATGAATGTTGAGAGCAGTTATTTGCATACCTAGTCATTTTTCTTAAAATGAATAAATATAATGATAAGTTCCTTGAAAAGTATTTCTTTAAATATATTTGTTGATGGTTTTTCAAATTTTTAGTCGTTGATGTAAGCCATTGGTGAAAGTGAAGCTCTAGTAGTCAAAATATTAGGATGAGAGGTTGGAAATGAAGGTGTAAACAATTTATAAGTTGGTTTATTTATGATTACAACTACAAGGTATGAATTTATGTTTCTTTGTTCTGAAGACTGAGAACAGTTATTTGCATGCGTAGTCATTTATCTTGAAATGAATAAATATAATGATAATCTCCTTGAAAATCATTTCTTTAAAGATATTTGTTGATGATTTCTTGATTTTTCTAGTCATTAATGCAAGCTATTGATGAAAGTGAAGCTTTGGCAGTTGAAAGATTGCAATGAGGTACAAACAATTTTTAAGTTTTTTTCCTTGTGATTGTAACTACAAGGTATGGATTTGTTTTTTTTTTTTTGAATACTGAGAGTATTTTTTAGCATGCATAGTCATCTGTCTTGAAATTAATAAAATATAATTATAATTTATTTGAAACATTTATTTAAATATGTTTGGTCAATAGTTGTAAATTCTATTATAGAGATGCATAAGTATATTGTGGTGTTCCCTTGTTATTTTATACTAATTAGGTGTATTTTTGTATTATGTTTGATTAAGAGAACATGTCTATAATAGTTATAAATTCTACTATAAATATACATAAGTATATTGTGGTGTTCCCTTTTACTTTATACCAAGTAGGTGTATTTTTGTGTTCTATTTGATTAAGAGAACATATCTATAACAGATGTATACTCTATTATAGATATGCATAAGTATATTGTGGCATTTCCTTGTTATTTTATACCAAGTAGGTGTATTTTTGTGTTGTATTTGATTAATAGAACATGTTTATAATAGTTGTAAATTATAATATAGATATACATAAGTATATTGTGGTGCTCCCTAGTTATTATATACCAAGTAGGTGTATTTTTTTATTCTTTTTAATTAAGAGAACATGTATATAATAGTTGTAAACTCTATTATATAGTTGCATAAGTATATTGGAGTGTTACCTTATTATTTTATACCAAATAGGTGTATTTTTATGTTTTGTTTGATTAAGAGAACGTGTCTATAATAGTTATAAACCCTAATAGATATGCATAAGTATATTGTGGTGTTCCTTTTTATTTTATACCAAGTATGTGTATTTTTATGTTTTATTTGATTAAGAGAACATGTCTCTAATAGTTTTAAAATATATTATAGAGATGCACAAGTATATTTTGGTGTTCCCTTATTATTTTATACCAAACTTATTTGAGATATCTATAGTATAATTAATTTTAAGTATTTGTATTGGATCATCAACCTCACTTTCGCTAATATCTTGCATAAATGACAAGAAAAATTGAGAAAACTATCACATATGTAATTGATCAACTTCAATTAATTCCAAGAGTGACATGTTGGACCAATATTAAATTTTACCTTGGACCTTCAATATGTTGACATCAATTCACCAAAAAATGGGGCAAGGTCTCAACCTCAATCTTATAGCTTTAATTCCACCTACACCACATTCAGTGCTAGAAATAAAATATACATTAGGTGTGAGAATTCAGGATGTGAAGTCATTTATGTCATTAAGCTCTTCAAACACTACCTAGGTTTTTAAGCTTTGAAATCTTGAAAATGTAGCAATCTCAACTTACAAGTTTATAATTGTAGTTTTAGTTATTTATTATTAAGTTGTCTAGTCATTAAAACCATATAGAAGGAAAAGCATGTTTGTTTTACTTGGTTTTATAAATGTGTTAAAGACCACTTGTGATTTAAGACATAATATGTAAACACCCAATTATGGACACAACTGGCTTTTGATCATATTTCAGACTGATTCTTACCAACCATTATAAATTAAGACTAAGAATCATTAAACCTACCAATTTTGGTTGTGCATCATTCGTCAATGCTCAGAATCATGTTAAGGCATCCCTATTTAGGACACTAGACTGTATGTAATAATAAACTCTCATGGATTCACCCCCAATTACCTTGAAACATAATAATGTCAATTTGGCCTATAAACCCATTGAGTGGGGCACTTAATCAAATCTTAAAAGATCAAAAAGACTAATCAAAATCAATTAATTAATTAAACAATATTAAATGCTTAGTTTAATTATCCATTTATTATTAATGAATATCTAAAAATAATAATTCTAAAAATAAAAATATCAATTCTTTCATCATTGCCTTTAGGAATTGTCAAAAAATCTCAAAATATCCCAAAATATCTAATTTGAGAACTATGACTAGTAACTGAAAGTCATAATTGTGTGATGGCGTTTAACTTAACTAGAGTTAGTATCAACTCAACCTTAACTCACCTTGGATGAGAGTTAATTCTTGAAGCTATAAATACAAGGCCATATCCATTGATGTTTAAGAGATCTTTCTGTAATATTATAAAGCACAAATAGATAAAAATAAGCCTTACATGTAATGTTATCATGCCAAATCCATGAGCCAAGAAGCCAAGCCAAGGTGCTAAGGAAAGGTGAAGCTAACAAAGCTCCATTGATGAAGACTTCTTGATGTACAAGCCAAAAAATCCATTTATATAGGTCATTTGGATTTCCAAGGAAGCTAAAATAAGGTTTTATTTTATTTTTAAATTGTGTTTCATATGCATGCTTGTTACCTATGCTCTCTAGTGTCTAGGTTAGAGGTAATAAGATTTTAGTGTGTTTATTTGAGTTTTATTTCTTAGACTAACACAATACTAATCTCTCCTCTTAGATTAATTTTTCATATAATGGCACGCCCAGTGGGACTTTATTGTGTACCCCACATCTTCATCTTTTTCCCTCAATTCTTCTCTTCCCTTTTTTTCATTAAAGAAAATTTTAAAAAATGGTTGTTAAAATAGTTTTAATTTTTAATCCATTTACTATTTTTTTCTAATTTTTTGATAGGTTATTCTTACTACTTTCATCCTAATTCTCCCAAAATTTCATTGAAATATGATTTTTAGTTTAGAATTTATGACTCTGTTAGTAACTATCTATTTTTTTTTGAATAAACAGTCATTAAAACGATCATCTTTTTTAATCTGTATTTTTATTGTTACTAATTTTTTTAAAGGTGGTGAATATTTGTGTTATCTACATTTTTCATAAATTTCATCAAAATCTAACTTAAATTTTTTTATATATTAATATTTTACTATCCATTTTATTTGTTAATTTTTATTTTAGTTATTTTCTAATTTTGTTTTAAGTTTGTAAGTTTTTTTTTTGTATATATTCTAACTTACAGTTATTTGGTATTTGGGAGCTTTCTAATATTTTGATTTTTTAGGTTTTGATTTTCCAATATTCCCCATATATATATATATATATATATATATATATATATATATATATATATATATATATATATATTCTAACTTACAGTTATTTGGTATTTGGGAGCTTTCTAATATTTTTATTTTGTAGGTTTTGATTTTCCAATATTACCCAAATATATATATATATATATATATATATATATATATATATATATATATAACCTCCTAACACTTTTTGTAGGACCCAAAGACCAAGAAAAGATGATTTTAAACAATCTAAGTTGCAAAACTCACATTTGAATTTAGTGTTTTAAAAATCTTTTACTTAAGTCATTTTTTGTCTTTCAAGGTTTTCACACAATTCTAAGGGACTAAAATTCATGTTAAATTTCATTTGGTGCTATAAAAATAAAATCTTACTTTATTCAAATACTTGTAAGAGTTTTTATTTTTATGTTTGTCGATTAAGTGTTTGTTTGGTAAAATAAGTGTCACGTATATGGTTTTAGCATTTATCACTTTTGTCCAAAAGTATGGAAGGAAAGTTGCTAAGGCTCTCCCCAAAATCCAAGTGATTTGGGTGACCCCAAAATGACCCTAAATTCCTTTCAATTTTTTTATTTTCATGCATTTTGGCTTGTTAGTGAGAGCTTGCTTCTCCCTCACAAATTCTTTAGGGGTGCATTGACCTAGGGCTTCATCTCCCAACATCATACCAATCCCATTATGTGGTGAGATATATAAATTTAGGGTGACTTAGATACTTATTTTAGTGGTCAAACAAACTCTATTAGTGGTATTCAACATTTGACCATAGGGTTAACTTGGGCATCGCACTACACTAAGCAATTGACGGATCTAGTGGTTGTGAAAATGATAAGATCTTTTTATAAAAAGCCAGTTAATGTTGATCCAAATGATGTGAATATATACCTAGTTTTAAAAACACTTATAACCATCTAAATGTGTTAAACTTATAGTTTTAGACAGCCCCACTTGTTGTGGATATATTATTGATGTAGGGTGAGTAGCCTAATGTTCCATATCACTATACAAACTCTTGACAGAATAGGGGGCCTAAAAACCCTAATTTTCATACACTTTTAGTTTTTGGATTAACAATTTAAAATCCTCTCAATATCAAGTATATATATGGAATTCAATAAAATGATGCAACATTGTCAGTTTTAGGACTTAGGATGGTACACTTAGGTGTTTTTGTCATTTTATCCTTTTACTTACATGGTCTTGAGTTGTAACTATTTCTTTATCATACCATGTCAAAATGAGTCTTGTTATACATCAATCCTTTATTTGAAGAAATTATATGTCATCCATTTGATACCACACCTTGCCTTAATCATTCTCAAATGTTTGTGTGTGTCACTTGATTGAAAAGGGTGTCATTATGTTACCCAATTCATTCCATGTTTTGTGCCTTAAAGTCTTGAAATAAAACCATTTGCCATATCTTTAGAGCATGATAGTATCATTATACTACTCGAATCATTTTAAAAACTTGTTTCCTTGTGTCTAGAAGTTTAAATTTTCAAAACCATGTGTACCTTTTGGATTGATGCCTAGAACTATCATTTTTTTGTTCTTGTCTAGCTTGTCTATTTTAAGAATCCTAGTTTTTTAAGTTGAGTTCAAAATTAGCCTTGATAATTTCAAATCCAAAAATTGATTGATTTATGTCTATTCCTTGTGTAATTTTGGATTAGAGCATTTACCTTTCACTTTTGTGTGGTGTAACTTAGGTTAATTCTTTATTCAATTGGAAAACTACTTTTGTGCCTAGATTTTTGGAAGTAGTCTATCTTCCATATACCTAATGTTTCATATATTTTGATAAATGATCAAGTGTGTGTCTAAATATAAGTGCCTAGTTTATGTTAATGTGTTTCAAATTTGTTAGATTAAATCTTTTGCCTTTTAGACCTTGTTTTGTTTAGAGTCTAGATTGTGTGCCTTTTCCAAAAGACCTAGCAATCCCTATTTTGAGCCTATATTTTGTGCCTTTTTTCCAAAAGACCTAGCAACCTTTATTTCTTTAAACATAAATTATACTTGTTTGGAACACTTTCTACCTAAGTTTGGCATTTTGGTTTCATTTTCATTCTCTTGACTATTTGTTTAAGACATTTGATGTTATAATGTTTTAGACCAAGTTTTATTTTAAAAACCTTTTTGGAGATACAACTCCTTTTATTAGATCAATTTAGACCAAGTTAGGACCATTTGTATTTTGTACCTTGTTTTTTAGATTTTAGATAAGTCTAGGCCTTCTTCACGGAACATTAATCATTGATTTGGATGTATCTCGTTATACTCGTAGCAAAGCCATATACAATTTAGGTTATGATAACATGGTCACATAAGATGATTTTGTTTAAGACCTTATGGTGATGATGTTGTTTATGAGATATATCCTTATCCTCCTTACAATACTTAATCTAGAGAAAAAATCCAAGATCCCATAGCCCATTATTTGGTTAACACATCTCCTTAGTTGGAGTAGAACTAAGAGCAAATAACATAGTATCTTGCTAATGTATCTTCAATTATAGAACAAGCTCAATAACAACTATATTATGTTACTATGACATTGACATATGGTCCTTATTTGTTTGATCATCACTTTCTTGAAAATAAAGGATGAAATTTTAGTCAGATCCGTGGAGGTAGGGGCCAGGTTTCCTACAAACTTCCCCCATGAAAATTTGTCTAGTCTAGTTAGAGTGCATTTTAACATACCTTACAACCAAACCATTGAATAGGCCTCTTCTAAAAATCCTTAAACACTCATGTTGATGTCATATCAAAATCCCAATATTTTTGTAAAAGGAAATAGCCTCATGTATGACCACTTTATACAAATTCAAATAGCATATCAAACCTATTTAAATCTCATGCATAATTTTAATAACATGGCCAAGTCAAATGCTCTGCTCATCGAGTTAGATCTTTTAATAATAGTATTAATTGAATTGATAGGTCAAAAAAATTGAGTAAATACCTATTTGCACAAAGCACTTCAGTTGGTGACATGTTAAATGCCCCATCTATCGAAGAAGTGTCTACCACTTCTACACAGAATAATGTGTCAAACATGGTGGATAACATGCAAATTTCATTTAATCCATACCAAAGTGGTTTAACTACACCAAAAACTAGTCCATGATAAGTTCCTTTAGTTAATACCATGAGTGATTCATAACATTATGGGGAAGGAACTCCTATGCTCCAACCACAACAAGTTATCTCTAATCCTCAACCAAATACTTTGCCAAGCATGCAACCATAGGGATTAAGTAATCAAGTGTAGACTGGTGCTTTATCTCAAAAAAAAATGTGACAAATGTTACTCAACCTTAACAAGTGATGACTAGCATTCCATAATAATAGGCACAGTATAATATACCACTGTAGCAGAGATTAAACATTCTGATACCTCAAAAGGGGCAATAAATGTTCCACCTCATTAGGTAATGACAAGTATACCTCAATAGTTACTAACCAACATGCCTTCATAATCATAAACATTATCTAATCAATAACATATGTCTATTGGTCAAAGACAAATGCCAAACATCCAACAAACATCTAGTTCACAACATGTGTTTATGAAACAAAAAGGTACCATTGTCCCATAAGTACCAATTAGGAAAAATTTACCTTTCATTCCAAATGTGTCATAGATTCAATGACAGGGCCTTGGTCTATAACAAGTTCCCCTTATTCAACCAGGTTTGACTAGTTAGCATCAAATCCCTACTCAAACTTAGTAGGCATAATACTTTACCTAGATCCATATCCTTCCATCTCAACTATAATTCCATCAAAGTTGGACCTATATACTTAATCCAAACTAGAATATTACACCATAATGTATGAAATTTCAAAAAATACATCATAATGCACATATGCATATTCCTGATTGGTTCCCTAACCAAGCCAATATTCCATAATAAATCATTCCTTCATTATACCTTGGTCAAGGTAATCCACCTTTGATTACCCAACATCCACCTCCAACCAATGTTCCATCCAATTTCTTGGCACAAGAACTAAAGAAAATGAAGGATGCAATTATCGCTACCCAAGAATGGAAACAAACCAAGAAGTTCAAGTTAGATAACATGTGTTCCTACCCTTTCAACATGGAGTATCTACAAATACCATTTCCTCCAGGGTATGAACCATCAAAATTTGATAAGGGTAAAGGAGACCCTAAGGCATATTTGATATAATTATTTGTTGCTTTCTATCTAGTGGCTTATAGCGATATTTATTTACTCCTCTTGTTTCCTTGGAGTCTAGTAGGACAAGATTTAGAGTCGTTCTTGAAATTTCTAAAGAATTTTATATCTAATTTTGATGACCTCTTAGACAAATTTGTGTAGCATTTCTCCTACAATCTTGAACATGAGATTTCATTGGTGGATTTGAATCAATCCAAATAGAAATTTTTTGAAAGGTTTAGAAGCTATCTACAAAGATTGAAAACACTTGCTAGCCACTTTACCCATAGCTTACCAAATAAATAATTGGTTGTTATGTTCACTAAAAATTTGCACAGTGAGATATCCTATCACCTAGAACTTCAGTGTGCTCATACATTAAAATAGATCATCGATAAAATTTTCTAATTTAAAGGGCCCTTATTAACAAAAGGATTATCAAATTAACCTCATCAAATTAAAACCAAAACCAAAACCAAGGAATAGGCCAAAATTAGAACCAAAACCAAATCCAAGTGCAAGCATCAAGACCAACCTAGGCTAGTAATTATGAAAATTCCAAGTAATTCAACTGCAACAAGAATGTTTTTGGAAATGGATTAATCAAGTTGCATCATGTCCAAATGATGCAAACACCATCTTCTCAACCCACACTATACACATAGCTTACTCCCCATCAATATCCCATTCAGTAAGCACAACCTTCATAGTAATCTAGACTAGTTCAAAAAACACAGTAACCATTACCTTTGTAAACCCCTCTTCTAAGGAGAAATGTAACTAATCATCAAGTCTTTAGTGACCTTGCAGAACCCATTAAAATTTTATTTTGCAATCTAGCCACTATTAATATGAATAGTTGGCAAATTCCAAAGCACTATCCTAAGGGCATTCCTTGTGTAGGATGGTATAGATAAAATGAGTTCTATGAATACCATCATGTTCATAGACATAATTTACGTCATTATTTTCAAATCAAAAATCTTGTTAAAAATATGTTATAAAATAGGGAGACTACATTGGATAATAGAGCCTCTACATCAAATCAGAACGTGGTCATCTATCAAAACCCTTTTCTGCAACATAACAATAATAATCAACAGCCACAATAAAGGCCCAAACAATAGCAACAATAGTATCAATAGCCACAATAACAATTCTAGTGGCAATAATAATAACATCAATTGAATGGATAGAACTAATGTTTGAACAATTATAACAACCAACAGACTTACCACGTAGTTGCACATGATTACATCAAAGTTGTAGGTGCTCTTGTGGCAGGTCACATTTCTACCATCACCATTAATCAAATACCAAGTGCTAACAAAATAGGACCATTTTTAAATAAATCCAATCAACTCATCTATGCCAGTTATCCTTCCTTAACCTAGGATCACAAATAAGTGTATCAACAACCAGGGATTACTATTATTGGACCTTATACCAATAAATCATCATTACCCCATAACCACATACAAGTACACTAGGAAGTGAGACTTATTTTATTTGGTCCCACTCCATCATCATTTCCTAAAAATAACATTCCTGTACCTAATCCCAATTGTGTAATCACAACTCAGTGGTTAAATATTACCATTCTTGGCCCACATCCAGCTGCCACTGAACCCATCCAACCCATTGTTCTAGCTAGGAACAAGATGAATACTATTGTAAAGGAAAATACCTTTGACATTGTGGAATAACTTTAAAATATACCCATACATATTTCTATTCTAGATTTGTTATGTATGTCTACCATCCACAAAAACAGCTTAATGGAATTTTTTGGCTAATCCCAAGTTCCAAATGACATAACCCCAAAAAAATTGTAAGCTTTGATTGGACATCTATCCCTAGGCCAACAATTGACCTTCGACCAAAGTGATATGTCATCCCTTAGTCCTCTCCATAACAATCCATTGTATATTAAAGTTGTCATCGTGCAACATAAATTAAAACATGTCCTCATAAACAATGGATTGAGCCTAAATATTGTGTCTCTAAAGCTCACCAAACATATCAAATATACAATAGTCGATCTTTAGCTGAAAATAATCACTATCAAGGCTCATGATAATAAAGAGCGAGAATCACAAGGTACCATAAGCTTGTTAATTATCATTGGGCACTTAACCCACGATACACCTTACCATGTATTAGGCCTTGACCTATCATATACTTTACTTCTAGGAAGACCTTGGATATATGAAATTCATGTAATCCCTTCCAACATTGTACCAATGTCTCAAGTTCTCTCATCCAGGTATGGAGGTTATAATCAGCAAAGATTTGCAGCCCTACAAACATTGTAAACATTTGGAGGCTGAGTACAGAAGTTATAACTATTGCTTTGGCCTATATTTGGTTCCAAAATAGGATAAAGGTAAATAAATATTTTTTAATTTAATAGAGGACAATTGTATAGACCCAAATATCCTTGATTCATCTTCCCATATGCCACCTCTTGAAATGTCTAATCATTTTACCATATCAACCCATGGCCAAGGATAGTATTTGACTCATAACACATTTCACATTTTCAAGATTCCATAGAACCCCAATTCCTATAGAATACCTAAAGCCAAGCTACCTTGTATAGAGTGATAACAAAAGGGAAAGGGCAAACTCCATTGTCCAGCTCCTATCATTTTCACACTAGCCATTGGGCATGAAGAGGACCCACTTGTAAAGGATGAATCTTGGTTGTATAATGATAATTTGGCAAATTTATACAAAAATGGCAAATACCCGATTCCTAAAAAGATCATGGAGAATCAAGCTTATAAAGGAGGAGGTCTCAAGCCAAGACAACAAGGAAATTTGGATCCAATTTCTATAACTTGATATAAAAAAACCTATGGTCTCTGATTTAAATCACCTAGGCATGACCCCACATATCTTATTCATGTTCCAATGCTAATGACTAGTGATGATGATGTCAACAATGAAGTAGAGTCTGATCATAGCACTTAAGAAGTTCTTTCCAATACAAATTTATTTGATACCCATGTCATTTGTACCCTTACCCCAGTTATTCACAATAATTTTCTTCTTCTTTATTACCCTCAACTTATAACTTGGGACCAATAAGAATCCATAGTGATTATAGATGAGTTTGAAAATGATGAGGACTTCTACAATTTTCTAGGTATAAGATATAATGCTCCATTGGGAGACCACAAATAAGGGTTCTCAATTAAACTAGATCCTACAGATTATTTTGGAGAATAGGTGAACACCCTTAGCCATAAAAAAAAATAAAACATTGAGGTCCCAAAGTGAAAACCTCTTTAAGGTGATTTTGGACTAAGGTAAAAATAAAGACAAAGGCCAGGCTTATGGTGAAAACCTATTTTAGGCACCATTAGATGGGGGTGTTCACTTTTCCTTGAATGAAGCTCCAAAAACCACCAATGATGAACTTTCTTTTGGGTCCGAGTTTAGTTCTAAATAACAACATGCCTTTGATTGAATTATTTAAGAATTTCTAATAATATTTATAACATGGCCATCCCTACCATTAGGAGATTCATTTTCTTTTCTTTTTTTTAAGTGAGCTTGAAGAACCATCCCAAATAGAGGACTTTACAGTTATAGGCTAATTCAAATCATTGCCAGCTATCTTGGAGGATGTTTCGACTCTCCTCATAAAAGATACTATAGAAGTGAACATTAAGACTCCAAAAAACCCAAAATAGATCAAATTAGGCGCATCCCTCACTAAAGAGGAATGTTAAATATTTATAGCCATTTTGAGGGAATGTGTTGACATCTTTGCTTGGGCCTATTCATACATGTTAGGTTTGGACCTTGGCTTGGTTGTACACCACCTCATTGTACATCTCGATTCCAAACCTATGAAGCAAAAATTATGCAAGATGCATCCTTATATTGTTATATTGGTAAAGAAAGAGTTAGAAAAACTCTTAGAATCAAGATGTATTTGATGGATTGACTACTCAAAGTGGATCTTCAATGTTGTGTTAGTCAATAAGAATCCAAAAAGAATCAAAATCTACACTAATTTTAGAGATATAAACAAGGCCTTCCCTCAGGATTACTTTCTTCTACCAAACATTGACATGATAGTTGACTTCACCATAGGATATGAAATTTTTTCACTTATGGATGGATTCTTAGGATATAATCAGATCTGAATTGCATTAGAAGACCAACATAAAATAGCATTCACCACCTCATGGGGAATGTTTTGTTATTAGATTATGTCATTTGGTCTCAACAATGTTGGGGCCACATAACAAAGAGCCATGAATATCATATTCCATGATATGATGCATGACACTATCTAAGACTACATCGATAACATATCGAGTAAATCAAAGACCTATGCCAATCATCTAGATGCACTATGAAAAATATTTGAGAGGTTTCATGAATACAAGGTTAGACTCAGTCCTAAGAAGTGCATTTTTATTTTCACTTCCAACAAATTTCTAAGCTTCATTATCTCTCACTGAGGCATTACAGTCAATCCTACCAAATTACAAGCCATTAATGAGATGCCATTACCTTCTAATTTGAAGTAGCTCCATAGTTTGCAGAGAAATATCCAATCTATTAGATACTTCATATCACAATTCAATAATAAATGTTATCCATTTACACACTTGTTAAATAAAGGTGTTACATTTCATTAGGATGAAGAATCCCAAAAAGTTTTTCAACACTTAAGGACTATCTTGCCAATCTGCCTATTTTGTTACCACCTATGCCAGGAAAGCCATTTCTACTATATCTATCTGCCATAGACAAGGCCCTAGGGGCACTTCTAACTCAACATGATGACAATGGAAAAGAACATGCCATATACTATTTACGTTGTACATTGGTCACATATGAACACAACTATACACCCATAGAAAAAGCTTGTTTAGCTATGGTATTTACAGCCCAAAAATTATGGCACTACATGCTTAACAACAAGACCATAGTTATTTTTAAAGTAGATCTACTCAAGTATCTACTATCCAATATAGCTTTACAATGCCACATGGTTAAATGGATCATGTTTCTAAGTGAGTTTGAAATAGAGTACACCAATTAGAAGGCTATAAAGAGACAAATCCTTGCAGATCAACTTACTAAAGCACCCCTTGTAGATACAATACCACTAACTTTTCAATTTCCAAATGAGTCCATCATGATCAACATTGAAAAACCTCTTGAGTAACAACATTGGACACTATATTTTGACGGATCATTCATCTCAAATGAATTAGGGGTAGGCCTATTATTTATTTTACCATAGGGGGATCTTATCCCTAAATCATTTTGTATCATCTTTCCTTGTACTAACAACATGGTTAAATATGAAGCATTCATTGTAGGGCTTCTTTAGGTAGTACAATGATATATTCAACATCTCAAGGTTTATGGTGATCCTTAGTTAGTTATTATTTTATTATTTTCAAGAATCTAGTGTTTAGATCCTAAATAATAAGGGTCTAGAATAATAGGAAAAATCTAGCTTATTAGGGAAAAATATAGAATTTTAATAGGTAATTATGCAAGAAAAATAGAAATAAACTTATCTAGTTTAGGACTGAAATGAAGGATTCTAATGTTATAAATGGAGGAATAAGACTGAGCCACTATGAATAATATGAATCTAACATATGTTTTCTGATTGGATAAGAGCACCGACATCCTTATGTCTAGCATTATAGTCCTTCTTAGCGCTATTATCCTAAGGACCTAAGCTTTATGGGTTTCATTTACTTGGTCAATATGAGCTGGCATACTAAATTTTAGGGGCTAAAATTCATCAAAGCTCATTTTAGGTCTATTTCAATATTTAAGACCTATATTCATCTACATATATGTAAACAACAAATACATCAAATGAAAAGGGGGGAAATTTTGGGTTAGGGAAATAATGATCTCACAATCAAGAACCCATGTTGTTCTGATTGTTGCCTACATATTAACCCTCAAGCTAGGGTCTCAGATCTGATGTAGTTCTCCCTTAGGGAATGTGCATAATAAACATGCATGATAGATTTAAGAATGAATTTTGCCTAGGACCTTCCTTGATCAAGCATGTAAGTCTATGTGTGATGCAGAGAAGCTAAGCTATACTATTGACTGATTTTTATTATGTCTAATATGCCAAAGTAGTAAGCGTTAGATATAAAATGCCTTGTGTAGTCCTTTATATATGATCCAAAACTCAAAATATTTGGTTGAAATATAATTCAAGAAACAAGAACAACATAATAACAATAATTCTATCTTTGAGAAGAGATGTTTTATTCATTAAATTTGTAGACCCAAACATATGCCTATCTCTAAGAAGAGATGTTTGATTTCCATTTCAAGTTACATCTTCATTTATACATGTTTTGAAGATAGGAGGAGGATTTGGAAGGTCACCAATCTTGAGGGAGATTAAGTGGTTTGACCTCCATGATTTAAAACAATACAAAATTCCAGGAAGTACTATTTTTAGAAACTTACTATTTTTAAACTACACTACTAAAATTGAAATTTGGGGAACTTCCATTAGGTTTTTGGTGGTCAAAATCTTTGATAAAATCTCTATGTCATCTCACCATGTTCTCATTATTATCTTTCTAATGGTTCAAATGAGGAGTCAAACCGAGCTATGGTGCAAAAGTTATGGCTCCCGAAAGTTCTGCCACCAATTGGGGTAGAACCATCACCCAAATTGTCACCTGGAATGTTACTCGAATCAATATAGGAGACTAATTATTTCAAATTTGGGAGTTTTATTCACATTTTAATGACATTTAAAAACTTAGGAATGAAGAAAATAAAATGGATAAGACTCATCTTATGGTAAAAACTAACCATTTGAATCAATTTGTACTTAGACAATAGCACCAGAAACTAGACACCCTGGGTTTTAGCACTATAGTCCTATTTGGGTGATATTTTCTAGAGGGTCTGGGACCTAAGGGGATGGAATAAGCCTAAAAAGAGTGACCTAGGTTGGTAAGGGTAAAGTTTGGAAGGTTAAAAATGAATGAGAATGGTCAAAGAGGTGTTTAGGATATGAAACAAGACCAAAGCAAAATCAGAGAAAAAGACATGGTTAGATGTGAATAAGACTCATATTCTCCATTTGGAGTCTCTTGTGAAAGGATTGTAAAAATACATGATATGTGTGGTTTCTTGACCAATTTATGGTTGATACATTTTCCCCCCTTTTAATCTAGTGACATAATGAAATGAAATACTAGAGTAAAAGAAAGAAAGAAGATGCATACCTGAACTTACATGTATGGAGATAAGTGTACTAAAAAAGGATCTAAATTCTTGGCCAGGGAAGTGGATGGATAAATGAATAGTTCTTAGAGAAAGAAGGAATCCCTATAATAAATGCCCCTTGTACTGAATCTGAATAGTGTCTGGAGAAAGAAGGAATCCCTAAAATGGATGTCCCCTGTACTGAATCTAAATAGTTCCTAGAAAAAGAAGGAATCCCTGAAATGGATGCCCCTTATACTAAATCTGAATGAAAAATGATAAATTCTCAGAGGCCCTAAACTAATGTCTACCCTCTATCACACATAAACTCATGTAATCTAAAATGTGTGTATATAACCTGTATGTTATGAAGATCAAGATCTATCATGTCCCCACTCTGAATAATATGAACTAGAAATGAGAAGTGCTCAGAGGTCCAAAACCAATGTCTACCCTCTGTCCCACACAAACTCCTGGGTCTGAGTAATGATATGGACTAATCAATGTATATGATCATATGATCTAACTTGGTGACAACCTAGGCATGTCTGGGTCTAATCTAAAAACTCTAGTAAAATGTGTAAGAAAAAATGGCATGTCTTGCCATTCCAATCTATATAATCTTATATGTTGAAGAACATGATCATCTATGTCATGCCCCCAAATTTGGTATGTGAGTGATGCATCTAGATAGTATATAAATCTATATAACCATATGTGCCATGATCTATCATGCCATGTACTATGTGCAAAAATGGAGATCAAAATAATGTGCTCTACACTATGTCTATAATATATTATTTGGTCATGTTGTATGAAGTTGTATGTATGAGACATGTAGTAATGTACATGCCCCCCAATATGGTATCTAAGTCTAGGTCTATATTAAAGTCATTGTGAGTCCATATAATCTAAACCATTATATCTAAATAGTCTATGTATTTATAAATTGATGGTATATCCCTTTAAATGTTCTAGTGATGTTGAGTGACCCACATAAAATGAATCACAATATAATCTTAATCAAGCTAAGCAAAGTAATGCTGATAATTTAGATTTTAGAGGTGTAAAAACCATGTTGACTGACTTATTGTAGTCTGAATCATTATATGATCTTGACCAATATGTACTGAGTCTGATAATCTACCTATTGGAGGTGTGAGAATCAAAGTGTATTTACCTACAGGAGCAGATAGGGATACTAGCTAATTTTTAGACATAGTAGGAATGATGCCCCCTTTTGGGGAAAGGGATGAGATCTGTGATAGAGGAGATTGAGCCAAAAGTGATGACTAGTGGTGTATGAATAGGAACAAGGCTGGTATAGTTTGAATTGATTGAGAAGTTGTATTACCAAGGTTGAAATGTGTTCTACATTGATTAGGACCAAAGATTGTGTGCGGGTGTAGTAGAGATTAGAAACATTTATGTCATGGTAGGAAAACAAGATGGTAGTAGATTGAATGGATTAAAAATTTGATTAATTTGGTTGGATTGTTTGAATGAGTTTTTGATTGGTAGGTACCAATTTGCATGTTAGAGTATAAAAGAGGTATAGGGATGTACATATGGTATAAATGAAATAGTGATAAATCAAATCATGTGTGATGTTGAAGGTATCATTGTCACGATTCCATTAAACAAAATGGTTTGTAAAACAGAGCTATGGGGTTCTAGTTATGGGTAAAATGGTGTTTTACTTTTGGATAAAAAAGTTGGTTGATATAGGAATTTGGATTGACTTTGGGTTCATTTGTGCATTGACTAGTTTGAGATATTAGAGATTTGGAGTGAGAAAATGCCTAGGAGATGAGTACCTTTTGTGACTTATTTTGAATAATTAGTAGACCAAATTCAAGCTGATGGAGAGATTAGCCTAGTGAGTAAACTTAACACTTGATTCTCACCTATTTAGAAGGTTGTTTTGGATATTTTTGATCTAGTTTAAGTAGTTTAGGAAAGTTCTTACTAGTTCCAGCACTCCTATCTTGGAGTCAACACTGTTGTCTAGGATGCAACGTTGTTGTCCAAGTTCTAGCATTGTTGTCTAGTGATAGTGTCTTTCTGCAATGTTTTTATCCAATGTAGATGGTTTTTTCAATTTTTGAGTTGTTCTTGCTTTTGTACTTCTTAACTATTTTTCCTAGCATGGTTGTTTGACATATAGTCTATTTTATAGTGTTTTCAAAGTGAGGTGTAGATGAGATAGTTTTGTAGAGGCCAGGTGATGGAGACGTTGAAGATGTTACCCTTATCGGCTAATGAGATAGCCATGATAGATAGATTAGGATTGGGTCATGTATATGACCTAGGTATATTGTAGTAGGACAAGTATTTGATCACTGCCTTATGTGAGAGGTAAAATGTAGACACTTGTACATTATGGCTTCATACAAGGGATATCACTATGACCCTAGAGGATGTGTATCAGATTCTACATTTGTTAATTAGTGGGTGATGGGTGACATTATAGGATGATATGGGTGTTGATACCATTGATTATGCATCCTTGTATTTTGTTGGTGTGCCTTTAGGTGCACACTAGAGAGGCAGTAATAGTGATGTATTACTATCGATTATTATGCAGTCAAGTGTTTTGTGCCCACAAAAGTGGTTAGCCATATTGTTGGCTTCATTTATTGTAGTGGATGGTAGCAGAGTTTTTATTACTTATAAGATACATAAGGTGGTTCATAGTGTCAAGATGTATGGTATTGTGTTCTCATGGGGTATGACTATGCTTGCCCATTTATATAGATATTTATATAGATTTACATAGGAGGCATTTAGTGGTAGTGTGGATGCAGACACTTTATTACATTGTTGGGCTTATGAGCATATAGCAGTTGTGTGACCAATTAGATTGCCAACGGTGAGTTGGGCATATCCATAGCCATTTAGTGAGAAATGGATGAGTGATCTAGCCTTCTGATCTCCTAGGATAGATCACTACAGGAGTATGCTAGATGAATTGGTGGCTTGAGATATCATATGGAGGCCCTATACAGGATTCCTTGGATGGCCTAAGGATGGAGAGCAGTTGTGGTACATGAGGGTCACTTGTTGGTTACATGATCATTGGGTTGGAATATATGATCACTTTTAGTATGAGCATGTGACTAAGTAGTTTGGAGTTTGACAAGATGTTCCTCCTATAGAATGGGTATGGTTTAGGAGTGCACGATCACTAGTGAGAGTAGGGGCTCATATGAGACCTACTAAGGTTGAGTTGGCACCATTCCCTTTAGATGCACAAGATGTGCTTATAGATATTCCTAATGTAGATGACATGGGATGAATTGAGGCATATACTGCATGGTGGGCTAGGCATCAGTGGGATCCATTATATCCTATGGATGGAGTGGATGTCCCTGCATATGAGGAGCTTGAGTTGATATAAATGATGGGAGGTAATTAGTGATTGTATTTGAGTTGTACATATGTTTGTGCTTTAATTTAGATTTGGAAGTGCATATCTAATGTAGTCTTTTAGTTATTATATGTGCAGGTGGGGTGGGAGGTGCATAAGATGAGGCACCTACTGGGGTGGGGAGGGGAAATGATGAGTTTTGGGAGACCATCATTGAGTCAAAACTCTAAGATCTCACATGGCATGTTCTTGATGATGTAGTGGAGGAGGGTTTGATAGAGTGAATGATAGCTATGGCTGGTGTTCATGCTCATTTATTTGATAGGGATGTTATAACTCTAGTTGCATATGTTAGGGCAGTAGGAGAGAGGGATGAGCTTAGAGTTGAGTTGGATAGGCATAAGATGCATCCACCTAATTATGGCATGGTGAGCACAAATATTATGGATGGTTATATGGATCATTAGTGGTGATATGCAAACTATTGTGAGGAGCATGGTTAGCTATTGGAGTGAGATAGTTGGCACAAGAGGCATTTAGGAGCTTGAGGAGGTGTAGGATCATTGATTGCTAGATAGGATTATGGGACTAGTAATGGAGGAGAGAGTGAAACTGAGAGTGAGGGCATGATGCCCATTCATGATTGATTGTATTTGACATAGTGTATATGTAATTAAAAACCTAGATATATAGATGTTGGTTTGATTTTAGTTTTACTCATATTCATGTTATGGATTCTGGAATATGTTGGTATATTGATTATAAGTGGTTGATTTAGAAATAGTTGATCTAGTATTAATTTTGAATTTGCATGTGCTTGGTAAAATATTATATGGGATATGTGGTTTAATTGTTTTGATATGTTTGTCAATGTTGTTTAGGATTGATTTGTGATTATATGTAAGCAAAAATTTGTTGGTTTTTGTAATTGTAAACTGTTTGGATAAACTAAGTTGGGTATAACATTTGGAAATTGTTTGGATAAGTTGATTGGGTTTAATATTGGTAAATCACTTGGATAGGATGAGTTGGTAAGATCTGGATCTTAATAGGTTGGTATTTCGATAGGATAGTTGTTGGGAATTAGGAATGTTAGTTATTAGTAGGGGATGTAAGATAGAACTATGTGCGTATTACTTCCCTAAGAGTGGCTCAAGAATATAAAGGATATCTAGACCTTTGGCTCCATCATTGTCCTACTAAGTGAAGATTATGACCAAAAACTAGTATGACTATATGTTGTATTATTCTATGTTGTATCACTATTTAAACCCTATCAGCCAACTGAACAAGTGCCCATATTGCCCATGTTGTGTTGGAATGTGCTCTGTAGCTGATACTATCTATTATGTGATAATTGTAGCTGTGCATGAAGATTTTGCAATATTTAACTTTATTGGTCATACAGTTGAAACTGTGTGTTGTGAAAAAGGCTCATTGATTCACAATCATAGTGGATTGCTACATGAAATAACACCATGTGGCCATTGTTGTAATGCATATGACTAAATAATATATCAATATAGAACTATAAAATGTGATGGGGGTTCATCTAATCTTAACTAGAGTGTGTTTCTATGTGAGAAATGACCCTAAAACTCTATTCATAGTGAATATTTCTCATGAGCGGTACTCTATCATTGTGCCTGTGACTCTACTAGATATGTATATGGAACTACACTATGTATTCCATGGACTATGTTGCTATATGTAGGCTATTTTTGTTGTACTAGTTTCCAAACCTTTTTAATAGTTGGAATAGGAGATCTCCTATGATATTATATCCTAAAGCATGCATTGCACTCATGATTAGTGATCGATCATTCATGTAGAGGAATGTCCTGGGATGACTCAGTCATGGAGGAATGAGGTCTAGGGTTCCATAATGGAGGAGATCTTTGTGCCCCCTATGTGAATGCTATGATAACATTATCAACACATCTAGTAACGTAATCTTTGAGTCCAAAATAGTGATTATCTCTATGTCCACGGATATGATGATAGTTACAAAAAGGTTGATGTGGTTGTCTATGTAAGAGATGTGGATCTTGCCAGTGAATAGAGGTAATGCAATTAATCTCCTATCTATTAGTGTTACTAAAATGATAGATGGGCTATCCCACTCTAAATCAAACTATAGTGGTGACTTACTTTTGTTCTCTATAGTACATATTATAGGTTGTGCTTTGGAAATTAGCTCTTTGTTTTTGACTGGTTACTTTTCTTATTGTGGTCTCCTATCTTGTCTAGGACATGGTGGATGTTGAGTGATAGGAGTTGTATTTGAAGATGCTACTATGAAATCTAGAGTGATTTGATCAACTGAATCTGCCTCAATCAATCCTAATTTCTATTTTAAAGATAAAATTGTATAACACAAGTGTCTAAAAGAATACTCTATCTGATATAGTAAATGCTCGAGTAGAGGTTAGCAAAGCCCCTTAATAAAGATATTTTGAATCTCTAGATCTATTAGTTTGTATATCAATCTTGACATGTGAGACTTGAATCTTAATATATACTCACTAACTAGCTCTGAAGAATTCCAATGTAGTATGGCAAGTTTCTCATATGTAACATGAGGGCCTATGTTTACGATGTAATATCTAAGAAATTCCTCCTCTAAGTCATCATATGTATGCAATAAACCAATGGGAGTAGATGAAAGAACCAATTTTTTGCTTCCCCGACTAATGTCTATTGGAATAACTTAAGTAAAATCAATGGGCTTGCATGAGATGGCAAAGCCTTTCGAAAGGCCTGAAGGTGTATGAATAGATCTCCAGTTCCATCAAAGTGAGGTAATGATGGTATCTAAAAATGCTTAGGCAATGAGGATTTATGAATGTCTTCAAAACAAGGTTACCATGTAGATCATTGGCATCCATCCAAGACTTATAAGCTTTGTTTTCCACGGTAAGGAGATGTACTTGGTGTTGTAATTCACCAACTGCATGCATCAAATAGATGATCTCTTGGGATGGTACATTAGTATCTTGAAGTGGTTCATTTAATATTTGGATATGATCATTTACTTTAGCCATATCAATGCTACATTTAATAATTAGATCATAAAAATGGGGTGTGCTCACTTGAACCTTGGGAGTAATGGTAGTTTGGACCTTACTAGAGGGATGTGGGCTACCATTCTCTTAGGTGAAGGGTGAGAATTGGGTTCAACCATAGTGAGGGGTGGATTGGGGGATTCATAGGTGTCACATTCTAATTAACCAGAAGATGTGCTATTAGAATTAAAATGTGCATTATTTGAAATAGAATCATTCATAGAAGTAGAAACAACATTCAAAAGTGCATTGTGTTTGAAAGGAGAAGTGAGAGAAGAGTTAGAAACATGAGATGCATATTCTTCTTCACTATGTACATAATTATCATCATCATTATCATATATGTAATATTTATCATAATTACTCTCATTTTCATATTCATTGGCATGTTCACTATCATATTCATTATCACTTTCGTCATTGATAGGGAGAGTTGTAATAGAAGGATTGAGTCTTTTCGAATATGCAATAAATTATCATTTGACATCGGAATATCATGTGCATCTATGTAATCCATGGATGAAAGACATGCATTATTTTCATGTGCAATATGAGAAGTAAGAGTAAGAGAGTTATCATTTGAACTATGCTCTGGTAATTTGATTATATTGAATTTATATTGTTGTATTTTGAACATAGCAGTAGCGAGAGAGAGAGAGAGAGAGAGAGAGAGAGAGAGAGAGAGAGAGAGAGAGAGAGAGAGAGAGAGAGAGAGAGAGAGAGAGAGAGAGATTAGGTTCACATGGAAGCAAATTATCACCTATTAAAGGTTCATTTTTAAGTGCATGACTAATTTGTTCATTTTGTGCATTGTGCATAGGAGAATGAGGTGAGAAGTATGTTTCCCATTTATCAAAAGTATTTTCTTTAGAATAAGGGATGAAAGAGATAGGTTTGAGAGGAGAAGATGCATCTATTTTTTCTTCACTATCACTTTCATATGCATGATAATATTCCTCATTTCAACAATAGTAATTATCTTCATTGTAAATAAAATCATTTTCCACATTTTTACCTAATGTACAATTTTGCAAATTTGTCCACTCATTATCATAATTATGCAAAAAATTAAGAAATTTGTCTATGGGATGGGAGGGAAGAAGTTCCTTAGTGGCCATTTTATTTCTTTCACCACAAAAAATATGAAAAAGTACTATTAAACAAATAAATGAAATAATAACTACTAACATGGAAATTTGGAAAATACTTGTGACTATTTAAACAATTTACAAAAAATTCAAAATTAATTTATAAAAATTGCAAGGATGAATGGTTTTAAGGTGGACTTAGTTTAGGAATCTAGGGTTTTGAGATAGATTTTTTGAATTTAAGGCTATAATTTAAATTCTAAAATTAATTTGAATAAGATAATTGCACAAAGATTGATACAAAAATTAGAATTTTGAAATTGAATTTTTGTACAAAATAACTACTAATTTATAAATGTTGAAAATATTTTTGACACATTAAACAATTTTCAAAAATTTTGAAATTAATTTATAAAATTTGTAAGGGAGGGAAATTTGGGGTTTGAGGACCTAGTTTGGAAATTTAGAGTTTTGAGCTAGGGTTTTAGAATTTTTTTTTTTAAAATTATACAATAATTTTAACTAAAAATTATTTGAAATAGGATAAATGCACAAAAAATTATACAAAAATTAGAATTTTGGAAATTAAATTTTTGAAAATAAACAACTAACTTTGAAATTTTAAATTTATTTTTAACAAGGTAATCAATTTGCAAAAATTCCAAAATAGTTTTCTAAAATTTGCGAGGAAAGGCTTGGTGTCTGATGACCTAGTTTTGAAATCTAGGGTGTTGAGCTAGGGTTTTAGAATTTTTGAAAATTATGGATATAATTTAAATTATAAAAATATGTTTGAAATGGAATAATTGCACAAAAAATAATACAAAAATCAAGAATTTGTAAAATAATTTTTGCGCAAAATATGAAGGAAAAACCCCAAGGGTACCTAGGGTTTTAAATTTGTTTGAAGTAAGTCAGGTTCACCAAATGTTTTATTATTTTTGGGAATCTAGTGTTTAGATCCTAAATAATAAGGGTCTATAATAAAAGGAAAAATCTAGCTTAGTAGAGAAAAATATAGATTTTTAACATGTAATTATGTAAGAGAAACATAAATAAACTTATCTAGTTTGGGACTGAAATGAAGGATTCTGAGGTTGGAAATAGATGAACATGACTAAGACACTATCAAGAATCTAAATCTGAAATCTATTTTTTGATTAGATAGGAGCACCAGAAATAGGACACCCTAGTGTTTGATGTTATAGTCCTTCCTGATGATGTTGTTCTGAGGACTTAAGCTTTATGGGTTTTTTTTTTTGTCAATATGAGCCTACATACCAAATTTTAGGGGCCAGAAGTCACCAAATCTTATTGTAGGTATATTTCAATCTTCAATACTTGTATTCATTTACATACATGCAAACAATGAATACATCAAAATCAAAAGGGGGAAAAAAACTAGGTTAGGGGAAGAATGATCACACAATCAAGAACCCCTATTGTTCTAATTATTGCCTACATTAACCCTCAAGCTAAGATCTCAGATCCAACTTAGTTCTCCTTTAGGGAACATGCATAATCAATGCACATAATAGATGTAAGAATGAATTTTGCCTAGGCCCTTCCTTGATCAAGCATGCAGGTCTATGTGTGATGTAGAGAAGCTGAGATATACTATTGACTAGTTTTTATTATGTCTAATGTGCCAAAGTAGTAAGTGCTAGATATAAAATGCCTTGTGTAGTCCTTTATATAGGAGACTCATTATTTTAAATTTGAGATTTTTATTCACATTTGGCTGATATTGAAAAACTTAGGAATGAAGCAAAGCAAAGGGGTAAGACTCATCTTATGGGAGAAACTAACCATTGGAATCAAATTTGCACTTAGACAATAGCACTGGAAAATAGACACCTTAGTTTTCAATGTAATAGTCCTATTTGGGCATTGTTGTCCAGAGGGTTTGGGACCTAGGGGGATGGAATAAGCCTAAAAAGAGTGACCTAAATTAGTAAGGGTTAAGTCTAGAAGGTTATGAATGACTGAGAATGGTCAGAGAGGTGTCTAAGATATAAAACAAGACCAAGGTAAAATCAAACAAAAAGACATGGCCAGATGTGAATAAGACTCATATTCTCCAGCCAGAGTCTCCTGTGAAAGGACTATGAAAAGACATGATATGTGTGGCTGTTTGACCAATTTAGGGTATATACAATTATCAATCAAATTACAAACCACTTTCAAACCAAAGATGACAAGTTGGTACCATATAAGGCCATGGTTGATACTCTCAAATAACATATTTATGACATATAGTTTGAACATATACCAAGGTCTATTAATATAACAATAGATGCCATGGCCACAATTGGCTCTTTGATCTACCACACTGACAAGGTAAAAAAATATCAATTTCTCATTGAAAATCTTCTAGTGTTTATTCATGAACCTTCAACATCGTAATGGTCTATGATATTGTTGGTCTCAACTCTACATAGTATTCAGACCTCTTTACCTACCTACATGACCATATCATGCCACTAGACCTATCACACAAATAATAAAAGGCCTTTACCCACCAAGTCATGCATTATACCTTACATGGCTCAACCCTTTATTATCTCAATTTTGATGGAACTTTGATTCATTATATAAATTTGATAGAATCAACATTAGTATTACATGAAATTCATGAAAGAGTATGTGGAGCCCACAACAACAAGGCCATCCTAGCCAAAAAACTCCTATGTACTGATATTATTGGCCAATTATGGATGCAGATGCAACTGTATATGTCAAATGGTGTGAAAAGTATCAAAGGCATGCTAATTTGATTCATGCCCCAGCTAAAACATTGAAACCAATGCTTACACCATGGCCATTTGCAATATGGGGCCTTGATCTCATTGGGAAGATTAACCCAACCTCATATAATGGCCATAGACACATCCTTATCGCTACTGAATATTTCACTAAGTGGGTTGAATCTATACCCCTCACATGACTGGAAAACAAATTTACAAGTTCATCTTTAACTATCTCATTTATCTATATGGTATCCCCTCTGACATTATATCTACTTATAATGGATCATTTAAGAAAAAGGATGTCAAAATGATGTGTTGAGTATAACATTGCTCAACATTTTTATATCGCATATTACCCACAAGGTAACAACTAAGCCAAAGCATCCAATAAAACCATTGTCAACATCCTTAAAAATATTTTCAATGATGTTGGTTACCATTGGCACTTCCAAATCTTTTGCACCCTATGGGCATACCACACTAGTTACCATACTATAATAGGAGCCACTCTATATTCCTTAGTTTATGGGACTGAGGTCATTCTTCCCATTAAGGTCGAGTTACCTTTTCTTCACATCTCACTTAAACATGTCTTGGATGATGAAGACTACATATTTGCTTACATGCAAGATCTAGACTTACTTGATGAGAAATGCATGGCCACTATCAAAAACCTTCAAGCATATCAAAACATACTCCATGTCCACTATAACTAGTGGGTCAAACATAGAGAGTTCGAGCTTGGTGATCTTATTCTCAAAGAACACCATAGCTAAGAAGAAGAACAAGGTCAAGTTCAAACCCAATTGGATGGTCCCCTCTATCATTATTTCAAATTATGGCTCTAAAGTATACAAGATCGCTACTCCAGATGGAGATGAACTTGATGAGCTAATGAACATCATACACCTTAAGCGTTACTTTGCTTGAGAGACTTGAAATATTGTCTATGAGGTTCATTTACGTTGTACCATATTATGACCTTATTTTTACCATACAATATACCATTATATCATACCTTTCATATCAACCAAAGTTGTTTTCACCCTCCCTACCCAGCCCTTTGACCTTGGTTCTATTCCACTGGTTCTTCAGACACCTTCAGCAAGGGAATTCAAATCAATTATTAGTAGTTGATTTAGTATTCTAGATAGAGGTATTATTTTGGACCAATATGATAGTATTTTGTTAGTTTCCTCCTTCATTTCTTGTTTCATTTTATTCTAAGTGTTCCTAATTAAAACCACCTTTGGATAAATCAGTATCTCACTTTGTGCTACTAATTATAACCACATGTGGGAAAATTAGTATCACAAACTTCTTTAGTTATCCCCTAATTATAACTGCCTATGGGTAAATTAGGAACAACACCTTTATCATGCCTTGAAGTCCCACTTTTTCATTCATATACTATACTGTGTCATTTGCCTAATTTGAGAACTTGTTGCTATCTAATCAAATTCCTCTACTATAAGGCAGAACTACATCAACTTTAAGTCTTAATGGGACTATGTAGGTAGTGCTTAATTTACCTTGAGGTCAGCTCAATCAACCTTTTCCATGCTCTCATCTTCTTATGAGCAATTTCAAGTTTGCACGCTCTCATTGTTTTATGAGCAATTTCAAGTTTGCACGCTCTTACCATTTTGCAAGCAATTTCAAGTTTGAATGCTCTCACCATTTTGTGATTTGGGTAATTTATTATTTTATCATTCTCAAGTGAGCTGAGATACATATAAACTTCCAAAAACATTTGTAAAAGAATTTAGAAATCATAAATATCATTTTCAACCACTTCTTTCCCTTCAAAATTTTGGGAACCCTTGTTATTTCATAAATAATCACTTGTCATTTATTTTTCCCATCCTTATTGTCATTTAGCCTTATACTCTCATTATTTTGTGCATTATGTATTCAACTTTGATACATTAATGATCGTTAAGATTCATCTCATGCTCTCATCATTTTACGAACCCATACCCATATTTCTTATACAACATCAATCATGTTTTTTTAACATCATTTTCTTCTATCCCATATCTTGGGAGAACTAAATTTGGCCTAAAGTTCTTGTTGGACCATGCATCCATATAACTATGTAGGCAACATCCATTTACCTGGTGCATCTAGAGTCAACTCAGTTACCCCTTCTTTTTCTTTTATTCCCCCTTATTTGTCATCTTGTTTGTGTCATTTTTTCTCTATAGCCTAGGGGTGACCTTGTGTCATTTGTTTTTGTCTTTTGTGTGCACTAACATTGTGATTATGTTTATTTATTTTTTGTTCTTATTTTTTTATTTTGTCTTATTTTTCATTCTTTTCCATTTTCTTGGTGTTTTGTCTTCTTGTTTGTTTGCTTTTGTTGTTGTGACTTGACTTAGTATACATGCATTCTTTGGGTGATTCCTTGTGCATTATACTTAGGTTTATCCATATTCATACGTCAATGTTGTCATCATGATTTTTATCATCGGTGCATTATTTTTAATTATTTATTAGATCACATATCAGTCCTTATGCATATTTTGGCTTAGTTATCATGGTCTTTTATATCATGATGCCTCCCATCATGTGCTACAACAAAAATTAGCTTAGAAAATCTTATAAGCAATGCAGTTGTGATACTTATCCTTGGCACCTAAAAAGTTCTTGATCTACCAAAACCATTTCCCCATACATAGTAATTAAATCATGAATAGATTTTAATCTTTTCTAGTTAGGATAAGCATCTCCATATTAATAGGTTACCCAAATTCAGCTTTCTCCTCTATACTAGCTTACTTTTACTTCATGAGTATGAATTTAGTACATAAGTTCCCTATTCTAATTTGCCATAATATTCCCATTATTCTACCTATGATCTTAACTACCTTTGGAAAAATCATTGTATATCATCCCACTCGTAGAGCCAATGATTATAACTATTTATGGGCAAATCATTGTATTTCAATCTCTTTAGAGGTTAATGATTATAACCATATTTGGGCAAATTATTATCTCTATCCACCCAATTGGGGCATATTTTTATCCTGCTCATGATTTTAATCACCTATGGGCAAATAATTATTTTCCTTTTCATGATTATAACCACCTTTGGCCAAATCATTCTCTTACTACCCTTATCCTTTAGCTAATGATTATAACTGCCTTTAGGCAAATCATTATCTATTTACTTGGTTATGATTATTATTCTAACTACCTTCAAGAAAATCATCCTATTTATCTGCCCAACTAGGGTAGCTCATCATGCCATTGATTATAACTACCTTTGGGAAAATCAATTTTTTTTGCCCATGTTTACATTTTGATCCCATCATTTCCTTCTTTTAAGGGACTGATTGCCAACCTTATTTGTTAATCATTCCCTCAAGGTGGCATCTAGAGCTCATCCATTGCCATTAAATTTGTAGGCATAAAGGACCTTTTCACTCTTTGAGAATACATTATTGTGCTTATAGCTTGCAACACCTTCCCAAACAGGGGCAAACTATAAACACCTAATTTTGATCACAACTAGATCCAAACTAAACTTCAAACTAATTCTTACCAACCATTAAAAATTAAGCCTAGGAATCACTAAATGTCTTAATTTTGACCATTTATCATTCATCAATGCTCAGAATCATGTTGAGGCATCCCTATTTGAAATACTAGCTTGTATGCAATAATAACCTCTCATGGATTCACCTCTAAACATATTGTGACATAATAAATTTTAATTTGGCCTATGGACCTATTGAGTGGAGCACTTAATCGAATCTTAAAATAGCAAAAAGACTAATCAAAATCAATTAATTAAATAATATTAAATGCTTAGTTAAATTATCCATTTATAATTAATGAATATCTAAAAATGAAAATTCCAAAAATCAAAATATCAAGTCTTTCATCATTACCTTTATGAGTTATCAAAATATCTCAAAATGTCTCAAAATATCCCAAAATATCTCAAAATATCTAATTTTAGAACTATGACTAGTAACTGAAAGTCATAATTACATGAAAACTTTTAACTCAACTAGAGTTAGTCTCAACTCAACTTTAACTCACCTTAGGTGAGAGTTAATTCTTGAGGCTATAAATACAAGGCCATCCCCATTGATGCTTAAAATATCTTGGTGTAATGTTATAATGCATAAATAGATACAAAGAATCCTTGCATGTAATGTTACCATGACAAATTCATGAGACAAGTAGCCAAACCAAGGTGCCAAGGAAATGTGGATCCAACAAAGCTCCATTGATGAATATTTCTTGATGCACAAGCCAAACAATCCATTTGGAGCTACAATAAAGTTAAAATAAGGATTTATTTTATGTTTTAGTTGTGTTTCATATGCATGTTTATTATCTATGCTTTTTCTAGTGTCTAGGCTAGAGGTGTTAGGATTTTAGTGTGTTTATTTGAGTTTTACTTTTCAAACTAACATAATACTAATCTCCCCTCTTGGATTCCTTGTTCACACAATACACTTAAGGTAATAATTAGATTTTGGTTTTCATAGTTTGTTAATTGAAATAAAAATATATTGAAAGGTCATTATTGATTATAGATATGGTTAAGACATTTTGGTAAACCTTATCATTATTGATTATGGATATGATTAAGACATCTAAAAGATAGTGTTTTGAGAAACTATCTTTATAGAAATACTTTTCAAGGAACTTATCATTATATTTATTCATTTCAAGATAGATGACTATGCATGCAAATAATTGCTCTTAGTCTTCAGAACAAAATAAACACAAATCTGTACCTTGTAGTTATAATCATGAAAAAACTAGTTTAGAAATTGTCTGCACCTTCATTTTCAACCTCTCGTCCCAATATTTTGGCTACCATAGCTTCACTTTGATGAAGAGCTTACATTAATGAATAAAAAAATTGATAAACCATCACATATGTATTCAAGTAACTTACTTATGTTTGAATACATATGCATCTCTATAATAAAGTTTACAACTATTATAGACGCATTTTCTTAATCAAATAGAAGACTGAGAGCAGTTGTTTGCATGCACAATCATATATCTTGATTCTTGAAATGAATAAATATAATGATAAATTCCCTAAAAAATAATTCTTTAAAGTTATTTGCTTTCCATCCTCGCTTTTCATATTTGTCTTACATTATGGCCCCATAGTCGATTTATTATTTATACTCTATACTCTAATTTTTTATCACAATTTTTTTTATACTTTGTTTATTATATTTGGTTGGTTTTTACCACTAATTTTCTATGATAAATAATAGAATACAAGATACTTATTTTAAACAATCCACAAATAACAAAATAAACTATATTATCTGGTTGGTCTTTACCACATACTTATTTTAAACAAACAAGAAACTCATTTCTTCTAAGAAACAATGGCATGCAAGATACTTCTTTTAAGTAATGCACACAACAAAATGAATTATATTATATGGTTGGTCTTTACCACATAATTATTTTAAACAAACAAGAAACTCATTTCCTCTGAGAAATAATAGCATGTAAGATATTTCTTTTAAACAAAATGAATAAATGTAATAGAGCCACATGATCATTTCAACCATATTTTTGACTAACCTGAAAATATCCATTTCACAGATTTTATGAACATATCAACATGCAACAAGTAAAAATTAGTGCAATAGATAAATATAATGAGAAGTTCCCTAAAAAACATTTCTTTAAAGCTATTTGCTTGCCATCCTCGCTTTTCATAGTTATCTTTCCCTATGGCCCCATCGTCAATTTACACTCTATACTCTAATTTTTTATCACAATTTTTACAATACTCAGTTTATTATATTTTATCTGGTTGGTCTTTACCACATACTTATTTTAAACAAAAAAGAAATTTATTTTCTCTTAGAAATAATGACGTGTAAGATACTTATTTTAAACAATACACAAAGAATAAATTGAATAAATGCAATAAATCCTTGTAATCATTTTGTATTTTGTTTTTAAAGGTTTAAGGTAATAATTATATTCTAGTTGGCATGGTTTGTTAATTAAAATAAATATATATATATATATGAAAGGCCAATACAGATATGGTTAACACATTTTGCTAGACCTTATTATATAGTTTGTAATTTTAAAACAATGAAAATGTTTTGAATATTTTTTTCAGTTATGTCATCCTTGTTTTTCATAGTTGTCTTGTCGTATGGCCCCATAGTTGGTGTATACTATATACTCTAATTTTTTGTCACTATTTTTACTATACTCAATTTATTATATTATTTGGTTAGTCTTTACCACAAACTTATTATAAACAAACAAGAAATTGATTTTCTCTGAGAAATAATGACATGTAAGATACTTCTTTTAAACAATGCATAAAAAATAAACTGAATAAACGTAACAAAGCGTCATGATCATATTGTATTTTGTTTTTAAATGTTTAAGGTAATAATTATATTCTGGTTGGCATGGTTTATTAATTGAAATAAAAAAATCTTTTAAAGGCCAATATGGATGTGGTTAAGACATTTTGGCAGACCTTATTATATAATTTATAATTTTAAAACTATGACAACATTTTGAATTTTTTTTTTAATTATGTCATCCTCACATTTCATAGTTGTCTTGCCCTATGGCCCCATAGTTGGTTTATACTCTATACTTTGTTTTTTGTCACATTTTTTGTTATTCTTAGTTTATTATATTATCTAGTTGGTCTTTTGAGAGACTTATAGAGGTTTGTACTCAATTTATACATAATATGGCTATCAAATTTATCACTTAAAAAGGATAAATTTAATCTCTAAAAATGAGGTCAAATTTAATCGTTAAAAATAAGGAACTATAAATAAGACTTTGACTTTAGACTTTTTACCCTATCTCTTTCTCCATTGGTTTTTGAATTAACACAAATTACCTCTTATAAAATAAATCTAGATAAGTGCTTCAAATAGCTTAAAACCCTAGAACCACAAAACCCTAAAAATTAAATTCATATGACTTCATTTCTATTAAAATTTTATTCCTTTATGGTCATGAGAATCACAAAGTGAGTGACAATTACAAGAGGAAGCCAAGGAAGAGTCTAAGGAGCCAACAATGAAGAACAATCCAAGTAATAAATACAAGCCCTACATGTGAAAATTGTGAAATAAGAAATAATTGCAAGAGGAGGCCAAGGAGGAGTCTAAGTAGCCAACAATGAAGCACAGTCCAAGTAAGAAATAAAATCCATGCATATCTATGAATTTTTTCACACTTTTAATGAATTCAACTTATCTTATAAAGGATTCAAATGGTTACTATGTTATTTTCCCCGTGAATGTGTTTAGGGAAAGGAGTTTAACTTAGATTTTTCACCATTATTTATTTATTTGAATATGATGCATGATTCACTAGCTATGTATAAGTTTTTTGAAATAATTAATAGAAATCACCAGTCAATTTATACAAGCATGGTGATTTTTCCAAATATTCACCAATGGAATTATACCTAAAATCTAAGATTCACTAGGATTTTATAGTAAGATTTTAGGGGTCCATTCTTAAAATTATCCTTAAAAGGGGTGTTACTTAGGTAGGAGCTATTTTAGACAGTGAATTATTTAGGGGAGTGTATAAATGAGTTTTTATTTCTTAGTGAATTGGATAAGGATAACTTGTAATGGTTTTAGGTAAAGATATAAGGGGAAACAATCTTGTAAAGTACCAAATGTATGCCAACCCTTTTCCTGGTACACCCTTTAAGGCATGCTCTCAAAAATATTGAGATTCGATGGGTTCTTACAAGAGAGAAAACATTAGTAACTGATATAATTTATAAATATAGTGTGTATACAATACCCATCACTCTGTAAATGTCTATAGATGGGCCCATCCCGCTAGCAGTCCAACAAGGGGTTGAACTACCATAATAAGCCCACACCTATAATAAAGTTGCATCCATAGTACCACCATCGTGACCCTCCAATATAAACCTATATAGATCTCTATATAGGTGGGCCAAGTATAGCCCCAAGAATATCGGGTACCCTTCTACTCAATCTATCAAACTATATGATACATGAAATATTAAATCGTAACAATGCCACCCTCCACTGATATAAATGAGGCCAATATTACACAAATGAACTTTTGTAGATATATAATGTCACCTCTAATAATGTTATCAAGATGTATTATATTACTTGGTTATACATCATCTACTCTCTACCTAGTAAAATACCTATGGGATCATTGAATATAATAATGACTACCATCTCTTGTAAGATGTGTTCTCTCACCTCTGATAGGTAATCAAAAATGTGATACACATCCTCTCATGTAATTGTCATCTCCCTTGTTGGGAGCTAGAAGGTACAGGTATTTGGGTTCCATCTCTTGGTTAGTGTTGTGAGAATATGGATGTAATAAGGGACTTGTCTTAACCAGGCCACATGCCACAATCTATCTTGATCTATCACAACCTAGTCAACCACAACCATTCCTAACTCCACCAATGTGTAAAAATTCCTCCCATGTTAAAACTCTTAGATATGTACATCTTTATACAAAATAAAAATTATCAAAAATACTCATTAATCAGGGCATTCTAGAAATCAAACACAAAATTTTAAAGTTAAAACTCAAAAAAACTAGTAAGATAATAGAGTTAGATTCTAACATCATGCCAAACAAAAACTTTATATGGTTGATTCCAAAAATAGACATTAGCATCATGAGCTAGATGTAACTATCCCAAGCTTTGATGAAAATGTTTGTTGACA
This sequence comes from Torreya grandis, assembly GCA_037957365.1. Lineage (NCBI taxonomy): Eukaryota > Viridiplantae > Streptophyta > Pinopsida > Cupressales > Taxaceae > Torreya > Torreya grandis. Next base: position 1,732,751 of record JARHVA010003188.1, on the reverse strand, counting down.
CTTAAAAAATAATTTTTTTGCCAAAAAGGAACAAATTTCAAAAATCAAACTTTACAATGTGATTCAAACCTAAACCTACTTACCAACTCCTCAAAATTTTGGCTGGTTAAGGCTAGATGGAGCACCTCAAATCATAGTGGTCATGGGGATCTACCATATGGCATTATATTTTTATACTCATAGCTCAAAATCACAAAAGGATTAAAGTACAAATGAATTGAAATTTCTATTCAAAACTCCTAATATACAACTTATATATGAACTTCAAACATACATATCTTGAGTACCAAATATCTGAATTTAAAACCATGAGTTACATTGGGATCCAGGAAATAAGAACTCTCACATTTTACCAATTTAGCAAGCTTTCAAAAATAACCTAAAATTTTACTTACACATAAACACTATTCAAAATCATAGGTGGTACTGACACAACATTACATTATCTGATACTAACACTACTAAGGTAAAATTGGTTACTATACACTCATATACATGATATTATTACTTTCTTTTTTTTTGATGAGGTAACTAGTAGTTTCTATTGAGGAGGGGGCATATTGGTGGGGGCATGTCATAAAGATATGGATTCCACATATTCACAGTTTCAGATTTAGTGGGGGGATGTTATGGGAACATGTCCTCCACATTTATTCAATATTCAACATATCTAGATTACAATGGGGGCATGTTTTGGAAACATGTCCTCTATATTGCTAAACAGTTCTAAAATTCTCCAAATTATAGTGGGGACATGTTGTGAAAACATGTTCATGTTTATACCATGTTAAAACTCACTAAATATCCTTCACATCGTATGATTCAAATATATATTTGGGGAAACATTCCATACATTGCATTACCATTATACACATATAGCATAACAATAGTACTTATGTAAATAAACTAAAAGACATAATCTACACATACTACTATATTCACTCTAGATGTGACAGAGGGCATGAATAAGGGTTCATTATTTATAGGTACTCAAACATTGATCTATATTCCAAATTCACCAAATTATCATGGATTGATATCACATTATGGACTATTACTATATCATAGACTTTAATGCATCATGGACTGACACCCACATTGAACTGTTATGGATCATTATTTGGGATTTATCAATCTATAATGATTAATCAAATTTATAGATTGTATGATTTGATCATCCAATCTCATCGGGTTATACACTTGAGTTTTGTTGGTGGGGAAATGATAATCTTGATGATTGAAACACTACTCTTTCTATTCTAGGTTGGGGGCATGATCACCTCCAAACTCTCCTAGCTCAAGATACAAAACCATCAAGGTGCAACCCAGTTGATCACTTGTGAGATCACTCATATTCCTAGCTAGAAGATGGATGAGGTTGTAAGTCCCTTACTACTTCTCTAGTTTCTATCATTCTGGAGTCATTACCACATGGCACATACACAGGTATATTTTATCCATGTTCTTTCTTTACTTATTTTCTATTATTTTTCATATATAGATTATATATGCTGGTTAGTTTGTGACATGCTCTTTATTCAGGAAATATTCAAACAAGAGGTTCAAGGAAAGTTCAAGCAAAGATAAGGTGTGTTGTCTACACTAAGGTATTCATTTTCTTTTCCTTTAAACTAGTAATTTTAGTTTTATGTATAACTAGATTAAAGGGGGGGCAAATGTAGATTACCATGTTTGGAAAAAACATAGTTTCATAGCATGATTCTATATCTTTTACATATATACATCTTTTGACTAAGAGTTAGGTATCTATTAGCATAGTCTCTTATGGACCTCTTTGGTTCCATCTTATTTCACTTGCTTTATTTGCCTCTATGAGACTATATGTTGTAAATTGTCTTGTATCTAATATATCCTAAATATATGCACGTGTGTTTTTGTTATCCCTATGTTTTTAGCCTCTAGACACTTGTGTCTGTGTTGGACACTTGCATTGATGCAAGTGTCCAACTATGATTCAAGTGTCCAGACTTATCCTTTTATCCTTTCTCATATCTTTTTCTTGGTGATTGTTGGTTTTGTTTCCTTTGTTCATCTTATTATAAGATTTTCACATGTCACTAGGTCCTAATTCAAAATCAAGAGATCCCTATATATATAAAGGTTATGTTCTAATTATAGAACCTAGCATTTTAGATCAAGCAAGTTTATAATTAGAAAATACTTTACATTCTAAGCTATCAAATTAAACTACATTACTATATTAAATATATGAAGCACTTAAAAGGTCACTAAATTCTTGCATTGTTTATACCAAGGGTTATTATAGAAGAAAGAGCATATAGTTACATAGTTACAATTCCACACACATGCATAGTATGGAGAGCTACAAGTGAGTTTGAGGCCCTCATTGGAGTATTGGCTATGTAGGCAGCACTTAGCAATAGTCAGGGTTGTTAGGGTTATCTTGAATCATGTGCTAACCACTTTTTACCATGTCATAAGAGGTCAAAGGCAAGAAGATTAGGGTTTTACTTATTATCTAGATCTTGCACATAGACAAACATATTTTGAGGTACCAAACATGCATACAGGTGACATTTTAGGTCTGAGAGAAATTATTTGTATCTTAGGTTGGACACCTGCATTAAAGTTGGACATCTGGGTTGACACAATTGTCTATGGAATGTAAGTGTCCTATAGGTGAAACTAGCCAAAGCATAGGGTGAATAGATTTCAAAACCTAATTAATATCTCAAGATGATTCCAGATCAGTGTCACTACCTAGATCCAAATTATGAATAAGATATGATCTCTCTATCCCTTAGTTGTACTATATTTTTATTATATTTATTGTACATGCTAAGTAAGGTAAATATGTATTATAAATTATATTTTTAATGTGAATATGAATATAGTCTTACTCTATTCAAACAATTGTATTTGATTGCGTGTATTTTTGTAAAACCCAAAATAGCATAAAATACTTATGTAATGATGCACAGATGATCTAAGATGTACAAGTGTAAAAATAGGCTATCTAACATTCAGGAAGTAGTCATCATATTCTATAATTATTATTTTTAGTTTCATAGACACTTGTGTCACCTTATGGACACTTGTGTTGATGTTAATATCTGAATCCCAATGCAATTATCCTATACAAAATGTTCATTGTATCAATATGTGACCAGTTGGGTATTTCGAAGTTTTTTGTTGATTTTCATTTGATTTATATAGATTTCACGTAAAGGATGTCTATGATTGTTTATATCTAAAACCCTAGCTATTGACCTTACATAGCCAATACTCTTATGGCCTCATACTTATGTCATTTTCCCCTATGTGTGGGAATGTGTGTGCACAAGAGTGAAATATACTATATGATAATACATGTAGCGATATAGCTTGTAACTTGACAAATATGGCTTGTGGGATGTATTTTGAATGCTTTAGATCTGTAATATGAATGGTCTTATGATTTATATACAAATAGGAATGAATAGGGGAGAATAGCTTAGTTGTGCAATTGATTGATTTAGTTTTGATAGGTGCTTATTTGGTAATTGTTGGATGTCTAAATAAATTGGATTTGACTTTTATTTACACTAACTCTTTTGAAATAATCCTCATGAAAGGGTTAATGACATTCTTAGGCTAACCCATACACTTTGAAAGATTTAAAAAATTGAGTGTCTGTAATGTAAAAACTCTTGTGTTAGAGAAGGACACTTGCATTAGAGTAGGGACAATAGCATCAATGTCATTATTCTACCCTAAATGCAATTGTCCAAGATGAAGGAAAGTTGTTTAGGTTCTATAACTAAGTATGAAGGATATATATTAGATTTTAGGCATTTTTCGGTTACAGGTGATCTAAATAACTAGAATAAGTAGGGTTAGACTAAGAAGTAAATAATTAGACCCCATGAGGTGACAAGTATGAGTCTTTTGTCTATGAGGAAGGTAAAACTAAAGGGTAGAGCCCTGAGATATATTTTTCAAGTGTTCAATACTAGTTTAACATATAAATCCATAATTAAGCATCTACACTTTTATCATTCAATAATCAAGGCAATATTTAACTAAAAATTGTTTGACTTCTTCTTACCTCCATTTTACATGCAATGTGTTTAGTTGTGTAACCATTTTGTTGATAATCTCATGTTTAATATCTTGTATTAGGTTACTAACTTCCATTTTCGAGAGTTCTTATTTGGAGAATGCCCTTTTTTTGTGGGTCTTCTTCATCATAAACCTTGAGTATTTTCAGCATAGAAGGATGATATCTTAAAATTATGATTGGGAGACATCTCCTTTGCTCATGACATCTAAGGATTCTAGACAGTTATTTGTTCTTCCCTTAAAAAATATCAACTTAATCATCTCTCAGTCCACCTTGTTTTGCTTAGATATTTACAAGATAAAAAAGAATATTTCCATGTAGTCTTCTAACATCTCATCTTCATTTTTCAACTTCCAAAAGATTTCATTGCCCATGAAATATTTTCCTTTGTAGTAGTCTTTTTATTTGAGAAGGAATATCTTCTTCATGTCCTCCTAATTACTAATCATATTCTTTCTTAACCTCATGAACCATCTGAGAGCCATACATTTAAGAGTGATTGTAAATAATTTTAGCCTTTGTGCATCTTGATTTTAGTCATAACTATGATACAAGATGTTAAACTCAAAAATAAATATGTTAGGGTCCTCACCCACTATTCTCCTTAAATTAAGTAATGTAGAAGGGGAAATGTTCTTCATAGGTGCAACCCCCATGGGGATGTTGATGGGAAATTCAAAAGTAGTGAGTTATTTAACATAGTTTTCTCCTTTAAGATATCTCATGGGAAAAAATCAATCTAAGTGAGCTTTGTCATCATGTATTCAATCACTCAACATTCCTTCTGATTTTTTCTACCCTACCTTGCATAGGGTTAGTTTCAAATGAGATTTTCTATTTTTGTTAAATCTATTTACAATAAATATAATTTTAACTAGAAAGCAATAAAGTTACTCTATGAAGGCATGAAATTTTAAACTAATAATGTAGTAAATTTTAAGTTATGAAAACAAGAATTTTTAATCTAAGAAATTAGGAAATCTTAAGCTAGGAAAGCAGGAAATCCATCTTGACCTCCTAGAACACTAATACTTGGCACATATCCTTGATAACAATGCTAAAATGATGAGAAAAATCAACTCCCAAATTAAACTGATGTAGTCCAATCACTAATGTATAACCTAAAATAGTTACTCCATGGGGAAACCACTTGGGTTATTGATTATGATACTTTCATTAATTTTTAACTTGTGGTGCGTATACTCTAGAAAGATGTCAAAAATGTCGACACTATATATGCAACATTAGTTTCATTCAAAGGTTGAGCTTCATAAAGGTTATATATATGGAAACACACTTACATTATTTAAATTTCATGAAATGAAATTACATGAAAGTAATTTTCAAGAATTGAAATCTAGATCTATGTTTGGAATTGGAATACAAAACTTTGTTTTTAAAGCTTCCCACACAGTGTTGAAAGAACACATGCAAATTGAAATATATAAATACAATTCAAAGGAAACACTTACATGCATAAAATTAATTAGAATACACACACAAAAAAAAACTATTTTATGGATGGGGAAATAAGACTATTGAATCCATGTGAGTGGGCCCTGCCTTAGTTAGATTAGAACTCAACTCCCCTCCTTGCTTAAAACATAATTAAATCAAAGTAAATTTTTAATCATTTAATTGGAATTATTGCATATGAATTACACTATGATTTGAACTTTTTGACAATATTGAATTATAAATTATCTGCGTACTCATTCCTTACTCATTACTAACTTCTACTAACTCCATTACTACATACTTCATATCTAACTTTCAGCCTATAGCTTCTCTCTTAAATAGAGAAGGTGAAGTGTTATTGGAAGATTTAGAAAATATATAGGTTATAACCATGATATGTGGTTATAATAATCTAAAAAACCATGATAAGATATCATAAATAATATATGATGTTGCAATAAACTAGTATAAAATGAAAAATAATTGTTTAGTTGTTGCAAAAACCTCAGAGGAAATAGAAATGCAATAAACAAATGGAATGAAGTAGTTGTAACATTATCCCAACCTTTTAATCTATTTTATTTTCCACCTTTAACTAATTTAGTAATAAGTGTTTAGAAGATGATAACTTGACACAATTCTCAAACAACAACCTACAACCTATACTATGGGTTAGAACAACAAATGTTATGCGTTGAGACAACACTTATTACAAGTTACTTTTAGGAACAATAACTTTCTCATATAGACTCAAAACAAGATGTTTCTTGTTTTGAAATTGTATAAATTTTCAAAGGAAATCCAACTATGCAATAATATTCAAAATTAGGAATGTCCTTAATGTTGATTTTACTATTATTTACAAGCTAGTCCATTTTAGTCCTGAAAAACATGTAGCCACTTGCACAGGTTGCAACAAATCAAATGGATCTAGATCATTCATAGTTGAGGTTATAAAACACCTTTCAAGAAGTGTGTTCTACATTTTCACTTTCCATTAGTAACACCACAAATATTAAATTACATTAAATCATACTAGTTTATGTAAAGATAACTAGTTTTACCCAAAACAATATGCATGTATGTTATTCATATAATATGTACACATATCAACATAGTATAGGAAAAAATGGTGTGTATTAAAACATAGGAAGGCATTTTATGAGAGATTAAAAATTAGGACAAGGGAAAATTATGGGCCTCATCAAAAGAAGAAGATTAGGAGATAGAAAAGGTTCACTTACAATAACATGCAAGGGATAAAGGGTGAGAAAAAGACAAAAGATATACTTGAGAGGCTAAGGGTAGAGATGTGCAAGGGAAAACACAATTTGAATATGCCTACATAAGTGTTAGGAGAAGTTGATAAGGATAGCACAATTTTATTTGCACATGATACAAAGAATTTTAAGGAGGGAAAAATAGATTAGCTGAAGCAGATAAGAAATGGTTGATAATGTATCCATGGAGTAGAACGAATAGAAGTTGAAGAAGGAAGGTAGATATAAAAAGTGCCACATAAATGGAAATATGATAAGAATAGAAAAAAAGGAATAAGTTGCATACAAGGGAGAGTGGATGAAAGACATGAAAGAAGAGTCAAACAAGGCCCTACGAGAGACAGGTAAAGCAGGTGGGCATAAACCCACAAGATAAAGTAGAAGAAAAGGAAAGGAAAAGAAAATGGGAGAAATAAGAAGAAGGAATAAATGAGAGAGATCTAAAATAGCATAGAACAAGTTTGTTGAGACATATGATAGGTGAAGTAGAGCACCTTGGTCGAAGTAGTTGACCAAAATAGTGATTCCATCACGCATTCCTAGATGTAAGCAAGGGATTACATTTCAATTACTTGGGGAGTTTAATGCAGGAGCATCCTAATTGCAACAATAATCCTATATAGACTAAAGTTTTGGAGTGCATGAGTGAAGAAAACTATGGGCATAGGAGGACAACACAAAAGAGTTGTTAATGAAGCATATGGGGAAAATGCATTGGGGGATGTGTGGGGAGATAACTTAGGAAGCACATACACAAAACAAATATAGTAATCAAAGTCTCGAGGGGCCAAACTAGTAAGGAACACATGAGAAGGACTATATACAACACAAGACATATTGGAAAGAAGACACCTACAATAGGAGAGCATGAAATTAAGGCATGAGGCCACATAAATAGAACTCGAGACTAGAAATAACAAATGATCAAAAGGGGACAAACAATCAATTGACCAGTTAGAAAAGGTGATTCCTGGAAAAGATGAGATTGAAATGATGATGAAGGATGATAAATATATGAGATAAGATCTGAATCGATTATTATTAAAACCATAAATCTCAAGGTCTGACAAATATAAGCTACCCTAGTGTGTGTCTTTGAATTTGGGTGTCAAACCTACTTGGAGACATTTTTTAGTCACTAGAATAGATGTGTCAGTGATCAGGTCATAATAACTATAAAAAGGGGAGTTGTGTCCCATTTGAAGGATGTTGATGTTGGTCATTGATTATTGTTAGTTATCGGCGGTTGTTGAGATTGATGTTGTGGAAGTGGTGTCAAGGCTTGAGTACCAAACTCTGTAAGAATGTAGAGTTGAGAGGGTGAGTGAGAGAAGCATTGAGGGGTCTTATAATGGAGATGAGAGTCCATGTGTAAGATATTAAGCTAATAATATAATGTATTCTATCATTGATAATGAAAATGTGTTGAGAATTTGTTGTGTATAGTTGATGGTTATGTGGTGAGGTGTCCCTTCACTGGGAACCCCTACCATGGAACTCCATCACTTTTGGGCATGTTTCAATTTGTGACCATTGTTTGGACATGTTTAATTTTTTTTTGTCGACTTTGTGCATCGTTATGTCCTTAATTCAAAGTTAGAGACTCCTATATATAAAAAGTTATTGTAAGGTATTTTGGGACAAACACATTACATTATAAAAAGATACATAAGATTACATATTGCACCTACATAATTATTAGACATGGGTCTAAACTTTAAAATGGTTAATTTATATATGTATGATTGCATAAAGGGGAAGATACAAGAAAAAACATCTAAGCTTGCATACACAATTACACACATACACATTAATGGGAGAGCTACATTCAAGTTTGATCCTTTTTTAGAGTTTTGGATTTATGTAATATAGTCCTCAGTCTATCAATGAGGATTGACCAAGGTCAATCCAACTATTCCCTTTCCCCCTAAAACCCCCATTTGATATCAATTTGCTCATGCAAAACTAGGGTTTGAACATACAGGTGCACCCACATGAAATTGGAAGTGTTAAAAGATAGAAACAAACATCGCAAACATGACATCATCTACCGAAAGAAAATAGTAGCTTACTGTGTGTAGGGTAAGTGTAGGGAATTGGGGGCCAAAATAGGGTCTTAAATGGACATGTTTTGCCTAAAAAACATGAAACCTTGACTTGTGTTGATTATTTGAAATATATACACTCAAAATTTGAAGATTTCATAGGAAGATGAATTATAGCATTTTGAGTCTAGTTTCTAAACTACTATTTTTTTATAGAAATGACTAAGTATAAGTAGGTAAAATATCATAAATTCAAAGAGGTGGTACCATTTTTTGTTTTAAATCATATTAGATAGTTGTATGTGTTCCCCACCATTTTTTGAGCATCATTTTCTTTTTATTTAAAACCCTTGGTATAAATATAGGTAAGATCATCTAGTTTGCAACCTATATTTTAAAAAAATTAATAACTGAATGTTTTTTTTACTACTTTCACAAGTTAGTATACCCTAAAATACAATAAAAAATGTATAACCAACCATGCACCCTGCTAAATACCTCAAAAAATATTGAAAAATAGATTTTTTGTTTTTTAATGTGTATAGAATTAGGTCTAGTTTGCAACCATATGTTTTTTCCCAGTTTGGATCAACGAATAAAAAGATACATAAACAAAGATGAACATGAATAATCATAACATATAGCACTACAAAAGAAATACTTAGTCAATAAATATAAATAACAACCTTTAAGTAATATAAATATTAAAAAATCATATATTTAGAAAGAGGAGACTAGTCGATGTTGCAGTACTATTTTCAAGGAAATTTTTTATAAAATGGATAGTGTCTAGCATGGGTGAAGTTACATTTTATTATTGTTGGTAGAAAACATGCATTTGACTATGTGTGTTGCAGGTCCATGATTGAGGCTTGAGAATAAAAGCCATTCTCAAGCCTTAGGCATGTGTTGAAATGTCATGGTAAGTAACCGTATATGTATAATTACCACGTACATAGAATTATCACATACCCAAAATTACTGCATACACGAAACTTACAACTTAGGGCTTAGGGTATATAGGGTTTAGGTTATAGTGTATAAGGTCCATTAAAAAATATGATAGAGCATAAAATAAATGTTTGTTTTATTGGGGATAAAACGATTTGTTTAGAGTTTTAAGAGTTTAGGATTTATGGTTTAGGATTTTGGGCTTATATTTTAGGTATTAAGGCATATGATTTATGTTTTAAGGTACATAAGGTAGAATTTCAAAGGCAATTAGGGCCAAATTGAGCTCCTTGAGCTTATTTGTGACTACAAAATGTGATTTTGGCTTAATTGGCCTCTATGCACCATAGATTGAGTGAATTATTCAATTGGAGCAATGAGTGATGTGCTTTGGGCCAAATTGAGCCATACAAAAATAATTGAACATTACTATAAAGGATGTTAACTATGATTAAATCATTTGGTTTAGGGTTTATAATTTAGGGATTAAGGTTTAAGGTTTAGAGTCCAATTGTGAGGCAAGTGAGGATAATTTGAGTTGATTGAACTTAGATTTGTGACCACAACATGTTTTTGGGCATAGGGTTTATGTTTTAGGATGCATTAGGTCTAATTAAAAAGGAAATTGGGGCCAATTTGAGCTCCTTAGACCTATTTATGAATACAAAATGTGATTTTGGGATCAATTTGCCCCTACATCACCATAGATTGAGTGAATTAGTCAATAAGGGCAATGAGTGATGTGATTTGGGATAAACTAAGCCCTGTGAACCTAATTATTATTGTAAAGGATGTTAATTTCATAGCTAAATCATTTGTTTTAGGGTTTATAATTAAGGGTTTATGGTTTAGGAATTATAGTTTCAAGTGTATGCAAGATCTAGGGTTTATAGTTTAGAGTCGAATTGTGAAGGTAACTAAAAAAAAGTTGAGCTGATTGAATGTATTTGTGACCACAATGTGTTTTTGGGCATAGGGTTAATGTTTTAGGGTGAATAAGGTCTAATCACAAAGGCAATTGATGCCAATTTAAGCTCTATGAACCTATTTATGACTACAAAATGTGATTTTGGGCTCAACTGGCCCCCAGGTCACCATAAATTAAGTAAATTAGTCAATTTAGGTAATGAGTGATGCGATTTGGGCCAAATTAAGCCCTATGAACCTAATTATTACTATAAAGGATGTGAACTACATGGCTAAATCACTTGGTTTAAGGCTTATAATTTAGGGTTTATGGCTTAGAGTTTTGATATATGCGAGATAGGGTTTAGAGTCCAATCATGAAGGTAATTGAGGATAATTTGCGCTGATTGAACCTATTTGTGACCACAATGTGTTTTTGAGCATATTGTTAATGTTTTAGGGTGAATAAGGTCTAATCATAAAGGCAATTGAGACCAATTTAAGCTCCTTGAGCCTATTTATGACTACAAAATGTGATTTTTGGCTCAATTGGTCCCTAGGTCGCCATAGATTGAGTAAACTAGTTAATTGGGGCAATGAGTGATGTGATTTGGGTCAAATTGAGCACTAAAAAGCTAATTGATATTGTAAAGGATGTTAATTAGATGACTAAATCATTTGGTTTAGGGTTTACAATTTATGGTATATGGTTTAGGTATCAGAGTTTTAGGTATATGCGAGATAGGGTTTAGGGTTTAGAGTCCAATCATACAAGTAATTGAGGATAATTTGAGTTGATTGAACCTATTTGTGACCATAATGTGTTTTTAGGAATAAGGTTAATATTTTAGGGTGAATAAGTTCTAATCGTAAAGGTAATTGAGACCAATTTAATCTCCTTGAACTTATTTATGACTACAGAATGTGATTTTGGGTTCAATTGGCCCCCAGGTCACCAAAGATTGAGTAATTAGTCAATTGAGGTAATGAGTCATGCAATTTGGGCCAAATTGAGCATTATGAATCTAATTTTTATTGTAAAGGATATTAATTACATGACAAAATCATTTGGTTTAGGGTTTATAATTTAGGGTTTAGGGATTATAGTTTTAGGTATATGTGAGATAGGGTTTGGGGTTTAGAGTCTAATCACAAAGGTAATTGAGGAAAATTTGAAGATTGAACCTATTTGTGACCATAGTGTGTTTTTGGGGATAGGGTTAATGTTTTAGGGTGAATAAGGTCTAATCATAAAGGTAATTGAGGATAATTTGAGCTTATTGAACCTATTTGTGACTATAGTGTGTTTTGGGCATAGGGTTAATGTTTTAGGGTGAATAAGGTCTAATCATAAAGGTAATTGAGATTAATTTAATCTCTTTGAACCTATTTATGACTACAAAATGTGATTTTGGGCTCAATTAGCCCCCAGGTCACCACATGTTCATTAAATTAGTCAATTGGGGTAATGAGTGATGCAATTTGGGTCAAATTGAGCCTTGTGATCCTAATTATTATTGTAAGGGATGTTAATTACATGACTAAATCATTTAGTTTAGGGTTTATAATTCAAGGTTTAGGGATTAGAGTTTTAGGTATATGTGAGATAAGGTTTAGAGTTTAAAGTCCAATTACGAAGGTAATCAAGGATAATTTGAGTTGATTGAACCTATTTATGACCACAATGTGATTTTTGGAATAGGGTTAATGTTTTAGGATGAATAAAGTCTAATCACAAAGGCAGTTGAGACCAATTTAATCTCCTTAAACCTATTTGTGGCTATAAAATGTGATTTTGGGCTCAATTGGCCCCCAAGTCACCACAAATTGAGTAAATTAGTCTATTAGGGTAATGAGTGATGTGATTTGGGCCAAATTGAGCCTTGTGAACCTAATTGTTATTATAAAGGATGCTAATTACATGGATAAATCATTGAGGCTTAAGGTGTACATCTAGGTACATAGGGTATAGGGTAACTAGGGCTTAGGGTTTAAAGTGCTTAGAGTTTAGGGCATATAATTTACAATTTAGGGTATAGGGTCTAATCACAAAGGCAATTAAGGATAATTTGAGTTGTTTGACCCTATTTATGAGCATGCAATGTGTTTTTAGGTTTGATTAGCCCCCATGTCATCACATATTGAGCTAATTAGTCGATTGGGGCAATTAATGGTGTGATTTGGGCCAAATTGAGCCCTTTAAACCAAATTCTTAGTCTAAATGATGTTAATTGGGGATCAAATGATTGGTTTATAGCTTGAAGAGTTTACCATTTACAATTTAGGGTTTTAGGGTTTAGGGTTTTAAGGTTTAGGGTTTTAAGATTTTAGGGGTTTAGGGTTGCACGTGAAGATGTATGCACTGAAAAACATAAAAAAAAAAAGAAGAAAAATATAATAAAATTGAAAAAACTAGGGTCTAATTGCACTAAAACATGTTGGCTCACCTCTACTTCGGTGTGACATTGTCAAATCAAAGGGTGGGTGGCTCCAAAATGTGAAATTTTGCTTGCTCAAATTTATTACCCTAAAATGTGGGTTTGGTATTCCTTCTTTTGCTCATGGTTTCTACTTTATGAAATGCCAAATGAGTTGGATTTTACTTTTTTTTTTGTTATATCATATAAAAAACAAGTACACAATTTTTACACATATGTATTTTTTATGCGTATGCATTTTTTATGTGTACGTAATTTTTATGTGTATGTGGTTTGGCCTCGATAACCACTAAGGGTAAGTTTAATAAATGCATATGCAATTCTAATAACTGCATATGTGGAACAATTTTTGGGGGTAAAATAAAAATTATGTCTACTTTTTGGCCCCCCAACTTCATGCATACACCCTGCAAGGTCAATACCAACCATTGTAGGTTAGTATTGAGTGTTGATATTAACCTAACTAGTCAGAACCAACTAGGAGAAAACAAGCAAAAATAAACCATATATAGGGGATTCGTATAGTCATGAGGCATGATTTTGAGATAATCAAAACTCTAAAAAACACAACAAACAAGCAAAGAGTCTTCTTACCTCTTGTTGTACATTTGTTGTTATATTAGTCTATATGCCTATCATAGTTCATATTAGTACATGAATACTTGTATATATTGTACAAATAAAAAATAAATCATTATTTTAATTATTTCTACCATAGTAAGGTTTCAAAACCAAATCAGGGTAAAATACATTATTCAAAAGACATGCACACATCTCAAATATTTAAGCAATAGCCCTATAACAGTCCATAGAGCCAAATCTGAATACAAAAAGATCAAAGTTGCATGGTGAAAAAGGCAAAAGATCAAAGATGAGACTACATTATAATTTATTCATTATTTTACACATTCACACAGTGTTTTAAGTGGGATAACTTTGTGCAATTTGAGCCCTCCTTCGAGTATTATAACATATAAAACACTCAACCATTAAGTGGGGAGTGGTTGGGCCAATCGAACTTGAAGTACTAAACCCTTTTGAAGTTCTCTTGTGATCAATGAAATACAATTAGGGTTTTGGACTAAAGGGATAAAAAACATGGATCATTGCACAAGATCAAATAATTCACATCCACAAAAATAGATTGCAGGTGTAGGTGTAGGTATAGGGCTCCTAGAAGTTATAAACTTCTGATGTGTGTAGAGACATCGCTGATAATCCTTATGTTCATTGTCAGTTGTTGTAAGTGTTTGACTTTGTTGATAACATCTAGATAGTTTTTCAACCCCTATTTTAGATAAGAATACATGAGGAAGCATATCTTGTGCATTTATAGAGCTCGTGACATTTTTTTTGATGACAAACAATCAAAATTAGCTAAATAACTCATTTTTATATTGTTTTGTCAATTCTAAATCAAGTGGTTGCAATATCCATTAGCCTTTTTCAATTCAAATTATTGTGTTTATTGTCATTATTTATATAATTTAAATTAGTGCATAATTTCAATTATTTTATATATCTTAACTGTGAAATAATTAAAACATAAGAATTATCGCACAAGAGTAAATTATAAGACATATACTTAACAAGCTCTATCAATGGTTTGAAAAACAAAAAGGGTGAGAAGCCCAAATCCATGAATGCTTTATGATATAGTAGTCAACAATGTTATTAAGATAAAAAATTAATAATATGATTATACAATTTGATCTGAAAGATATATATAGGAGAAAAATGTCGAATGTTGAGCATGTACTGATTATTGAACAACCCTATTATTAATATGGGGTCCATTGATACAATATATTGGTGTGGATATATAATTTTTTGTCCCATAAATTGAACATGTACTATCTAATACTTGTCTAATGCATAATATGGGGTCCATTGATACACCAAATTGGTGTGGATACATTATAATATGTAAAATTCATAACAATTAAATATCTAATGTATGACATATATATCTAGAGATCAATATTTTTTTAATATATTTTAAATTTGTTATTATAAATCAATTCAAAATATACCTTTTCTTCCAATAAATAAATAAAATGAAATATATATATATATATGCATATGCATATATATATGTGCATATATATATGTATATATATATATGCATATGCATATGCATATGCATATGCATATGCATATGCATATGCATAGGCATATGCATATATATATATGCATATATATATATATACATGCATATATATATGCATATATGTATATGTGTATATATATACATGTGTATATATATATGCATATATATGTGTGTATATATATATGCATATATATATACACATATGCATATACATACATACATACATACATACATACATATATATATATATGCATATATATACATGCATATATATATGCATGTATATATATATGCATATATATACATGCATATATATATACATGCATATATATATATATATATGCATATATACATGCATATATATATATATGCATGTATATATGCATGTATATATGCATGTATATATGCATGTATATATGCATATATATATATATATGTATATATATATGCATATGTATATATATATGAATATAGATATACATGCACATATATATGCATATTTATATGCATATGTATATATATATGCATATGTGTGTGTATATGTATATGCATATGCATATGTATATGTATATGTATATATATATATACATGCATATGCATATATATATGCATGTATATATATATATGTGTATATATATGCATATATATATGCATGTATATATATACATGCATATATATATGCATATATATGCATATATATATGTGTATATATATACATGTGTATATATATGCATATATATGTGTGTATATATATATGCATATATATTATATACATGTATGTATATACATATACATGTATGTATATACATATACATGTATATATATATACATGTATATATACATGTATATATATATATATATATATATATATATATACATGTATATATATATATATATATATATATATATATATACATGTATATATATATATATATATATATACATGTATATATATATATATATATATATATATATATATATATATATATATATATATAACACTCTAAAATGTTAATACCATTTAAACACCATCTAAATGTCAAATTAGGGTACTCAACGTGTAGTACTTTAGTTTGTTCAATTTTAAAAAACATACTTATTGAATCGCCTCCCACAACATTTTCATATATATTTTGGAGCACAATTTAATAAAATAAAAAAATATTGCATTTCGGAGCATTTAATAAATTCAAAACCAAATTAGAGTAAAATACACTATTCAAAAGACATGCACACATCTCAAATATTTAAGGAGTAGCCCTATAACAGTCCATAGAGCCAAATCTGAATACAAAAAGATCAAAATTACATGGTGCAAAAGGCCAAAGATCAAAGATGAGATTGCATTATAATTTATTCATGATTTTACACATTCACACAAACTTTTAAGTGGGATAACTCCGTGCAATTTGAACCCTCCTCAAAGTATTATAACACAGAGAACACTCAACCATTAAGCGGGGAGTGGTTGGACCAGTCCAACCCAAAGTACTAACCCCTTTTGAAGTTCTCTTGTGATCAATGACATACAATTTGGGTTTTGGACTAAAGAGATAAAAAAACATGGATCATTGCACAAGATCAAATAATTCACATCCACAAAAAATGATTGCAAGTATAGGTGTAGGTCCAGGGCTCCTAGAAGTTATAAACCTCCGATGTATGTAAAGACACTATTGATAATCCTTAACAATGTCGATTGTCGCAAGTGTCTGACCTTGACGACAATATCTAGATTGTTTGTCAACCCCTATTTTAGATATGAACACACGAAGAAGCATATCTTGAGCATTTATAGAGCCCATGCCATTTCCTATGAGTGACAAACAATCAAAATTAGCTAAGTAACTCATCCTTATATTGTTTTATCAATTCTAAATCAAGTTGTTACAATATCCATTAGCCTTTTTCGATTCAAATTATTGTGTTTATTGTCATTATTTATATAATTTGAATTAGTGCATAATTTCAATTATTTTATATCTCCTAATTGAAAAATAATCAAAACATAAGAATTATTGCACAAGAATAAATTATAAGACATTGTATACTTAACAAGCTCTTTGAATAGGTTGAAAAACAAAAAGGGTGAGAAGCCCAAATCCAGGAATGTTTTACGATATAATAGTCAACAATGTTATTAAGATAACAAATTAAGAATATAATTATACAATATAATCTCAAAGATATATATAGGAAAAAAACACCAAATGTTGAGCATGTACCAATTATTGAACAAGCCTATTATTAGCATGGGGTCCATTGATAGACCATATTAGTGTCCATACACAATTATTTGTCCCATGAATTAAACATGTACCATCTAATACTTATCTATATTTATATAATAATATAAAATAATCAATCACATTTGAGATATAAAATTCATAACTATTAAATATCCAATATATATAACACATATATTTACGGAACAATTTTTTTAATATATTTCAAATTTATTATTACAAATCAATTAAAAATTAAAAATACAATTTTTTTTCCCATAAATAAATGAAAAATAAAAAAAATAAAAATTGAATTAAACATACTCTAAAAATAATAATACTATTTAAATACCACCTAAATGTCAAGTTAGCGTACTCTCTGTGTAGTACCTTAGCCATATATATTTTGGAGCACAATTTAATAAAATTAGAAATTCTTATTTTGTTCAATTTCTCTATAGGAAAGATCACCTGTAATGATCTGAAACGTGGAATTCAAAAACGAAAACACAATAATCCCCAAAAATATTTTGATTAAAATAAAAAATTATTACATTTTGGAGCATTTGATAAATTCAGAAATCACAGCCATCAAAATTAAACCAATACTGAAACCGCACGTTAATCAGGCTATGGAAACCCCGCGGTTCCCAAAGAGATGCCGACTTCAAATCCATCCACGGCCTACAATTTCAGGCTTGTAGGTGAGGGGATCGAAACCCGTGAGAGGGTAAACTGTACAGTGACATCATAAGGATTTTCTTTGTTTTGCCGTAACCTCTTTAGCTCTAGAGTGGACCAGGCGCATGAATTTATGAGCGCCATGTGGCCACACGCCGTATGAAAGGAGTCAAAGTTTGTAAGGACCACTGAAAATGGCAGCGGAAGCTGCAGAGCAACAAGCATGGTGATATATACTAGATTGCAATTTGTAGCCTGCGTCATGAATTATGGGGCCCCTCTACCTTTGGCCAAAAAGCCTACGAAAACAGTGGAGGAGAAAAAATAAACATCGAGATATGCGCTCAAAATAAGTACTTGGTTATCTTTAAATTGTTCTCTCTTTGGATGCTTGTAAGGCTAGGTTACATTTTTTTAACTTTGTTTATTTTAGGGTTTTATATTTCTTTAGTTTTTATGCGGTCAGTGTCGGACGCGACTTTCGAAGCAATGGCGGCTATGGCTATGTGAAATGGATGGATGTTATAATACTAAAGGTCATACTTTTCTTTATCTTTGTTGCGATTATTTATTTAGTTTCCTTCCTTGTCTATGTAGTGGCTTTTGCCGTCTGTTGGTGACAAGGACATGCTACATCTGTAATTTTTCTCAGCCCCGTTGTGCCTACTCTGTAAGTTCAACAGCAGACAGCGTTGTTTACACTTGCGATTCTTGATTTCTGTCGCGGATCGGCTGGATTTATTACTCGCGGGAATTTTTAACGCGGATTTCGCGTTTTTTGACGGCGTTTTGGTAGGTATTGAGGCGCCTTTACAGAAGAGTGTGTAGCCGTCGGTTTTTTGGTTTTACTAGTTTGTACGGCGCTCTTAGAACGAATTGTGAGAAATTATCAAGTCGCTGAACTTTTTATAGTATATGGTTAGATTTGCCGGAATTTCTACTGTGTATAGATCTGCTAAAGGGTTTGAAGGTGAAAATAATTGCAAATTTGATGTTCTTAGCCGAATCTATTGTTGACAGTGAAAATGTTTTTAGATGAATTTCTTTATCTGCTACCTACTGATTACTGTAGGAAGCTGGAGCAGACGGTCCATTCCTGGAAATCTTTCTCGCGGACGCTATATTCAGTGATCAGAGTCTTTTGTTTGCTTTGAAATGGTTTTCTAAACCGACTTGATGGAGAATTTTAATGTTTTTGAAGTGATTGTGTTTAAACGGTGAGGGTCGCTGCTTGGATAACTGTATTTCGTCTGAACAACAAGATGTTTTTGACAAATTCTCAGGCGTTTTTCCTACTTAGTATAGAATGGCTCGTCACATTTGGACAGTAGGTTGCTGTAAATATTTGCTTGTTTATAGCCTTGTTTAAAGCTTGCTACCATAATACTCTCAAGCATACCCTAGATTTACTGTGCGTGCTTTTGTTTCACGTAAATGCCATACATTAGCTTGCGAACATGAGCATCTCGACGCAGGCAGCTTTATGGTGGAATCTTTTCCCGTGACGCCTCTTGAAATTCAAAATTACATACATTTGAGAAAAAATGCACCTTTAAAGGAAATTTTTTTATTTGCAGTTTGAAAAATGCGAGGCTGCTGCTTCCACGGATTCCAAACACGGCCTTTATTTAGTTTTCATAGCAATTATACCTTTCGTCCGTGCAAATTTGCAATCTTTTGATTTTACAGCACGTACAAGATTCTTTTAACTCTTCGCAATCAGCAGCTGTAATGAGATTGTTAGCCGTGTATCGCGTGAAGAAATTTTCTGGTACGCTCATTTGAAGCCGTAAGTCTATGATTTCTTGAAATAAAGCAGCAGATCAATTAAAGCCGAGGGTTTTATCTTCAGAATAGGATGCAGAACAATGTCGTGAAGTTAAAGCTTAACAAAACAGTTGTATGTTGTTTTATAGTTGCAGCTCGATCTTCTCCAAAAGCTTCCGTTTGAAGGATGTTACGGCTTTTTTTTTTTAATTTCCTTCAAAAGCTTGGATTCTAGTCTCAAGAAGTTTTCCTTAAACAGGTTTTCCATACACAAATCAGGTAATACATGTTCAAAAAGCCACAGTACAACCCTAGGTTGTAATAATATTAGCAATCTGCCTGATTTACCTGCATTTCTTTAAAAGAAATACGTAAAACGAAACCTTTCTCGTAGTATTATGCAGACTGTCGGTTATTGCGCCGCTCCATGACTAACAATGTTCAATGGTAATCCAAACATTCCAAACCCTGATATTGGTTAATTTTGAAGCCTTTCGTAGATATTTATGTACTTAGCCTTAAATCGAAGGTCCCCAATTGCTTCTGGAACTGTGCATACTCAGAAGTCGTATATATTCTCAATGGCTTCCTCTTATCGAAACAGATTTCGTAAAACATTGGCCGAGGTTTTTTCACTGTTGTTATTGATGCTAAAGCATCAAGAAAAACAATGAATCCGTTAGACAGATAGCTCGTTTTAATATTGGTTATACGCCTAAACATTGCACCCAAAGCTGATGTTTGTAGTAAATATCGAAAAATCCGTGAAGAGCGATGATAAATGTTTTTTTTGACCCTTCGCACACCGTTTCCATGGATTCCAACTCAAGAGTACTTTCAAAGCATTCATTTTGTTGTTCTGTAAGTTATTTTGTTGTTTTACCAGTCCAGGGCAGGAATATATATGGCTATGATTGATGCTGTGGTTCTATACATTACGATTATTAGCAAAAATGACCTGGATTTTTCTACTTTAAATATATTGAGAAGTTCTGGATATTTTTCTTTTTTATTTTGGCGTTTTGTAGTGTTAATCTTTGGCCATTCATTGCAGAAAGCATTGATATTGCACGGGATGCCATGGACAACATTGTGTGAATATTCAGGTGGCCTAAAAGGCAAAATGGGTTGACACACCTTCAGGTGGATTAAAAGATTGTCTTAAAAGACCTGAACAACGTGTTAATGTATTGAAGAGAGAGCAAGAGTTTGACGACGCTTTCTTCATTGAGAGAGACATCAGCAGTTATGGATATGCCTAATGACTCTTCAAAGTAGTAAATCTGATATGGGTGTACTAGAAGAAGAATAGCAATCGTCAAGTCAAGCTGAAGCTTAAGATAATCTCAAGGGTTACCGAGTTTGATCCCATGTCTGAAGGATTTGAAGCAGGATGTATGGATTCTACAATGCTAGAACATTCTTTCTTAAGAATGAATCATCTAAGATCTCAAGCTCATGTTGCACAGCAAAGCAGGCATGAAAAATTGCGAGCACAAAACAACCCATCCTCTCCACAGGTTGGGTCACAATCTGACGCTTCTGGGTATTCAAATTATATTCTACATCAAGCACCAATAGCAGCCACAGTAGCGCAGCAACAAGACAAAAGCTGTGATTCTTCTAGAGAAGGATATCAAGGGGGGCATTCTGAAATGCCAATGTATGAAGGCAACATGATATCCTCTGAAATGTTCAATTTTCCAACGGGGGCAGAGCTACTGGGTGTGCCGCCAAAGGGTTCCATAGTTTTGCAACAGGCCCAGGCTACTTCTAGTGATGACGGGCCTGATCGGCCATCTGTCCCATATACGAGCTTTGGGCACCACTCAAGTTCAAATCTTTCTGCCATCAAAACTAATGTGGGGAGTCCTAATTTGGGGGGAAATTGGAAGAGCTATAATGCACAGTCTAGCAATGAATGGCCTGTGAAACACATACAAGGCATACCCAATGCAGTATATGGCGGACAGAATTCAATAGCGACAACCTTTTTTGGTGGGTTGCAATCTGGGGTTCTCAAGGATGGTAGCATAGCTGCATCTCCCAACATACATGCGGATGCAATGCAGCTATATTTGATGAATCCGGGATATGCTGGCTATCCAGAGACACCAGCATCAGGATCTATGCATCATTCCTCCCATGATGTTACCAATCAAGGGACTGAGACTCAGAAGCACTTGGTAGAAGTTCCGGTGCCTCTAAATTTTCCTTCTTTTCAGCAGAATGCTCTACCCCTAGTTGCAGAAGTGGCTACTTCTTCTCAAGGACTTTGTATTGCTCAAATCCCGTCCAGTCTTAGAGAAACTGGGCAATGGCCAAATGGGGGGAATGAGCTCGTTCTTCTTCCAAGCTATGGGAACATCCAAAATGGCGGCCAATATATGTCACCAAGATACAACAATGCAATGAACTGGGCAAACAGACAAGGTGGGTCTGTTCAATGGAATCACGATCATTCCTTCGACGAAAGTAAGGCTGGAGACGACTTTAGGAGTGAGCAACTTTCCATGGGAAGGGATAGATCAGGCCAAGGGCTTTCTTTATCACTATCATCTCATCATCCTTCGTTGCAACAATTTGAAGCAATGGCAAGCCACCGTGCAAATGTCTTGCAGGTTGCTGCTGCAACAGAAGCCAAGGCTAAATCAGAAGAGCTTTTCAACAGACAAGGCACAAATGGCGGCCCTGGTTCAGGTCCAGCCCCAGGCTATGTTTCTTCATATTCAAGAGATGAGAATATTGCTGGGAAAGGATATGTGGGTGGAAGTTCAACCATGGAACTGCATATGAATGTGGGTCCTTTAGGTCCATTTGCAGGATATGCTACTGTTTTGAAAAACTCAAAGTACCTTAAGCCTGCTCAAGAGTTATTGGACGAGTTTTGCAATGTGGGAAGAGGGATCCAAACCAACAATATGCTCAAACAGAAAGTTTCTTCCAGATCCGAGGATTGGGTCGACAGAAGTTTGGTAGCTGGTGCCAATGCTGTTGAGAATAATATTGGTATTAAAAGTGAAATTGGTGGGAAAATTGTTAACTCCGGCATTGCAGCAGCCACATCATCATCTACTTATGCTTCTGGAGAAACACCCAATGAAAGTGCAATGGAGCAGACAACCTATTCGGGCGATAGATTTGAAACCCAGCGGAGGAAAACTAAGCTTTCATCGATGCTTGAAGAGGTGAGTGGGACAAAAACTTTTCTTGCATCATCTGCTATAATCTGTTTTATTCTCTTCATTCTTTTCTTGAGTCTTACATCAAAAATTAATTGAGCGATGGCGTAACGTTTGAACCACACAATCTGTTATGTCATGGCAGTCTTGAAACCATTTGTTTTGGAGGCTACGTCTACCAGGTAGGGCCATGATATTTGCATTTCAGGTCAAACAAAGATTAGTGGTTGTGAAACAAAGAGGGAATTTAGGTTCGTTGATATTGTCGAAGGGTGTTTTGCAGCGTTGCTTGTCTTGTACCTTTCCTTAGGTACCATGTAAGAATTTTGGTAAGCTTTGATAATTTGAGCTTGGTGTATATAGAAAATCATAAATTAAAATATTTAGAAAAGGAAAAGAATATAGCTCGGATGTTATATAGAAATATTATCAAGAAGATAAATAACAAGTAATATTGGAATGATAATGGCATGCATTTATTACATACCCAGAAAAATATCTTCCATGGGCACCTCCATGTCTTGATCACTGTCTACGACTCTAAACAATAATAAATTTACATTTAATAAAAATGATGATTAATCTGAACAAATAAGATACTTCTTGTCAGGAATATGGAGTTTGAACTGGTTCTTTACCTGTATATTTATCATTGGATATTAACCTATTGAGATAATAAATATCAGCCATAAACAATCAAACGTCTTTCTTTGTGAGGAGGGTTAAAGAGTCTGAACTAGTTTTTAACCATATAAGTATGATTAGATATTAAATCTATATGATCTAAAAACATTTATTTTTTGCCAGCATTCCATGGTTTAAAAATATACAGAAAGATGCAAACTAGAAAAAATATTTGGATGGACGACGGTTACAGGTCGGTATAAATGTAAAACACCAAACCTTTAAAGCTAAATATTTAACTTAAGAAAATGAATATGCTCCTCTTCCAAATGTTAAAAAAATGACTTAAATACCTTTAAAATAACATTTAAAAAAAACTGACCATGGCTGATCTCTCTCTTCTTAGTTCCATCCAATTCTCTTAGCGGCTCCAAACATGCTTTTTATAGTTCTTTACATACTAGATCTACTCATCAGAGGAGGCGACTTTCAGAAGGTTTCAAAACCAAGGTGATTTATATATGCGCCCTGATGAAAGCACTCCTATTACATATTTCTTTCTTTAATTTTGAATTTTGCATTGGTTGTTCAGCGGCTCGCACAGTACATATTTCTGTTTAGAGGCACAATAAATGCTTTCTATTGGCTTATTGTACCTGGCTTCATCTTCACTTGCATTAACCTTTATGGTTATTTGTGGACATTAATGATAATTTCAATTTCCTCAATCACCTCCATGATAAATACCATTTTAAGTTTTAAATTTTTAATCAATGGACCAATATGATTTTAAACTGTCACTGTATTATAAACCCATCATATTGTTCTCACAACTTATTTATTTGGACATGGGCTCAAAACTGTAACAAAGTCAAAAGCTTGGCTCAAAACTGTAACAAAGTCAAAGTCTTCTTGTTTTCACAAGCTTGGCTCAAAACTATAACAAAATCAAAATCTTCTTGTTTTCACAAGCTTGGCTCAAAACTGTAACAAAATCAAAATCATGTTGTTTTCACAAGCTTTTGAAGAAATTGCGTAAAGTATAGATAATCTGTTTGTAAATGACAGCCTCGGGTTGGGGTTGGAGGAGAAGACCAGCATACATTTTTGGGATTATACCAACATAAATCTCAATTCGATTTGGCTCCTCAACCTTTAGATGGTTACCACCTTAACAGCTTTGAAATGTTATTTTTTCTGTTCGATGTTCTATGTTATTAGGAAGAGCAGCTATCAAAAATTTTCAAGATGGTCTTCAATGGCAGTAACGATCATAAATTAAAATGTGCGTATTTCTAGCTTTTATATTTGTACGTTAAGTGAACGTGACTCAAAATAGAATGTCAGAACGTAAAGACAAGCCTAATGGCGAAAAAACAAATTTGTTTCTCCGCAAGGTGAAATTTATTGCTACTGAATTGGTAAGAAACACGATAAGATAGAGAAACAATTGTATGCGTGTGATCCATGAATTAATTAATATATTGCGTTATTTGCACCGCTCTTAGTGAGTTCACTGGCACAATTGATTGAACCGGGCTTTTTCTGCCACCCAGGATGCTTCTATGGCAAGTAATATCAGACTGAATTATTGGTGCGTTTAAGCTGAACACGTAAATCCTTTTAGCGTGTAGTTGGAGTTGATCGAAGTTAGTGAAAATGCTTAGCGTTTCCATAAAAGCAAGGGATTTAGTTTGTAGAAACTAACAATGGTAGTGCACACGAGGCCAATCATTATTGGAATTTCTAGAGAAGATCGCAGTATACAACTTTCTTGTTTCTTTAGTATGTGTATCAGGGAATAAGGCATTCTTCATTTCCACGTGTTCTTGGAAGTTGGACGCTTCAAATAAAATAAAATTTAAAACTGTGTAGACTTTTAATCTGGCTTGAAAGGAGTGCATTCTAATGATATGTAACAGCTTTAAAGTCTGTAAATTGTAATAATCGGTCCTCGGCATCGAAAAGCTAAATATCCTCAGTTTGTGTGTGAACAATGATTGAACTTTAAAAAAACAATGCGTACGTGTAGAAAGGTGGCTCCTTAGAACAGTAGTTTTGTTTAACCATGGTACTGCAGATGGATTGGTAAGGGAGGTGCGAATAAGAAAAATAAAAGCTGGCGGAGTGTTTGGTTAGCTTCTTTTCCTGTTCTACAGTAGATTGTCTGACGCAGAGACTGCACCAAATCAACTGTGCCAATCCATTGCCAATGGTAATGTGTGAGGACTAAGTCCGAAGAATGGTAGCGCAAATTGTGGGTCATTCTCACTTGTAAGCAGTGAGTACGCAAAATAGTGGTGTGATTTGTGGTCAGAAATCCTACTCTGATAATATGCCAATTCGTTTTAGTCTTTTTTTTTTGGGTTTCCTTCTACTAGACGTAACTACTTGATTAACTATATTGGGCGTCGGCGGGTTTAAGTTAAGCCTTGGGCTATGCAGTTATGTCTAGGATTCTTACCTAATGCCTTGATTTGTAGGGGCCTGATCAATTAATTGGCGATTGAGGATTAAACTTTAGGCTTGGGCTAGTTAGTCATGTTTGTGGCCTTCCTTTTTATGAGAGACCGTGGGTTGCTTGGAACTTTGTGATGCGCTCTTCACTTTAGTAGAGTTTCCTCCATAAATCATCAAGAAAGATAGTTGGATGTGCTTTTACATTCTTGTAGTCCTTTTATATAATATAAATGAGTGAAGATCATGTACAGTTACTGCAATATTTTGTGTTTTTTTTAATTCTCTTTATTTTGAGATTGCTTATGTCCATGTACAACAGCAAAGACTATTGAAATACCACTTTCTCACCTTATACAGTGCTTCTGTTGAAAAAACATAGTTTCGTTAGACATCATTTATACTGAGCTTTTACGTTTCAATTCTTATTTTCATCTCGGGTAGAAGAAACATTAATAATTCCAACACAATGAAGAACTTTTTGCCCGCAAACCTTGTAGGAATTGTATTCTTTTAGGAATCAATATGTTGATATGACTACTAAAATTGAGAAAGCTTTGCAATTACATTAAATATTTGAGAATCTATGTCCATGTACAACAGCAAAGACTATTGAAATACCACTTTCTCACCTTATACAGTGCTTCTGTTGAAAAAACATAGTTGGGTTAGACATCATTTATACTGAGCTTTTACGTTTCAATTCTTATTTTCATCTCGGGTAGAAGAAACATTAATAATTCCAACACAATGAAGAACTTTTTGCCCGCAAACCTTGTAGGAATTGTATTCTTTTAGGAATCAATATGTTGATATGACTACTAAAATTGAAAAAGCTTTGCAATTACATTAAATATTTGAGAATCTGTGGTACATGGTAAGATTAGATGCATTTCACTTAATAAATTTGCCAGTATTTTGGGGGAAATTTGATCAACTGTTAAACAGTATGAACCAATATGTTTCAACTTGCATTGATAGACACATATGTTGTTTTAGTAGTCTTGGACTGGTTTGTGGGCTTGTTTTAGAAGTCGTGTTTATTCTGTTTTAAATTGGATGTTTATTTTTCAACTTAGAGAAATACAAAACACAGAAGTTGCATCAATCTGACAAAAGGGTTGTAATCTTGCAGTTATAATGTTATTGGTCCATGGCGTTTGTTGTACTATAGCAAGAAAATATGCACAATTGTTCTTCTCACGCAAATAATATTGAAAATTCCCTTGTCATTGCAGGTCCACCGGAGATACCGACAGTATTATGAACAGATGCATATGGTTAAAACATCATTTGAATCTATAGCAGGTATGGGAGCAGCTACTCCATACACTAAATTGGCTTTGAAGGCGATGTCAAGGCACTTTAGATGTTTGAGAGATGCAATCAGTAATCAGATTAGAGCCACCAAAAAGGCATTAGGAGAGGACTCCAGCGGTCCTGGTACAAGTAGAGGAGAAACTCCGAGATTACGATTTCTTGATCAAAGCCTTAGACAACAGCGAGCAGTGCAGCATTTGGGAATGCTTGAACAACATGCTTGGCGGCCACAGCGAGGACTTCCAGAACGTTCAGTGTCTGTGCTTCGTGCATGGTTATTTGAGCATTTTCTACATCCGTAAGTTTTCAGTCTTTGGCCTTTGCACATCTGTAAGCAATACCATTATAAACTGTCTATTTAAATCCTGCTAGTCCTTTGTCCTTTGCACATCTGTGATTGACGGTTAGTTGATGACGCCATTATAAATTAGCTTTCCCATGTAAACTTGGTTTACAACCTGAGACATTCATCATATCTAATTCCATCGAGATTTAAGACTAAGTAGAATAGGGTAGCTCGTATATTATGAATCAGTGTAAAGCCAAGCCTTATCTTCGTATGTAGGCAACAATTGTGATGCATGCATACGTATTATGTATCAATTTAAAATTTAACGGAGATTTGTTTATAGACATCAATCTAAATGTTTGCACCCACTAGAGTAGGATAGGTGACATTTATCTATAGAACATTAATCCTAACAGTTCAGCACTGAGATTTGTTCGTAGACATTATTTTAGATGTTTGCACCCTTATTATATATTAATATAATATATGAGATCTGTGTACGGAGATCAATCTTATTTTTTACACTTACTAGTACAATATGTAGAATAGGTGAAATTTGCTACAAATTTCAACCACAATTTTTGAGCTCTTCAGCAGACAGTCACTTATTATGTATCCATATAAACCCAAGCTTAAGATCTGTGTATAAACTATTAAACATCAATCTCAATGTTCGCACCAAAGCCTAAAAACATCCATCTCAATTTTTGAGTAGGTCGAAATAGAATAGCTTAACTCCTTATTAAGTATTGGGATTATGATATAGACACAACGCCTAAGTATCAGACTCGTTTGTAGACATCAATTTGAATGTTTCCATCCACCACAAGTCAAATAGATGGCATTCCCTATTAACAGCAGTCCCAACTTTTGGGCACAAGGTAGAATAGCGTAGTTCCTTGGTATGTATGCATATAAACCCTAGCCTTAGATTTGTCTATAGAGAATCGAGATGCTCTGAATGTTTGTACCCACCACAAATAGAATAAGTGGCATTTGCCCATAAACATCAATGTAAATTTGTGGGGAATAGGTAGAATAGAGTAGTTCCTTATCATGTATCTGTATACATACCCAAGCCCAAGCCTGAGATTTGTCTAATAAGATATCAACCTTAATGTTTGCACCCTCTACAAGAAGAATATGTGGCATTTTCCTGTAAACATTAATCCCACTGTTGGGGCAATAAGTAGAATATAATAGAGAAATTTTATATATGTCCATGGGAGACCCTGCATGATCTACGGGACCAAATGCAAAGATAAAACAAATTTACCAAAAGATTTTTTCAGCTTAGCCGCCATTTTTTACCTGAAGTAGAATAGGGTACCTCCTCCTTATGCATAGGGATTTTTCTATAGAGATCAACCACAAGGTTTGCACCAATATGTGCCACTTCGCTATAAACATTAATCCAATGTGTGTGGCATCTCACTTGGTACTAACCTTAAAAACAACTTTTGGTTATAGAGATTAATCTGTGTGGCATCTCACTTGGTACGCACCACAAGTAGAATGGGTAACATTTCTGACTTTCCTATTAGCGTCGATCTCAGTTTTATTATTGTTGGTATATAGTCAGGCCCAGCTGCCTCCCAAGCTTGTGATTTGTCTTTTAGACATCAATCTCAGTCTTCTCACCCACTGCAAGTATGTATGTGACATTTTCCTGTAAGCATCAATCTCAATTTTTTTGGCACTAAGTAGAATAGGTTAGCTTCTTATTATATATAATAATATAATTAATACATATAGGCTGATCTTTTCTATAGAGATAACTCCGAATATTTGTACCCGATACATAAGGATGGGTGGCATTTCGCTATAAACATCAGTTCCAATATTTGTTCGCTAGAAGAGGGCAGTTTCTTTTAATCTGCAGGAAGTATGTTTAGTTTTTGAGTGATTATAGCTGAATTGGATGCGTTAAGTAGACTGTTTAATTTTTGGTAATACGACCAAGTCGTTTTAAGTCGACTTTTTATGAAAACAGCCCCTCAATTTACGAAAAATGTGTATGTACACTTTGTTGTGCAGGTACCCTACAGATGCAGATAAGCATATGTTGGCAAGACAAACTGGTCTTTCAAGAAGTCAGGTATATATATGCACTGCATATTGGTTACTCGAAATCTAAGAGGGCCTTTAATGCCATTCAAATTATAAGGGAACATGCCAAAGAACATCAGTTGGAATTCCCTATTAAAAAAAAATAGTAACTCGAGTATTTGTTTCAGGTTTCAAACTGGTTTATAAATGCCAGAGTTCGGCTATGGAAGCCAATGGTGGAAGATATGTATCTACAAGAAATGAAAGAGTCATCTGACATGGATGTTACTCCTGGAAAGAGAAAAGAAATTGAACCAAGGGATAAAACTGACAGTGCACTGGGAGATGAGAAAATCATGAACAAGCATGGAAAGATGATGCTGGATGGAGGGGGATCATCAGATAAGCAATCTGTTTCTGAATGTGAAGGTTCTAAAGTTGATCATGGTGGCAGCACCTCACAAACTGGTCAGGAAAGCACCGGTACGGCCTTGAGCATACCTCTAGAATCACAGTTTCGCCCTGGGGATAAAGTTGATGGTACAAGAGAAGTAGATATGGACGTCAATATGAATAGAATTAATGTTGGGTCTCTATCTTCTCTTAATGCAGCAGCAACCATGGGGGTTGACAGAAAGCTGCTTGATGAAACACATGGGTGCATTAATTTTGATCAAGGCATGGAGAGATTTAGAAATGATTTAGATAGAAACAGGCTTCAAGGATTTGATAATACAGCTAATTTTTCTTACAACCATGAATCTGCTGGAATGGGTGGTAGATATTCCCATGAAGATTTGACTCCTAGACAGATAGGAAGCCATGCAGGTGTGTCTCTAACCTTAGGTCTGCGCCACAGTGGAGGTCAAGAGAAGTACAACAATGGCCTTTATTTATCTAGAGACGATTCTGCTCCTGACACCAATCACCATTTTAATATCCATCACCATGGTCATGATCAAGGCTATGGAAATCATGGCTTTGATACCCAAAGCATTCAGTTCAGAAAACATGTGGGAAGTCAGCTTTTGCATGATTTTGTGGGTTAGGAAATGTTATTATTATACAGAATTTCGCTGAGTTATTATTATTGGAGGAGGTCAGATCAGAAAGAGATTTGACCTTATTGATCCAGACATGCCTGAACACCTCAAATCATGTCCAACAGGTGAGAGTCTCACTTTGTACAAATTATAATCCATGCAAATGAGGTAGCTTGCATTTATTTAAAATTGTGCAAGAAATCTTGTAATATGTCTAGTTCTTAAGCCTGACAAAAGTGGGTCACTGACATTAGAATGTTTATGATGACGATTGAGGCTGATAATTCGTTAAGAATAGCAGCAACAACAGTACTATATATTCCATGGTAGGGACAGAAAAAGAGGAAAGAATGTTGCATTTGTTTTACCAGGTAAGAAATTTGATTTTCTAAGGGATAACCATGCATGCCAGTATTCTACAGATTTAAAAAAATTGTACTTTCTTCTCAAAAGATTTAATCACAGGTAGTCTATTTATCATAGAAACATATCTAGATTACCGTGATTAACAATAACCTAGACATGCATGCATGCGCAAGATTTCTGTGGGTGAAAGACAACTTTCATTCTTTATCTTTTTATTATAATTAGCACCGAATGCAAGGCAAGCCTGTATTTTTAATTTTTGTAAATCTCATTTCCTTGCCATTTGAGCAATGGGCATTGTACACTAATGATTGGCCTGGTGATGGGAACAGCTGCTTTGCTTCCTCTGTGCATTACTCCCATGAGTAGTGGTACTTAAGTTTGTATGGATAAGGTTAGATGTAATTTTTTTTTTTAATGTTTGGATCATTGAGAGTTTCTTGATTTCCAATGGTATTGCAGATATTATTAAACACAAACACATACATTGAGGTTAAGCTATCCATCCATGATGCATCAATCATTGCCTGTAAGATTCCAGCTTCATATTTTACTTACATGTCCGGCAGTTGGGTCCCCATGTGGGGTTTTGATTCACGCATAAAATGATTGTTGCATATTTTTTTTAATGCTCTCATCTATTGTCAATGCATACTTTTCCACTTTGTGACCGTCTACTTTTCCTTCTTTTCTCAAATCTTCCCACACTCAATAAGCTTTTTTGCCCGCTGTGGGCTATAGATTCTTCAGAATTAGACGTTGATGTGGGAATATTAATCATGCGTTAGTGTTTTTTAGGGTCCCATGCAGACTTTTTTATATGCATGAGAATACCCAACAATCAACTTTACAATTTTTGTTTTCGAGATGAAAAGTGATTACTAAGATATATGTAAAAACGTGTGCTCGTGCAATGTTTGATGGTTTAAAAACAGATAAAACAATGTATATGTAAATTTAAAGTATCGTAACAAAATGAATGGTGTCGTGCTGTGTTAGACACGATTATCTCGTCGTTATCATCTTTGGAATATATAATTTTATTACTTACCTATAACGGGCGGCAAATCCATGAAACCGTGGGATATAATAATTGGGTTGCCTGCTATTATATTCTTTTTATATTTTTTTTCTGATTTAGAACATAATCATTGATTCTGTCAACGTCACCTTTGGCGATATATATATTCATGATTTGGAAAGGCTTTGATAGCTGTGTGCTTTTGGAATTGGAACCCAAAAATTATAGATTAAGGAGAATTTAGAGCCTACGCCGTGGTTTTGATCAAATTTTAAATCGTACGAAGATTCATGGCCTATATTTTTCTCGTGCTGTTGGAGATGCTTTGATTCCTAGTGGTTAATGTGTCATATCGCAATGCGTAGTTGTGCGATTATGTCGTGCTTCACAGCTTATTAGAATTTAATTAGTACAAGTGCAGTTTTCAATTACAAAACATTAGTGAAGGATAATATCAGACGCTTCCATGATGCCAACCAGCGTGGCCTGCGGTTGGGTGGGTTGAATAGTGGAAGAGATTGAAAGTAAGTAATATCACACGCTTCCATAATGCCACCCAGCTTGGGGCTTAAATAAAGAAAAAGATGCTACTATCATTGCGATATCATTAAAGCAGCTCTCATTATCTCATATTTCATAAAGTTTTTTTTAACAGCTTAACCCACTCGAATGCAATATAAATTTAATTGTCTGATTTAATTTAGATATTAATGCTTACTAGATGTCAAGAAGAAGATAGTAAACATGAATTCAAAACATATTTTCAAAAGTAGTTAATAAAAAAAGTTTACTTAAAAAAATTAACTATAAGAAATTATTTTAATGTTGTGTAAACCATAATTTCAAAAATAGTTTAAGAAAAAAGGTTACGAATAAAAATTAATGTAGTTCTGTAGATTTGAATTATTTTTGAAATCAATAAAATGTATGTTCTTGTTTTGTAAATTTAAATTATATTAAATATATATGTTTTTTTTAAAATTTTTGTTTTTATTATTTAAAAATAAAAATTTATATTATTAAAATAATTGATATATAATTTTATTAAAATTAAATATTATCTATTAAAATTGAAATGTATTATAAATAAATAAAGTTAAAAGGCCTGATCCTTGTAGTAAATAGAAGGCCTTTTGAAATTTTATGTTTCGATTTATAATTTGTTAAGCGAAACAATTTTTATATTAAAAAGTATCATATCTCCTTGTAAACTATCTCCACTGGTTAGTATTGTTATCTTTCAAGAATATTTTTTGATAGTATCATATTTCTTTGTTAACAGTCTTTGCTGATTGGTATTATGATTTCTTATGTTTTTTTTAAATTAAAAAATTTGCTATAAAAATAAATTAGTAGAGTCAATATATTTTTTAATAACTTTAAAAAATAAAAATAAACATGTTATTTTAATAATTGATGGATTAAAGAAAATAAAATTTGATCTTCAATTTGATAAAAAATAAAAATGAAAATAAGAATAAAAATTTATAAATTAATTTAAATTAAAAAATTAAAACATTTAAACCAAATTAAATAATAAACTTTTGTGAAAGGCATAAATTTAACCCATATAACCTTCTCGCAATAAACCTTAAAAACATTTATGTATTTTCCAAAGTCTTTTTTCATGTGATTCCACTTAAATAAAATAATTGACTGGGTATTAAGGTATTAACATGTTTTGGATTATTATTTTAAGAGTTTGCCTAATTAATGAATTATAATTTATTTTTAAAAATAATATCATAAATATTTTAACCTTTAATAATATTATAATTTTGATGTAAGATTGTTGGAATTATTTAAATTGTGTAAATATTTTTTAATAATATATATTTTTATTAATTATTGTTGATTGTAGGAGTCAATCATATAATTTATTAATTGGTATAAATGTTTTAAATATATGTTAAAAGAGATCAATTTTTAAGGTGGTTATTTTGAATTTGTTATAAATTATATTTATTATTGATTTTACTATATTTTTTTAATTTTATTTTAGTTTATTGGTAATAAATGGCCGATGTTGTGTTGCCGTTTGAAAAAAAAATTATGTTCAAAAAAAATTCTAAATTCTTCTGTATGTGTAATGTATTACAATTTTTTTTAATCTCTAAATATGAAGTAAAAATTCTATATGACGATTAAATGGAGGTTGAAATTGTTTTATGATGGTTAAGTAGACATCAAATTTGAGAGTAATAGTTAATTATTAACATTTCATGTAAGTTACAATCCACCATTTGCCATTGTTATAGAATTCCTATTGACATAATTAATTACAGTAAAAATATCTTAAAAACATTAAATATATTTGTTTGAAAAATGTTGAGAGGTATCATTGTCAAGAGGGATATGGATTTATCATATATCATATTGATTAATTTCTCTATTACTTTCCATGAACATTTTCCATTGATTGGTGATTGAAGACCTCAAACTAGTTCCATCACTTTATTGAGATCAAAAACCTCCTTTTCAAGAAAAAATGTTTTGGGTCAATTATATGCTTAGAATTACTATTTTTTGATATACTTTTCTAAGTAAGAAGAAAATACTTACAAATGATGGTCAAATAGATGCTAAATTTAAAGTCTAAACTATCTTATGATGATTAAATAAATATCAAATTTAAGGTGGTCATTAATTGTCAACATCTTATGAAAATTACTCTTCATCATCATCCTAGAGTGTCATTGTAGAATGGCTATTGTCATAATTATTATATGAATTAAGATAACTGATACAAGTATATGAAATATATTTAATTGAAATATGTAGAGTTACATCAATTTCAAAGGTCTTATTTTGGATTTTTCACATGTCATATTGAATAATATTTCTATTACCTTCCCTACCAATTTCTTAATGACTGATGACAAATGACATCAATCTAACTACATCACTATGTCAAATTTAAAAAATTCTTTTCAAAAAAATAAAAAGAACTCCAAATTCTATTATATAACTAAGATATTTTGATATTTCAATTAAAATTTTTAAAAAGAGAAAAAAAAAACTTTTAAATTATAATAAAAAAGACATTAAATAAAATTAAAATTATCATATGACACTCAAATAAATATCAAATTTGAAATTTAAATATAATTATAAACACTTTACTATATTACACTTCTTTTTTAAAAATCACAAAATAATTATATATATAAAATAAAATGAATATAATTATCAATCCTTAAAAACAAAAATAATTAATGAAAAACTCGAGATTCAATTTCATTGTCAAAGACCGACGTTGAAATTAAAGAAATGTACGTGGGTGTTTCAATTTAACAATTGGATTTTCCACTCATTAATTGGTTTGTTAGATGCAAGTGCTTAAATCGAAGTTAGATTTTTTTTCAAAAATAACATTGGAAAATGCAATTTACAACAAAAATAACAACACAAGAGTCTCCCCAAAAGGGAGCCACTAATAAATAAAGTGAGCGAAAGAAAATAACATATAGCATCAAATTTTTCAAGGAGAACCAACGTACAAACAATGCATCCAAAATCATCGTGTTACAACGAAACCAATATTAGAGAATTTGAAGGTTCTTCGCAATATCTATATAACTATTGATTATTTCAACTTTTTTTTTGGCAATGGCTTTCATGATTATCCGTAAGGTTTTTCAACTATGTTTTGAATTCTTTATTGTATAGAGAAGAATTGAAGTAATAAATTATAGCAAATTTGATGAAGAACTATTTTTTTAAATGTGTTTGATTACATTATGTTTAATTAATTTAGAAATTTGATAATTTTATTTTAAGAAGAGTTTTTTTTCAAGATAGTTTGTTTGTGAAGAGAGCATGAAAATTATGTTGAACTTGATTTCGGATTGATTTGGTTGAATAACATGTTCAAAATTTATGCATAATAGTTTGTTTGTTACCGTAGAATGGACATGACAACTTAACCTCTCGAAAAACCCCAAGCCTATAAAAAATAAGCATTGTAATGAATCATTCTTCAAGGGAGGAGTTGGGCATTATACTCAGATTTTGATCTCCAAACATTGGTACAAAGTTGAAGCCAACTACACTAAGTCATTAGTCAACTTACAACTCTAATTTAAGTTCAGTCTTTCTTGAATATATATAGCAAACAACAAATTATGATAGGATATTTTAGAGGGAATTGATTAAATCTAGCACCATTGGACCATCTCCACTCTTTGACGAAGTTACAAGAAATCTCTACAAACATCTTAATAAGATCTTCATTAATCAATAATTTAATGAAATCAATGATGGCTTATCATTTTCATTAAGATTAAAAGAGTTCTTAATAGTTGGCTAAAGCGACCATTCCATCACCATGGAATTACAAAGGTCTTAAAAAGTACAAATCCCTTTGCTAAATAACTTTAATCCTTATAGTGAATTACACAGAGCCAAGGGGCAACAATTAACTTTTATCAAACGGTTTTGCTAAGTTGAGGAGTTGGGGAAGCTTAGCCCATGTCTAAGAAGAATCTTTCCAACTAAGAAGTTGAGAAGTTTCTTTCCAAGCTTTCTACAAGCTAATACTTGGTGGAGAACCTTTGATTTTGAAGAATTTAGCATTTAAGATTTTATCTTATAAATTGGTATATGTTTAACCCTAAATTGAGAGTGGGGATATGTTTAAGAAACTAGTCCCACATTTGAGAAAGTAATTCTAATGCCAAAGGGAATGCCCAAATCCTTGATGACTTCCCATGTCTTGGTAGAGATTCCATTATTTATAAATCCAATCATCTGGTTTTCCCATTCTAGTGAGAATGAATTCAATTTTGTACATTGAAAGCTTAGACCCCGAAGCCATGCAATACAAATCCAAGACTTCTAAAGTATTGTTAACCTCTGGTTTTTCATTTTATAGAAAGAACTTGTCATTAGCGAGGTGAGAATTGAGAACAAATTTATGATGTGGTAGATCAATTCCTTTGATTTTCCCAAGAAAATGGAATTTTTGTAACATGTACTCAAGATCATCTACTGCTAAAACATAAATAAATGGAGCTAGAGGAAATCCCTATCCAATGAATCTTTGAAGATCAAATGATTTGGTGAGAGATATGTTAACAAAATTTTTAGTTGAAACATCAACAAAGAGGAATTTGATATAGTTGATCAATTTTGTTCCAAATCGAAAGCATTGAAGCATTTTGAGTACAAAGGACCATTTGATCCTATCTGAGGCTTTATTAAAATCATGTTTGATAAGAATTGAATCTTGTCTAGAATAAAAGGCTCAATGGATAATTTCCCAAGCCAGGACAAGATTTTCAAAGATGAATCTTCCTTCCAGAAAGCATGTTTTTTCAAATCTAGCAATATATTTAGCTAGTGGTTTTATCTTGGAAGCTATAACCTTGAATATAATATTATAATTGGTGTTAAACAGAGTGATAGGGTGATAACTAGTGACTAAATCCTTATTATTTCCTTTAGCTATCAACTTGATGAGATCGCTACTAGTTTACTTCCCCAATGAACTAGAATGCTTAGCCTCCAAATAAAGTAAAAATAAATCATTGTGTATGGTTGGCCATAAATCTTGGAAGAATTCCAAGTGAAGTCCAACAAGGCTAGAGCTTTTGTATTTGACCATTGAAAATAGGATTCTTTCAAGTTCCTTAGGAATGAGGAGGCGATTAAGCCCTTCGCTGATTTCTTGAGACACTTTACGGGGGATGCCAATTCAAATTGATTTATTGAGATTAGATTTAACATCTTTAATTAGTGAATCTTGGAACAAATTATGGTAATGTGTTTGATACCATTAGTGGTGGATTATACTCCGCCCTTTGAGTCTTGAAAATCAGGAATACATTTCCTTCTATTTTTATGCTTGAGGAATAAAAAAAATAACTTAGAATTCTTATCTCCTTCCTTGATCCCATTTCGGCCAGATATGATTTTAGCTCCTTTTCCTTTGTACAGTTCAAATTCTCTAATATTTGTCTCAATAGAAGACATTTTTTTGTAGACTAGATTTTATGGATTAAGAAATAAGGCAACTCTCTTATTAGAAAGTTCTCTTAAAGGCTTATTTTTTCATCTTCATGTGTTTAGCTATCATTTTGTCAAATTGTCTCAAAAAGGTAGTACATATGAATAGTATAAGGCACCACCATTTTATCTACCTTTCAATATAGTTGGGTTTAGGCTTAGATCCATAAATTGTGAAGAGAGCATGAAGATAACCCAAGTTCTAGAGATGGGAATCATTAAGTTTAAAATATAGATAAAAAATTGAATGATTATCGATGGATAGGGAAATACAGAGACTGACTAGGGTATGATTATATAAGGTGGTGGAGAGGTCTTGAATGACTAAAATTATTTTAGGTGAAGCGATAGCAGATGAAATTGCAACTTAAATAAAATCTATCAAGTCTATCGAGCCTTATTTTTGAACCTACCATATTATCAAACCAAGTAAACAAATATGTTTTATGAGTATAATAATTACCCACTAAGGGATCACAAATCCCTAAAGTGTTCTAGTATAGGATCCATGAATTGGACTACGATTAAAGAAAATAATGATTAACTCACCATGGTTGATCAATTGTTTGTTCAACCATGTTGAAATCCCCACCAATGATTAAATCAACATGTGGAAGGTGGTCTCCCATCCAATTCCACAAGATGATTATATAGATAGTATCATTTGGAGCATAAAGAGAGTAGAATCCAAGGAGCTTATTTTATAACATCAAGGTGACCCAAACACATCGACGTAACGAACCCTCTCCTTTATCAACTATATAGTTTTAGATCCAAGGTGCAAGACCCAAAAATGCATCTCCTCCTTCATCTATACGCAAGATTTACAAAAAGTGAAATTCTTTTGAGACACATTTCAAGGTAAAGGAGAGTCTAACTTCATTGATTTTAACCTCATGTAAAAGAATAATATCAGGAGTGTGATCAATGAAAGTTTTTATAACTTTGAATCTTCTTTCCAGAAGGGAAAACTGATTAACATTCCAAGATGGAACTTTGAAATTCATTGGGATAATTTAACACTATATTTGATATCTATGAGAGTTAGAAATATGCTATTTAGTGAAATTGGTTGAATCACTCATTTATCTAAGCTAAAGATGTAGCCAATCAATGATATTGACTTGTGGGTTTAGATCTGATGAGTTTCCCCTATAAAAGGTTGAATCTCATTATTATATGTAGGCATAAGCATCTAGGAACATCAACCATCTAGATCTAAATAATATAAAGGAGAATTAGGTCAGCTGTTAGGTTCTATTCATTCATGAACATTGTGCCACCCATCATCAATAATTGTGTCTAAAGATTGGTTTTTGTCATGGATTAGCCATGTGGATTTTGTTAAATGAGTTTGATGATTGAATATGACATCAAACTTAGATCCATTAAGGGTCTAAAGGCTAACATATATTATCACATAATTAGGTTCAAGTCATCAGAAGGAGCTAAACCCTGAGCAATAGGATTGGGGTGGATGTGTGCTTGTTGGGTTGCAAGTTAATGTTAGTACATGAA
This sequence comes from Torreya grandis, assembly GCA_037957365.1. NCBI lineage: Eukaryota > Viridiplantae > Streptophyta > Pinopsida > Cupressales > Taxaceae > Torreya > Torreya grandis. The sequence goes on along the minus strand of JARHVA010003188.1, from coordinate 1,692,931 downwards.
GAATTTGTTTAACCCTAAAATGTTAATCTAAGGTGATCTTATAATTAACCCTAGATTTAGATTAAAGGGGTATATAAAAATGAAAGGGCACAAAGGAGATAATTAGACCTATAGCAGACAATTAGGTGCTAAATTCAAATATAAGCATACACTGAATTTATTACGCTGAGATAGTCTAAATATGGAAAGTATAACTATGCTAGATATAGAAATGAAAAATAAGTGATGTATTTAGTTTGTTCTGATGCTATGTAATTTTTAATCTATAACATGTATAAATCAGGTTGGAAGGAGATTTTAATACAATAATTAGATTTTGGCTTTGACACTTCTAGCACTCTGAATAGTAAAATCAGCCTAGGATGGTTGCATTAATGTTACTATATGGGTTCAATGCAAGTGTCCTATATGTAATACCTATTGGAATAGCATGAGACTACCTAGATGCTTCTAGGTTTTACTTTGCCTTCATTCTAGTATATTTGAATCTAGGTCATGGACTATTGTTCTTTATGAAATGGCAAAACCCTAGTTCTCCATCTTCATAGTGACCTTAGACAAAATGGGTTAGCGGGCACACAGTGTTGAGATAACCCCAAAAACCCTGCTATCGAGGGTACTACCTACATAGCTAATAATTTAGAAGAGGGCCTCAAACTCATGTAGTTCTCCCCTATGTGTTGGCTTGTGTGTGAATCATACAATATGTACAAATTAAGTACAATAGTCACCTAGCTTGTAACTAAGAAAATTGGGCTCTTGGGCTACTCATTAAATATTTAGACTTGTAAATGTGTATTCCCTATGATTGGTATGGAAACAAGTAAGCTTTGTTCAATTGAATGCTTGGTAGAGTGATTTTGATAAATTTCCTTGGTCTCTTTTCTTTTTTGCTAGATTAGGCATGAATGAGTGTTGATATTGTATTTATATCAATCCCTTTAGAGTAATAACTCACATTAAAGAACTTAGGATGACCATTAGGATACATTTCATTTGCAAATTAGATGACTTTAGGTCACTGAACACTTGCGTTAGGACATGACAATAACATCAATGTTACTGTCTATCTCAAACATTAGTGTTTGAGTAGGAAAGTAGGCACAAGTTTAAAATGTGTAGAGATGGAAAATAAGTACATTTTAAGCATTTTGTACAAGATATAAGACTTGGGTTATTAATATAAGACTGGTCAAACTAAGATATATAGGCCAAGGGGAACAAAGATAGAATATATGCGAGACTATGAAAGTGAGAAAGGTGAAGAACTGAGAGGAACAACCAAGTTTTGATTTTGTCAAGTGTACAAGATTGAGGTGTTATACAATCATAAAATATTATCTACATTCCCCCTTAATCTAGTAATGAAATTACTAGTTTAAAGGAAATAAATGCGTACCTAGATGTGTATGCACACCTTATCTTTGTGTACCTAACTTGAGTGATTTGCTAGTGATTGACTTGTAACTAAGTGTATGTTACAATATAAAATCAGTGCATATAATCATGGTTGAAAGTACTTGAAATATATTGAAATTAAAAGAGTAAGGTTTAGGAGTATACATGTGTATTGATGTAACCACCTTGCGTATTAGCAAGTTGATTTGAAAAAGATGTATCATTATAATACTTTAAAACTGAGATTAGAAAAAATTTAGATAAATATTTGAAGTGTATATTGAAGGATATATATATATATATATATATATATATATATATATATATATATATATATATATATATATATAGAGAGAGAGAGAGAGAGAGAGAGAGAGAGAGGCACATGCCCCCAACTTTAGAATAAAAGTGAGTTGCCACCTAGAAGTTAAGATTAGCTCAATCGTGCAACCCAATGGTACTTATAACTTGGTGAGGATGGATGATTAAGTCCAACCTAAAAACTTGGTAAGATTAACTGGTTTGATCACTTGAACCATGCCAAAAGGGTGAACCAACTACTACAATAGATTGACACAATAAAGTTCATAAAAGTCCATGGGGTATCAACACAAAATATTCTATAATGTGGCAACAATCTATTAAAGAGTTTTAAAATCTAAAATTGATTTATATTTTATAATATTAGGTACAAGTTGAATAACATATGCACCTTAGATATGTCTAATGCTGAAATTTTGTATAATAATAGTACCAATATATAAAATTCTACCACAACTGTGAATCAAAATCATATAACTATGTGCTCTAGCTGATTAATAAAACTATTTAAGTGTGGAGAACATGCTTCCAAAGCATGCCACAGTTATATATGGAAAAATATAAAAATTAATCTAAGTACTAATGTGGAGGACATGTTTCCAAAACTTGCCCCCACTATAAATTAGAGACATTGAATACATATGGAGAACATGCTTCTAAAGCATGTCCCCACTAAATCTAAAAACTATGAATATGTGGAAGACATACCTATATGACATGCCCCCACTAAATCTAAAAATTTATATAAGTATCATATACTAAATGAATGTGGAGAACATGCTTCTAAAGCATGCCCTCACTGACTCTAAAAACTATGCCAAGTGTGCAGAACATACCTCTATGACATGCCCCCCCTTTGAGGTGAGGGAAAGATAAGAATTGGTAGTTACCTTACCTATAAATGATAAGACAATTGTATAATATGTGAATATAACCATGTAGCATATAGAAGGAAGATATCTAGGTAGATTTAGCACTAAAGCACATAGAACCAATATGATCACATGTAGACTTAAGATGCATGATAAATATCATGGCAACGTCTAGATAGTAATAGTTTAAGCTCAATAAGAAAACAAGCACACACATAAGAACACTCAAAATCAAGTCAAAAGGAAATGGTCCTAGAAGACTCCAAACAATGAGAATGTTCAAATGCTGCATAATCAAAGGGACATGACTTAGTCAAATGTCTACAAAAGGCAAGGATGACATATTCAAATGTCCATATGACAAATAATGACATATGCAAATTTCAATGAAATCATACACAAGTACATGGGCCATAGGTAAAGGAGCATATTCAAATGCTCGAATAAGGAATACAATAACAAAGAAAGACACTCAAGGAAGTGCATAATGTAAAGCATAAAAAACCATCATAACATGTCATAATAATCACCCATAGATCTAATGTTGTTAGGAAAAAATGTCAAGTGTATAACATATCAAGTACCATGTGTAATATATAATCATGGATAAAGGCATGTGTAAGTACATATATAAACTTATACATGATAATAGAGAGTGATCATCAAATCATATAACCTATGTGTATCAATATCAAAGAAGTGGATGCCCCCAATGTCCATATAACACGAGTAGAGGGAAAGCCCAACAGTGAAAATAGGAATGTATCATGTATCTTGTGTATGTCTATATCACACTCAATTAGAAGCATGACACATGTGTATGTAGAAGTAATTTATATGTTAGCCATCAACATGAAACTAACACATCAATTCCAAGGAACAAATAAAACATGTAGGTGTTGAAAGGATTTTCTTGGATGTCTTTGATTTTTTTGGTGTTTTTTTGATTTTTTTTTAAGAATAAATATCATCGTATGATTCCATCCAATGGATGTTCATAGATATATCCCCATAGTGAATCTAGTGTAATACTCTATTTACACTATGGAGGAACATATATGAGTGTAATATTTGACCCTGTGGTATCAATGGTGCTTTACATATGTAAATATGACTCTATATTCATGAAGCAATAGTAGGAGTAACATGAGTAAGGGTTCTTTGAACCCATCATTGAGTGCCCTATGGTTTCTTTGGCATAACAATGATATGTAAATTTTGAGGCGCTTTAGATATATGAATATAGTGTGTAATAGAAGATTGGGATTCCATGAAATCCACTGTTTACCTCTGATGTAATGGTTTCTTAAGTAGTGGATGCCTAATAAAGGGGATTACATGTTACTTACCATTTTGTGGTGAATTATCCTTAGTAGGATTGATAATGAGTTTTCTGGGTATAAGTTTTTTTTTCAAGAGGATGCTCATATAGAATTCCAAAACATACCCATGTACTATAGATGATACTATTCAAAGAGTACGTATCCAAGGTATTATTAATAACATATCAAATATGCTTATTGAAGGGATAACTAGAAAGGTAGTAACCACATGTGCAAGACCGACTTGTAAAGGTAAGGCAATCTCACCAAGAACCTTTTGGGAGGTCCCATTAAATGCTCTAATTGATCTAGTAGAGTGGTGTAAATCATGATGAGTATAAATCAAGTTAATCATAACACTATGTATAGGGTGTTTATCAAGATATGCTTGAATGAATATAGAATGAAAATCAGAATCATAATCCTTAATTGCACTATCATCAAATGAAATAGAAGGTTTTTGAACCATAGGAGGTATATGTCATGTGTAAGTATTAATAATCCCATATAGTGGGTGCCCATAATGTGATGGAGGAGGATGTGCATTATATGTCATTTGGACTTTTGGTTCCTTATTAGAGTGGTCTTACAAATGATTGGTAAATATTTATTTATGGTGATCTCCAAGTTGTGATCCTGATTCCTTTGGAGGATCCTCAAATATAAGTTTTTGGTCATCGATAAAAATATTGGATCTTATGTTTTAAGGTAAAGCATCTAATTGTGGAATGTCCTGGTCCATGATGATAATCAAAATAAGCATTCACATCATATATTTTTGGTAGAGGTCAAATCATATCAACCTCAATAAGATGAGGGAGAGATATAAGCTAACACTCTAGTAACTGTGGGAGTAATGAAGCTGGAGACTCAGATAAATGGGATAACTATCTCCTTGGTGCATTGGATAAGAAACATTAATTAGGTTTTTGTGAAACTATGTTAACCATGGTGGTTGTTTCTTTTTTAGGATCAAGAGGTTTTACCTTATAACTTGGTTTGATTGTAAACTTGGTACTATATGTAGATGTAGTGTGTGTGTGTTTAGTACATATTTGAAATTATTCAATAACATAAAATTCATTTCACAGTCTCGTACAACATGGCATAAGTCATTGAAAGATTTTAACTTCTTTAAGAAAATGGATTCATGTAAAGGACAAAGCAAACTTTGCTTAAATATATCTGGTAACTCTTTGTCTACCATAATATTGGTCATTTTGGCTAGCATTATCTTATATCTCAAGACATATTCATTAATAGGTTCATTGGTTCCTTGTTTGATTTTAGAAATTTGAGCATAGGAAACCTTTTCAAAAATGTTAATGGAAAAATGTGCTAGAAACTGGTCTACAATAGGCTTGAATGCTTTTAAAGATTGTACAGGTAAATCATAGAATCACCTCAATGCATAGTCCTTTAGGCTTCTTGGAAATAATTTGGTTAAAAGTTTATCATTGGAAGCATAGTCAAGACATACCGTATATAAGGTTTGAATACATTATTTAGGATCACCTTTACCATCATAAAGAGTGAACTTAGGTGCAACAAATCTAATTGGTAAAGGGTGCAAATAGATCTCAGGTGTAATGGGGTTATCTAATACATCTTGTGAATATATAACATGAGGGGATTTTAAACCATGGTGTTCAATGCGTGTAACCTTGTCCTCCAAGGTATTTATAACTTGAAGGAGTGATTGAACTATAGGCCCAGTGGGATTTAGATTAATAATTTGAGTATTCACCAAAGGGGATGAAAATATATTTTGAGTAGTAATAGGCATTGAAATCGGTATTTGTGTTGAAACAAAAGGTAATTTCATGATATATGTATCAATAGTAGTTTCAGGGAACAAAAGTTTAAACACATAATATTTGCCCCCACTAGATGTATTTTATTGTAATGTGTTCAAGGGGATGGATATTTCCACTATACTTTTGGAATTTTTTTTCTTTGAATATAATTTTTAAGTTCTCATCAAGATATTCAAGGTTTTATTAAATATGCTCACAAAATAATGCAATTGCATGCACTTGATCAAGGTCTATTTGCTCATTTTCATTTATTTCATGGGTTTCATTATCAGAATATTCTTATATGACAACCTTATCAATATTTTTTTCATTGTCAACATGGGTATCATCATGATCCAAGGTATGAGATCCCCCATTGGTTTAAGACAACTTAGATGGTTGGAGGGGAAGCTCAATATGTTTGATAGTCACACCTATCGATATAGGGATACACTTAGGTTGCATGCAAAATAGTAAAAGTAGGAAATTAAAAAGTACATCAATTTGAAACTCTAACTAGTTTTAAACCCTACTAATAAAAAAAATTGCATTCAAATGAATCAAATTTACTAAATGTTTAACCCTAAAATGTTGATCTAAGGTGATATTATTGTTAACCCTAGATTTGGATTAAAGGGATATATATAAATGAAATGGCACAAGGGTGATAATTAGATCTATAACAAGCTAATTAGATGTTAAACTCATATATAAGCATATACTAAATTTATTATACTAAGATAGTTTAAATATATAAAGTACAACTATGTTAGATATAGAAATGAGAAATGAGTTATGTACTTAGCTTGTTTTGATGCTAATTCATTTCTAGATCTAGAATAGGGAGAAATCAAGCTGGAAGGAGATTATGGAACAATCATCAGATTCTAGTTCTGACACTTCTGACACTTTAGATAGTAACATTAGCCTAGGATAGTTGCATTGATGTTACTATTTGGGTTTAATTCAAGTGCCCTATATAGAATACCTATTCAAATAGAATTAAACCACTTGAATGCTTCTAGGTTTTGCTTTGACTTCACTCTTGTGTATTCAAATATGGGTCATGGACTATCTCTCCTTATGAAATGGAAAAACTCTAGTTCTCCATCTTCATAGTGACCTTAGGGAAAATATGTTAGTGAGCACATAATGTCGAGTTAACTCCAAAAATCCTACTATCAGAGGGTGTTACCTACATAGATAATACTCTATAAGAGGGCCTCAAATGCATATAGTTCTCCCCTACATGTTGGTTTGTGTTTAAATCACACAATATATGAAAAACAAGTATAATAGTGACCTAGTTTGTAACTTAGAAAATAATGCTTTTGGGTTGTTCCTTTAGTATTTTAGACCTATAGATGTGTAGTCCCTATAATTGGTATGGAAATAGGGAACCCTTGTTCAATTAAGTGCTTGATATAATGTTTTTAATAAGTTGCCTTGGTCTCTTTGGTATTTTTTTAGGTTAGGCATGAATGAGGGTTGATCTTGTATTTATATCAATCTCTTTGGAGTAATAATTCACATTAAAGCACTTAGGCTGGCCATTAAAATACATTTTATTTACAAATTATATGACTTTAGGGTATTTAACACTTGCGTAGGGATGAGATAGTAGTGTCAATGCTATTGATTATCTCACACGTTAGTGTCTAGGGAATAGAAAAGTAAGTATAGGTTCAAAACTTGTAAAGATAGAAGATAAGTATAATTTAAGAATTTTGGGCAAGATAAATGGCCTAGGTCATCAACATAAGACTGGCCAAACTAGGCCGAAGGGCATAAAGATAAAGAAGATACAAGACTTGTAGAAGAGGTAAAGGTAAAGAACTAAAAGGAACAACCAAGGTCTGAGTTTTCCAAGGGTACAAGATTGAAGTGCTATATAATCATAAAATATCATTTATAAAATTGAAAGTAAGGGATATGTTTTTTTTATAAAGTTTTTCACTATTTCCATTAATGTTACAAGGCTTCCTATAGATGATATTTATGGATTATATAACACCATTAGTATTGTACACTTAGTAAACCCAAACCTTGACTATTTGTATTAGTTCTATACCTTTCTTGCTTTTACATGTCTCAGATCTACTCTATCTTGTGCCCCTTGGCCTATATCTCTTAGTCTGACTAGTTTTATGTTGATAAACCAAGTCTTCTATCTTACCTAGAATGCTTAAAATGTACTTATCTACCATCCCTATAAGTTTTGAACCTATACCTACTTTCTTGTTCCCTTGACACTAACATCCATGACAAACACTAACATCAACATTCATGTCCTGACCTGATGCAAGTGTCTAGTGCTCAAAAGTCATCTATTTTATAAATGAAACATATTCTAATGGTCAACCTAAGTGATTTAATGCATATTAATCTAAAGGGATTGATATAAATACAAGATCAACCCTCATTTATTCCTCACCTATCAAAATACTAAAGAGACCAAGGAAACTTATCAAAAGTACTCTATCAAGCATTAAATTTAAAAAAGCTTCCCTATTTCCACAATAGTCATAGGTACAACACATACTAAAGGACCATCTCAAGAGTCTAATTTTCCAAGTTACAAGAGAGGTCACTATTGTACTTTCTTTGTACAATATTGCATAATTCACACACAAGCCAACACATAGAGGAGAAATACATGAGTCTGAAGCCCTCTTATGGAGTATTAGCTATGTAGGTACTTCCCTTTGATAATAATGTCTTTGGGGTTAACTCAACACCGTGTTACCACTAACACATTTCCCCCAAAGGTCATTATGAAGATTGAAAACTAGGATTTTTCCATTTGATAAGGAGTGACAATCCATGAACCAAAATTTGAATGCACCAAAGCAAAGACAAAGTCAATTCCAAAAAGATCTAGGTGGTTGCATCCTTTTCAAGTAGATATTCTGTACATAACACTTACGTCAAACCTAAACAATAGTGTCGATGCAACCATCCCAAGTTGATGTTAGTGTTAAGCACTAAAAGTGTTAGATCTAGAATATAATGATTATTATAGATTGCCTTCCAACTTACTTTCTACCTATTCTATATACAAAATTACATTAGCATCAAAACAAGCTAAGTACATTACTTCTTTGTCATTTCCATATCTAGTATAGTTTTACTTTCCATATTTATACTATCTCAATATAATAATTCTAGTGTATGATTAAATCTAATTGTAACATCTAATTAGACTATTACAGATCTGATTATCACCCTTGTGCCATTTCATTTATATATAACTTTTTAATAAAAATATAGGTCTAATGATAAGATATAAAAATCTAAATGAAGCCACTAGTGTTTGGTAGGGGGTACACAGGTTACTTAAACAAATGACTAGAAGGCTAGAGGGATAAGGGCTTCTATAGGCTACAAAAGATCTATAGTGGCTATCCAGTTTGCTGATTTGTACCAAGTTATAAATGGACTTGTGAACCATGTTAGGGATATCATGATCAAACACAAAAAGGGTGCATGTATCTCTAGTGGGTCTAACCACAGTAAAGCAAGTAGCTAAGACTAGAAAACTATTTGCATACAAATTACATAAATAACAATGTTGAATAAAGAGAGCTAACAAAAAATGTATAAACTTAGAAGAAAAAGTACTTTCAGTCCAAATGAAATATGTTTTAAGAAACAAATATTTTTTCAAGAAAGGGTGCAAGAGCATGCCTGATATAAGTTTGAGCTAACTCTTTATTTTCAAACTATTGTTTTTTAATAATGCAATTTTTTGGTTTAGCAAGAAGAGAGATTATTTATGCAAATTATATAGATTGTTTTGAGCATGTAGGATCCTACTATACAATGAGAAACATTTCTAATTCAATCATAACATATAATGGAAGATATTTCAAGAAATGAAGATATTATTAACCACATACAAATCCAATAAACTTCAAAAACTATCTTAGATAATGCCCCAAACAAAGCTAAATCACTAAAAAAAATCAAACCCTAGCAAGTATATTATTGTAAATAAACAAGAATTTCATTTTGCATAGCAAAGTGCCCTCATATAAAACTCAAAATAAGTATGAAAAATTTATACCAATCGATTATACAAGATAGGAAGCAAGAGAGGAAGAGGATCAGGCTATGTGTGAGCTGAGTCTAGACCAAGAGCCAAAATCTGTGGAAGACATGAAGGAGAAGTTTCCAATCTATGAGATAGCCAATGCAAAAATCACAAGAATAGGTATAATGGAGTTTTGAGGGATCAAGGAGTAACCCACAATTTTTAGGAACATTGTAGAGAGCAATGTGAATCACCAAGATAAATTACAAAATAGTAGGGCATCCCCTATCATAATGAAAACTAAGTGTGCCAAGCAAGAACTAAAAGAGATTCAAGAAGGCACCCAACTTTGAGTGTGATGATCAAGTGGGAATATTAGAGCAAAAATGTAGGAGATAATAGGAGAGAAGCTCAAAAAAATGAGAAAGTGACATATATCTCAACCTTAATTCACCAAATACCAAAAACTAGTTGTTTTAGCTATTTGGGCCCAAACATGGACCTTTTTCATGCATTCTTCCTAGGTTATGACCTAGGACATAACTTTTGTGAAGGAAATGTGTAGACTAGGCCATGAGTTTCCTCCCTAAGTTGAGGCGTGGGTCAAAAGGCCACCAAGGGTGGTCAATAAGTCTCTAGAAGGGCCATGGGAGGTGCTTAGAGATCTTGTTTAGCACATGAAAGGTCTGAGATGTGATAAGGATATATAGGGGATGAAAATATGATGAAAAAAATGTCAAAGTGAATGGTAGATGCCTTAGAGTGGGATAACTAGGGTCGATAGTCTACACATGAGCCAATGTGTAATCATAAGGAGTAGGGTAATCAAAAGTATGATTACGTATGCCCTTGAGGAACAAGCAATCATTGTTTAAATAAACAAGGAGTGATTTGCAGTACCTAGAAGCTAAATAAAAGCAAAGGAAATCAAGAAATAAAAATGTAAAAGAGAATATTACCTACACTTACCAAATAAGGATGGTGATAGAAACAGTCAATGGTATGATCCATAGGTGAGAGTGCAAATGTTGCATAATCCAAAACCAAATCTAACTCTAGCTTCAGATCCTAAGAAGAAGGGATAAGTGATATCAAATCAAATAACATAATCTAGAATGACATTCACCAAGGTGTTAGCGCTAGTGTTCTCCCTATGAGGGATATGGGTGAACTAGATGTCCTCAAAGAAGGAGAGCCCATCGTGCACCACCTCAAAGAGGGGGAATAGCTTAGAGCTAAAGATGACATAGACATTAGTGAGTTGAGACATGACTAAGAGTGAGTCAGATAATAAATGCACATAGCACATGCCTAAAATATGAGTGTCATTCAAAGCATTGATGATTACATGATACTTAGCTACATTATTCATCTCACTGATAAGGAGGTAACTATATGAAACAAGCTTGTAACTCCATGGTTCATCAATAATCCAAGTGGCAATGACAGGTTCTAGTTTGCCTCAAATACCACCATCTATGTGAATCATAATTAAAAGGTACAACATGATGGGGGTTAGGGATGTAATAGCACATTTCAAAAGGATTATATTGACATAGAGAAGGAAAAGTGAGTTGTATGAGGGAGATAAAGAACACAATCGAGTCACAATCGATGGGCGAAGACCAACACAGACTATAAGATGAGGTGACAAAGGGTGGTAAGATATCTATGAAGGGATGAAGACTGGTCGATGAAGACCAAAAGAAGTCTTGGAATAACCATAACCATGAACCCACACCTACAAGAACCATAGTGAAAGAGGGAGAGGGAGTCAGTAAGGATCAACTATGAATGAGCTGAGAAACTACTAAGTGAAATAAGAGAGATCAACTTCTATCCTAAGGTATACCCTAGTAAGGAGTAGACGAGCTTGATAGGCTAGAGGACCTAGGGATCTAAGAGACTATAATGGTCCCATAACACACCCAAAGAGGCCTTAAAGAGAAAAAAACCCCAATATTACATCCTAAATGGGATAAAACCCCTAAGATGAAGGTTTAGCGATTCTAGGAGAAATGATGGGATAAAATAGAGGTTAGGAGAGGATAAAAATAAGGTACCAAGCCTAAGCCATGGCCTACCTAGGCAAACCCATGACCTAGACCACTACCAGGCCATGAGGGCCATGACTTGGCCTACTTCTAAGCTACATCTTATCCTAAAAACCTATGGCCTAGGATAGAAAGGGCCAAAACTAGGCCTAGGGAGACCAATAGGGCCTAAAACTTGCCCAAAAAGGTTGGGAAGGGAGGGAGACAAGAAAAATAGTTTTTGAGATTATCAAAACATATTTTTCTTGTTCGACTATATACACAACTAATTTGGGTTCATGTTGCTCTATTGTGAAGATGTGAGGAGTCAACATGCTAGAGGTAGGAAAGGCATCTCAGTCAATAGAGTCATGCTATTATGTGATGGTCAACCTTAAGAGAGTGCCTTAATGACAATCATAATGAGAAGTAAGGAAGGGTGGTAGGAGGTCTGTGCAAGATGAAGACTAGATAAATAAGGCTAGATCAAGTATTAAGTAAACACAACAACTAACCCACACCACCTATAGGAATTATAGAAAAGGAGAGAGGGAGTTGGTATAGGGCTAACTACTAGCAAGCAGTAGCCTAACCAACTAAAAGAAGCAAAAGACTCAAATTTTATCCAGAGGTGCATCCAAAGAGGAGTGCATAATCCAAATGGATATAAAGACACATAATTCCTAACAATGGATACCATGAGAGGGGTAATCCATCAATTCGGGGTCTGGGGAGGGTGTTTTGGTAAGCTTTGAGGCTCACCAAAGTATCAAAAGGCCCAGACCCATGCCTATCCCTAAGGGAAGGCCACTACTTCACCCTAATCAGAGGCCTATCCTTAAGGCAAGCCACTATTTATCTTAGGAAGAGGCCAAAAAAAGGGAAAAGTTAGGAAGAAGGAGATGGAGAATCCATATCCTTAGGTTCACTAGTCATGACCTAAAACTGCCGAAGGTGGGGTCATTATTGGTGAATGAGACCTATGAACCCAAACAAGTATAAGGATATAAGCATGTATGATGCATTAACATGAGCTTCTTATAATCTCTCCCCTCATTGATCAGGTTGTATGCTATACCATGAATGGAATAACACTCAAGATCAAACTCAACCACTCTAGTGGTCTCTGTGGGAGATGCATTAAGAGAACCTATACTCTGATGGGATAGGTGTGACATGAGGGGAAGCTTAAGGTCTGGGGAGATGTCTTAAAAGAGGTCTCTAAAAAGATAAGAGATGGCTTGATGTCACATGGTAGAAGGAGTTGACCATCACATATTGGACTTTAAAGGAATGAACACTAATCTATACTCGACTAGATCACAATGTTCATCCTTGAGAAAATGAGACCCAAAAATTAGGGGTATGTGGGATTCCACTAAACCCCATGAAGAGACAACCAAAGCCTCACCTAAGGGCTTTATCTTTGAATAGATAAATGCCCATGGGTTTGGGTCAACCTCTATGGTATGAACCTCAACTTCACACATGAATTGCACCATGTAAAACATGGCTGATGTGATGGCCTGTATGGCAGTGGTCTAAAGATGGCCAAGAATCATGTTGTATGAAAGATCCAATTCTATCACATAAAACTCAATCTTGACTATCTTGGGGCTAAACCTGAACCAGAGCTTCATGTTCCCTACCGATACAACTATGTCATTATTGAAATCAACATAGTTATGGTGATAATTAGAGAGAATCTTTCAACTGATCCTAAGCTTGTTGAACACATGTAGGGGCATGATATTCAACATATCTCATTAATCAATGATGCATCTATTAACATGACAATCATCAATATAAGTCTCAATATAAGGAGGGAATTAATGCCTCTTTATAAGAACCAAAGCATCTGATAAAGAGGTAGGGTCAAAAGATAAGATGGGAAGGTGAGGGTGCTCAAATGCATTGGAGTTGAACAAAACTTCAACATCATCCCACAATGGACCCTCATGAGAGAGAAAAGCTCATCAAAGATAAGGCCCCTTTGTTCATGGCAAAGGTGAAGAAGGTCCTAAATGTAAATCCCAGTCAAGAGGCCCTATAACTCCTCTATGATGGATTAAAGATGTTGTCTAGCCTAGGGAGGGATGTTACGCTGAAAGTCAAATCCAACTTTGGGGTTCTTTACACCCATGGGCTAGACAAGAGGCCTAAAAAAACTAATCTCTCTAATAAGTTTGGTGACTTGAGTGCATGCTAATAAAGCACTCATACCCAGTAGAGGCTATATCAATAACATCAATGACCTTGCGACTCTTGTACTTAGATTATCATTTTAGGTTAGCTAAGGAAGAGGAGTCAAAAGAAGTGGAAGAGAAAGCAGGGGATTGAGGGGTCTTAGCCTTTGATTTCTTCTTTTTCTTCTTCTTCTTCTTATTTTGGTTAGGTAAAGGCTCCTTAAACACATTCAATTTTTGATTGGGTTCCACAAGTGGAGAAATTTAAGACGGAGGTGAGGCTTACACACCAGACTTTTGGGAAACATAATTGGCATCATTATGGCCCTTCATTTGATGGAAATTGTAAAACTTGGTAGGTTCATAAGGAAACACCATCCATTGTTTTATTGTGATTAATTTAGAAGCATTATTTTCAACTAACTTCTTGCTTAAATCATTCATCTTGTGGCTATCCTTCTTATCCTTTTTCTTGAGAGGAAAATCAATGACACCATCACTGATCACATTATGGTTGTGATCACATGAAGAGGATGAATTTTGGGTTGGCACGGGCCACATACCTGTACATACCTCAAAAACTTAAATCTTTAGGTACTCCTTAACAAATTCATCATATAAGGTGGGTTCATGCTTGAGGACTTCAAGGTGAACCTCCTGCCTCAATGCTCGTATGAACATATCATAAGTTGATCATCCAAGAACTTTGTTCTACATGTATGGACAACTGAACACCACCTATACACAAAATCAATTTTTGACTCACCCATGGCCTACGCCATAGAGGTAAGTGATTGGATACTGAGGTTGAAAGGTATGGAGATATTAAAGTACTAGAAGAAGTCATCCAGAAGGAGCTAGAAAATAGAGAGAGAATTTGGAGGTAGATTCTAAAACCAAATAAGAGCTTCAACTCATAGAGAATAAGTGAAGATCTTAAACACCATGCCTTCATCTTGTTCCCAATCTATACATGCCATCATGAATGTTGTAATATACTCTATGGGATTGGAATCTTGAGTCCCATTGAACTTAGGTAGTTTAGGGATAAGAGTAGGAAGTGGAATAACATGCACCCAAGGAGCTATAGAATTCTTAGGAAGATCCTCATAGGCATGATTGATAGAGGGTTGGTGACAAGCTCCAAGAGGGGCTTCATGATGGTGATGATGTTGCCTATGCCAATAGACATCATCATAACCTTGATCATGGAAAGGATGATGCCAAGGTGGTTCTTGATATGGGAGATGCTCATGCTGAGAATCATCTCTAATATAGGGTGGGGAATGACCAAGAAAAAAATATTGATCCCTATGAGAATGATGGGATGACATGGCATACTCATAGAAATGGTCATGGTGATCTAAGTATCTATGATGTTGGTCATGTGCCATTAGATGAGGGTTAACCTAAGGGCACTGATGATTGAGCTATGCATCTTAAAAATATCTAATTCATAGATGGTGATCAAAACCAACACTCTCATCTGAAACTCTAAATGAAGGAATAGGAGGATAGGAGGACTCCTCGTGATGGCGATACCTTGTATAGTTGGAATACCTATGACCCATAACATATACATGAGGGGGTTCTTACTATAGAGTCTCCTATTGAGAAAGAGGTAGGGAACTCACATAAGAACTGATTGAGGCACTCAAAATTAAATGAGTGCAAGCTCTATCTCTAGAGGAAGCACACCACTGACTCCTAGGGGGAGAAGGATGCACTTCATTCACCTAAAGGTGTCTATGATAATCATCAATAATTGCACATAGTTCATTAGGTCTTAGTCATGTAAGGGGATCCTCATCACCTCAAATGGGTAAGTGAGTCATAGCATGAGGTTGAGGGGAAAAATCATCAAATGAATGAAGCTTAGACTAGTGAAAAGGGGACTGAGTCCATTGGTTGTAGACTAGCCAATATTTTTCCCTTTGGAACATGAGAGGGTCTATATCACCATGCTGGGTTAAGGGAACCCCCTGGATCCTATGGTGTCTATGGCATTCCATTTTAGATGTGGCTTTCTCATGAGTGAGCTCAGGGATAAGGCCTTGAATCTGATGGGATTGGCATCCCAAGTGTGGGAGGCTGGTCATGGATGTAAAGAAACAAGAGTAACATGGGAGACAACATAAAAGGTAAAATTATGGAGAACCAATAGGGAGAATGACACAAAACCAAAACATGAAAAAAAAACCACGGTGAAAGCCAAAACATAACTAAAATTAGATCCTAACAGCTAACAAAGGGGAGTTGGCTAAGAAAGCTCTAAATAGGATAACACTAGCATGAGAATTTATGTGGGGTCCCATCAGGAATTCTAGAATGTAGCTCCAATAATCTTAATAAAACCACTAGTGTTTAGCAGGGGGTACATAGGGTACTTAGACAAATAACTAGAAGGCTAGAGGGCTCAGGGCTTCTATGGGCTATAGGTGATATATAGTGGCTATTTGATTTGCTAAATTACACCAAGATATAGATAGACTTATGAAATAGGTTAGTTATATAATGATCAAGTGTACAAAGGACAAAGGTTTCTCTAGTGGGTCTAACCACATTAAATCAAGTAGCTAAGACTAGAAAACTATTTGCATACAAATTACGGAAATAACAATGCTAAATAAAGAGAGCTAATAAGCAATGTATAAACTTAGAAGCAAAGGCAATTTCAGGCCAAATGAAAGATGTTTTAAGCAATAAAATATGTTTTCAAGAAAGGGTACAAGATCATGCCTAATCTAAGTTTGAGCTAACTCTTTATTTTCAACATGATTATTCTTTAATAATGTAATTTTTTGATTTAGCAAGAGGAGAGATTGTTTATGCAAATTGTATAGATTATTTTGAGCATATAGGATCCTAATATGTAATGAAAAACATTTCCAATGCAAGCATAACATATAATGGAAGATATTTCAAGCAATAAATATATTCTTAACCACATATAAATGCAATAAAATTCAAAAACTATCCTAGATAATGCCCTAAACAAGATAAATCACTAAAGCAAATCAAACCTTAGCATGTATACTAATACAAACAAACAAAAATTTCAATTTACATATCAAAATCAAAATAAGCATGTAGACTTTCTATCAACTGATTATCTAAGCTAGGAAGCAAGAGAGGAAGAGGATCAGGGTGTGTGTGAACTGAGTCCAGACCAAGAGCCAAAAGCTATAGAAGAGGTGAAGGAGAAGCTACCAATATGTGAGAGAACCAATGCAAGGAGCACAAGAATAGGTGAAATGGAGTCTTGAGGGATCAAGGATCAACCCATAAGCTTTAGGAACATTGTAAAGATCAATGTGAATCACTAAGATAAGCTACATAATAGTAGGGCATCCCCTATCATAATAAAAGCTAAGTGTGCCAAGCAAGAGCCAAAAGAGATTCAAGAAGTTAGCTCAAATTTAAGTGTGATAATTAATTGGGAATGTCAGATAAAAAATGTAGGATAGAATATGAAAATAACTCAAAAAACTAAAAAAGTGACATATCTCAATCATAATATCGCAAAAGACCAAAAATTAGCTGTTTTTAGCCGTTTGGGCCCAAACAAGGACCTTTTTCATGAGTTCTACCTAGGCCACATATTTTGTGAAGAAAAAATGTAGCCTAAAACATTAATGTACTCTTTAATTCATGGCCTAGGTCAAAAGGCCACCCAAGGTGGTCAATAGGTCTCTAGAAGAACCCTAGGAGGTGCCTAGAGAACCTATCTAACATGCAAAAGGTTTGAGATGTGCTAAGGATGTATAAAGGATGAGAATATGATGTGGGAAATTTCAAAGCGAGTGGTAGATGACTTGGAGTGAGATAACTAGGGTTGGTAGTCTACATGTGAGTCGATGTGTAATCATAGGGAGGAGTAGGGTCAAGGGAAGTATGATTAGAAGATCACCTTAGACTTACATTTTCAGGGTAAACACTTCGTTATAGGACAACTCCTAATAATATGGCCTTCTTTCATACAATAAAAAGCATGTGCTTGGCTTGTAAATAATGCTAACATGTTGCATACCTCAAACTTAGTTCCTACAATTTTTATGTAATATCCCCAATTAAATTGCTAGAGATATCTTTAATTACATCATGGAAAAAATTCAATTTTTGAAAATTAAGCTAATAACCCATAAATAACCAATCTAGTATATCGATGACCATCATGAAAGCAAACATCAACATCAAATTACCAATATTCAGTTAGTAATTTGTAATCATAGCTTTGAAATGAAGTGCCATAATTACTAAGGAATCACCATTATGTGGAGTTCTAAAAAGAAACAATAGTCATTTATTAAACCACAATCCTTAATCATTCAAGTGGAGCACCCATGTAAATAGTAGCAATTAATATAGTATTAATTAATTATTAGTTAGCATTCATTTGATGAAAGGTCACAATCCTTGGAGAAGACATGTCGTTTAGTGGAACACTATGAAGGTATTTATATTCTACATTTGGTGAGAAGGAAAGGCATCCAACCAAATTATGTATTAAATATTTAATCATGTATAAGCAGCTGTTTACAAGTTCATTTAAGGATGAAACCCCTTAAATTGCATAATCCAAATACAAAGATGAAAACCCTTATAATTGAACCCAAGTATGAAACCCCTTATGGTGTAACTTTATAATATTAAAAAATAAACAATTAATCCAATTTGACTTTATTATTATTTAAGTTATTAGTTTATAAAATATTATTTAATTTTCTTATGGAAAATCCAAATTAATGTAAAATATTTTTATTCAAAATATTATAGTGGTAATAGAGCTATTTTTTCTTGCCAGCCTATGAACCATGGGGTCATTACATAAGGAAATTATAGACAGTTTTAAGTCATACAACACCCTTTCAATAGAGATTTGAAAAGAAGTCTCTTTTTAAAGATTTTTTGGAGTTGAAAGAGTCATGTAATGGAAACAAACACTATGAGGAAGATGAGTTCATGAATCATAGTTATGGCAACTCATAATATGAAGATAAATTCAATTTTCAAGAGGTCTTAAAATAAATAAAATATGATGAATATCATTCAAATTATGAACAAAAAATAGAATTCCAAGCAACTTGTATGATTAAGCAAAGTGAAAAATCCTTGGAGACTCCAGGTGCTTCATGCTCAAAAGATGAACTAGAAAACACAAAAATAGAAGGATTTGCCTCTGATGCTCAGTCATTATTTTGTCATGATGTAATTCATGACCAGCTTGTTTAGGTAACAACCAATTCTATGAGATTAGTAAGTACATCATCATGAAATTTGTTGACTGAATGGAGAGTGCCATCTAGATATTCTATCATTATAGCCATAACTAATGCTACCCATGTTTTCCTGGCCACTAGAGGGGGAAATCTTATTTACTTAGAAATAGGAGAAGGATCCCTAACTGAGTTCAAATATTTGGAGATTGAGAATGGTGTATATTTCCTTGATATAAATCCTTTTGGTGATAATACAATGCATGGTGAGTTGGTAGTCATTGGATTGTGGAAAGATGTATCACCTCAATCTATTTTTCCTTGTAGATTTGAAGGGATTTCATACTTATTATGTGGGCTTAGAGATGGTTACTTATTTAACTATGTATTAGATATGAACACTAGAGATTTACTTGATAGGAAGAAGATTTCATTAGGTATCACACCTATTAATATTCAAACATTTTGCTCTAAAAATACAATGCATGTTTTTGCAACATCAGATAGGCAAAAAATTATTTACAGCAACAAAAATAAGTTGATTTATAGTAACGTGAACCTTAAAGAAGTTAATCACATGTGTCTTTTCAATTTAGTTTTTTCCCCTAACAATCTTACAATTGTAAAGGATGACTTGCTTATGATTGGGAAAATTGATGACATTTGAAAACTTTACTTCTATGTAATTCATCTTGGAGAACATGCTCACCGTATTTGCCATTAAGAGTAGTCTCACACATTTGCCATTTGTACTATGAACTATTCAAATACCAATCTGGATGAGACAGAATCACACTTCGTACATCTATTGGATGATCATAATTCTGAAGTTATTTTATTATGTCCTCTTGAT
The DNA here is from genome assembly GCA_037957365.1 of Torreya grandis. Taxonomy (NCBI): domain Eukaryota; kingdom Viridiplantae; phylum Streptophyta; class Pinopsida; order Cupressales; family Taxaceae; genus Torreya; species Torreya grandis. The sequence continues at coordinate 1,672,901 of JARHVA010003188.1, read as the reverse complement.
CCATTTAAAAATGGATATTCCATCCTTAATTGTTCATTTTCAGATGATAATAATGTTTATTATTGTCTTGGAACAACATATGCTACACTAGAAGATAATGAACCTAACAAGGTTCAGATTCTCATTTTCATAGTTGAAGATGAGAAATCACAACTTGTTACTGAGAAGGAAACAAAGGGCACTATATACAATCTAAATGCACTTAATGGAAAATTTCTCATAGGGATCAACCAAAAAAATTAGTTTTATAAATGGATGCTCTGTTATGATGGTTCACGTGAGCTACAGTCATAATATGGACATTATGGTCATATACTGGCACTATACATTTAGTCTCATGGAGACTTTATTATTCTTGGAGATTAGATGAAATCTCTCCCTATTGATATATAAACATGAGGAGGGAGATTTGAAGAGAGAGCTCATTATGATTATGCAAAGGGGATGAAAACTATTGAAATACTTGATGACATAAATATCAAACTATTGCATAGATTTATAGATTACCAACCACCATATAGAGAGCCAAACCAAGATGAGGAATTTATTTTGCTAATGGGAGAAAATGAAGAACCCTTATAGAGGGGAGGATTGTGTAAGAAACTATTCAAAGGTTCCTTAATCAATGTGTTATTTGTGATCTAGAATCATGCATAATAGGAATGATTATTAAGGAGGAGATTTTTGATGATAGAAATATAGATTTTATAGAAAAGATCATGGAAGACAACCTCCTTATCTGTCGAGTGAAAAGTTTATAGAAATTATAATACTTGTTTTATTTGAATTACAAACTGAGTTAGTTTAGGATTGATCACCAACAAAGTAGATAGGATAAGGATCATTACTATGCATAAGATGTATGAATTTTGTAAAGGGAACAAGAGAAACCATGGAAAGATGAGTTTTCAAAGAAAATTTTCAAACCTTGGATGGTTGTGCATCCATAATTTCATAATATATTAGAAAGTGATGCCATTAAGGCAGATAATGTACTACAAGTGTCCAAGATAGGTGACACCACATTGGGAGAGGCTAGAATCAAACCAAATTTGTTTGTAAATGCTTCTAATTATAAGGAAAATCATGTAGAACAAGGTCAATGCATTATGCATCTTTTCATTGATCAAACAAGAATGTTAGAGAAACACTCTTCAAAATCAACACAATGATATGAGGAAAATAATAGAAGGGTTTATGGACTTGTCAAAGGAATTAATATTGGATGTGGTTCAAATTGTGGCATGCTTGATCCAATAGATATATCATAGCTAAAAAAGGATTGTAAACCTAAAGATAAAATGTTACTGCCATACACAATCCTCACGTATGTGTTATTTACAAATAGATCCTCACTTCGTATTTTAAAGACCGTTGATAAGTTGAGTGTATAGAGATGTCTTTATGAATTTGAAATATTCTATGAATTTAAATAAGAGAAAAACTTGGATCAATGTAGGGACACTAAAGGATCTCTATTTGCATTCCATGGAATTTCTACATGTAATTGGTACTCTATCATAAGGACTAGCTTAAGGGGTTTGAGTAAGACTAATTAAATTACTAATAAACATGCACAGGATGATGGAATCTACCTCTCAATTAAGATGAGTTATTTATATTTTGATTGCTACCCTTCGTTGTTAAGTGACAATGAGAAAATTAAAGTTTACATAATGTTTATTATTTATGAGATTTTCTCACAAGAAAAGTGTATAAAACCCTCTTACATTTTGGTGGTCCCAAATGAGAATAATGTTATTACACGTTATTTGATCGTATTTAGTTTTTATGATCCTTATACTCATTTATTGAAAACATAAGATGCCATGTGAGAAGGATCAATCAATCTTGAACATTTCAATTTACAATTTCTTGAGGATAAGTAATTTGAGGAAGGGAGGCCTGTAATATCCCCAATTAAATTGATGGAGATATCTTTAATTAAATCATGGAAAATATTCAATATTTGCAAATTAAACCAATAACCCACAAATAACCATTCTAGTAAATATCGGACCACCATGCAAGCAAACACCAACATCAAATCACTAATATTTAGTCAGTAATATGTAATCACAACCTTGAAATGAAGTGCCACAATTACTAAGGAATCACCATTATGTGGAGTGCCAAAAAGGAATAATAGTCATTTATTAAACCATAGTCCTTAATAATTCAAGTGGAATGCCCATATAAATAGTAGAAGCTAATATATTATTAATTAATTATTATTTATTTAATTAATTATTAGTTAGCATTCATTTGATGAAAAGTTATAATCCTTAGAAAAGACATGCCATTTGATGAAAGGTCACAATCCTTGGAGAATACTTGTCATTTGGTGGAATACTTTGAAGGTATTTATATTCTACATTTGGTGATAAGGAAAGGCATCCGATTCAATTATGTATTAAATAGTTAATCATGTATAAGCATCTTCTTAAAAGTGCATTTAAGGACAAAACCCATTAAACTGCGTAATCCAAATACAAAGATGGAAACCCTTATAATCGTACCCAATGATGAAACCCCTTTTGGTGTAACTTTGTAATATTTGAAATCTATATTTTGAAATAAAAAATTAATCCAATTCAACTTTATTATTATTTAAATTATTATTTTATAAAATGTTATTTAATGGAATTCCAGAAAATCCAAATTAATGTAAAATATTTTGATTTGGAATATTACATTTTACATTTTCCCAAAGAGAATGAGTGAGATCCATTTCAACACAAGCCCTAGGATGCACATGGAGGATGGCAAATTTATCATTTTTGTTCTCGTACCAAATCACATGACCAAGCTATCCTACAATCTCTTAAAGGAATACTTGAAATGGAAGATTAATAAAGGGGAAATAAAACCACATAGGGTATTTAGATATGGATGGACCCACTGGGCAGAAATCAAAGCTCCAATATTATAAATAAAATATATATCCACAAATGATCCAAGTGCCATATTTTAGGACAACTTGGGCATGGTCAGGGGAAGCAAACATGTAGTAAATGTACCCCTTTCCTAAGCCTTTAATGTCTTTAATGAGCTAGCCTTTATTATCTTAGTTAAGCTTTGTCCATTTGTAAAATGTTTTCTCTAAAGGGACTCTTCCAAGAAAAAACAAAGTAATTTTTCTATTATGGCATTCTATTATAACACTCACAATTCCATTATGTATAAGATATTCATAGACTTTACCTTATCCAAAGCTAATCGGTTTACTTGATTTGTCATTTATCACCCTATCTTACAATCTATGTGCCCAAGAAGTTACTTTAAAACTTGTTCTTTGTAGGCTTTAACATTATAAATTTTTTTGGGGAGGAGGAAGAGTGGATATCTCTACTTTAGGAGTAGCATACCAAATGAAAATCAATTTTTGGTTGAAGAATGCATAACTAGTGTATTGATGGACACATTGGTATTTTACTAATGCATAGAAAACATTTAAATAGATGAATAAAAAATGAATTTTATGGTTTTTTTTTTTTTTTTTTTTAATACATCTTGAATCACAAGCTATAAATTATGTATTAAAATTTAGCTTAACATTATCATGTATCCTAAAAAACTAATAAGAACCTATATTATTTTTTGATTTTTAAAAATGAGTGAAATAATAAATAGATATTATCATCCACTTTTAATTCAAAAATAATAAAAATGTTTAACCCTAAAATTTAGATATGTGGAGTATCTAAGGTTAAAGGGATTAGATTAGCTTTTACACAAGGGTGGTGAACTAACCTAATAAGTAGATCAATTAATAGAAAACCCAAACAAATAATATTATGATTTTATAAAACTAAGATTGATAAAAATAGTAAAGTGCAACGACTAATATATACTAAAATAAATTTGAAACAAATGATACTTATCTATTTTACTTTGTGCATGTAGGTCTGGGTAGGAACATACTAGAAGTGAACTAGAAGATGATCTTATAACAATCATTAGTTGGAATATCTTTTCTATGGACTCAAATGATTACATTAGATATATACATTTGAATCGATGTAGGTGTTTAATCTTGTTTTAGGCATCCGATAGGGAATGCTAAATGGATCTAGATGCGACCAATTGGATCCTCTTGGGTTCTATATGGCCTTTTTTCTAGTGTATTTAGATTATACGCACGGGTTGTCACTATTTGTCAAATGATCAAACCCTAGCTCTTCACCCTTGAAGTGAATATGCTAAAAGTGGGTTAGTGGGCTCACAATGTTGCACTAAACCCAAATACGCCTTTATCAATGGGAACTACCTACATAGCTAATACTCCAAAGAGGGCCTTAGATTGATGTAGTTCTCCCCTAAATGTTGGATTATGTGCATAAGAATGCAATGTGTGATAAGTAAAGATTTTAAATGACCTAACTTATAACATGGAAAACATGGCTCATGGGATGCTATTTGAATTATTTATACCTGTATAAATACTACTCCTATGGTTGATATGGAAATAGGGACAAATAAGGTAGGTTTGGAATGTTTGATTGAGTGCTTCTTGGTATATTGCCTTGTGAATTGTATGTGATTTCTAGATGAGGATTGAATGAGGGTTGATATTATATATATACCAATCCCTTTTAGAAAAATATTTCTTTAAATAACTTAGTTTGACCTTATGGGTGTATTTATTTTGAAAATTAAATGACTTTTGGGTACTTGACACTTTATACGAAAGAGGACACTTATGTCAATGCATGTGTTTAGGGAGATAGAAAATAGGTATAGGTCTAGAAATGACAACAAAGGATAATAATAAAGTTTAGATATTTTTGAATAGTATATAAGGCCTAGCCACTAGAATAATAATGGCTGGACTAAGAGATAAATAATTAGGTACAAAGAATAGTGAGGATGATCTTATTGGTAGTGGGAAGGTCTAGAATTGAAAGGTACAATCATGATATATTTTTCAAGTGTACAAGACTAAGGTACTATATAAATAATATTTTAATATCTACATTTCCCCCCCTTTTAATCTAGTAATGAAATTACTAGTTTAAAGGAAATAAATGTGTACCTAGATGTGTATAACACACCTTGCCTTTGTGTGAGACCAACTTGAGTGTTTTGTTAGTGATTGACCTACAACCAAAATCATGTTACAGTTTATAAAATATGAATAAAATATAAAATTGTAATAATTTGAAATGATTGAAAGTAAGAAGAGCAAGGTTAGGAGTAAACTTGTGTTTCGATGCAACCATCTTGCATTTTGGTAATTTGATTTGAAAGGATGCCTCATTATGAATCATTAAAGTTGATATTAGGAAAATTCTAAACCTACAAGTGTGTGTGTGTATATATATATATATATATATATATATATATATATATATATATATATATATATATATATATATATATATGAGCACACATGCCCCCAAACTTTGTTTAAAGGTGAGTTTTAATACAACCATTGAATTTGTTTCATATCAATCATTAATGAGTTTGGTTCAGATCTTTATAGATTAAACACAAAAATAATGAAGCTAAACACAAAGATTAATTAAGAACACATTATATAATTCACACCATAAAATATATTCTATTCTATTACATATTCATTTGGGTGTTACAAATATATAAGAATGTTTTTCCTATAAATAGGGTGAACCATATCACCATAAATCTCTCCCATACTATCTCCTCACACCCTATTCTTACTCACACACCTATAACCATAATATTTTTGTAACATACAATAATATATCTAACGACCAAATAATATATTCTAACAACTAATCTATATTCATAATATTATTGTAACAATATTACAATAACCAAATATATTCTATCCATATATATTTAATAGTGAATTATTTCTTTCATAATTATTCACTTTATAATATACCAAAATTAATGTGAGGACTAACCATTTCCTAACATTCCCCCCCTCAGGCCTTACATGGTAATTTGTGTTTTGTAGAACCCAATGAAAGTAAAGAAGGAACACATCAACTTCTTATTAACCATTCACTATTGAGGAAACATCAATGAAATAAATGTGGGAACTTCAAATAGGTACATCTCCCATCAACTATTCATTGAGGGAACCACATCAACCTATACAGTGTAGGAGCCATGAGTAGGAAACATCTATTCAACTTTTACTCCTATATCTCCTAAACACCTTTTTTATGCAGTACACTATGTGGAAAAATATGAAATACACCTTTTACTTTTCATGCATACAAACAGGTGTAGAAAATAAAAAAATATATATGCACCAATATAAAAAAATCACCCATTCATTAGTGGCTAATAAGAGGTGTAGAAAGCCTTCATCCTCCAGTGTCATCCAACCTTTAATAGGTGAAGTTGCTCACTTAGTAAAAGTGTCGATGAAGCTCAGATACATTAATTTTTTAAAGAGAAATGCCTCCATAGTTTAGACATTACGTACAAGTGATAATGCATCCTTTATAATTTTATTTGACACATTTGACATTGACTTAATGATAAAATGACTCAGCTGTCGACAATTTTAAATGTTTGAAACTTATTATTATTTTAGACTTAATGACACTTTTGGATAATAATGAATTTTGAAAAAATGACTATAGAAAATGACTCTATAGTTTGATATTGACCAAAAAAATTTATTGACATGAAGCATCATATACTTAATCACTAAAAAACTATGATATAAAAAAACTTAATAAAAAATGATTATCTAAACCTTAACTATTGACTTGACTCAATGCTAACTACAAAATGACTTTAGAACCTAAAGTGAAAAAATCTTTTTGAATGTTTATAAATTTTACTAAAATCATAAATAAAAAAAAAACTTTGACCAAAAAGATAAAAAACTAACCTACACATAAACCTTTTGCATGCAAGAATGTAACATTTACAAACTTAGATCCAACAAGATATGATAGATCTTAAATGCCTCTCAGGTCCTTGATTTGATTCACTCAATAGAAAAAAGAGATTTATATACATATAAGACAAAATTAGAATGTAAGTGCATATAGATATTTAGGCACTAAGTCAGTTGTATAAAGCTACAGATAGGAAGAATACATTATTATCAGGTCTGAGCTAAGTCATGGGTCAAACTGTGGTATTCAAATAACTCAGATATGATGGTTACTTATCATCTCATTATAGAAGACTATGCATGGACCACATGAAAAATGATCCACCATAAAATTATATGCTTAAAATCCAGTATACAGAAGTAGAAGTTTGTAGAATTGATACATTAATTAATTTAAAAATGTAGTGCATCTATATCAATTTTGTAGTAGATAGAATTTTTAGCAACTAAGATGTATTAATGAACATGAGGAGACCAAGGACTAGATGTAGTGATGGAAGGATGATGCCTTTAGTTGAAGCCTTAATCACCAATGATTAGACACATGCATTGTGGGTATAAAATGATGCAATCTTGGAGTTTGGAGAAGAAGTATGGATGATGTGGGAGGAACCTATAATAGAATATAACTTACAACTGAGCATTAATTTTTAGTCCCTATGTAAAATGATGAGCTACAAAATAGAATAAACAACTGGAACAAAGGCACAATTTTTTAAAGCATGAATAGGTGGATCGACATAGATCAGGTAGAAAATAACAAAAAATTGTTCAAATTATGTGGGTCAAATCCTTCTACATCAATGTCTAAACTGGTAAAAGCATAACAACAAATTTGGTTAAATGAAATGATAGGCAAGATGTTACCCCTAGTTGTGTGAGACCAAATGCATGCTTGGAAGTGTATGATGACCGGTGTTTGGATGATAATGAATAATAAATGCACAGATCAAATCACTTTAATCCAATGAAGCCAAATTTTAGACTTAAATGACATTGAATAGATTAAGCACTCTATATTGGACTTAAATTATATACTGATCAGTGACAATGATCAAGAAAATTGATATATTATAGAATTTAATGAATAGATCCATCTCCTTACATAGATGTTGCTCTCTTTATGGTTATTTTGAACAAATAGGTGCTGAAATATTATCCTAGAATTTATAAAACTAACACCCTACACAATTGCTTAAAGAATTTTCCTTTGCATAAAATTCTTCTCCATTAACTGAGTTAGCCAAAAACTCAGATGGATTTTCCTTGCGCAATATCTCATAGATCCATTAAAGACGCTGATCAGACTACTCTGATACCAAATAATGAGTATGGGTTTAGATCTTCATATATCAAACACAGAAATAATGAAGCTGAACACAAAGAGTAATTAATAACACATTATATTCTTCACACCATAAAACATATTTTATTTTATTACATATTCATTCAGGTGTTACAAATATATAGGGATCTTTTTCCTATAAATAGGGTGAACCATATCATCATAAATCTCTCCCATAATATCTCCTCACACCCTATTCTTACTCAAAAAACTATAATCATAATATTGTTGTAACATACAATAATATATCTAACCAAATAATATATTCTAACAACTAATCTATATTTATAATATTACTGTAATAATATTATGACAACCAAATATATTCTACCCAAATATATTTAATAGTGAATTATTAATTTCATAATTATTCACATTACAATATACACAAATTAATGTGAGGACTATCCTTTTTCTAACAATCATGCAACCTAAATATGTGCATAATTTGGTGGGTGTGAGCAATTTAATCAACTCACACTATATATATGGTGAGGTTGGATGATTTAATAAAATCTAACCTATAATTTTAGTTAATTTAGATGATTTAATGAAATCTAAATTTTAAGTTTGGTAAGATTGAGCAATTTAATCAACTCAACTTGTTGACGCAGAAGATTGCACCCTTGGCAAGAGGCCGGGCTCTTGCCTTCTTCACGTAACTATGGAAACTCCCCTCTCGCCTGTGGGACTAGCGAAGCTAGAGGGGAGAGTCTCTAGGTAAGGGCTAGCTCCCTTTGATGCATCATATTCATTCTAGCAAGTGCTAACATAAATAAATATATATATATATATATATATATATATATGATGGGGGGGGATGAAAAGGGAAGAAGATTACAAGAAAACAAACTACTCTAAGGAGGTGATGCACAAAAAATAAGTCAACCTTCTCACACTCACACTAAAACCAGACAAATACATACATACACTTCAGACTTGGCAGAAGGACCAGGCTGTAAGAAACTTGGTAGGGAGGCTTTAATGGAAAATACGGAAAATAGAGATTCATCAAAGGTGCTGTGAAATGCACATTGTAAGTAATTTCTTCTATTCTGCACTTCCAAATATAGCTCTCCTTGTCAGCTACAGAAATGGCACCTTATAGACAATAGATATGTTGGTGTTGAACCTGTGAAAGCATCAAGAAACAATGACTAAACACAAAATAACACTCAAGACATACACATAAATATCTATCCAAGATAGAGGTAAAAAATGCGTTTATTGATTCAGGTGAAATTTTGCCAGGGCTATGCCTTACAAATGTGGAAGATGATTTCTCAAAATGACAAGTCCTCAATATATAGGAAAAGAAAGGAGGCCTTTTGGCACCCCTTTTACAAGTGACCCATGTGCCTTACGAGCATTGGGAAGAGTAGGCTGCCTAAAAAATAAATGCTGTGTTGGCCTTGGCTTTGACTTCAAGCATTTTTTGACATGGCCATGCTATTTCCTCATTAACTAAGGCTACTTCTTGAAGGTACCTACGCAGTTTGTCTGCTCATAAGTATGAAATGAAGAAATAGGGTCACACGGTTGGCCTAATGGTTAATTTGCAGCCACTATTTCACCTGCTAGAGTAATTTCTCAAATCGGCGCTTCCCTTCGCCACTTGGACTATTTGCTTGCTCCATGCCTGGCACTTTGTCTTTTCCCTATCTTGTCTCTTATGGCTCCTTCGGCCCTCGGGGGTGATCTTCTAGTGGGTCACTACATTTTTGGGCCTCCTTTTTTGGTTGGCATCTTTTTGTTTGAAAACAAATGGCTATTTCACTATATGAATTTGATGTTCACGCGATCGTTATCACTTTGAAAACCAACAGCTAATTTGCTTCCTTATATTTGACAGCTTTAGGGATGTCATCATCCTCGACAAAAGTCCGTCAGGTCCTTTTTGTGGGCCTTTTTTTCTTGAATTCCCTTCTTAGCACCCTCTCGAAGGGAAGGTGACCCTTCGGCCTTTGGAAAGTGCCCCCTTATTTTGGTCGAGAGTCCCCCGCAAGGGCACCTACCCTTTGGGGTCCTTCGGTGGGTCGCTGTGTTCTTTCGGATTATTTATTGGGTTTTCGTAGACTTTTGGTCTACAAGCATTTTCCCATGGACTTTTGGTCTGTAAACATTTTCCTGCAGACTTTTGTCTGTGGATTTTTTGCCCTGGCCTTTGCTTTGAACTGCGGCCCTTCCCCAAATTCCTTTAGGATTTTTGTCAGACTTTGACTTAATCAAAATTCTAAAAGTTAAAACATCCTTTTTGTAGTCCCTTTTAAGTGTTCCATTTGGGGGTGCCTCGTTGAACCAACCCATTGAACCAAAATTGGTTCAACGGTTCAATGTTGTGTGCCAAGATGATTGAACCAAGGTGGTTAAACCATTCAATTTGAACCATTTGCTTTGAACCATTTGTTAAACCAGTTTAACGGTTCAATGTTGCGTGTTGATGAGCTTGCCAATGAGCTGACTGATCGAACTAGGCCGATTGAACCAAGGCCAATGAACCATGTGGTCTATTGAACTAGGTGCTAAACCAATGCATTGAACCAAGATGAAGAACCATGGCATTGAACTTGTGTAACCTAAAATTGATTGGGTTTGAATAGCAATGGAAGAAGGGGACCGAGTTTGGCCTATTGGGCAAAAAATGGTCAACAAATTGGCAACTCCCAGGGGAAGCATGCTTGCTATGCTTAAAGACCAATTGCCTTATAGTCCATGGGGTACAGAGTCAGATGGCAACTTAAAAAACTAGAAATAGCTCTGATAAATCTAGAACTAGTCACACAAATTTACCTCCAAGGAAATGAAAACACACACAAGGCTAAGAAAACTACTACTTGTGCAACAACACTTAGGGAAAATAGGGAAAGAAAATAAGGGAAAATATAGACAAATGAAAGGAGACTCAGTGGTAGTGCTTAAGATGTATCCCATTAACTGGGATATGCAGTTCTTCACCATCCAACTTTGAGAGTTAGAATGCATTATGCTGCTTGCACTGAGTGATTATGTATGGGCCACTCCATAGGGTGTCAAATTTTGCATGCTTTCTAGGATTAACTCGGTCTTCATCCCATTTTAAGATAATGTCTCCTTCAAAGAAATATTTTGATGAAGATTTCTTGTCGAAGTGTCTCTTTGTTTGCTGTTGGTGGCTAGTCATAGAAGCCATAGCCCAGTCCTTGGTTTCTTGGAGCTCCATTAGCTCGCACAGCCTGACCTCCATGCTATTTCCTTCTTCTAATTGTAGCTAGCGAGTGAGGTCTAATGCTGGCAATTCAAGTGAGATGGGAAGCCTAGCTTCTCTTCCATACACGAGCGTATGTGGAGAATTTCTAATTGCTCTCTTTAGAGTGATTCGATTGGCCCATATAGCTATTTTTAGCTTGGCATGCCAAGTCCTTTGATTTTCTTCCATGGTCTTCTTGATGATCCTGATCGAATTTTTGTTGGTGGACTCAGTCAGGCCATTCCCTTGTGGGTAATAATTGGATGAAGTGTTGAGATATATACCATACCTTAGTGCCCATTCACTTTTTTTGGTTCCCAAAAAAGCTAAGGCATTATTTGAGATTATGGTGGCTGGGACCCCAAATCTTGTCACTAGGTCTTCATAAAACTCCAAGACTGCACTTTCATTTGCCTCCTTCAAAGCAATAGCCTCTACCCACCTTGTGAAATAGTCTATGGTAGTTAGGACCCACTTGTGTCTAGCACTGGAGGGAGGGTTGATCATCCCTATGAAATCCAGGCCCCACTACATGAATGGCTTCTCCACTTGAATAGGCTATAGAGGCATGGCAACCAACCATTGTTTTCCATCAAAAAGTGCACACTTTTGGCACTTTCTTACCTAGGAATGGGTGTCCCAAAAAAGAGCAGGCCAAAAATAGCTAGCTCTCATTATCCTTGTTGCAGTAGCTCTAGGAGCGAAATGACCACCTGCTGGCCCATCATGGAACTCAGACAGTACCTTATTATCCTGGTTTGGGTCAATGCATCTTAGAAGGACCTCAGAGAGATCCTTCCTAAACAATACTCCATCAACCAAAACATAAGGGAGAGACTGGAGCCTGAAGTACCTTCTTTTGGTCTTATCAAGACTCTGTGGGCACTCACCAGTGAAAAGGAAATGCCTCAGGTCTGATGTGCAGTCCTTTATGATAGCTGGTTCTTTTGTTGTAGCTGCATCATGAATTAGTAAGCTGTCTTCCTCTTTTTGCTTGAAGTCCATAGCAAGGTGCTTGCACAGGCCTCTTCCCCTCACCAACTTGGTGATCTTTATGTCTACATCATACTCCATCACCTTGGTGATCCACCCCACTCTCTTCTCATTTAGGTCTCGATTGGTCAAGAAATCTTTGATGCCAAGATGTGGAACCATGAGGTGAATCCTACTGTTAGACAGCATATGCCTAAATTTCTTTAGGCTCCGCACTACTGCCAAGACTTGCTTCTCTACATATGTGTATCTAACTTCAAAATCCTCTAGCCCCTGGCTAAAAAAAGCAAGTGGTTACTCGACGTCATCACCATTTGCTTGGGTAAGCATGGCAGAGATCAACTCTTCATTGATAAAATTGTAGAGGTTGAAGTCTTTGTTGAAGTCAGGGCTGATCAAAGTAGGAGCCTAGGTTATGGCCTACTTGATGGCTTCAAAGTTGTCCTTCTTTTGTGTTGTCCACTTGAACTCCCCACCCTTCCTCAGCATAGAGGTCAGTGGCTTGACTATCTCTGTGAAATTTGGAATGAATCTCTAAATAAAATTTATCTTGCCAAAGAAGCTCTGTAGGCCTTTCTTATGCTTAGGTAGGGACATCTCTAAGATAGAAAAAATGCTCTCGAGGTCAATAGATAAGCCCTCCTTGGACACAATGTGGCCAAAGAGTTCCCCCTCATGAATAACAAACACACATTTCTTCGAGTTAAGAGAGATGCTGAACTCCGTACACCTTTCAAAAATCTCCCTTAGGTGCTTCATGTGTTGGCTCACTTCCTTGGAGAACACCATCACATCATCGAGGTATACCAACACATTGTTGTTTATCAAGCCTCCAAAACCCATATCCATGGCTCACTGAAAGGTAACACTAGCATTAGCTAGCCCGAATGGCATCTTCTTATAGGCGAACGTTCCCCATTTAGTAGTGAAGGAAATTTTGTGCTAGTCACAGCCTTGAACCAAAATCTAATTATACCCTAAATATCCATCCAGGAGGGAGAAATGCTCGCTACCTATTACCTTTTGAAGGATCTGCTCCATGCTGGAGAAGGGATAATGGTCTTTTAAAGAGACTTTATTAAGGTCCCTAAAATTGACACATAGCCTGATCTCCCCATTCTTCTTTCTAATAGGAACAAGATTGGCTAGCCAGGAGGAATGTTTGATTGGAAATATAATCCTAAACTCAATCAATTTGGCTAGTTCTTTCTACATGAGAGGCTCAATCATCAGGTTGATAAGTCTTTACTTTTGCGTGACTGGCCTGGCACCTTCTTCTAATTTGATGGTGTGCTAGGTGAGTCTTGGGTCGAAGCCCTTTAAATCACTGTAATCCCATGCAAAAACATCAACACACTCCTGACACAACAAAATGAAAGCCTACCTTTCTTGAACCATGCAGACTTTCCCAAGCACAAGCAGCTTGTCCTTGAAGATCTCAACCCTTTTGTAATTCTCCTCCTTAGTTGTGATGCATGCCTTGTCATTTCTCAATTGGTCATCTCCATTGAAGATGCTCTCAAGAGTGACCAAACCTTTAGGGAGCTTATTATTCTTCAATTAAACAATCTGGTTGCCATATTGCTGTTGTAGCTTTGCCTAGTTTTGTGTTGCGAACTCAACTTCCTCTTCCAGGAAGAAAGCTATTTGCTGGTCATTTTTGAAAACCTACCAGTTTGTAATGTTGTCAAGGATAGAGGGCTGAACTACCACCTTTAAGTAGCATGAACCATAGTCTCAACTTATTTCCCTAGAAACATCGAACTGAGCACCAATTGCTGCTAGCCTATCACTTGTTTGTTCTACTCTCTAGAAATGGAGGTGATATTGAAAGTGAGGAAATCTTCCACCAAGTCCTAGACCCTATGCTTGTAGGACTTTAGCAAGGAATTCTTGGTCAGATTCTAGCCTTTCACCTGATTTACAATCAACTCACTATCTCCCAAAACTTGCGACTCCTTAATCCCTCTTTTTCTTGCCCATTCTAAACCATGGATAAGGGACTCATATTATATAACATTATTTGTGCAAGAAAATTGGAAATGGAAAGCTGAAAAGTATCTCTTCTTTGAAGGGGAGACTAACATCACTCCACCACCAGCTCCTAGCCTACTTTTGGAACCATCAAAGTACAACTACCATAGACCTAGGTCCTCTTGGCTTGCCTTCATTATTTTTGGTATGAAGGCACCCTCTTCATGTATGCAGTAGACTCTAAGGCCTGCCTCCTCTATGAACTTGTAAGGATCATACTCAAAGTTATCATTTCCCCACTCATCCAAGAGTAGGTCTGCAACTCTTTCAAGAGTAGAGGATGGAGATTGGTTTGTCTGGGACTCTTTTGGGTCGATAATAGTGTAACTAACATTTGTTGCCTTGGGTGAATATGGTTCTAGATGGTCCTTGTAGAGTGGCTCAGATTTGATCTTTACCTTGGTCCCATACTTGGTTTTAAAGACCAGATAGGACCAATTCACTACTAGATAGCCACCTATCTTTGACTTGAAGTCCCTAGACAAGCAAATTGCAAAATAAGGAGGAACATATGCTACCACTATATCATGGAGAATTGAGAAGGTTGGGCAAGCATGTAATGTCAAGCTTAAACCCTTCAATATCCCAACTATTTTTGTAGGTGTCCCATCTAGCTACAGGACCCCTTTATTCATCTCTTCATATTTCAGTCCCATCTTTTCAGTTATGCACTTGGGCATTACTAAGGTACTATCCCCACTGTTAATGATGTAGTTGTGTACCAAGAAATCCCCTATAACCAAGGACACATAGAAAGGGGGAATTTTCTCTTCTTTCTTTACCTGACGTGAAGTGGAAGGTTGATCATTCATCATCAAGATATTATCGATGCTCACTGGGATAGCTTGTTGATCTAGCTCATGCAATTCCCTTTGTAGCATGTCTTTTTGTCCTAGTAAAGACAATAAATATCATAAGGAGATGTTCATATGCAACTTCTTCATTTGGTCCACTATATTGACTTGAGGACTGCCTCCTTTCAAGTTTTTCTTCGGTCTAATTCCAACCTGAGCTACAGGTTGAGGGGCTGAAGGTATAAATGACTGTCTAAAGTTTGGGGCCTTTTGATTTGAGTGTGATGGAGAAGGTGCTACTGCCATTTGGGTGGTAGCTTGGGCTTCTCCCAATTATCTTCTCTTAAATATTGTGTTGGCTACAACACAGTCAGCCTGATTGTCTACAGCACCCACATAATTCACTGAATAAAATTCCCCTTCTAAATGATTCATGAGGGTAGAATCAGGCTGGGCCTAATTTCTATTCATGTTGGGTTGCATTGGAGCCTCAAATATTTTGGAATGAGTGGCTGCCTAATTGTCTACATTCTAGAAATAACCCATCATCTCATTTGTATAAACAACTTGTTCTTGACCATATCCCATGGTCGAACAACTTGGTTGTTCCTGTACCAAGTTGTTTTGAACGGGCACCATGACCTTAGATGATGAAGGGGGCCTGGATTGTAGCCTTGAAATGGCTTGGTCTGGGTGAGCTGACCCTGTCCTTGATTATAGTTTCGAAAATGGGGTCTAGGGGCTTGACCATAATGCTAGTATCCCTGATTCGGTTTGTTGCTTTGAGCTTACTACCTTTTAAGAGCTACAAGTTCATTTGACATGCTCTGCAATAGACTCTTAACTTCATGAAGCTAATTGGACAAAACAACAGCTAGTTTCTCTATGCTAGGTAGAGGAGCTAATGTGGGAGCAATGGCTTGAATAGGAGGTAGCATTTTTGGGAATAACGACATGTGAGGTCTAGGGGCTATTTTCCTAGCCTGTACTAAGCAATTTTTAGTTGCTATGGCTACGTCATAAGCAACAAGCAATATATGCCCTCCCATGGATTGTATCATCATAGCAATATCACTATTTAATGCTTTTAAATAATACAAGAAAGCATAGCTGAGAGTCGGTCTTACCAGAATGGGGATTCTATCCTAAGTCTTTTGAAACCATGTGTTGAAATCTTCCATATACTCGTGTGAAGCTCTTTTTATGGTCGTCAGCTACTCAACAAGTGAGACGACATCGCTCTTTTCCCCAAAACGATCTATCAACTGAGTATCCAATTCATTCTAAGAATGGATTGAATTTATAGGCAAGGCCCGTACCAGTCAAGAGCCTTGCCTTTGAGAGACAATGCCATCAATCTGATGGTGATATTTTCCTTTGTGACATTGTGAATATTTCAGAGGTAGCAATATTCCTAATGTGCTCGATGACTATAATGGGTCCCTCTCCATTGAAAGAAGGCACATTTTTTAGGGCTATTCTCAAGATTGGATCATAATGTGGGAGATTCAAGGGGCTCTAACCATGAAAAGCCATAAAGGGCAATGCCATAGTTGGGATGGGATATAACTGTGACTCTGTTGCGTATGCATCCCTTACAATAGGTCTGGGAGGGTGGCTTGTTGAATAAGGATGGGTCTTCTCAAACCTTGGTCTTTTTGCTGAGTTCAAAGGTAACTCAATAAAATCAAACAGGACACCCTTAGAAGCAGACCGTGTGGTGACTTTAGGAATCAAAAGTTAAAATTGGTCTTTGATTGAAAAATTGAAACTCTTACCAGTGGAGTTGCCAGATGCTAAAAAATAGTTAATTTGCTGTATCAAGACTAGCATCAATCCTAAAATCTTACTGAGTTGTAAAAATTGTGTCCCATCGGGCGTGCCAAAACTATTGACGCAGAAGATTGCACCCTTGGCAGGAGGCCGAGCTTCTACCTTCTTCACACAACTATGGAAACTCCCCTCTTGCTTGTGGGACCAATGAAGCTAGAGGGGAGAGTCTCTAGGTAAGGGCTAGCTCCCTTTGATGCATCATATTCATTTCAACAAGTGCATACATACATACATACATACATACATACATACATACATACATACATACATACATACATACATACATACATACATACATACATACATACATACATACATACATATATATATATATATATATATATATATGATGGGGGGGATGAAAAGGGAAGACGATTGTAAGACAACAAACTACTCTAAGGAGGTGATGCACCAAAAATAAGTACACCTTCTCACACTCACACTAAAACCAGACAAATACATACATACACTTCAAACTTGGCAAAAGGACCACACTGCAAGAAACTTGGCAGGGAGGCTTTAATGGAAAATACGGAAAATAAAGATTCATCAAAGGTGCTGTAAAATGCACACTGTAAGTAATTTCTTCTATTCTGCACTTCCAAATATAGCTCTCCTTATCAGCTACAGAAATAGCACC
Source organism: Torreya grandis (assembly GCA_037957365.1). Classification (NCBI taxonomy): domain Eukaryota; kingdom Viridiplantae; phylum Streptophyta; class Pinopsida; order Cupressales; family Taxaceae; genus Torreya; species Torreya grandis. The sequence continues at coordinate 1,655,192 of JARHVA010003188.1, read as the reverse complement.
TTGTAGACAACAGATATGTTGGTGTTGAACCTCTGAAAGCATCAAGAAACAATGACTAAACACAAACTAACACTCAAGACATACACAAAAATATCTATCCAAGATAGAGGTAAAAAATGCATTTATTGATTCAAGTGAAATTTTGCCTGGGTTACGCCTTACAAATATGGAAGATGATTTCTCAAAATAACAAGTCCTCAATATATATGAGAATAAAGGAGGCCTTTTGACACCCCTTTTACAAGTGACCCATGTGCCTTACAAGCATTGGGAAGAGCAGGCTGCCTAAAAAATAAATGCTGTGTCAGCCCTGGCTTTGACTTCAGGCATTTTTTGACATGGCCGCACTGTTTCCTCATTAACTGAGGCTATTTCTTGAAGGCACCTATGCAGTTTGTCTACTCATAAGTATGAAATGAAGAAAAAGGGTCACACATTTGGCCTAATGCTCAATTTGCAACCACTGTTTCACCTGCTGGAGTAACCTCTCAAATCGGCACTTCCCTTCGCCACTTGGACTATCTGCCTTCTCCATTCCTGGTACTTTGTCTTTTCCCTATCTTATTTCTTTTGGCTCCTTCAGCCCTCGAGGGTGATCTTCTAGTGGGTTGCTGCATTTCTGGGCCTCCTTTCATGGTTGGCATCTTTTTGTTTAAAAAATGGCTATTTCACTATATGAAATTTGACGTTCACGCAGCCGTCATCACTTTGAAAACCAATAGCTAATTCACTTCCTTATATTTGATAGATTTAGGGACATCATCGTCCTCGACAAAAGTCCATTGGGTCCTTTTTGTGGGCCTTTTTTGCTTGAAGTCCCTTCTTAACACCCTCCCAAAGGGAAGGTGACCCTTCGGCCTTTGGAAAGTGCCCCCTTATTTTGGTCGAGAGTCCCCTGTAAGGGCACCTGCCCTTCGGGGTCCTTCGGTGGGTCGCTGTGTTCTTCCAGATTATTTCTCAGGTTTTCATAGACTTTTGGTCCATAGACATTTTCCTACAGACTTTTTGTCTGCGGACATTTTCTTGCAGACTTTTGTCTGTGGATTTTTCCCATGAACTTTTGTCCGCAAATTTTTTGCCTCGGCCTTTGCTTTGAACTGTGGCCCTTCCCCGAATTCCTTCAGGCTTTTTGTCTGAAGGAATTGTCTGAAGGAAATCCTTCAGACAAAAAGTCTGAAGGAATTCAGGATTTTGCCTTAATCAAAATTCCAAAAGTTAAAACATCCTTTTTGTAGTCCCTTTGAAGTGTTCCATTTGGGGGCATCTCGTTGAACCAACCCATTGAACCAAAATTGGTTCAACGATTCAACATTGCGCAGTGAGCCAATTGAACCAAGGTGGTTGAACCATTCACTTTGAACCATTCATTGAACTGGTTCAACGGTTCAATGCTGCGCACCGATGAGCTTGCCAATGAGCCGACTGATTGAATTAGGCCGATTGAACCAAGGCTGATGAACCAAGTGGTCTATTGTTATGTACCTAGGGATATGATATATGGGTAACCTCCTAATCCAATGTAGACTGACCATTACCCAATGTAATACTTCCACAAGTTACTCTATTATCCTAATATATTGTACCTATATAACTAACTAAGGGGATGTGTGCCACATGTTGGCATCTCCATCAACCCATATATCATATTCCTAGGTACATAACAATTTTAGAAGATATAGTGAAATTAGTGTTTCTCTCCACACAAATTACCCAAATCGAAGCTCTGATACCACTTGTAATGATCTTGATATTCAATATATACAAAAATACCCTTAAGGTAGGGAAACACCATATAATAATGCTTTAGAAAGGAATAACTCCACAATGTCTCTTCGAGGGGACAACCTCCAATATCCTCTTACACTAGAAGACTCAATTCTTACTTGATATATTTACCATGATATTCATCTCTTATATATATACATCTATCTAACCCATGGATGGGTAACCTCTTAATCCAATGTAGGCCGACCATTACCCAATGTAATACTTCCACAAGTTACTCTATTATCCTAATATATTGTACCTATATAACTAACTAAGGGGATGTGTGCCACATGTTGGCATCTCCATCAACCCATATATCATATCCATAGGTACATAACATCTATTGAACCAGGTGTTGAACCAATGCATTGAACCAAGCCGAAGAACCATGGCATTGAACTTGTGCAACCTGAAATTGACTGGCTTTGAATAGCAATGGAAGAAGGGGACTGATTTTGCCCTATTGGGCAAAAAATGGTCAACACAACCTTCTAAAAGTTGAATCGACTATTGCATTAGAGTGACTCGATAACAATCTAAAATAGTCCGTCTTGGGTAAGATAACAGTCCATAATATTATTTAAAATCAAGAAATTGATTTGATTTTTAAATTTTAGGTTCCCTTTTCCTGGCATATGCACCTCATAAATGTCTCAAATTAAAATCTAGTTAGAATAACAATACCAATGCATATAATGCTACCACAAATATGTATCTAAATCATATAACTATGAAATATAGTGACCTTAAAATTAGTGCAAATGTAGAGGACATATTTGTATAACATGCACCCATTGTAATCTAAAGATGTCAAGTATTGAATAAGTGTGGAGGTCATGCCTTTTTGACATGCCCCCATTGAAATTTGAAACTATGAAAAATTTGGAAGTCATGCCTCTATGACATGCCCCCATTGATATGCCCCCCCTTTTGAAGTGAGGGTAAGTATAATTTGGTGGTTAATTTATCTCAAAATAATAAGATAAATGTATAATCTATGTATGGATCATGTGACATATAAGATTAACATGTCTAGGTAGATATAACATTGAGACACATAATATGCGATCACATCAAGTCTTAAGTTACATGATGTAGATCATGGAAATATCTAGAGAGTAACAATACAAAATCAAAAAGTAATCAAGCACACATACAAGACCACTCAAAATAAAATCAAAATGGAATGGTCTAAGGAGAGCTCATACAAGGGCAAATTTAATTTCCACATAATCAAAGGGACATGACTTAGTCAAATGTCCAGAAAGCATAGAATGACATATAAAAATGTCTATACAACAAAGAATGACATATTTAATGTCTAAATAGGCAACAGAAGACACGAGAGACTTAATAAATAGAGCATATTAAAATGATAAAATAAGAAATATAATGCAAGACAATGAAAATCAAGGAACACACTCAAGAAACTGCATAAATGAAAGCATAAAACATATACAACCATCATGAACATAACATACTAGTTTCTACACATATATGTTTGCAAAAAAATTTAAGTACATAATATTTCAAGTACACTATGAAAGATATAAACATAGATATAGGCATGTGTAAGTATATAATATTAAAAATGATAATGGAAAGTGATCATATAATGATATAAGCTGAGTGTATCATGATCAAAGAAACATTTACCCTCAATATACTTATGACATAAGTAGATGGAAGGCCCAACATATGCATGTGTATATGTGTCTGAGTATTCATGTATCACAATCAAATGATACATGAAACATATGTATATATGAAAATGAATTATATAATATCTAATAATATGGAACAAACAACATATGTATAAGAAATACTAAAACTAGGAACATGCTGATTTTTTTGATATTTTTAGCTTTTTTGAATGTTTTTGATATTTTTTGGAATATTTAGATGTTTATGGTTAAAAGTGAGATGCATGAATTTTAATATCACCACTATCAACTATGTGTTGGATCCTTTAATTAAGGGCCAAACAATGATTTATATGGTTCCCATGCATTCTATGATAATTGCAATAAGATCTTGTTCCCTTTAGAGGTTATAAAAGAGGTAATGTGATCAAGTTATGTTTAAGGAGTATCCTTAGAATATCATTTGGAATTATATTATCCTTTTTCATATTAAGTAAATCAATTATTATAAATGGATTTTTTTTGAATTATCGATTTTGAAATGATCTTTGTTAGGCACAACATTGGTAGAAGATACAAAGGTATGTTCATTGCTAACACATTTTGAGTTTTGTATATATAAAATTAGATTGTGTAGTGATATGAGGTTTGAGGTCAAATATTGGTTTTGCATTTAGATCTCTTATTTAGTGATGGTAATTTATGTTTAAGTAGTTTTTATTAGAGTTTATTTTATAAAAATGAACTACTAAAAACTCATTAAAGTATATGGTTTTAACTAACATGAAGGCGTACTTGTGAAATAAATTGTGCACTATTGATCAAGCGACCATGAGGATTCCTTTTTGGATAGAAAGGAAAACTTACACACATTAAAAAACTTGAAAAGATAGATTAATAATAAATTAGGGTGGGTTGCTTGAAAAATTACTAGTTACAGGAAGTGATAAGCTTCTTATCTTGGATGTCAACCCACCTATTTAACAATAACGATGATAATAATGATAATGGAAATTACAAATTCTTATTAAAAATGTAAATATATTTATTGTTGACGTAGTGGATTGCACCCAAGGCAGGAGGTTGAGATCTTGCCTTCCACACATCAAAATGGAAACCCCCCTCTCACCTGTGGGACTGGCAAAGCTGGAGGGGAGAGTCTCTAGGTAAGGTCTAGCTCCCTTTGATGCACCTGAGCTATTCCAATAAATGCTAATAGAGGTATATAGATATATAATGGGGGGGTGAAAGGGAGAAGGATTATAGGAAAACAAAGCTACTCTAAAAGAGGTGATGCACCAAATGATTCGACCTACTCTTGAAGCCAGACAAACACATACGTACACTTCAAACTGGCAGAAGGACTAGGCTGCAGGAAGCTTAACAAGGAGGCTTTAATGGAACACATAAAAAATAGAGACTCACCATAGGTGCTGTGGAAGGGACACACTGCATAGTATGTTCTTTCTATCTTTGTGCTTCTAGGTACAACTCTTCTTGTCACCTGCAGGAATGGCACCTTATAGACACCAGATGTGTTTCTGTTAAACCTGTGGAAGCATTAAGAAGCAATGACTAAACATAGAACTAACACTTAGACACACATAAAGATACCTAACCAGAATAGAGGTAAAAATTCATTTATTGATTTTAGGTGAAAATTTGCCAGGGCTTTGCCTTACAAATGTGAAAAGATCCCTCTTTCAAATGACAAGTCTACAATATATAGAGGAAGGAAGGAGGTCTTTTGGCACCCTTTTTACTAATGACCCATGTGCGCTCTGATCATTGGGAAGAGCAAGCCACTTAAACATCAATGAGAAATTATGAGCCATACCATTTGTCTGCTTGCAAGACCGCTCCTTCAAGGTGATTACATGGCTTGTCTGCTCATTAATGCAAAATGAATAAAAATGGGTCGCACCATTATCCATTTGCACCTCTTAATGATCAATTCACAGACACTATATCACTTGTTGGAGTAACTTATTGAATCAGTGCCTCCCTTCACTGTTTGGACTATCTACCTATTCCTACACTTGGCACTTTTCTCTCTTTGTTCTCTGGGCTCTTTGTCTTCTTCCTACTTTGTCTTCTTCTAGCTCCTTCGGCCCTCAGGGCTATCTTCTGGTGGGTCACTGCATTCTTTGTGCTCTTTTTGGGTTGGTGCTTAGGCAATTTAAAAGCAAACATATATTTCACCATCTTAAATTTGACATCTGTGCACCCGTCATCATTTGAAAAACAATAGCTAATCCATCTTCTTAAATTTGATGGCTTTCAAGACGTCACCTTCCTTGGTGAATTCCTTCAGGCCTTTTTTGTGGGCTTTTTCTTTGTTTTGGACCCTCTCAAAGGGGAAGTGTCCCTTCAGCTCTGGAGAGATGCCCTTCATTTGGCCAGCTGAGAGCCCCCTGCAAGGGCACCTGCCCTTCGGTGGCCTTTTGTCTCTTCGGCCCTTTCTGTGGGCCTTTCCTGTGGGATTTTTTTTGCAAACAAAAAGTCTGTGAGAATTGGCCACTTTGACTTCCCTGGGTCCTTTCTTCATGTTGGTGGCCTTCCTCTGAATCCCTTTCGACTTTTTGTCTAACAGATTTCCTTTGGACAAAAACTCTGAAGGATTCAATGTCTTAAGAGTTTTTGTGCATTTTCTAAAATCCTTCAGCTGCCTTTAAAGTGCTCCCTGCCCTCCATAAGGGCTTTTGAACCTAGAACTACCCTCCACAAGGGCACCTACCCTTTGGATTTAGGATGCTCCCTTGAACCAAGCCATTGAACCAATTGATTGAACCAAAAATGGTTCAACAGTTTAACGGTTCAACACTGCGCATCACTCATTCATTGAACCAAGCCTTCAAACCTGCCACTTGAACCAAACATGTTGAAACAAAGTGTTGAACTTGTTGATTGAACCAAGGCATTGAAATGACCAATTGAACCAAAAATGGTTCAATGGTTCAACACTGTGTGCCCCTCCTTTATTGCACCAAGCCTTTGAACCGTTCACTTAAACCAAGGCATTGAACTGATTCAACGGTTCAAACAATTGTTGAACCAAGGCACCGAACCATTTGATTGAACTTGCCAATGAACCAAGTGATGAACCAAGGCCGATGAACTTGAGATTTGAACTAAAGTGTTAAACTTGCTAATTGAACCAAAGCATTGAACTTACTAATTGAACCAAGGCGTTGAACCAAGGCATTGAACTGGTTCAATGGTTCAAAGGTGCTAACTCTTTGAAAGATCATGCCGTTGAACCACTTTAAGCTCACTTTCCTTATGAATTTCTTCAGACAAGAGTCTGAAGAATCTTTGTAAAACCTTGCACTCTCTGAATTGGTTCTTCATTTGCCAAAAGATTACACCTGTAGAGTTCATAAAAAACCTCACTGCTGAGTCTGTAAGAACCCAAGCCCTGCAAAGTCCATAAAAAATCAAGCCTTGTAGAGTCCATAGAAAATCAAGCCCTGCAGAGTTCGTAGAAAATCAATCCCTACATAGTCCATAGAAATAAACCTGTAGAGTCTGTAGAAATAGACCTGCAGAGTCCGTAGAAAATTCCTGGACTTATGCAAAATAAAAAATGAATTGGCATAAAATAGTAGAGGAAGAAGGGGACCAATTTTTGGCCTGTTAGACCAAAAAATGTTCAACAAATTGGCAACTCCCAGGGGAAGCATGCCTGCTATGCTTAGAAGCCAGTTGCCTCAAAATCCATTGGGGATGGGGTCAAATTATAACTTAAAGATCAAAAATAGCTCTGATAAATTCTACAACCAATCACAAAGATTTACCTCAAAAGGAAAATGAAAACACACACAAAGCTAAGAAAACTACTAACATGTGTAGAAAGCACTTAGGGAAAATAGGAGAAAAGCAAGGGAAATATATACATGATGGAGAAGGGGCTTAGTGGTAATGCTTAAGATGTATCCCATTAACTGGGATATATAGTTCTTCACTATCCAACCTGGAGAGTTGGAATGCATTATGCTACTTGCACTGACTGATTACGTATGGGCCACTCTATAGGGGGTCAAACTTTGCATGCTTTCTAGGCTTAGCTCAGTCCTCATCCCATTTTAAAATAATGTCTCTTTCAGAGAAACCTTTTTATGAATATTTCTTGTCAAAGTGTCTCTTTGTTTACTATTGGCAGTTGGTCATAGAAGCCATAGCCTGGTCCCTTGTCTCTTGGAGTTCCATTAGCTCGCATAGCCTGACCTCCATGCTATTTCCTTCTTCTAATTGCAACTGGTGAGTGAGGTTCAAGGCTAGTAAGTCGAGTGAAATGGGGAGCCTAGATTCTCTTCCATAGATGAGCATGTATGGTGAGTTGCCAATTGCCCTCTTCAGGGTGACCCTATCTGCCCACAGGGCTATTTTCAACTTGGCATGCCAAGTCCTCTAATTTTCCTCCATGGTTTACTTGATGATCCTGATCAGGTTCTTATTTGTAGACTCAGCCAGTGCATTCCCCTATGGGTAGTAATTGGATGAAGTGCTTAGATATATACTATATCTCAGTGCCCATTCACTTATTTTGGTTCCCAAAAAAGTTAACACATTATCTGAGATTATGGTTGTTGGAACCCCAAACCTTACCACTAGGTCCTCATAAAAATCAAAGACTGCACTTTCATTTGCCTCCTTTAGAGCAACAACCTCTACCAATCTTGTGAAATAATCTGTGGTGGTCAGGACCCACTTGTGTCTAGCACTGGAGGGAGGATTAATCATCCCTATGAAGTCCAGGCCCCATTACATGAATGGTTGCTCCACTTGAATAGGCTATAAAGGCATGGCAGCCAACCGTTGCTTCCCATCAAAAAGTGTGCACTTCTGGCACTTTCATACCTAGGCATGGGTGTCCCTGAAAAGAGTAGGCCAAAAATAGCTAGCTCTCATTATTCTTGCTGCAGTAGCCCTAGGAGAAAAATGACCACCGATTGGTCTATCATGGAACTTAGACAACACCCTATCAGCTTGACTTGAGTCTATGCATCTTAAAAAGGCTCCTGAGAGATCCCTTCTGAACAACACTCCATCAATTAGGGCATAAGGGAGACACTGGAGTCTGAAATACCTCCTCTTGGTCTTGTCAAGTGAGTGTTGGCACTCACCAGTGAGAAGGAAATGCCTTATGTCTAATGTCCAATCCTTCATGACATCTGGTTCTTCTGCTGTGGCTGCATCAAAGATTAGCAGATTGTCCTCCTTTTGCTACTTAAAGTCTACAGTGAGGTGTTCGCACAGGACTCTCCCTCTTACTAGTTTGGTGATCTTGATATCTACATCATATTCCATCACCTTAGTGATCCACCCTGCTCTCCTCTCATTTAGGTCTCAATTGAACAAGAAATCTTTGATGTTGGGATGTGGAACCATGAGGTGGATTTTGTTATTGGACAACATGTGTTTGAATTTCTTTAGACTCTGTATGACTGCCAAGACTTGCTTTTCCACATATGTGTATCTGACTTCAAAACTTTCTAGGCCTTGGCTAAAAAATGCAATTGGCTACTCAAGGTTATAATCACTTGCTTGAGTAAGCATGGTGGAGATTACCTCTTCATTACCAAAGGTGTACAGGTTGAAATATTTGGTGAAGTCAGGGCTGATCAAAGTAGGAGCCTGGGCTATGGCCTGATTGATTTCTTCAAAATTGTATTTTCTTTGTGCTGTCCATGTGAAATCCTCACCCTTCTTCAGCATAGAGGTCAATGGCTTGACCATCTCTACAAAATTTGGGATAAATCTCTGTATGAAATTTATCTTACCAAAGAATATTTATAGGCCTTTTTTGTGCTTATGTAAGGATAGCTCTAGGATGGAGCAAACTCTCTCTGGGTCAATAGCAAACCCTCCAAAGAAACAATGTAACCAAGGAGCTTCCCCTCATGGACAGCGAACACACATTTCTTAGGATTGAGAGAGATACCAAACTCTCTACACCTCTCAAAGATTTTCCTTAGGTTTTTCATGTGTTGGCTCACTTCCTTGGATAAAACTATCACATCATCAAGATATACCAGCACAGTCTTATTTATCAGGCCTTGAAAGGCCATGTCCATAGCTCGTTGGAAAGTGGCACTAGCATTAGATAGTCTAACAGGAATTTTCCTATAAGCAAACATTCCCCACTTGGTTGTGAAGGCTATCTTGTGCTGGTCACATTCTTGCACCAAAATCTGGTTGTATCTTGAATACCCATCCAAGAGGGAGAAATGCTCACTGCCTGTCACCATTTAAAGGATCTGCTCCATGCTTGGGAGAGGATAATGGTCTTTCAAAGAGACTCTATTGAGCTCTCTGAAATCAATGCATAGTCTGATCTCTCCATTATTTTTCCAAACAAGAACAAGATTGGCCAGCCAAGAAGAGTGTTTGATTGGAAATATTATCTTAGACTCAATCAACTTGGTGAGTTCCTTATGCATGAGAGGTTTAATCATTGGGTTGACAGGCCTCTGCCTCTGCTTGATTGGCTTGGCACCTTCTTCTAGCTTAATGGTATGCTGGGCCAAGCTTTGGTCAAAACCATTCAAATCACTATGCTCCCAAGCAAAGATATTGGCAAACTCTTGGCACAACAAGATGAAAGCTCGCCTTTCCTGGTATGTGCACACTTTTTCAAGTGTAAGCAGCTTATCCTTGAATATTTCTACCTTCTCATGGTGCTCCTCCTTTGTTGCAATGCACACCTTGTCGCTTCTCAATTGGTCATCTCCATTGAAGATACTCTCTAGAGTGACCAAACCTTTGGGGAGCTTATTGTTCTTTAGCTAAACAATTTGGCTGCCATATTGCTGCTATAGCTTTACCTAGTTTTTTGCAGTGAATTCTACTTCTTCTTCCAGGAAGAGTGCTATTTGCTAATCACTATTGAAAACCTACTAGTTGGTGATGTTGTCAGGTATAGAGGGCTAGATCATTACTTTCAAGTGACGTGAGCTGTGGTCTCGACCTATTTCTTGAGGAATATCAAACTGGGCACCAACTGCTGCCAGCCTATCTACTTGCTTGTTTCATTCTCTAGGAATGGAGGTAATATTGAAAGTGAAGAAATTTTCCACTAAGTCCCATACCCAATGTTTGTAGGACTTTAGTAGAGAATTCTTCATCAAATTTTGTCCTCTTACTTGGTTGACAATCAACTCACTATCACCAAACACTTGTAGTCTTTGATTCCTCTTTTCCTCGCCACTCCAAACCATGGATGAGGATTCATATTTTTCAATATTGCATGTGTAGGAAAATTAGAACCAAAAGGTTGAAAAATACCTCTCTTTTTAAGGAGAGACCAACATTGCTCCACCACCAGCTCCCAACTTACTTTTTGAACCATCGAAGAATAGCTACCATAGACCTGAGCTTTCCAGGTTGGTTTTCATCAAATTTGGTACAGAATTACCCTCTTCATGCATGCAATAAATTTCAAGGCTTGCCTCCTCTATGAATTTGTAAGAATCATGCTCAAAGTTGTCCCTTCCCCATTCATCTAAGAGCAGGTTTGCAACTCCTTTAAGGGTAGAGGATGGAGATTGGTCTACTTGGAACTCTTCCTGGTTAATGATGGTGTAGCTGACATTTGCTACCTTGAGTGAGTAAGGTTCCAAATGATCTCTATGGAGTGGTTTGGATTCAATCTTGACTTTAGTGTCATACTTGGTTCTAAAAACCAAATAAGACCAATTTACTGCTAAGTAGCCACCTATCTTAGATGTAAAATCCCTGGATAAGCAGATGGCAAAGTAAGGAGGGACATCTACCACTACCACATCATGAGGAACTAAGAAAGTTAGGAAAGCCTGCAGTGCCAAGCTCAAACCTCTTACTACCCCAATTGTCTTTGCTTGAGTTCCATCCAGCTATAGGACTCCCTTGGTCATTTCTTCATATTTCAAGCCCAGCTTGTTAGCTAAGCATTTGGGCATCACCAAGGTGCTTGCTCCACTATCAATGATGAAATTGTGAACCAAGAAATATCTTATGACCAAGGACACATAAAAGGGAGGAACCTTTTCTTCTTTTTGGGCCTAACCTGAGGTGGAAGGTTGTCCATTCATCATCAGAACATTATCAGCTTTTTTTGGGACAACTTGTTCATCTAGCTCATGTAATTCCTTTTGTAGCATGTCCTTTTGTCCTAGTATTGACAATGAATCCCACAAGGAGATGTTCATGTGTAGCTTCTTCATCTAGTCAACCATGTTGACTTGAGTGTTGCCTTCCTTCAAAATTTGTTTGGAATTATTTACAGCCTAAGGCACAGGCTGAGGAGCTGAAGGTACAACTATCAGTTTAAAACTTGGGACTTTTTGATTTGCATGTGATGAATAAGGTGTTGCTAATGTTTGGGCAGTAGCCTGAGTTTCTTCCATTACTCTCCTTTTGAATCTTGTGTTGGCTAAAACACAGTCAACCTGGTTATCTGTAGCACCCACATAATTGACTGAATAGAATTCTCCTTCCATATGATTCATGAGGGTAGAATCATGATGGGCTTGACTGCTACTTGTGCTAGGTTGCATTGGAGCCTCAAAGACTTGGGAATGGGTGGCTACCTGATTATCTTATACATTTGGGTAATAACCCATCATTTCATTTGTATAAACAACCTACTCCTGACCATATCCCATGGTTGAACAACTTGGCTGTTCCTAGACCAAATTGTTTTGAATGGGCACCATGACCTTAGATGATGAAGGGGCACCTAGGTTGTAGCCTTGAAAGGGTCTGGTCTGAGTAAGATGACCCTGTCCTTGATTTTAATTTTAGAAAGTGGGTTTAGGAGCTTGACCATACTACTAGTATCCTTGGTTTTGGTCAATTGCTTTGAGCTTGCTGCCTTTTAAGAGCCACAAATTCATTTAACATACTTTACAATAGACTCTTAACTTCATGAAGCTCATTGGATGGAGCATCAACTAGTTTCTCTATGCTAGGTAGAGGAGCTAATGTTGGAGCAACGGTCTGAATTGGAGGTAACATTTTAGGGAAAAGTGGCATATGGGGTCTAGGAGCTATTTTTCCAGCTTGCACTAGGCAATTTTTAGCTGCTATAGCTATGTCATAGGTGGCAGGCAACACATGCCCTCCCATGGATTGTATCATAACAGTGATATCACTATTTAATGCTCTTAAGTAATATAGGAAAGTATAGCTAGGAGTAGGTTTTACTAGAATGGGGATTCTATCCCATGTCTTCTAAAATTGAGCATTGAAATCCTGTATGTATTCATGTGGGGCTCTTTTCATGGTAGTCAGCTGCTTAGCAAGTGAGAGGTGGTCACTCTTTTCTCAAAAATGGTCCATCAAATGAGTGCCCAATTCATTCCAAGAACTGATTGAATTTAGAGTCAAAGTCCCATACCAATCAAGAGCTTTACCCTTGAGAGACAATGCCAATAATTTGATTAAAATATTTTCCTCAGTGACATTGTGAATATTACAGAGGTTAGAAATATTTATGATGTGTTCAATGACTGTGATGGGCCCCTCTCCATCAAAAGAAGGCACACTTTTGAGGGCTGCTCTTGGAATTGGGTCATAATGTTGGAGATGTAATGGACTCTGACCATGAAAAGTCACAAAGGTAAGTGCCATAGCTATGACAAGATGTAACTGTGGCCTTGCTGTGTATGTGTTATTTACAACAAGTTTGGGAAAGTGGTTTGCTAAATCAGGATGGGTCCTCTCAAGCCTCAGTCTTTTTGCTGAGTTCAAAGGTAACTCAATGAAGTCAAAAGGAATAGCCTTAGAAGCAGACCATGTGGTGACTTTAGGTATAGGAAGTTAGACTGGTCTTTGATTAGAAAATGAAGTTCTTACTAGTGGAGTCACTAGATGCTAAAAATAGTTGATTTGCTGTAACAAGACCAACATCAATCCTGAAACTTTACTGAGTGTAAAATTGAGTCCCATCAGGCGTGCCAAAAATTGTTGACGTAGTGGATTGCACTCAGAGTAGGAGGTCGAGCTCCTACCTTCCTCACGTCAAAATGGAAACCTCCCTCTCACCTGTGGGACTGGCAAAGTTGGAGGGGAGAGTCTCTAGGTAAGGGCTAGCTCCCTTTGATGCATCTAAGTTATTCCAATAAATGCTAATATAGGTATATAGATATATAATGGGGGGGTGAAAAGGGAGAAGGATTATAGGAAAACAAAGCTACTCTAAAAGAGGTGATGCACCAAATGATTTGACCTACTTGTTGACATTGGAAATTGCACCTAGTGGTAGGAAGTTAAACTCCTGCCTTCTCCTTGCAACATGGAGACTCCCCTCTCTCTTGTGGGACTGGCGATGTTAGAGGGGAGAGTCTCTATATAAGGGCTAGCTCCCTTTGATGCATCATGTTTGTTCCAGCAAGTGGAAAATATAGATATACATAGATAGACATAATGGGGGGATGAAAAGGGAGGAAGATGCAGGAAAAAAAACTACTCTAAGGAGGTGATACACCAAAATAAGTCGACCTTCTCACATCCACACTTGAAACCAAACAAATGCATACATACACTTCACATTTGGTAGAAGGACCAGGCTACAAGAATCTGGCAAGGAGGCTCTGATGAAAACATAGAAATAGAGACTCACCAAGGTGCTGTGAAATGCACACTATAAGTAACCTCCTCTATTTTGAGCTTCTCAAATACTACAATTCTCCTATCAGCTATAGAGATGGTGCCTTATAGACAATAGGCATGCTGGTGTTGAACTTGTGAGAGCATCAAGCAATAATGATTGAACACAAAAAACACTCAAGACATACTCAAAAAAGTCTATCCAAGATGGAGGTAAAATTGGTTTTATTTGATTCAGGTGGAAATTTTAGCAGGGCTATGCCTTGTAAAATGTGGAAGATCTTTTACAAAAATGACAAGTTTGCAATATATATGTGAAAGAAAGGAGGCCCATTTGGCATTCCCCTTTTTTACAAGTGGCATACGTGCTTTTTATTGGGAAGAACAAGTCGCTCAAAACATTAATGAGCTATGCACTTTGTCTCTTTAGAAGACTGCATTTTCAAGGTCAATACACGGTTTGTCCACCCATTAAATGTAAAATGGATAAAATTGGTTGCTTACTAGCTATTTGCATCCTCTCATGATCAATTCATAGGAACTATTTCACTTGCTGGAGTCATTTGTCAAATGGTGCCACTTGGACTAACTACTTGCTCGCTCTATGCTTGGGCTTGTCTTTTCTCCATTTTGTCTCATCTGGCTCATTCAACCCCTTAGGGTAAACATTCTGGTGGGTCACTGCATTCTAGCCCCTTAGTTAACTCTCTCTCAATTGAAAATAAACAACCATTTTGCTTTATGAAAGTTGACATTCATATGGCCATCAGCTTTTGAAAACCAATGACTAAACTGTTCTATTAAATTTGATGTCCTTCGCGACGTCATTAGGTCCTTTGCTGGCTTTGGGCCTTCTTTATTTCTTCATGAGCATCTTCCTTTGTTATTTCCCTTTGGCACCTTCCTGAAGGGAAGGTGACCCTTCGTCCTTTGAAATGTTCCTTTTGTCTTTGGGCCGAAAGCCCCCGCAAGGGCACCTGCCCTTCAGGGTCCTTCGACGGATTTTTGTTTGCCTTGGACTTTTCTCGGGTACCTGTGGACAATTTTCTTGGGTCGCTTTGACTATGTGTATTTTTTATAGACTTTTGTCTGTAGACATTTTCCCATGGACAAAAGGTTTGTGGAAATTGTTCCTGGCCCTTTGCTTTTGTTTTAAGCTCTGCCTGAATTCCTTCAGACTTTTTGTCTGAATGAATTCCTTTAAACAAAATTTTTGAAGGAATTTGGGACTTAGTCAAATTTAAACAAAATTGAACTTTGAACCTTGAACTTTGAACTGAACTTACATGATCCTTTGTTTGAAGTGCCTGCCCTCCACTAGGGAATTAAAATTTGAAGACTGCCCTTCGGCCAAGGGCAAATCCTTGAACCAAGCCTGTTGAACCAAAAGGTTCAACAATTTAATTGGTTCAACCAAGCATGCTGATGGACCATTGAACCAATCCGATAAACTTTCTCCTTTGAAACAAGTGCGTTGAACCAAAAATTTGGTTCAACGGTTCAATGGTACGAAGGTTCAACGCTATTGAATTGAGATGTTTGAACCGAACAATGAACTCTTTGAACCAAAGGTTGCTAAAACACTTGAACTAGGACATGAACCAAACATGTTGAACTTGAACAACCTGAAAGTGACTGGCATGAATAACAAGGGAAGAAGGGGCCCAAAATTTTTGCCTATGGGCAAAATTTGGTCAACAAATTGGTGACTCCTAGGGGAAGCATGCCTGCTATGCTATAGACCAGTTGCCTTAAAAATCCATTGGGCATGGAGTTAGATTGTAACCTTAAAATTAGTAGCAGCCCCAATAAATTCAAAACCAATCAAGCAAATCTACCTCCAAGAAAATGGAAACACACACAAGACTAAAAAAAACTACTACTTGTGCAACAACACTAAGGGAAAATAGGAGAGAAAATAAGGGAAAGTATGTACAGCTAAATAGAGACTCAGTGGCAATGCTTTAGATGTATCCTATTAACTGGGATACGTAGTTCTTCACCATCCAACCTGGAGAATTGGAATGCATTATGTTGCTTGCACCGAGTGATTATGTAAGGACCACTCCAAAGGGCATCAAATTTTGCATGTTTTCTAGGCTTAGCCTGAGCTTCATCCCATTTCAGGACAATGTCTCCTTCAGAGAAATCTTTTGACAAATATTTCTTGTTGAAGTGTCTTTTTACTTGCTGTTGGTGACTGGTCATAGAAGCCATAGCCCGGTCCCTTATCTTTTGGAGCTCCATTAGCTCACACAGCCTGACCTCCATGTTGGTTCCTGCTTCTAATTGCAATTGGTGGGCGAGATCCAATGCTAGCAATTCAAGTGAGATGGGAAGCCTAGCTTACCTTCCATATATGAGTGTATATGGAGAGTTTTCGATTGCTCTCTTTAGAGTGATTCAATTGGCCCATAGAGCTGTCTTCAACTTGGCATGCCAAGTCTTTTAATTTTCTTCCATAGTCCTCTTTATGATCTTGATCAAATTTTTGTTTGTGGACTCAACCAGCCCATTCCCCTATGGGTAATAATTTGATGAAGTGCTGAGGTATATACCATACCTTAGCACCCATTCACTTGTTCTAGTCCCCAAAAAAGCCAAAGTGCTATTTGAGATTATGGTGGCTGGGACCCCAAATCTTATTACCAAGTCCTCATAAAACTCTAGGACTGTGCTTTCATTTGCCTCTTTCAGAGCAACAACCTCCACCCACCTTGTGAAATAGTCTGTAGTAGTCAAGGCCCACTTGTGTCCAACACTGGAGGGAGGATTGATTATCCCTATGAAATCCAGGCCCCACTGCATGAATGACTATTCCACCTGAATAGGTTGTAGAGGCATGGTAGCCAACCATTGCTTTTCATCAAAAAGTGCACACTTTTGGCACTTTCTTACCCAGGCATGGGTGTCCTTGAAAAGAGTAGGCCAAAAATAGCCAGCTCTCATTATCCTTGCTGTAGTATCTCTAGGAGTGAAATGACTGCTTGCTGTCCCATCATGGAACTCAGCCAGTACCTTATCAACCTGATTTTGGTCAATGCATCTTAGAAGGACCCTAGAGAGATCATTCCTAAACAATACTTCATCAAGAAGGACATAAGGGAGGGATTGGAGTTTAAAGTACCTTCTTCTGGTCTTATCAAGGCCCTGTGGGTACTCACCAGTGAGAAGGAAATGCCTCATGTCTAGCGTCTAATCCTTTATGACAGCTGGTTCTTTTGTAGTGGCTACATCATGAATTATTAGGTTGTCTTCCCTTTTCTACTTGAAGTCTATGGCCAGCTATTTGCACATGCCTCTTCCTCTCACTAGCTTGGTGATCTTGATGTCTACGTCATACTCCATCACTTTGGTGATCCACCCCACCCTTTTGTCATTCAGGTCTCAATTGGTCAAGAAGTCCTTGATGCCAAGATGTGGGACCATGAGGTGAATCTTAGTGTTAGACAACATATGCCTAAACTTCTTTTAGCTCCGCACTACTACCAGGACTTGCTTTTCAACGTACATGTATCTGACTTTGAAGTCCTCTAACCCTTGGCTGAAGAAAGCAAGTGGTTGCTCGAGGTCATCACCATTTGCTTGGGTAAGCATGGCAGATATCACCTCTTCATTGTTGAAAGTGTAGAGGTTGAAGTCTCTGTTGAAGTCAGGGCTGATCAAAGTGGGAGCCTGGGTTATGGCCTGCTTGATGGCTTCAAAGCTGTCTTTTCTTTGAGCTATCCACATGAATTCATCGCCCTTCATTAGCATAGAGGTCAGGGGATTGACTATCTTAGCAAAATTTAGAACGAATCTCTGAATGAAATTTATCCTACCTAAGAAACTCTGCAGGCCTTTCTTGTGCTTTGGTGGGGACATCTTTAGGATGGAGCGAATGCTCTCAGGGTCAATGGATAAGCCCTCCTTAGACATGATGTGACCAAGGAGTTTCCCCTCATGAATAACAAACACGCATTTCTTTGGATTAAGAGAGATGCCAAACTCTCTACACCTTTCGAAAATTTGTCTGAGGTGCTCTATGTGTTGGCTCGCTTCCTTGGAGAATACCGTCACATCCTCAAGGTAGACCAGCATGTTTTTGTTTATCAAGCCTCTAAAAGCCATGTCCATGGCTCACTGAAAGGTGGCACCAACATTAAATAGCCCAAATGGCATCTTCTTGTAGGAAAATGTTCCCCATTTAGTGGTGAAGGCTATTTTGTACTGATCACAACCTTGCACCAGAACTTGATTATACCCTGAATAACCATCCAGGAGGGAGAAGTGCTCACTGCCTGTTACCTTTTGAAGGATCCAGTCCATACTTGGGAGGGGATAATGGTCTTTTAAAGAGACTTTATTAGGGTCTCTAAAATTGACACATATCCTGATCTCCCCATTCTTCTTTCTAACAGGAACAAGGTTGGCCAGCCAAGAGGAATGCTTGATTGGAAATATAATTTTAGACTCAATCAATTTGGCCAGTTCCCTCTGCATGAGGGGCTCAATTGTTAGATTAACAGGTCTCTAATTTTGTGTGACTAGCCTGGTGCCTTCTTCTAATTCTATGGTGTGCTAGGCAAGCCTTGGGTCAAAGCCTTTCAAGTCACTGTAATCCCATGCAAAAACATCTATGAATTCTTGACATAGTAGAATGAAAGCTCGCCTTTCTTGAATTGTGTAAACTTTTCCAAGTGCAAGCAGCTTGTCCTTGAAGATCTCAACCCTTAAGTAATTCTCCTCTTTGGTTGTGATGCATGCCTTGTCATTTCTCAATTGGTCATCTCCATTAAAGATGCTCTCAAGTGTGACTAGACCTTTAAGGAGCTTATTATTCTTCAACTAAACAATCTGATTGCCATATTGCTGCTACAATTTTGCCTGATTTTGTGTTACAAACTCAGCTTCCTCCTATAGGAAGCAAGCTATTTGTTGGTCACTTTCAAAAACTTGCCAATTTGCAATGTTGTCCGAGATAGAGGGCCAAACTACCACTTTCAGGTGGCATGAACCACAGTCTCGACTTATTTCCTTTGAAACATCAAACTAAGCACCAATTGCTGTCAGCCTATTCACTTGTTTGTTCTATTCTCTAAGAATGGAGGCAATGTTGAAAGCAAGGAAATCTTCCAGCAAATCCTAGACTCTATGCTTGTAGGACTTCAACAAGGAATTCTTGGTTAGATTCTGGCCCTTCACCTTATTTACAACTAGCTCGCTGTCTTCCAACACTTGCAACTCTTTGATCCCTCTTTTTTTTGCCCATTCCAGCCCTTGGATTAGAGACTCATATTTTGCAACATTACTTATGCAAGAGAATTGGAAACAAAAAGCTAAAAAGTACCTTTCCTTTGAAGGGGAGACTAACATCGCCCCCCCACCAGCTCCCAGCTTAAATCTTGGAACTGTCAAAGTACAACTGCCATAGGCCAAGGTTCTCTTGGCTAGCCTTCATTAAATTTGGCATGAAGGTGCCCTCTTCGTGCATACAGTAGACTCCAAGGTATACCTCCTCTATAAACTTGTAAGGATCATGTTTGAAGTTATCATTTCCCCACTCAACCAAGAGTTGGTTTGCAACTCCTTCAAGAGCAGAGGATGGAGATTGGTCTGAATGGGACTCTTCTGTCATGTCCCCTTTTTCGTGGACATTGACAGGCTTGATGATTAGCTTATTATGCGACCTTCGTAGGCTAATATGATGGATAGAGGGTCATAATGGAGCTTGGCTTGACTTTGATTCGCAAAATTTCTACATTTGGTTTTCATTCAGGGTCTTTCAGACATGTTTGATTGATGCTCCTATTATTTAGGGATATTTGACATGCAGCGGAGCACCTTTATTTTGGTATGTATGCTATTGATTATTGATATTGATTTTGGAGAATTTCTTCTATGAAGACTGAGCCTAGGGTTCAAGGATTCCATTTGCATTGGAAAATGTTCCCTCTTTAGTGTGTGCAATTAAGAGGCTGTGGAATATCAGCTGATCTATTGCCAAAGTGTGAGATAGCTTCATCCAGAAGTTATCACAAAATTTTAGGTTTGAGAGATAACTTCACACAGAAGTTATTATAGATATTCCAGGTATTTCTTTATTCTTGTTTTGATTCAATAAATTATACAACTAGAGATCTTCTGTGCTAGAAAAGTATATTTTCAGATCAGGGGTTGAAAACAGGGAAGTTGTGCTTAATTGGCGGCCGTACAAGGTCCGTACAGGTCCGTACAGATCAGCTCAGGAACCGACCTCGACAGACAGAGGGTTTTCAGTGACCGACATCGGTCGACTGAAGACCGACGTCGGCAAAAAGCCGACCGACAGAGACTGACGTCGGCGATATATCGACTGACGACGGCGACTGTGTGTCGACATAGAAGGGCCGAGACCTTCCAGAATTTGATTTTCACTTCCAGTTTTGATAAGCCAGGGTTTTTAAGACTGTATTTCATATTTATATGCATGAGAAAGGACTGCAATTGTAATAGTTTAAAAGGACAAGTGATAAGATTTGTAATTTGCTATTCAGAGACTATATTATTGTGATTATTCTGAATTTATTCAACTGAAGTTATATCTTGTTCAAAGTTTTTTTGTGTTGCTATATTTCCTATTTTGGAGGGAATATCACAGTGGTATCAGAGCTTTGGTCTTTGGTATCATAGTTTTGTGTCTTTCAAATATCTCTATTGGTAGGGGATATCACAGTGGTATCAGAGCTAAATTCTTGCCATCCTATTGGGCACATCAGAACTAATGTCTTGCCATCCTGTTGGGTAGTTCCAGGTTCAATTCGATTATCAGTATGGCTCTAAGAGGAGTCAAAGATTTGGAAGAACACATGCACAATGCAAAGAAGAAATTAGATCATCCATTTCAGCAAGCAGATGACACTCTAAAAATTTTGGAGGAGTTGGACACTTATTTAGGCAAGGTTGAGCATTCAAATACTTATGAGATGCAAACAGCGTTATTTTTAGCGTTTGATTCGTTGGTGAAGCCCCGATTATTGAGACATCATGATGAGGTGGTAAGACTTGCAACTCTCTCTTGCATTAGTGAAATGATGAGGATCATAGCTGGCTTTGATTTTCATGATGATCAGATTATGAGAGAGGTACTTTATGCCATGGTAAAAAGCTTTGAAAAGTTGGATAACATTAGAGACCCTCATTTCTCAAGGAGGGCAAGATTACTTGAAACATTTGCAAGGTATGGATTTGAAAACGTTATGATGTTAGTAGGTTGTATTGGTGAAATTCGCATGATGTTTAAAATATTTTGGAATATTTTAGATGAGTTTCATTCTAGCAATATATTGGCATCAATGCACTCTATTATGTTCACAATCTTGTTTGAGGAGGAGGATAAAATTTCCAAACTCTTGGCAGAAGATTTATGGTATGTCTGGACAAAAGGGAGAAATGTCTCACCTAGAGCTTGCATGTGGTTAAAGAATTTAATTAATAGGCCCAAGGATCGTAGTGCTTTCCCTATGACATGCAGCGACTTGCATGATGAGTTTGACAGTTATGCTGATCCAGTACAGGGTGATATTAACACATCTTCAGGTAATGATTTATCTGCATTATCTTCACCGATAGGGGTAGTTGAGGATGTTGTGGATGAGCTTTGTCTTCAGGTGAGTTTAGCACAGGTGTTAGACAGTGAGGATGAGCCTAATGCTTGCATTCAGAGTGTGGAGGTATACTCAGAGGTTAGTACATTGAGTATTGCTGATGAGTATGTTTTTGTAGCTGATGATGAGGACCATGTGGTTGAGGCTCACACTCATATTCAGGATTTGGGAGTACCTGATTTTGAGGAGTTTCGAATACTAGTGGAGTTGAATCCCCATATTGATTATTCTCATACAGATGATAGTGTGGTACAGTTGGTTGTGACACCTTTACAGAGAGATCAGTTATGGGATGGATTGGCACCATCTTTTGTAGATGGAATTTGCAGTTGCCAAGTATACAGTCTACAATATCGACACATCCAGGGCAGTTGTGATTTCAGAGATTGGTTGAGTTGTGTTCACCAATTTGATTATGGGTTCCTCTTTGTTCTACTTCTGTTGATGTTACAGGTACTTGCATTGATTCACAGCAGTGCAGAGCATAACTACATTTGGGATCCAGGTGGATCGAGTAGTTCATTGTTCTGAGATTGCTTGGGGACAAGCAATTTCCGGAGGGGCGGATTGTCATGTCCCCTTTTTCGTGGACATTGACAGGCTTGATGATTAGCTTATTATGCGACCTTCGTAGGCTAATATGATGGATAGAGGGTCATAATGGAGCTTGGCTTGACTTTGATTTGCAGAATTTCTACATTTGGTTTTCATTCAGGGTCTTTCAGACATGTTTGATTGATGCTCCTATTATTTAGGGATATTTGACATGCAACGGAGCACCTTTATTTTGGTATGTATGCTATTGATTATTGATATTGATTTTGGAGAATTTCTTCTGTGAAGACTGAGCCTAGGGTTCAAGGATTCCATTTGCATTGGAGAACGTTCCCTCTTCAGTGTGTGCAATTAAGAGGCTGTGGAATATCAGCTGATCTATTGCCAAAGTGTGAGATAGCTTCATCCAGAAGTTATCACAGAATCTCAGGTTTGAGAGATAACTTCACACAGAAGTTATTACATATATTCCAGGTATTTCTTTATTCTTGTTTTGATTCAATAAATTATACAGCTAGAGATCTTCTGTGCTAGAAAAGTATATTTTTAGATCAGGGGTTGAAAACAGGGAAGTTGTGCTTAATTGACGGCCGTACAAGGTCCGTACAGGTCCGTACAGATCAGCTCAGGAACCGACCTCGACAGACAGAGGGTTTTCAGTGACTGACATCGGTCGATTGAAGACCGACGTCGGTAGAAAGCTGACCGACAGAGACTGACATCGGTGATATATCGACCAACGACGGCGACTGTGTGTCGACACAGAAGGGCCGAGACCTTCCAGAATTTGATTTTCACTTCCAGTTTTGATAAGCCAGGGTTTTTAAGATTGTATTTCATATTTATATGCATGAGAAAGGACTGCAATTGTAATAGTTTAAAAGGACAAGTGATAAGATTTGTAATTTGCTATTCAGAGACTATATTATTATGATTATTCTGAATTTATTCAACTGAAGTTATATCTTGTTCAAAGTTTTTTTGTGTTGCTATATTTCCTGTTTTGGAGGGGATATCACATCTTCTGGGTCGATAATGGTGTAACTAATGTTGGCTACCTTGGGCGAGTATGGTTCTACATGGTCCTTGTAGAGTGACTGAGATTTAATTTTTACCTTGGTCCCATACTTGGTTCTAAAAACTAGATATGACCAATTCACTGCTAGATAGCCACCTATCTTTAAAGTGAAGTCCCTGGACAAGCAAATTGCAAAATAAGGAGGAACATCCGCTACCACTATATCATGGGGAATTGAGAAGGTTGGGAAAGCATGCAATGTCAAGCCTAAACCCTTCACAATCCCAACTATTTTTGTAGGTGTCCCATCTCGCTGTAAGACTCCTTTGTTCATCTCTTGATACTTCAGTCCCATCTTGTCAGCAATACACTTGGGCATCACTGAGGCACTAGACCCACTGTCAATTATGCAGTCACATACCAAGAAATCCCCTATGACCAATGATAAGTAGAAAGGGGGAGTTTTCTCTTCCTTCTTTACCTAACTTGAAGTGGAGGGCTATACATTTGTCATCAAGACATTATCAGTGCTTGCTGAGACAACTTGACGATCTAGCTCATGCAATTCCTTCTTCAATACATCCTTCTATCCTAGAAGAGACAATGAATCCCATAAAGAGATGTTCATATGTAGCTTCTTCATTTGGTCTACTATGTTGATTTGGGGACTTCTTCCCTTCAAGCTTTCTTTGGCGTTGATTCTAAGCTAAACTGCAGGCTAAGGGGCTGAAGGTACCAATGGCTATTTGAAATTTGGGGCCTTCAAATTTGATTGTGGTGGAAAAGGTGCTGCTACCGCTGGGGTAGTATCCTGGGCTTCTACCACTGCTCTTCTCTTAAACCTTGTATTGGCTGCAACATAGTCAACTGATTCTTGTAGTGCCCACATAATCAACTAAATAAAATTCCCCTTCCATGTGATTCATGAGAGTGGAATCAGGCTGGGCCTGATTGCTACTTGTGCTGGGTTGTGTTGAAGGCTCAAAGACTTGGGAATGAGTAGTTATCTGATTGTCTACATTTTGAAAATAATTCATCATCTCATTTGTGTAAATAGCTTGTTCTTGACCATATCCCATGGTCGAATAGCTTGGCTGCTCTTGTACTAGATTATTCTGAACTGGCACCATAACTTTAGATGATGAACGGGGGCCTAAGTTGTAATTTTGAAAAGGCCTGGTTTGAGTGAGCTGACCTTGTCCTTGATTATAGATTTGAAAAGGGGGTCTAGGGGCTTGACCATAATGCTGATATCCCTGGTTCAGCCTGTTGCTTTGAGCTTGCTGCCTTTTAAGGGCTACAGGTTTGTTTGACATGCTTTGCAATAGGCTCTTAACCTCATGGAGCTCATTGGTCAGAATAATAGCTAGTTTCTCAATGGTAGGTAGGGAAGCAATTGTGGGAGCAACGATTTGAATTGGGGGCAACATTTCTAGGAAAAGTGGCATGTGAGGCCTAGGGGTGATTTTCCCAGCTTGTGCTAAGCAATTTTTGGCTGCTATGGCAATGTCATAAGCAACTGGCAGTATATGTCCTCCCATGGATTGGATCATCACAGCAATATCACTGTTTAAAGCCTTTAAATAGTACAAGAAAGCATAGCTAGGAGTCAATCTTACCAGGATGGGAATTCTATCCCAAGTCTTTTGAAATCACGTATTGAAGTCTTGCATATACTCATGTGGAGCTCTCTTTATGGTCGTCAGTTGCTCAGCAAGTGAGAGGCCATCACTTTTTTCCCCAAAATGATTTGTTAACTGAGTCCCCAATTCATTCTAAGAATGTATTGAATTCATAGGCAAGGTCTCATACCAGTCAAGAGCCTTACCTTTGAGAGACAGTGCCAGCAATCTGATGGCAATATTTTCTTCTGTTACATTGTGAATATTTTAGAGATTAGCTATATTCCTAATATGCTCAACAACTGTAATAGGTCCCACTCCATCGAAAGAAAGCACATTTTTTAGAGCTATTCCCAGAATTGGATCATAGCATGGGAGATTCAAGGGGCTCTCACCACAAAAAGCCATAAAAGGCAATGCCATGGCTGGGATTGGCTGTAACTGGGGTTCTGCTATGGCTATGTCCCTTATAACAGGTCTAGGAGGATTGTTTGTTGGATAAGAATGAGTCCTCTCAAATCATAGTCTTTTAGTAGAGTTTAAAGGTAATTCAATGAAATCAAAAGGAACCCCTCTTGAAGTAGACCTTGTGGTGAATTTAGGCATAGAAAGTTAAGAAACTAGTCTTAATTGAAAATTGAAGCTCTTACCAGTGGACTCGCCAGATGCTATAAAATTTTGAATTGGCTATATCAGGACCAACATCGATCTTGAACTTTATTGAGTTGTCAAATTGTGTCCCACTAGGCATGTCAGAACTGTTGACATTGGAAATTACACCCAGTGGTAGGAAGTCAAACTCCTACCTTCTCTTCACAACATGGAAACTCCCCTCTCGCCTTTAGGACTGGCGAAGCTAGAGGGGAGAGTCTCTAGATAAGGGCTAGCTCCCTTTGATGCATCATGTTTGTTCCAACAAGTGCAAAATATAGATATATATAGATAGATATAATGGGGGGGATGAAAAGGGAGGAAGATGTAGGAAAAAAAACTACTCTAAGGAGGTGATACACCCTAATAAGTTGACCTTCTCACATCCACACTTGAAACCAGACAAATGCATACATACACTTCACATTTGGTAGAAGGACTAGGCTACAAGAATCTGGCAGGGAGGCTCTCATGAAAACACAAAAATAGAGACTCACCAAGGTGCCGTGAAATGCACACTGTAAGTAACCTCCTCTATTATGAGCTTCTCAAATACTACTCTTCTCCTATCAGCTACAGAGATGGAGCCTTGTAGACAATAGACACATTGGTGTTGAACCTGTGAGAGCATCAAACAACAATGACTAAACACAAACAACACTTAAGACATACTCAAAAAATTCTATCCAAGATGGAGGTGAAATTGCATTTATTTGATTCAGGTGGAGATTTTAGTAGGGCTATGCCTTGTAAAATGTGGAAGATCTTTTACAAAAATGACAAGTTCACAATATATATGTGAAAGAAAGGAGGCCCATTTGGTGTTCCCCTTTTTTACAAGTGGCATACATGATTTTCATTAGGAAGAACAAGTTGCTCAAAAAATTAATGAGCTATGCACTTTGTCTCTTTAGAAGACTACATTTTCAAGGTCAATACATGGTTTGTCCACCCATTAAATGTAAAATGGATAAAATTGGTTGCTTACTAGCTATTTGCGTCTTCTCATGATCAATTCACAGGAACTATTTCACTTACTGGAGTCACTTCTCAAATGGTGCCACTTGGACTAACTGCTTACTCACTCCATGCTTGTGCTTGTATTTTCTCCATTTTGTCTCATCTTGCTCATTCAGCCCCTTATGGCAAACATTCTGGCAGGGCAAACATTCTGGCGGGTCGCTACATTTTAGCCCCTTGGTTAGCTCTCTCTCAATTGAAAATAAATGGCCATTTCACTTTATGAAAGTTGACATTCATATGGCCATCAGCTTTTGAAAACCAATGACTAAACTATTCTGTTAAATTTGACGTCCTCTGGGATGTCATCGGGTCCTTTTTTGGCTTCAAGCCTTCTTTATTTCTTCGCGGGCATCTTCCTTTGTTATTTCCCTTTGACACCTTCTCGAAGGGAAGGTGACCCTTCATCCTTCAAAATTTTCCTTTTGTCTTTGGGCCGGAAGTCCCTTGTAAGGGCACCTACCCTTTGGGGTCCTTTAGTGGATCTCTGTTTGCCTTGGACTTTTCCCGGGTACCTACAGACAATTTTCTCGGGTCGCTTCGACTATGTGTATTTTTTGTGGACTTTTGTCTGTGGACATTTTCTCATAGACAAAAGGTCCACAAAAATTATTCCCAACCCTTTGCTTTTGTTTTAAGCTCTGCCTGAATTCCTTCAGATTTTTTGTCTGAAGGAATTCAGGACTTAGTCAAATTTGAACAAAATTGAACTCCGAACCTTGAACTTTGAACTGAACTTACCTGATCCTTTATTTGAAGCACTTGCCCTTCGCTAGGGCATTGAACTTTAAAGACTGCCCTTTAGCCAAGGGCAGACCCTTGAACCAAGCTCGTTGAACCAAAGGGTTCAATAATTCAATTGGTTCAACCAAGCGCGCCGATGGACCATTCAACCAAGCCGATGAACTTTCTCCTTTGAACCAAGTGCATTAAACCAAAAATCTGGTTCAACAATTCAATGGTACAAAGGTTCAACGCTATTGAATTGAGATGTTTGAACTAAATGATGAACTCTTTGAACCAAAGGTCGCTGAAACACTTAAACCAGGCCATGAACCAAACATGTTGAACTTGAACAACCTGAAAGTGACTGGCATGAATAACAAGGGAGGAAGGGGGCCAAAAATTTTGCCTATGGGAAAAATTTAGTCAACACTACTCACACTCACACTTGAAGCTAGACAAACACATACTTACACTTCAAACTAGTAGAAGGACCAGGCTATAGGAAGCTTAATAGGGAGGCTTTAATGGAACACACAAAAAATAGAGACTCACCATAGGTGCTGTGGAAGGGACACACTGTATAGTAGATTCTTTCTATCTCTACACTTCTAGGTACAACTCTTCTTGTCACCTGTAAGAATGACACCTTATAGACACTAGGTGTGTTGGTGTTAAACCTGTGGAAGCATTAAGAAGCAATGACTAAACATAGAACTAACACTCAGACACACACAGAGATATCTAACCAGAATAGAGGTAAAAATGCATTTATTGATTTCAAGTGAAAATTTACCAGGGCTTCGCCTTAAAAATGTGAAAATATCCCTCTTTAAAATGATAAGTCTACAATATATAGAGGAAGGAAGGAGGCCTTTTGGTGCCCTTTTCACAAATGACCCATGTACGCTCTGATCATTGGGAAGAGCAAGCCGCTTAAACATCAATGAGAAATTATGAGCTGTGCCATTTGTCTACTTGCAAGACTGCTCCTTCAAGGTGATTACATGACTTGCTTGCTCATTAATGTGAAATGAAGAAAAATGGCTCACACCATTAGCCATTTACACCTCTTAATGATCAATTTGTAGACACTATATCACCTACTGGAGTAACTTCTTGAATCGGTGCTTCCCTTCATTGTTTGGACTATCTACCTATTCCTACACTTGGCACTTTTCTCTCTTTGTTCTCTAGGCTATTTGTCTTCTTCCTACTTTGTCTTCTTCTGGCTCCTTCAGCCCTCAAGGCTATCTTTTGGCAGGTCACTACATTCTTTGGGCTCTTTTCTGGTTGGCACTTAGGCAATTTAAAAGCAAACTGCTATTTCACTATCTTAAATTTGACATCTGGGCACCCATCATCATTTAAAAAACAACAGCTAATCCATCTTCTTAATGTTGATGGCTTCCAAGATGTCACCGTCCTTAGCAAATTCCTTTGGGCCTTTTCTGTGGGCTTTTTCTTTGTTTCAGACCCTCCCGAAGGGGAAGTGTCCCTTCGACTCTGGAGAGATTCCCTTCATTTGGTCAGTCGAGAGCCCCTCGTAAGGGCACCTACCCTTCAGTAGCCTTTTATCTCTTTGGCCCTTTATGTGGGCCTTTCCTGTGGGCTTTTTCTCGTGGACAAAAAGTCTGTGAGAATTGGCTGCTTTGACTTCCTCGGGTCCTTTCTTCGTGCTAGCGGCCTTCCTCTGAATTCCTTTAGTCTTTTTATCCGAAGGAATTCCTTTGGACAAAAAGTCTGAAGGATTCAATGTCTTAAGAGTTTTTGCACATTTCTTGAAATCCTTTAACTACCTTTGAAGTGCTCCCTGCCCTCCATAAGGGCTTTTGAACCCAAAACTTCCCTCTGCAAGGGCACCTACCCTTCAGCTTTAGGATGCTCCCTTGAACTAAGCTGTTAAACTGACTGATTGAACCAAAAATGGTTCAATAGTTTAAGGGTTCAATGGTTCAACACTGCATGTCACTCATTCATTAAACTGAGCCTTCAAACCTGTCACTTGAACCAAATGCATTGAACTGAAGCATTGAACTTGTTGATTGAACCAAGTCATTGAACCAACTGATTGAACCAAAAATGGTTTGATGGTTCAATGGTTCAACACTGTGTGCCACTCTTTTGTTGCATCAAGCCTTTGAACCATTCGCTTGAACTAAGGCATTGAACCAATCCATTGAACTGGTTCAATAGTTCAAACAATTGTTGAACCAAGGCACCAAACCATTTGATTGTACCTACCGATGAACCAAGTGATTGAACCAAGCGATGAACCAAGGCCGATGAAGTTGAGCTTTGAAGCAAAGCATTGAACTTGATGATTAAACCAAAGTGTTGAACTTATCGATTGAACCAAGGCATTGAACCAAAGCATTGAACTGATTCAATGGTTCAAAGGTGCTAACTCTTTGAAAGATCATGTCGTTGAACCACTTTAAGCTCACTTTCCTTATGAATTTATTCAGACAAGAGTCTGAAGAAGCTTTGTAAAACCTTGCACTCTCTAAATTGATTCTTCATCTGCCAAAAGATTACACCTATAGAGTTCGTAGAAAACCTCACTACTGAGTCTGTAGGTACCCAAGCCCTACAGAGTCTGTAGAAAATCAAGCCCTACAGAGTCCATAGAAAATCAAGCCTTGCAGAGTCATAGAAAATCAAGCCCTGTAGAGTCCGTAGAAAATCAAGCCCTACAGAGTCCATAGAAATAAACCTGTAGAGTTCGTAGAAAATTCCTGGACTTGTACAAAATCAAAAATGAATTGGCATAAAATAGTAGAGGAAGAAGGGGATTAATTTTTGGCCTGTTAGACCAAAAAATGGTCAACAGTTATATTCCTATCTATCCTTATTCTTCTTCATTAATAAAGGCAAAATGATCAAGCTAAAAAAATTCTACAACTTCAGTGTCCTCTTGTATGATTTTAAATTGTGCTCAGATATGTTTGATAGTAGGGGTGAAAGCTATGCCACAAAGACTCAACTCAAATACAACATCACCTTGATTAGAAAAAAGGGTTGGAAGATAATTGGAAAATCATGGATGCTGATAATTTCATGAGAGGCTCTAAGGATGGTCATTTAAGGATGGTAGTTCATGTTTGTAGAGAATATATAAATAGATTAGATCAGATATTTTCTGTAAGTCTACAAAATATGGATTATATTTTAGAAATGATAGGTTCTAATAGGGATAAATATGGATTATCTAGATTGATAGCAATTTTACTAGGATCAATGTTGATTACAGTAATTGAAGTTGATTTTACTAAAAATTCCCAAGAGTATAGATTATAGCCTAGGAAAAAGGATTTTATAATTGCTAAATGAAAACTAGGATATAGGAGAAGGATAAAAAGATATACAAACTAATATAAATAAATGAAATATGTTCTAAAATAAGACAAAACTAACCTTTAAAAAATCTTGATGGTGTTATGGCCTTTACAATAGATTTTGGCTTCTTGAGAGTAATATCCAAGGATTTAGAGTTTGTGTATAGATCAACCAGATAGCCAAATGTCTGTGTTATAGTGTCCTTAAGTGTTTTACATTCTAAAAGTGTTCCATTAGCCTTTCAACATTGTTCTAGGGATCTTTTGGATGAGTTTTTCCAAACTTATATAATTTTTAGTGGTTGAAAGAATCACCGTTGATTTTGGAATTGTTAAAGATTTTATGCTATCTTTGTAAAACACATTATATATTAGTTTTAAACATGGACAAAGTTGGGGATAAAGGATATTAAGTTATTATTAGGGATTTCTATCGCATGTACGCTATAAATATGGTTTGGCAAATTAGATTTTATTGAGTATCTTTAGATTTTAATTTTTTTTGGTGGTTGGGATGGTTAAAATGGTAATAAATAAAGTTAATTACGATAGGTAAATGCAAATAAAAATGGATATTAATAATTTAAGGGGTTTATAACACACAATGACACTATTATGTATCGTATAAAATTTTATTGTCTACATTTGACCCTTTTTGATTAGTAATGTGTAGCAACTAGTTGCAAGACAAAAACCAGGAGACCTCAAAAGCCCCAAGTGTGTGTGAGGAGGTATTCCCCCTCAAATTAAGAGCCAACATGATAGAAAGAGTTGGTGATGGGTTTGAAAATAAATTGGAGTGAAAGATAGGATGGGGATGTGATTGATTAAAAAAAGAGCATAAATGACGTGGGCATATTACATGAGTAAAATTTTACACTGATATAATAAGGGGAATGATAGACAGAGATGCCCTAGGGTAGATAGGAAAAAAATTTCCCCAATATTAAACATGTAGGTGTTAACAAAAAGATGGGCTAATAAAATAAAAAATGACTAGAGGGACTGACTGAAGCATCTATTATGATAAAAAAGGTTCTACCTATAGACGGTTATCTTCATGGCGAAGTACATTCATGGGATTCCTAAGGGATATGTTCCTAATAGAGTGTATGAATATATAGGTTATGCCACTAATATTACGTTAATATCCACTAGCCTAGGGTGTTGTGTAAAATATCATAGTTATAGCGGGGTAACTTGTGTATACACATAATATTTTCACACTTTTATCGATTATTGATGCTTTACATCTTACAAGAACCTATCGAGACTCAATCTTTCTAAGTGCACACCCTAAAGGGTGCACTGAGAAAGGGGTGGTCAGACCTTTGGTGATTCACAAGATTGTTGTCCCTTTTTGCCTCATTATTACCAATCCAAATAGTTCCTAAAACCTTTCCCTAAGTTGTTTCTCCTCCCTTACATAGTTTTCTAGTATTTTTCCTCTTTTCATCCTTAATTTCCTTGCTTAGCACCATTTTTACCTATTAATAATACTAGGTCAACCTAGTTTACTTAGTATAGTTTACAAACATTTTTTATTTTAGTTTGTTAGCTTCTTGATCGATCTAACATAGACCTAGTGAGTTAACTTGAAAATGTTCTAGATTGACTAGGTCAACCTAGCATAATCGATGTTCTCAAATGATTTTTGGGTAAGATACTCCTAAAAATACATGGTCATTTTGGTCATTATTAGAATATGCAATCAAGAGTTATTATTCACTCATGCTTCTTCACAATCTACTCGTCTACCATTCTACTTGAGGAGACTTAGCTTAGGTTTCTTATTTTGTAGAATCTAGTCTTGTGGATAGGTCTTAGATGCTTTAGCCTAAAAAAGTGATCCTTATGAACCATAATAACCTTTTAAAAAGCCCCTTTGGCTAAGGGAGATATTGAGTCTCGACGGGTTCACATTTAGGTAAGTATATGCTAACTTTGATCTCTTTTTTTTAGTAGATAGAAGTAGTATAAGTGTTGGTTCGAATAAAATTACTCTTCATATTCCATGTATTAGGGTGTTACTCATACTTAATTTATTTTAATTTCCTTATACATTTTTTTATTGCTTTGATTTACGAGCCCCCACTTTGTGCCATAAGCTTTGGTGTGCACTAGATTATATTTACTTTTCTTGTTATTAGATTAGTGAAATATTAAATCATATGACTCTTTTAGGGTTTTTATGTGATTGTGTTAGACTATAGGTTTTGGAACCCTATCTCACATGGTGTGTTGTGACAAGTGATCCCCTAATCAAGTATAATATATCCTCACATTG
Organism: Torreya grandis; assembly: GCA_037957365.1. Taxonomy (NCBI): domain Eukaryota; kingdom Viridiplantae; phylum Streptophyta; class Pinopsida; order Cupressales; family Taxaceae; genus Torreya; species Torreya grandis. The sequence continues at coordinate 1,622,353 of JARHVA010003188.1, read as the reverse complement.
GTCATGCTCTTACTTAACAATTGTATGCCCCCAATCAGAAGTGTAGGTGTGCTCTATCCCATTCAATCTAGGATTGATTTATGGACATGATGCATTTATGATTGCATACATTCTGGTAAACCCAACATGAATCAAACCCTTGAAATATTTCATTCAATTATTTCATTTATATTCATCATTATTTTTATCATATCTTTACTATGATGGATCAACCCTGTCAGCCCAGTTATTTATCTCTATGTGCAGGTTTATAAGAATATGTAACTGGCTCGACCAACTTGACCTAATATAGGTTTCATAACTTTTAGAACTCTATTCAGACAACTCGATTGACCATCTTGACCTAGTAGAGTTTTTACCAAATTTTAGACTTCTCATTAAATCAAATAAGTTGACTATGTCAACTTGGTGTATTTTCAACACTTTTTTAGCAAGTTTTTGTATTACTTGGTTGACCAACTTGACCTAGTTTGTAGGTTTTGGGTAGTTTTTATCCAAGGTTCTTGATCAATATCTTCTCTATTTTCATCTCTAAACCACTTAGGTGAGTTTATACTTCTCTATATCTTTCTATTTCTATACTTCCCATTCATAGTTTGTAGTCTTTCAAACTTCTCCTACATAGTCAATTAAGTCAACCCTTAAGACCTAGTTCATGTTCTGTGTGTTTTGAAATAACGAAGTTGACCTAACTGACCTAGTTCATTCTCATACTTTGCTTTCACAGTACAGGTTCGACCCTGTCAACCCTATTATGTATGATTGTCTATATTGTTTATCAACTATACCTTGTTTCAAAGTTGGAATTAACCTTATATGTTAATCACATCTTTATTTTCAATTGTTTGCATGCTTATAATAACTCACATAGTCTAATTAGGTGGTTTTAATTAATCATTTAGTTACAATATTTCTATTATGTTGCACACACCAAAAACCCACATAAAAATCAACAAGAAATTAAATATTTGACTACCTAGGCTAACCTACTTGGATTTCATCACCAAGGGGGAAGCTGACTTGATGCTTTGGTCAAGCATAAATCATGGTTAATGATATATTTTGGCTAAGCACCTAACACCCTTATCACTATGGTGTGTAATGTGAGGGGGTAGGCCCCAATACAAAGCTTGTATCATTACCACTACAGTCCCTTTCATCCTAAACTTACCTAAAACTATCCTTATATTTCTATCTAGTAACTTACTTATAGACAATCTCCCTTTACACTTAAAATCATTCTTAATAATATAATCAAATATTTTAGGTTGACCAAGTAGCTAACTTTACTTTCAAGTTGTTTGATTGCTCTTTGATCATTTATGTGTGAAATATTACATTAGCTAGTGTTAGTGAAAGATTTTGCTTTGAGTGTATCCATCAATTGGATTATCTAGAATCAATTTAGTTGATTGTGTGTTTCCTTTCTACAATTACTTTCATATATTAGTTAGAAATTATCTTATTTCATTTCCAAACTTATTATCAATATTTTCCTCTTTCCTATTCACTATACTAGGTCGAACTAGTTGACCCTTTATTTTTTTTGGCTTTTATGCACTACACTAGATCAACTTGGTTGACCTAGTATAGTCTATACGCCTTGCTTGCTACACTAGGTCGATTTGGTCGACCTAGTTCTATTTCTTGATTTTCTTGTTTCTAATCTAATTTCCCATTTCTCTAATTTTGCTTCTTGTTCATCTCTATTCAATCAGAATGAGGTCTCCTATTAGAATATTTTTTGACAACTTTAATCTATTTAGATAATATATGGGATGTTCATTCCTTCCTCTCTTTTCCTCCCAAGATAACCATCACTCTTGGGGCACCTCTTCTCCTCATTCATCTATGAACTATAACATGGTACAAATAACACTTTAAGATGAAGTTGATGGATCTAATCCTTTTCATACTTATCAAGACACTTCTCAAGCTCTCCAAACCAATGTGGGAGTAATTGATACAAATCTCTTTAATAATACCACTAATAACCCTCCTTCTAATAATCCTCCCCCTAACACTAATTTGGGGAGTGCTCTAACCAACACTAACTCACCTCCTAATACAACCCAACTCTTAGCTCAAGTCATTCAAAAAATTAACATCATGCAAAAATATAATACTAACCAAATGATGCAACTTCAACAACACTTGATCAACATGGATAATCAACCTCCAACTATTCATCCTCAAGCTAATCCTACTTATATTCCTCCACCTCTTAGGGATGCCTCAGGTAATGTTATTCCTTAACCCATATTGAATAACAAGATACTTCAAACCATTAAAAATGAGATTTATATCCCTTCATTATATTCATTGATATTAATAACATAAATCTAACTATAAAATATGATGGGAATAAAGACCCTACTTCATTTATCAAAGCCTTTAATAACCTTTACAAAGAATGGATCCAAACTAATAGATTTGCCATAACTAAACTATTAGTCAAAACTTTCATTGGTGATGTATTAGAATGGTATAATAAACTTCCTCAACATTCTATTTGGTAAATTAAATATTTGGTTAATCCTCTAGTTAAAGAGTTTTAACATAATGATCTTCCTAAAAATTGTCTTAGTATCTTCATAAATGCTAAACAATCTCCTAATGAATTGGCTCATGACTTTATTAAAAGATGGAAATCTTTAGCTCATAAAGCTGATCATAATATTAATGATGATAATTTATTAAAAATATTTATTACCACTCTTACTCCCACTCTTCAATACAAGGTTCAAACCTTTGGTCCTCAAACTCTTAATAAAGCTCTTGACCAAGCTAAGCATCAAGACTTTCTTATGAAGCAATTCGAACCCAACCATAAAATTATTAAAGGATCTTTTAAAACATCTAATTCTATCACTATAAATACTTTTCAAACCAATCATGGAGTTGAAAAATATGATTTTATTTTACCATATCATACACTTCTTTTGGTTCCACAAATGCAATGATTTTTACCACCCTCAAAATCTTTCATTTATCCCAATGCTCCTCCTAAGTGGTATGATCCTAATCTATTCTGCTAGTTCCATACTAACATTGGGCATTCTCATGAATATTTTAGAGGGTTCACTAAGTGTGCTATTTATTATATGCTTGGTGACTCATTCAACCATGAGGCTATGATCAAACTTCATCATCAGAGTATGCTACCACATCTCAAAAATGACAAAACTTTAAAGCTTCTACTTTTAATAATCCAAAGTCTTCTTCAAACAATAATCTATCAAATGTCAAGGATGTTTTTGCCCTCGATGTCAATTATGACCTATATTATAACAACTCTCAATATGTTAACAATGATAAGGTTAATTATCATCATAAATTGGCTCACAAAGATCCTATTACCAAGCCTAAGAAACCATATTTAGAATAGTAATTGCTTAAAGATACCACTACCACTCAGGATGATTTAGAAGCACCTGAGGAACAACTTCCTCCTTCCTATCCTCCCACCACATCTATACCTCCTAAATCTAATTTTACTTCTAAACATCATGCTGGTTCATTTAAATCACATTGGAATTTTCTTGAATAACTCAAATCTATGCCTTGTAAGATTATTCTTATGGAGTTGGTTCGCATTCCACCTTATCATTATAAATTTCTTAATCATAAAATTTAAAAAATTAAAGATCCATATTCCATACATGAAGAACCACCTTCTATTGAATCTCAACCAATTAATGTGAATACCATTGAGACTATGTGTCCTTATTCTAAGCCTTATATTAAATTTCTTGAAGAGGACATGATCAATAATGAAATTCTTTTTTGTGCCAATGACCCACCTCTCTTTATCAAATTATCCATTAATACCAGCCTTATCTAAAAAGTTTTAGTTGACAAAGGTTTTGGTATTAATGTCACATCCTTATGGCTCATTAAACAAATTGGTTATAACAAAAATCATCTTAAACAAACCCATCTTACTTGCCATGGCTTTTACAAGACTAATAAAAAACCACTTGGCTACATTTGACTTCCATTAACCATTGGACCTAAGATCATCAAAACCAAGCTTATGGTCCTTGATCTTCCTTTATCCTATAACATTCTTCTTTGTCATCCATGGACTCATTAGATGAGGGCCATCTCCTATTTTGGTAGTCAATGTATTAAATTATTACACAATAAAAAACATTAAAAACATGAAGCTGATCCTAATCTATGGAGCATCCAACTTCCCAATCCTAAGCCTCAATATCGAATTCCTATAATTTATAAAATCAATAGTGCTCCTTTACCTAAGTTCATAAACATGAATCATGATCTTCAAATTACTCTTACAAATTCAAATGATGATGAACCCAATGAGTTACAACACACTTGAAATACTAAGAATCTACGCCCATATATTATGGAATGGCTTCCTCCTCTCTTACCCCAAGATTGTACTATTCTTATCATAGATGAGATTACCAGTTTTCCCCCTCCATGCAATGCTTGAGATCCCTATTTACCTAAAGATGACTTCACTTTCAATTATTTTAGAGTAGATACATTATTCGAAGATCCTCTCACCATGTCCCCTCATACATTTAGCAACATTGGGATTTCACATTCTAAAACTCCCCCTGATTCTCAAGCATGTATGATCTCTCCAACATATTATGACAACTATATCATGACCCAAGATCAATTTAGAGACCTGGATGTCTAGCACTATAAAAATATTTTAGCCCAAATTCATGCCTTTAATCGGGATATACATACCATATCTACACATCATGACTTAGATCTTGAGGGTTATGTACCTCCCACCAATCATCCTCTTATTGATACTCCTTGGGTGGTAGAACAATGTATACCTTCCCAACCTATAAAAATGCTTACATATTCTCTACATCCTATAGATCCTATCATTTATTTAGATTTTTCTCCCAACGTTTAATCTATCAACACTTCTAACTCTTTGAATCCATCTTTTTCATCTTCTTCTAAAATCACACTAGATTCCAAAGTAACCGATGTCTACTAGATTCATTCTAAATATGATCACCATGGCCATAAAATTCTAGACCTTGAAGTAGATGTTGAATATTATGGTCCTCTTCTTACCTTGCCTAGTGATGAAGTTATTCTTGAGTTATTTCATGCTCAGGAACCTCAACTTCCTTGATAGCATCATAAACTTGGAAATATCAAGAATAAAACTCCTTACTTCAACAAGTTTATCTCTAGCATTAATCCTAAAATAAATCCAATTTATACCTTATCTAATGTACCTTACCATTTTTAAGACAATAATGCCATGATTATTGAAGAAACAACTCATATAAAATATGGCACCCCATCTTCTCCTCGACCACTCATAATTTATTGAAAACTCTCACCATTTGAACATGACAAATTTAGCTTATCATTTGATAAATATCAAGAGGCATTTGATTTGTCCTACCAAGACATGCCTAACATTGACACTAGTATTGTGGTTCATAACATCATCACTTATCCTAATGCTAAGCTAGTGCATAAAAAAAATGCAAATTCTCACGCAAAGTTACTAATCTATATCATAAGGAAATCATTAAATTACTGGATGCTAAATTAATTAAACCATTGGATTATTCTAAATGGTTTTCTAACATTTTCCCCATTTAGGAGAAGGTCACTATGGTCATCCATATCTGTATTAATTTATGCAACCTTACTCTTGCTTGTCCTAAGGATAACTTGCCCTTACCTATAATAGATGGCATCATAAATTCCATGACTGGTTATGAAATGTTATCTCTTATGGATGGCTTCTCAAGATATAATCAGATTCACATTGCTCCCAAGGACCAACATAAGACTACTTTTACCATGGAATGGGGCACTTATTGTTACGTCAAAATTCCCTTCAGACTTAAGAATGCTAGAGATACCTAATAACATTCTATGACTCACATATTTCATGATCTCATCTATAAAATTGTTGAAACTTATGTGGATGATCTTATTTCTAAATCCAAACATCATAAGAACCATCTTTCTGATCTTTCTATCATCTTTGATTGCCTCCTTAAATATAAAGTTAGACTTAATCATTTCAAATGTGTTTTTGGAGTCACATCTAGAAAATTATTAGGATTTTTAGTCTTTCTCTATGGCATCGATGTTGACCCAACCAAAATTAGTGCTATTATTAACATTCCCATTCCTTGATCTATTCTTGACATTCATACTTAGTTATGCAAACTTAAGGAAATTAGATGATTTGTCCCTGAAATGGCTTATCGCATTCACTCTATCAATTCCATTATCAAGAAAGATATAAATTTAAAATGAACATATCCATGTCAAAAATTCTTCAATAATATGAAAGTCATTACTTCATCCACCTTCCAATGATAAACCATTAATTCTCTATACTTATTCCACACCTATTTTAGTTGTGGTAATACTTGCGCAACAAGATGATACAGGAAGAGAGTATGCTATTTACTACTTTAGTCAAGGCCTCATTGATTATGAGAAATGTTATACCAAAGTTGAGCATGATTGCCTCACTATCTATTTTGTGGCTGAAAAGCTTCATCATTATATGCTATACCAAACTACTTATGTCATCATTCATTCCAACCCCCCTTCATTATTTCTTTTTGAAAGCCTTTCTTCTTGGAGATAGAATTTGTAAATGGATGGTATTACTTATGGAATTTGATCTCCACATTGTCACACAAAAAGATGTTAAAGGGAAAGTCATAATTCACCAACTTGCTCTAGTTCCCATTCTAACCACTTTTCCATTTCAAGATGACCTTTTTGATGATAATATCCTTTTCATTGAAGGTCTTAATCAAGCTATATCCCTTAAAGACTATTTTCATAGCTTTACTTTTGATCTTGAATCCAATAATCTTGATAAATCTTTCCCTCACTCCGGTACTACTAAAGTAAATATAGTTATCGAGGAGCTCCCTAAGATTAATTTTGACTTGCATGAGGATACTTGGACCCTCTACTTTAATGGTGCTAAATGACTTCAAGGTGCTGGGATAGGTTGCATTCTCACTAGTCCTCTTGGAAATATCATTGCTTTAGCTTTTTACTTCACCTTTGATGTCACCAAAAATATGGCTGAGTATAAAGCTCTTATCTTAGGTATGAGAGTTGATCTTGATCTAGACATCCAATATCTTCATGCTTTAGGAGATTCTTAGCTCATTTATCATCAATGGTGATTATCAATATAAAATTAATAACCTCATTACTTATCATCAAATTATAACCACTCTTGCTAAGGAATTTATCTCTTTCACTATCTAGCCTATTCCTTAAAACCAAAATTCCATTGCCAATTCTCTTGCCTCTTTAACTTCTCTCTTTCATCCTCAAAAATTTCTTTCTAATCCTTCCTTTATTATTCAAATAAAAAAATCTCCATCATTTATCCAACTAACTGATTCACTTATGTATCATATCGAGGCTATGAATATTTGAAAAAGCCCTTGGTATCAAGATATCATTCAATACTTAGAACATCTAACTTATCCTCCTGATCTAGATTCTCATGAAAAGACAAGCATTCATAAATAATATTTCAAGTATATATTTCGACACAACATCCTTTAATATCACAATCCTGAAGGTACCTTGATCCATTATGTTATAAAAGATGAGATTCCTCCTCTTCTTGAGCAAGCACATGAGGAAATTTGTGGTGGTCACTATAGTGAACATGCTATAGCATGCAAATGCCTATGTATGGGTTAATTTTGGCCTACTCTCGAAAAGGATACAATTAAATTTGATAAAAAGTGAAATCCTTGTTAGCATCAAAATGATATTATCCATTCACCTCCTATCGAGTTTAAAACTCTTGAATCTCCTTGGCCTTTTTCCACCTGGGGATTTGATCTCATTGGTAAACTTCTTCATTCCCAATATAGGCACATTTTTATCATTACCACTACCGAGTACTTTACCAAGTGGGTAGAAGCCATGCCCCTTATTAATGTTATCAATCCTACCATTTTCAAATTTATTATTAACCAAATTATTTATCACTTTGGCATTCCCTATATCATCATTTTTGATAATGGTGGTAACTTTAAAAATAAACATGTTGAACAACTTTGTACCAAATTTAAAATCAATCACAAGTTTTCCACACCTTTCCATCCATAATACAATAGTCAAGATGAGGCCACTAATAAAATTATCAACAAATTTTTCCAAAAGATAATTCATAAAACCTACATGGATTGGCATATTCATCTTTACCTTAAACTTTGGGCCTATTAGACTAGCATTTATACTACCACTAGGGCAACTCCATTTTCATTAGTCCTTCTATTAGAATTTTAGCTTCCCTCTCTTCGAATATATCTTCATGGAATTTTTTCAATGAAGAATTACATGAAGCTCACCTTCATGCCCTTGATCTTCTTGATGAATTTCATCTTTATGCAGTATAACATAACCATCAATACAAGGCTCACATTGCCTGACAACATAAAAAAAGTGTTAAAATCCATACTTTCAATGTTGGTGATCTTGTCCTTAAATTAGATTACACCCATGACAAAGAAGGTAAATATGCCCAAAAATTTTGGGGCCCATATTTAGTCAAAGACATTATTGGTCCAAGCACTTATCATCTTCAAACTAATAAAGGCCATGTTTTTAAGATCCCACCAATGCTCAATTCCTTAAAAATTACTTTGCCTAAACATTTACTTCTTGTCATGTTTTCTATCTATATCTTTCTAACTATTTTTGTAGGTTACTGAAGCATGGATCTCTCCTTTTATAATAGTTTCCTTCCTTTCACAAACCTTTAGTCCTCCCTTTTGGTCTTTTGGTTTCTTGATGTACCATATTATTCCTTATCTTACATTTTTTCTTGTTTTTCACACCCCTTGGGTATTTATTTTGTGAGTTATTTTGTAAGATCATGGATAGGACCTAGAATCCCTCACAAAACCACCATCTGTTAATCATTTCTTTCTCTTGTTGCTACTTGCCAATGCTATTTTGGCATCCTTTAGGTTTTTCTTTGTGAGGTGCTTTGAACAAAGGTTCCTTCACTTTTGATTTTATCTTACTTATTAGCACCCTTATGGGTCTCTATTTTATGGGTTGCTTTGTAAGACCACGAATAAGACTTGCCCCTCCTCATAAAATTACCATTCTTTTCATGTTCTTGATCCTTATTCTTAACTTTAGCTTTTGATTCTTTTGGTAGATGAAATATACATCACAATCTATGTTAACCTATTTTCCTCCATTTTCCTCATTATTATGATAAGTAATCACACTTTTCTATCATTGTGTCCCTTATTTTTGTCCTTTATCACATTCCTTTAAAATTGAAGCAATTCAAATTGTTCCATGTGTCATTCCTCTTGATTTCCCCTTTCTTTCATCTTTGTATTAGATATAACAAGGTCAAAGTCAAGATAATATTTTATTTAACCTTAATTTATGAGACTCTTAAACCCCATGCTCTTTAAAGTTTCTCTCTCTTAGTCACCTTGTCCCAAATCTTCAAATAAAATTCATCCTTAGCACCCATGTTTGGTTTTCCAAATCCATATGAAGGAATAGAAAAAGCCATTAAAAGAAAGTTAAAAGCTAAGTCATTTGAAAATAAAAGGCAATAATATATAAAATGCAACATATAAATCTCAAAAGTCAAATTCACACTAAAATATGTGATTGAAAGCTCATCCTCTATCTCCAATTGAATCACAAACTCCATAGTCAGCTTCATATAGAGCCGAAGTCATTTGGGGTGTGGTAGGCTTGTAGATTAGAATAGGGGAATTCAAAAAAATCTATGGTGTTACCTACTTTCTCATGTAAGTACTTAATCTTTACAACAAACTAATGGCTCTGTAAGGGGTCCTAAAGAGTGAGGAACAAGTCATGGGGAAGTAGGTCCATTTTAATTTTCATGCATATAACCTTCATGGGATGATCTATATACTCCATTTATTGACCCAAAACTTGTGTCATTAAGAGAAGTTCTTCATAGTTCTTAAGGTCGATAGTCCTCTTGTTTTGATAAACCTAATTTGAGTGTCTTGAATTTGATAAAGAGTTCTCTCTACCTTGGTTTTTTTATTCATTCTACCCTCCACCCATTTCATTTCCCCCACCTTGATATACAAATTATGATTCCAAATATATTTTCCCTCTTCTTTAAATTCTTTCTTCTTCACCTCTTAAAAATGTGGTAGCACTACTTTGTTTTAGTTTTATCTATCCTTAGAGCAAACCAACATGTTTGAGTAACTTTGGATCATATTCTTTAAATCGCTTTACATTTACTAAGCTTACTTTAATTTTCTATTTTTATTTATCATGATTTTTCTATTTTGTTATTATGAACACATGATTTTGTACCCCTTTTTCTATTATTGAGTGAGATATGGTTTATTACTACTCACTCAATAATGTTATTTTTCCTTTTATGCATCCTTTTTACATTGATGATTGAGATGTGGTTTGTTACTGCTCACTCATCAATGTTATTTTACCATTTTTTTTTCTTTTTTACCATTTATTATTATTATTTTTTTATCATCTTGTTTGACATGTATCCTTGGTTTGATTTGGTGAGTTTGTCTTTCTTAATTTAGGATCACTTGTCTAATTTTTTTGATCTTTAGTAGCCTTGGATTTTTGGTTACCTGATTTATTCTTGTTTTGACTTGGTCATTTGGTCTAACATTGCATCTATCACCTTAGCTTGCCAAATCTCCCAAGTATATCCCATCCTCATACCAGCAATTATCTTGTCTTTTCTTTCATTTGTTTCTTTTTGCTATTTAGTTTTGTATTTTTGGGTTTGTCGAAAGTAGTCTCTACACCCTACACAATCAAAACTAACAACATAGCAGACAACCATCCCATGATAAAAGGTAAGTCAAGGTACTCATTGAATTTAATTTTTAGTTTAGTTTCCCTTTTAGTCATTTACTTTTATTTGTTTTATGATTTTAAAATACTATAACTTTTTTTAGTATTAGTGTTGTGTGTATCCTTGTGTTATTTCTTGAAGCACCATCCCTTGTTACACCTTAGTGACACATGATGATATTCGACTGGGGTATATATATATACACATAATATTTTAACACTTTTATCAATTATTAATGATTTACATCTTATAAAAACTCATCAAGACTTAGTATCTCTAAGTACACACCCTACAGGGTACGCCAGGAAAGGGGTGGGCAAACCTTTGCTGCTTTGTAGGATTGTTGTCACTTTTTGCCTCATTATTACCAATCTAACTAGTTCCTAATACCTTCCCCTAAGATGTTCATCCTCCCTTGCATAATATTCTAGTCTTTTTCCTCTTTTCATCCTTCATTTCATTGTTTTGCACCCTTTTGACCTGTTCAACATACTAGGTCGACCTGATCGACCTAGTATAGTTTACAAACATTTTTTTTCTTTTTGTTTGTTAGCCTTCTAGTTGACGTAGCACATACCTAGTGAGTTAGCTTGAAAATATGCTAGGTCAACTGGGTCAACCTAGTAGAACTAATGTTCTTGAATGATTTTAGGGTAAGATACTCCTATAAATATAAGGTCATTTTTGTTATTATTAGAATATGCAATCAAGAGTTATTATTTGCTCGTGCTTCTTCACAATCTGCTCTTATACCATTCTACTTGAGGAAACTTAGCTTATGTTTCTTATTTTTGAGAATCTACTCTTATGGATAAGTCTTGAATGCTTTGGCATAACAAAGTAATCCTTACAAACCATAAAAACCTCTTGTAAATACCCTTTAGTCAATGGAGAGATTGAATCTCGATGGGTTCAAATATAGGTAAGTATATTCTAACTTTATTCTCCTCTCTTTTAGTAAATAGAAGTAGCATAAGTGTTGGCTCAAATAATATTACTCTTCATATTCCATGTATTAGGGTGTTACTCATACTTAATTTATTTGAAGCTCCTTCTACATTTTTTGATTGCTTTGTTTTACTAACCCCCACTTTATGCCATAAGCTTTGGTGTGTACTAGATTAGATTTAATTTTCTTATTATTAGATTAGTGAAATATTAAATCATAAGACTCTTTAGGGTTGTTATGTGATTGTGTTAGACTATAGGCTTTGGAACCCTATCTCACATGGTGTGTTGTGATAAGTGATCCCTTAATCGGGTCAACAAATACTCACATTGGTCATGTTGTCACTTAACAATTGTATGCCCCCAATTGAAAGTGTAAGTGTGTTTCTATCCCATATAATATAGGATTGATTTATGGACATGATGTATTTCCAATTGCATACAATTTTTTGGGTTAATTTGGCTCAGAGGTATTTTTTAAATGATTGATAGTGAATTCTAGAATCACCACCTATTATCAAGATCATCGATGATTGTCTCAACTACTATATAGTGCGGCCCACATATTTTGGCTCATTTACATTATGTATAATTAATAATTTGAGCAAAGAGGTGACATGTGGATATAAATGATAGAGGTGAGAAATATTGGATGAAGGAGAAAAAGGTCATGTGCAGAGGTAGGTGAATTCGAAAAAGTTCATCAATTATTTTTATTTTTATTTTTATATTTTTGTGTGGGTAAAAAAGGATCATTATGGATCATTGATCAGATCAACAATGATCATTATAGATCATTCATAATTCTACTAGAATAATCGATGATCATGTGGATTATCTATGATTCATGTGGAATCATTGATTATTAGTAAATAGTTAACAATAATGTGCCATTTTGAGGGTAGATGAGACATTTTAACTGGTAAAAATAAATGGTTACGTTAAATTATGGTTGTAAGCTGAAGATATTTTAATGATGTAGGAATGAGTGCCACCGCTATTAGAGCATCTAAATTATATTATAAATGATGATAATTGGGCCCATATGGATGCCATTAGATTTAGAGGGTTACATCACTATTAATGCATTCATAGGGATGTGGGATTATTAGTAGCTTTGTTAGAGTTGTGAGATACAATGATAGGGACATTTTAGTTTCCAACTAGGGAGATTAAAATTATTATAGAGGATATATAGAAGATTTTATGGTTTATAGTATAGGGGATAGTGAATATGCTAGTGGATGAGGTAGGACATAGAGCATACCTGATGTAATTTTATGATGAGGATGCCCTAGATATTATCTTTTTTATAGGGGGTTTGAATTTGAGTCATTGTAAGAGTCGGATGCTAAGGTAAGATTAGTGATGACTGTGATTATGTTAGCAATGTCTTATTATGTATTACTTGATTCAAGAGGAGGGAGATTTCCATGGAGTTTGATAGGTGTATTTACAGATATGGTAGAGCACCATACTATGTTTGTGTGGGTGTCTACTCTTTTGGCATAGGTGTACATGAAGTTGGGATGGAGGACACAATGGATTGAGGAAAATATTACATTTATACTATAGTGTTGGGCCTATGAACATATCAGAGTAGTGTGGACACTTAGTATTCAATGGGTGAGGTGGCATCAGATAACCTATAGTGTGGGATTCCTTCAATGGAAGGATGACCTTGTTAGACCATTTGGATATGGGGATGTAAAATATTTTTCCTATTATCGATGATTACTAGATGAGTTACAGGATGGATGTGTTATCTAGAATTCATATGTTAGATTTCCTTCATGGCCTCAGGAGTGTCAAGAGTTGGCTATAGGGTAGTAGGACAGGTGGTTATAGGGGAGGTGGTTAGAGAACCTATAGTTATTTTAGTCTGGTAGGGTGAGAAGACAATTTGGTTTGGTACAGGATATACCTAACACACCACATTTGTACAGGTGTGATGAGTCCAAGGTCAAGCTACCAGAGGCTCATTTTATTGGTATATAATTATTAATAGAGTAGACATTCATGATTGATGTTGATGATGATGGGTGTACAAAAATATTTTTTTTGTTGTGGGTGAAGAAGATAAAGCCTAGATAAGGGAGGGTGGTACATCCATGATAAGAGGGGGAGGAGGAAGAGATAGAGGATATCAAGGAGAGAGGAGGGGATGATGGGGGGAGAGGAGGGAAGGATGAGGACCCTACAAAGAGGGTTTATATATAGGCTATTAATGTAGAGAGGGATGATCTGAGGGCATAATTTTCCACTTTACATGGGAAACTTATCACATAATAGGCTAGTGATGATACTCTATAGGCTAACTATGATGCTCTATAGGTGAGTTATGATCAGGTGACTTGTGATCATGATAGATATTAGGGTCAAAGAGATTTTGTGGAGTGGGAGGACCTATGGGAATTATGACATCAACGTTATGTGGGGGAGGAGCACAGGGTAGGAGGATGGAGCCACTAGGGATAGTGATCTTAGATATGTATAAGGATGTTTTGGTAGATTTGTAATACTATGAGTAGAATGTGTGGGAGTGCCTTCTTGAGGTACCATGATATGCTACTTATATATCTAGTTAGGGTAGATATTCGTGGCATCCTCTAACTATTTCAATGAGTAGGGGTAGTGTAACACAAGGTAGGGATGGAGATGATGAAGGAGATGGGGGAGGAGATGGAGGAGTTGGGAGTGTTGATTTGAGTCTCCTCTAGTTTACTTCCTAGTTTCTTTTGATTATTTTACTAGCTAAAGAGCCATATTGTATATTTGACTTGGATTATGGTACTCCAATGATGTATATATTTGGTTTATATATGGATTCATCATTTTTGATGGTGTTATGAGTTAACTTTTTTATGCTATTTTAATATGTTATGTGGTTGTTTATTTTGATGGGAAAACTATATTATGTTGTGATTTAATTTTGATGTGATTATGGGTTATAGTCTTAATGTTATGTTGTAATCTAAAAAAATAATTTTGATGGATAATGTTACATTATAGAAAGTGATATGGTGATGTATATGCTCTTGATATTTTTTGATTATGTATAATTTTATGTTTATCAAATGTTGGATAATCATTAAGATTGCTTGATTTTGATTGTTGATAAAAGAGTAAAAGAGGTTCTTAACTCATTTATTAGATTGTATCATAACTAGACATAGGTTCTTTGTGACATATTCATGTGCATCTTTTATTCAATGTTAATAAGTGTTTAATAGACCCATGTTAACTAAGTTAAAGGTCTTTTAGTTGAGAAGGAAATTTAGATGAACTAACTTATACACGATTCAAGTTTAATCTTACTTTAATAATATATGTTATGTCTTGTGTTTGAGAGCTAAGTATTATGTATTTAATAATATTAGGACCCTTTTGTGCCAATACATTTGTTATGTACATTGATCAATGAAGGAAGTCTACATGTTTGGAGAAAGCTAATCAATTCAAGAAACTTTAATGGGATACTTTTTGATTTTGACTTTAGATATTTTAAGGGCATGCTCTTTGATAGAAAAATGATGAATACATGAAGTTTTATATAATATATTTTGTTATTTGGATAACCATTATTTGAGGGAGTGGTCTATAATTTTTCCCATATTTTTGAAATACCCCTTTATCTTAAATTTTTTATCCTAGTTTGATTTTTTTCATGGATTAGCTTAGGGTGACCCAAGTTATCATAAAAGACAATATTTTTATGTCAAATAATATTACCTAAAAAATGGGAGGGATTTGATAAGTAATGATTTAGGGCTTCTTCTAGATATAGGTAGAGATTATCCATCTAGAACATGCCATGAACAAAGTTAGAGCATTCATATTCAAGGTTGAGTTAGGTATTCTACCAGATAACCACATGATTTTATATCATTATTATTTATTCTTGAGAATGAGGGGATGGTTTTGTGAGATGGGTTTATCTATGGGTATGAGTAAAAGGGAAAAACTATGTCGACTGTGACTATTAAAGATCATTAACAATAGAAAGGATGTAGATGCAAAGCATTAAGAGTCTCACTCTCTATTTTACCCTCAATAGAGGCCAAGTAGTATGCCCCATATCCATATTTATGAGTAATAATGTATGGTCTAAGATAATTTGGAGTAAATTTGCCTTGTTTACTCCTTTCTGTGTTTTTGATATGTTGATTTTACTTGAGGACAAGATCATTGATATTAAATTATTACTATTTTAAATGTCTATTATATGAACATTTTATTCTTTCTTGATAAACATGTATATGATCAAGTACTGTTGTTGATTAATGTTCATCTAATAGTTTAAGTTGTACTAGTCACTCTTTACTACAGTGTTCCTCAAAAATGATGTTCTTAAGATAAATTCAAAGGGAAGGGATTTGGAGTTACATAGGAATTAAAACCTTTGTACCAAAGTCTAAAGAGAATGGGGTAGCACCTATAGTGGTTTAGATGCTTATTTGATAGTCCCATAGTGTGAAATGGATTTGAAGATGCTAGTCTTTCCCAACCTCATTAACCACTTTGGTTAGATTTTTATTGAGAGTTTTGCTACAGGCTTCAACTTGCCCATTGGCTTGTGGATTTATGGCGATGACAAACTGAGTCTAATGTTAAAAAAATCACAAATCTTCTAGAATTTTTTATTTTTAAAGGATTTTTCATTATCTGTGATGATCTTGTGAGGAATGCCAAAACAAAAAATAATGTGATGGTGATTGAAATCAATAATATTATTTGCCTTGGTTGAAATAAAAGGAATAAATCCTACCAATTTAGTGAAATATTTAGTAGTAGTAATGATAAAGTTGTGTCATTGAGAAGATTTAGGGTTAATCTAGCTAATAAGATCTAGCACCCACTATGAAAATGGCCAAAAGTCTTTATCCACTTGTAGAGTATGATTGGGGATATGTGAAAGGTTAGCATGTAGTTTACATTTGGTGCATTTTTTAACATATTGAAAACAATATTGATTTAGGGTAGGCGAATAATAAACTATTTGTAGAATTCTTTTAGTGATAGACAAACCACTAAAATGGCTTCCATAGATCCTATCACATGTTTCTTTGATTGCGATGGTAGTTTCAAGATCTTGGAGGCATCGAAGGAGAAGACAAACAAAACCTCTTTTTTAGAGAATGCCCCCTAATATGATATAAAAATAAATAAATTTTTGGAAGGTGAATTTACCATTTTATGAAATATTAGGAGAGATTATACCTTGTGAGATGTAATCATATATTTACATGTACCATGAATCTGATTGGTTTCTCTCTATATATTATGGATAGAAAAAAGGTTAGTTTTAGTGTAAGAGGGTTGGTTGAACTTTTAGATGAGGAAAAAAATTTAAGATTCTAAAGAATATTATGGGATAAAAGAGGCTAGAGGAGCCATGGTATATCTATTTTTTTTAGTTGATCACATAGTGGCTTGGATGGCATTGTGGTCAAATGATTCTAGTAACTAGTCTTGTAAGATTTTGTATTTCTAAAAAATGTCATTTTCACATTAATATGTGTCATTTATTTGATTACACACAAGATGAGAATCCCCATAGATATTAAGCATTTTAATTTTTAGGGTAAAGTTGTTTGAGGCCTATGATTAAATCTTCATATTCCTCCATATTGTTAGTGAAATCAAATCAAGTTTGAAATATAATGGTATAGGGAGACCATCTAGAAGTATTAGAACAATTCCAAATCCCCCCACTATGCTCACACTTAGTTACATTAAAGAATAAAGGCATTTGATATTTTATATCTTCATGGGATAGGGAGGTTACAGATTCATTAGGGAACTCACAACTAGATGGTTAATTATCGGTAAGAGGTGTCTCTAATAATTGGTCCATAATGATTTTTCCATTAATTCATTTTTTGAAGAAATTCAATATCAAATTTAGTGAGAAACATAATCCATTCATTTATTTTGATATGGTTTTGAATATATGTATTTAAGAGGGTCTGTGTTAGTGATTACATAAGTTTTGTGAATGAGCGAACACTGATGAAGTTTACAGGTTACAAAGACCAAAGATAGACATAGTTTTTCTATATGTGCATAACAAGTTTCATATTCAATGAGAATATGAATTATGTAATAAATTGCCTACTCTCTATTATTCATCTCTATGGTTGAGTATGGTACATAGGGCATGGTCTATAGCCAAGATGTATAAGTAGAAGGTAAAACCTTGCTCAAGAGGAATAAGGACAAGAGGATAAAGAAGATAATTTTTAAGCGTGCCAAAGGCCTCTTGACAATTTTAATCCCATACAGACCAGGTGTCTTTCTTAAGGAAGTGATGGAATAACTAACATATATCTGACAACTTTGAAATAAAATGACAAATAGACTATAATTTCCCTTGTAGACTAAAAAGATGATTAAGATTGGAGGGGGATATCATATCTATATGGATTTAATTTTATCTAGATTAACTTCAATTATATGGATGGAAGAAATAAAACCTAAGATTTCACTTGAAAAAACTCCAAAAACACACTTTTTGGGGTTGAGATAGACCTGATATTTGATTAGATGAGAAATGATTATATTAAGGATGGAGAGATGGTCTTTTTAGATCTTATATTTATTGAGGATATTATACACATAATCTTCAAAATTTTTGTGGATTAGGTCATGACTCATTAGTAAGTTGCTCCTGTGTTCTTTAAACTGAAAGGAATAACTCTATAATAGAAGGTTACCCATGGGGTAATGAAGGAAGTCTTGTGGTGGTTTTTAGGGGCAATAAGGATCTAGTTATACCTGGAGAACCCATACATGAGAGATAACATCTCATGTCCAACTATTAGGTCCATGAGTTGGTCAATGTTGGGGAGAGGGAAGTCATTTTTAGGATAGGAAAGATTGAGGTCTCTAAAGTTAGTATAGAGACATAGTTCCCATGTGGGTTTCATGATAGGTAAAATGTTAGACACCCATTGAGGGTAATCAATAGCTTGGATGAAGTTGATGGATAAAACACATTTGAGTTCTTCTTTGACTATGAGTGCTATGTGAGGGTGTATCTTTTGGATTTTTATTTTACTGGTTTGGCTTTGGGGATGGTGACAATGTTATAGACCACTATAGTGGGGTTGTTACCTGACATATCACTATAAAACCAAGTGAAATCCTAGCTATGGTCAGCTAGGAATGTAGTGAAGTCTTGATGTTCTTGGGAATCTAAGGATTAAATAACCTTGATATTTCATAGGGCTTCTCATGTACCTCTATTAATATCAATGGTGGTTTCATTGAAAAGACTAGGATTTTTGGGTGGAAGAGAGCTTCATAGGTGAGTGTCTCTTGCCCCTAAATAAGTCAAGATTAAGTCATCATATTTACACTAAAGAATGTGAATGGAAGGAGAATATTTATTTATAATGTTAGGGAAAACTAAGGGGATAAACCTAGTTTTTCCATTATTTTGATATGTTGGATCCTAAGTTGATAGTGTTCATAAAAAAACAAAAAAATTAGTTGAGATGGAAATGATTTCAATGGTATATAAAGATGAGTTAGGTGGGGATGATGATGCATTGGTGTTAGGATGGGGATCATGAGAAACTTAAAGGGGGATTTTGAAACCAAGGGCATGTTTTTCATGAAGTTTTATAAGATCACCTAGCGTGATCTCATGTGGTCCTTGCTCATAACATATTATGCCAAAGACCTTCCAAGAACATCATTATAGATAAGTCTACATAAAATGTGGCTTGTCGAGGAAATAAAAACTTGAGGAAAATGGTTTTGTGTGAGGTTGATCATCATGATATGAAGGGGAATTATTGATCCCCCCATAGATTAAAATGGTATATAGGTGAGGAGGACCGAATGGGATGATCTCTCCAAGGTTGGGATGATAGATGTGTTATTTGTTAGGGTGCCCATATTCTTGGGAAGTAGGAAGGGTGTTAAGAATCAATAACTAATATTCTCCCAATCAAAGAAGCTAGAGTGTGAAGTTAAGGGAATCACTATTAGGGATGTGATATGAAGGAATTTATGAATTGGATGACGCTTAACTTATTGATGATGATAAGGTTATGTATTTTAGGGGGGTTATGACATAATTAGGTTGATAGGTCAAATTACAAGTCTTAAATGGATGAAGATCTATTAGGATAGTATAAACTTTGCCTTAAGACTCGTATTTAAGGCATCAATGTAAGATGGAGTGGATGTAGTGCATAACACATATCCAAGGGTGCCATAAAAAGATGTTATATTGGAATATTCCCATTATACAACATTAAATATCTCAAGAAGGGTACATGCACCTATTTATATAGGGAGGATGATAGTCCCTAAAGTAGGGGTCACTATGTAGCTTGTAGGATAGTCGAAGATTGGGCTACAATGGTTTTTGGTAGCTGGAGTTGCTTAGATTCATGTGACAAGATGATATTTATATCAGTTACATTTTCAATTATGACCTTTTTATCTTATTTTAATTAATGCAGTTAGTGATGAATAAAGGAAGATTCTGGTCCTTAGTTTGTAGTGGGGGTATTTTAGAATCATGGAAGGTGATGGATGAAGATGTCTATAAGGATTTGATAAAATTTGATAGAGGTTGGGGTTCATATGGATGTACTTGAATGTCCTATAGTAATTCTATCATATATTGATAGTGTTGTATGGATTTTTGGATGAGCTCATATAATGATATTTTCATAGGCATTTGATGAAGCTACTTCAGGACTAATATTTGTATCAATTCTGAGGAATTAGATTGGGTTGTCCGTAGGATAGATATTTTTGATTTTAGAGTAGATGGTTTGAGGGTCTCTATAATATAAGTAGGAGCCCATGAGATGGATATTTTGGCTTTTTTGGATTTTGGGTTTTTACTCCTTGTGTTTGAGACCACGTGGCTATGTGTATCATGTCAATTTTATAAGAATAAATAGTCTATCGAGGTTACTAGTTTATTCTTGTTTAGAGGACTTGAGAAGATGTTTGAAAGGAAACTATCATGGCCAGAGTTGGGGATATCACTCATGCATATTAATGATTGTTTAGATATCTCTTATGAAACATCTAAGGCACACATCCTATCATATTATAAGATAATTATAGATTTTGTCTTTTGATCAAAGAGAGGGTCAAGATAAGGCTCTTCAATTAAGAGAATTTTATTTGGGGAGATATTAGATTATAACTTTGAAAGTATTATATCTCTCAGTGTCATGTCTTGTTATTATATGGAACACACACACCTTATATTCCTTATACCATTTTGGTTTTTGGATATGAGGATTGATAGGTTTGATTGGTGGTAATGAGATGACAGAAGCCTATAGAATTTAATCAAGGATAATGAGTAGGATCCCATTAATGGGTGATGGTAGGATTTGGTAGTTTTTGGGATGTTTACTTTTGGATCATATTTAACTTTATACCTTCATGTTTTGTGCTGATTGTTCGGGTGGACCTAGTGGGAGGTATCTCACTTTTGAAGATAATATTTTTATATGGGTTCTTGGGGTGATAAGAAATTGAGGGGTTGACATGGGGTGTTAGTGTTGGAAATATGGGAAGAAGCTTTTGAACTAGCTTGGATCTTTTTAAAGATGGATCTATAATCATATTTATTAGTCTAGATAAAGGATGTGACCCTAATATAGAAGGCTTGGTTTGGACCAAGGGCATTATCATATTTCCTTTTTGAACACTATTGGATGTCATGGGGATATACCTATTAGGATTTTTATTCTTAGATGGTTGAGGGAGCTTAATTCTTATAGGTGGGTGTTGTAGGGTCTTGCCTTTTGGAATATCAAGGAATTTGTCCTAATTAGTTGGGATAAGCTTCTTATCTCTATCTTTTATAGGCAGTCTTAGGACTTCTTATATGGTACTTCCTATGAGAGATCTCATGTAATGAGATCAAGAAGGTTAGAATGGATGATGGGAATGCCTTTAATTGGATTAGATTATTCTTTATCTAGGACATCTCTCATAAGGAGGTCTAAAATTTATGGTATTTCAAAAGATGATTTGGGTGCACTAATGATTTATTTAGGTAGAAATTGATCATAAATAGTGTTAATCACTTGGGCTTCCTAATTTTGGGGATCTATAATGTTTGATTGTATAAATTTTGATGTGTAAGGGGGATTTAGGATTAAAAATATTAAGGGATGGATTTACGGGAGCATTTGAATTATCTAATTGGAGTTCTCCTTGATCAATAATATTTTAGACCAAAATCTTGAAGTATCGACATATATTAAACTCATGACTAGGTACATAATGGTAGGCACATAAATTACTTTATTTATAACAATTTAGATTAGGATGAGAGTCATCAATAGGCATGATTGGTGGAAGATCAATAACTGATGCTTTCAAAAGTTTGTCAAGGATGAAAGAATAAGATTCTCTTAAAGGCATATATTTTCTATGTGGAAATAATGTTAATGTTTTATGAGGTTGTGTTTTAGAATCAAAATGACTTAGTTGGCTTGTTGTTGGTGGAGGGGTACATTTTAGGATAACAATATTTATTATGCCTTTTGGTTTAGGGTTGTTAGACCCCTTCAAAGAATTAGGATTAATTTTTTTATTATGTAGCTTAACCTTACCTTCTTCTAGGGATTGCATTTTTAATTTATGGGCCATGATAAAAGACTCATCAAAGGTTTTGAAATATTAGATTTGAAGTGTGGATGAAATGTGTTTCACACATGACCTAGTGAATAGTTCAATCAACTCTAGCTAAGGGAGGGAAAAGGATAATTGGTTGATGACCCCTCACCATATTGAAACACAATCAACAATCTACTTATCTTAAAATTATTTAATGGCATACAAATAAATGATAGTTATCAATGACCCCTCACCATTTTGCAACACAATATGTAATTGACTTGTCTTAGAATTATTTAATGGCATATAAATTAGTGATAGTTATCTTCCTCATGATATTGATTGAGAAACTTTCTAGGAAAATTTGAGCTAGTTGGCTAAAAGAGAATAAACAATGTTGAGGAATGGCATTATACCAATCCAAATCTAGTACAATCCGTGACATAGGGAATATTCTAAGGATAAGGGCATCATCATGGGATATAGGATAAAATGTGTGTTTAAATGCCCTAATATATTATTGAAGGTATTAATTATTCTATAATTTCATGAATTTAGGCAATTACCATTATGTTGGATAGGCTATAATTGGAATAAATAGTTTGATAGGTTCAATATAGGTTTGCTCATATGAGAGAATATTCTTCTATCTAAAGGTAGAAGCCTCAAGGTTTTTCATATTTTCCATGAGAACATGGATGAGATCAAGTTAGGTGTTATATTGAGGTATACCACCTAGAGTGTTTTGTTGCAAATGATATTGAAAAGGAAGTGATGTGGTAAATAGTTGTGATAGAGGATATCCAATTTATGTGGTAATGATTGGTTTAGATGAGGTCATATACTACAAGAATATAGGAGGTATGGCTTGTTATTGAAAAGGATTGAAGAAGGTAGTCATAAATGGTTGTGATGGAGTGAGTTACCAAGTGGACAATAGTGGCAAAAGCTATTGTTGAAGAGGTTAACACAGAGGAACTTGTTGAATGAGTTATGATTATTGAGTCAGATGTTGGGGATTCATGGTCACATTTATTTGGATAGGAGGAATAGATGTAGGGATTAAGACCACCAAAATTTTGAGAGAAGAAGAGTGTGGTTAATTGGATGTGGATTGTGATATGGTAACATTGTGGGTCTAGACAACAACAATATATGGATTAATAGATGCTAGCAGTGTTTGATTATCCACAGGTTATGATACATTAGTATTGGGGGTTAGAATTTAAATCATAGGAGGATCGATGGGTATTGGAAATGGTTGATGAATAGAGGTCACGACCATGGCTGTGGAGTGTTCATTTGGTCCTTCTAATGACATGCCATACACAAATTGGGAGGAATACACATGGGGAGAAATAAGAATGCATATGGATCATGAACTAAGATAATGACTAAGAGCTATTGTATTTTTATCCAATATACTGGCAAAGTTAGGGTCTCCTTGTGTATAGTACTAGGGAATACCATCCCCAATAGACCTGAGAGAACTAGGGGGACTTGGTGTATGTTACTTGGATGAGGATGATGTGGGTAGATCAATTTATTTATGATATTATTTCCAAATTATAACCATGTAACCCTTAAGCAAAAAAAACAAATAACTAATGCAAAGTAAGCAAGAATTCATTTTTTATTTTTCTCTTTTTAGTGAAAATAAAATCACACACTACAATTGGGCATTCCTAATATTTTAAATTATAAATTAAAATCTGATAGGGCATTTGGCTTTGTAAAGGAAGTTAGAAGAGGTATGCTAAATCGAGTTTTAGGTCTATTTCAGGATGGTATCTTCTATATACCCAAATGTATGTGAGGCATGAATATGTGTTGGTGATGGTTTGGGGATTGATAGTGGGGCCTACCCATTCATTTCACAATCTCATAGTGATAAGAGTTTCAAGTGCTTAGCCAATATACCATCAACCAATTTTTTATACTCAGCCAGAACACTGATTTTGCTTCCCCCTTAGTGATGAAATCCAAGTAGGTAGACATGGGTAGGATTTTTTTTGTTGATTATTTTATATTTTATTGTTTTGGTAATATGTGAGGGAACAATGCAATTACAATGGTAAATTAACCCTCTTAATTATGCTATGTGCACTACTAAGTAATCAAGCAAATGTATACAGTTCATTTTAAAATCCAAAAGAGCATTTTTTAAAATTTTCTCTTTTAATGAAAATAATAATAAAATTTTTGCTAAAAACACAAAGTAAAATAAAGAACTAGAATAACAAGACAACAATTATGAGATCGAAAAAGGGTCCAACTAGGCGTGCCAAAATGTTTAAGTAGTTTTTTACTTCATACAAGATAAGGACACTAAGAAATATTGAAGACTTTGTTATCAAATTGAATTTAATTTTTTACTTGAGTTAAGATGGATTTGATCTCCTCTTCTCCTTTGTATGCCAATCTCTTGGCTATTCTTTGCTATTTTGCTATATACATTGGATTTTTAGCCATTTAAAAAAAAATTCCATCCCTTTCTTGGTATGACCAAAATCTGCCAAGATTGAGTTTTATAACCTTCTCAGATAAATTAAATGACTATTTTCAGATTACATTATGCTGGTATAGTGTATTTATGTCAGTTGATTTTCATATGTGGTAGATATTTCTCCCTTGTCAAGTCTTGATTCTTACCTAGTTATTAGTTTGTTATACTATGCAATGCATGTTCAATGTTTGATGTCTTTTGGATAATATTATAGTGGATATAAGTGGCTGGTTAGTGCCTTGAAGTAGGTGTATTCCATCATTTCCCTTAGGCTTTGATCACCAGATAAAACCTCTTCATGAAATATTGATGTATATGAGATATTTGGAGTTGTAGATTCAGTCTTTACTTGTCTAATCAATGTTTTAAGAGCTCAAATAGAATGGATGAACTAGAAATATAGGTGTATCACCAAAAATAGATTAGGATTTCCCTTTTAGTTTCCTTCTCCCCATTTTCATCCCAATAATTAGTAGTTTAGTAAGTAGTGTGAAGTGATGCATCAGAGGAACTAGCCTCACCAAAATATAGAGGTTTGGTTTGAGTTCAAGTTTCCCACATCTTAGATCATTCCAATGTTAGTCCAAATGTGAAGGTTTCAGAGCCAAATCTATCAATCTTTCAATCAAGGTGCTATCTAGATAGCTAACAGTTATGGCATGCCTAGTGGGACATGAGCTCAGCTATTGGAGTACAAGTTTTTAGCACATTCATCTTTAGATCTAGTTTCTAGTACTCTTGTGGCCCTCATCTCAAGGAATAAGGTAGATATTTGTTAATATTTTTATTTATCTTCATGATTTTATAGGCCATGACAACCTATAGAGAAGAATTTTGTTATTCTTCTTACTAACAATTCCAATATGATCCTCGTGACTCATATCAGTCTTATCATGAGCCATATCAGCCATATAATGAATATATACAAACTTATCAATAGTATGAAAGCTCATAACATTTTTATAACCACTCTCATGAGTCTTGTTATCCTCCTAATCATCCCAATCAAGTCCCAAATCAATCTATCTCAAGCTTCAAGAAAACTTTATTTGGCTATGAGAAAGAGATGATAAGTATAGACACTAGAAAAATCTAAAGATAGGAGATTTCTAATTATGAAATTTAGAGTATGAGAGAAAATTTATAGTGGGATAAATAGGTATGTGTAACTTTTATAAGGTAGGGTCACTCAAAATATAGTTATGATATTTTAGACATTGGAGGTCTAATAGTAAACATTGAAGAGAGGTTAGTGGTTTATGAGAAACCCCAAAGTTTATAATAGTCACCAGTATGTTCCAATAGAACTACCATTTTCCCTTTATGATCAACAAACTAATGTTTATCATAGACCTCAAGAGTCAAACCAAGCCTTGCCTAGCTTTCCTACCTAGAAGTCTATCTAAAAGAGTTCTCAAAAAGTTGAAGAAGCTTGTTATGAGAAGTCTATTTTTTAGCTTGTAGAGATCATACAGGAGCCTACATATTAAAGTTTACAGGAAGAAATTTATAGTGATCTAATCCATGATTTTGAGGTTAATTTAACCAAGAAAATTGAGCTTGTAAATCAACATCTCCAATATTTAATGGCAACTATAAAGTCAACACCAAAGAAAATTCCTTCTTTCACACCAATGGATATAAAAAGTATAGAAATAGAGGTTCATAAACCCAATTTTGTGACTTAGAAGTAAATTCAAGAGTCAGGAGAGAAAGAGGAATAATCAAGAATCATTTAGGATGCTGAATTCAAGCAAGAGATTGTTCAATCTTCACTCATTTCTCCTCATAAGCCAAAGTCCTTTCCTTCATGAAAAGCTATTCAAGAAAAAGTGTAGATAGATGAGGTGAAGGTGATCCAAGAAGATCAGCCTCATGATCAAAATTAGGTATCTATGGTTAATTTTGTAGACTTTTTGTATCTTATTAAATACTTGTCTCCAAATCTTGCACCCTAAAAGAGGGCTATTTAGGCCTCCTCCAGATTTGGGTAACATTGAGACATTTCCAAGCCTATGGATGTGCCTATAAGTGGAAATAAACCTCCAGGTTGAAAGGGCTAGCTCCCTGTATTAACATTTATGTAATAAAATCTACTAAACTAACTTGTTTGGATGAAAAAGGTTAGAAATTTGCACAAATGAAAAGCCTAGTCTAAAATGGTGATACACCAAAAGTTATTATCCACACTATGCCCTATACCTTTATATAATATAGTAGAATACAAGCCTATTCTTTAAGCTATAGAAGATTCCAAAATAAATACTTCAATGTAGAGACAAAATGAATGAGATCACACAAGGTAAGTAATTGGAAAAATAACCTGTATAGTCCAAAAAAGGGTTACACATATGTAAAATCTCATACAGCTAGAATCCACTCTATATGACCTATTAGATCAACTCTTTGCTCAAAATAATGAAGGATAGAGAAAATAAGGATAAAACATCACTTTCTATCACTTTGTGTCTCTTTCATGCCCAAGAAAATGTTTAGATCTTAGAAAGAAAAAAAACTTATGCTTTTTTGCTCAAAGGCAAGAAAATGGTAAAATATTCTAGCAGGGCTTTGCCGTACTATCTGTGGATGAAATAATAATATCCGAAGGGTATTATTTATAGCAAAGAGAGAGAGAGACAGAGATAAGGGAGATCCCTTACATCAAAGAAAGGAATCAAATCTGTTGGAAGTCATTATCCTTAGTTGTAACTAATTTTTGCCAATGATGCCTATTAAGGCACTCTAATTGATCTGTGTCACCTTCTTAAATGCCATGGGCTCACCCCTCTGAAGATGCTTCCCAAAAACTTCTCCTTGGCTTGTCAATTTGTGTAATGGAATGTAAAAGGTCACTTTAATTTAGTTTGGCTTTATCCTTTCTTTTTTATTGGTCCTCAAGGAATGACTCAAATCATGGTTCTATGTCATCGATCAACCATTTGATAAAGCTCATAAGCTAAGTAGTTCCAAAAATATGATTTGATTTTATTTAGACCCTTTTAGGTTTTTTAAATGACTTCAATTATAAAACTCATAAGTTAAGCACTTGATTAAACCAAGTTTGCATCTACAGACCCATTTGGATTTTCTTGCCTAATTTACTTATAAAACCTTATAAGCAAAGCACCTTGGGTAACCCAATTTGCACTGCTAAGACCCTTTCGGGTTTTTCAAGATCTTCTACCTATAAAATTCATAAGTCAAGCATGTTGAGAAACCCAATTTGCATTGACCCAATGGCTAGTTTCCCACCTTAAATTTAACATTCTATGACATATCATGCATCGACCCAATGGCTAGTTGACCACCTTAAATTTGACCTCCTATGACACATCATGCATCGACCCAATAGCTACTTACCCACCTTAAATTTGACATCCTATGGCACAGCATGGGCAATTCAGTTGAGTTTATTGCTCAAGCAATGGCTTGACAATTTTCTTGAAGTAATTCCTTTAGATAAAAGTCTGAAGGAATTCCTTTAGGAATTTTGCTTTTAGGCTTTGGCTAAGTCAAAGGTCCCTTTGGGAACTATTATCAAAGGACACTTGGAGGAAAGTGTCCTTTGAAAAAGTTTTGAAGGACACCTGGGGGGAACAAAATTCCCTTCAAAAAATTTCCAAGGGCTTTTCCAATAGAAATATCCCTTTGAAACTTTTTCAAAGGACACCCTTTGGGAAAAAGGCCCTTCAAAAAAAATACAAAGGGTATCTTCAAAGAAAGTATCCTTTGGAAAAGTTATAAAGGACACTCAATCCAAAAGTGACCCTTCAATAAAATTCCCAAAGGGCACTTGGACCAAAAAATGTCCCTTCAAAAAAATTCTGAAGGGAGACTTGGGAAAAAAGTGGCCTTCAAAACTTTTTAGAAGGGATACTTAGATGAAAAATTTCCCTTCAAATTTTTTTCAAAGGGTCACTTAGATAAAAGAAGTGCCCTTTGAAAAAATTCCAAAGGGACACTTGGGGGAAAAATAAGGTAAGTGAAGTGTCTTCAAAATTTTTTGAAGGGTACTTCGAAGGGAAGTGGCCCTTCAAATTTTTTTTGAAGGGCACTTTGGGGCTAAGGCAAAAAGGGGGCTAAGGTAAAACAAAGCCAAGGGGAAAAATAATGAAGGGAAATCAAAACAAGGAAATACCAAAATAACAAAGGCCCAAACATAGAAAATGATCAAACAAGAACAAAAACCAACTGAAGAGGAAATATAAATTGGCTATGTAGAAAAAGGGGAAACATTCTAGTGATTTCCAAGGGAGACATGCCTTCTATGTCTATCCTTCCATTAGGCATGGAGTCATGCAAGGTAAACAAAATACAAAAAGAATAAGCCCATGGCTGAGAGAAAATACATGAAAAACACAACAAAGTAAACATAAGGAAAGAAAACACATGAAAGGGAAACACCTATGCTACAAAGCACTTAAGGAAAGCAAAGACAACAAAGGAAGCACATAATGATAAGTACTTATAAGACATGGCTAATAAGGTCTAGAAGTATGACTTTAAGTGAATCCCATTCACCAGAATAGGTAGTTCTTCTCCATCTATCTTGGATAGATAAAAGGAGTTTCTTTGCTTGAACTTGTTGATGATGTAAGGACCACTCCATAAAGTATCAAACTTTGTATGTCTGCCTAGTTTTGCTCTATCCTCATCCCATTTCAAGACTAAGTCACCTTCTTTGAACACTCTTACCCTTGTCCTTTTGTTAAAGAATTTTTCCATGAAAACTTGATGGTGTTCCAAAGCTTTGTGTGCAACATCTCTTGCCTCCTACACCTACATTAATTCTATCAATCTAACCTCCATGGGAGTGTTTTCAAGTACTTCTAGCTATTGTGCAAGTTACAAGGTAGGGAGCTCTTATGATATGGATATCATAACTTCTCTCCCATAGATAAGTACAAAGAGATAATTACTAATTGACTTGAGAGTGATTTTATCTACCTATAAGGTTGTCTTCAGCTTGCTATGCCAAACTTTTTGATTAGTTTCTAATGTCCTCTTGATGATTTTGATGAGGTTCTTGTTGGTAGACTTAGCTAATCCATTACCTTGAGGGTAGTAGTTGGATGAAGTACTCAAATGAACCTCACTCTTTGCTACCCAGTCAAAAGTTTTATCACTTATGAAGGTAAGTGCATTATCTGAGATGATGACATAAGGAGATCCAAACCTTGTCACAATACTATCATAGAACTCTAAGATAGAACTTTTGTTTGCCTCCTTCAATCAAATAGGTTCTACCCACCTTGTGAAGTAGTCCATAGCAGTCAATATGCATTTATGTCCAACACTTGATGGAGGGTTGATCATGCCAATGAAGTCAAGACCCCATTACATGAAAGGTTGGTCTACTTGAACAGGATTCAATGGAAGAGCTACAAGTTTTTGTTTGCCAACAAAGAAAGTAGATTGAGGACAAACCTTAACCCAATGATAACAGTCCTTAAAAAGACTAGGCCAATAATAACCAACTCTCATTATCTTTGTAGCTATTATTGTAGGAGAGAAGTGATCACTATTTGTTTCATTATGAAACTTTTCCAGAACCATATCAAATTGATCATTATTAATGTATCTTAGAAATATATTTTTCACATCCATTTTAAAGAGAATGCCATCCAAAAGACAATAAGGAATATCTTGCAGCCTAAAATACCTCCTTTGAGATTTATTCAAGCCATTGGGACACTCACCATTTTGAAGAAAACTAATGATGTCTTGTGTTGAACTTTGATTTTGCATTTGATTAGCTGGCTAGGTTTGAAATTGAGTGACCAAAGATTATTCCTTTGGATCTTGAAAATTAGATGCTCAATGTTCACACAAACCTCTTCCTCTTACTAAGTTACTTACCTTAATGTCAATGTCATATTCCATCACTTTCGTGATCCATCCAGCTCTCTTTTCATTGAGATCCTTGCTTGAGAGGAACTCCTTTGTGCTAGGATGGGAAACCATGACATGAATATTGTTGTTGGAAACCATATGCTTGAATTTTTTCAATCCTCTAATGATGGTTAGGGCTTGCTTCTTCATAAAAGAATATCTTAATTCATACTCCTCTAATCCTTGGCTGAAAAAAGCAATTGGCTGCTCAATATCTTCATCATTATTTTGTATAAGCATAGTTGAGATTATGTTGAGGTTAGAAAAAGTATAGAGTATGAAATATTTATCAAAATTCAGATTTAAGAGAGTAGGAGATTCTACAATTTCTTTATTTATTGCTTCAAAACTACTCTTACCTTCTTTTTTCCAAGTAAAAACTTGGTTCTTTTTTAGCATGGATATGATAGGCTTTACCACAGTTGAAAAATTTAGGATAAACCTCCTTACAAACTTTATTTTCCCCAAGAAGATTTGCAACCCCTTCTTGTGTAGAGGCAAGGACAAGCCTAGAATAGCTTTAATCCTTTGGGGGTCAATAGATAAGCTTTCTTTTGAAACAACATGAACCAAGAACTTACCTCCATGGATAACAAAGATGCACTTCTTTGGATTGAGGGATATGCCATACTCCCTACATGTCTCAAACACTTTCCTTAGATGTTCCATATGATCAAAAACATCCTTTGAAAAAATGGTTATATCATCAAGGTAAACAAGCAAAAATTTATTGATCAAACCTTTGAAAGCCATGTCTATTACACTTTGAAATATAGCTCTAGCATTGGATAAAATAAATGGCATCTTCTTATAGGAAAAGGTCCCCCACTTGGTGGTGAAGGCTATCTTGAATTAATCCTCTTCATTTACTAATATTTGATTATAACCTGAATAACTATCAAGAAGTGAGAAATGTTGAGAACCTAAAATAACTTGCATAATATATTCCATGGAAGGGAGTGGATAGTGATCCTTGAGAGACACTATATTTAGATCATAAAAATACACACAAATTCTGATTTATCCATTCTTCTTTCAAATCGACACAAGGTTGGCTACCCAAGTTGAGTGCTTGATGGGAAAGTTAATCCTAAACTCAACTAACTTGGTCAACTATTTCTTCATGAGTTCTTCTATCTTAAGATTGATAGGCCTTTAATTTTGTCTTACTAGCTTAGCTCTAAGATCCAACTCAATGGTGTGATGGGATAGACTTGGATCAAACCTTTTCAAGTCCTTGTACTCCCAAGTAAAGATGTCATGAAACTCTTTTCACAATGCAATAAAAGCTTGCCTTTCCATCTGAGAACATATTTTGCCAATCTTCAAAAGTTTGTCTTTCAAAATCATAACCCTCTCATAGGTTTCCTCCTTTGTTGAAATGCTCTTTATTTGATTATTCTTTTGATCATCATCATTGAAGATACTCTCCAAGGTAATCATCCCCTTGGGTATTTTATTTTTTTTAGCTGTATAATTTTCTCTTCATAATGATCATGTAACATGTTTTGATTTCTTGAGGAGAAGCCTATCTCATTTTTCAAAAAGTGTGTAATGTATTCATCACTTTCAAACACTTGCCATGACACTTAATTATCTAGAATGGAAGGTCTCATAATGATATTGATATGAGATTGATCCTTCTCCTTTGCTACATTAGTGGCTGAGTTAAAATGTGCTCCTATTACGACCAATCTATTAGCATGTTTGTTCAAGTCTCTTGGTATGGGCTATATGTTGAAGGCATCAAAGTCTTCAAGTAGATCCCATACCCTATGCTTTTAGGACTTAAGCAAGGGGTTTTTACTATATATTTACTTATTACTTGATGAATTACCAGATCACTATCTTTATAAACTTTAAAATTTCTTGATTCCTCTCCTCTTTGCCTATTGGAGACCATGAAATAGGCCTTCATATTCTACCACATTGCAAGTGCAGCTGAAGTGAAACCTATAAAAAGAGTAGTAATGATTCCCTGATGGAGAAACTAACATGATTCTAGCTCCTATACCTACTTTCTTCCTTAAACCATTAAATAACATTTACCACATGCCATCAAGTTCATGATCCTCATTGGTGAGTGAAGGAATTGAAATGTTCTCTTCATGCATACAATAAACTCCCAAATAAGTCTCGTAAATGAAAGTGTAAGGATTAAATCCATGTGTTTCAGTGTTTTTCTTGTTAAGATAAAGATTAGAAATAACTTCAAGATGGGAAAATGTTTCACCATCCATGATGGTTTCCTCTTCCTTGTTGATTAGACAATTTTGATTTGACATTATCTCCAAGTATGGCTCAATGTGAAACCTTGCTAAGGGATGAGTCCTTATAGTTAACTTAGTCCCATACCTTGTCCTAAATTATAGAAAAGACCAATCATCATAAAGGTATCATCCTATCTCAGCTATGAAGTCCCTTAACAAGCATATAACAAAGTGTGCTGGAAGGTCCACCACCATAATGTCTTACATGATAGGGAAGCTTGGGCAACCATGTAAAAATACTTTCAAACCTTTGAACAATCCTAAAATCTTGGTTGGAGTCCCATATATCTATAACATGCCCTTGTATGTGGCTCATAGTTCAAACCCAGCTTATCAGCCACTACTTTAGGCATGACGGTAGTGCTTGCTCCACTATCCACAATACAGTTGTAGACTAACTTGTCTCCCACAATGAGTGTGAGGTAGAAAGGTGGAGGATTTTAAACCTTGGTTGAGGGATCTAAAAGATGATTTGTATAATTTGTAAGAGCCACACTATTTTGTTTTGAAACTTGAGGTGTCACATGAATGCTTGCCAGCTACTCTTACAAAATATCTTTTTGATCAGATATATGCAAGACTTCCCAAAGGGGTATACTTGCCTTGGTGCTATTCAATGAATCAATAATGTTTAGAGTTGGAGAATTCACCCTCTCTAAATTTTTTTATGGTAATGAGGGAGCTTGACTCTGCTACATTGTAATCTTGGAAGCCCCAATTGTATTCTAATTTTGTTGGGAAACATGAATTGTAGTAGGTGCAACACTTTGATTGACACTTGGTGGCCTTGGAGAGGCATCGCTTGGAGCTACCCATGGTTCTTGGCATTTGCCTAAGGATATATTCTTAGATATTGTATTGGCTACAATTGACATTCCTCGAGTTAACACAAAATCATCTTTTACTTGGAAATTCATCATTACCACACTTGGGCTGCTACCTTCTCCATGACTATCCTTTTGGCTGGGACATGCTTTTTTGGCTGTCATGTAGGGAGTAGTTTCCTCTTGTGTTGTAAAATAATGGTTGGTTCCTCTATCATAATGTATAAATTGACCTTGAGGCTGCCCCCATTGGTCTAAATGATCCTCTCCTTACACTAGATTTGCATGTTTTAGAACAATAGCCTTTATGGGAGGAGTAGAATTTAAATTATATACATTGAGATGCCTATTGTAACCTTGTTGATTTTGTCCTCTCCTTTGATAATTGTATTGGGATGGAGATTTATATCTTTATTAAGGATAATATTATGCATTAAGAGGAACACTTGCCTGATATTGAGTTTACTTGAGCTAAGCTTTCAATGATCTAATTTCTTCATCTTTGTCCACAACATTATCCACCTTATTGAAAAAGGATCTTGGATTCATATTGGCATTAGGAAATTGTGACATGTTTGGAGCTTCAACTAAATATTGGGACAACAACGGCATGGAAACTCTTAGAGGAAGCTTTCTATCCTGAATTAAGCTATTCTTAGCCGCAATTGGTAGCTCATATGCACCTGGAAGAGCAAACCCTCACATTAACTATAATATAACAATAACATCAGTACCAATCCCTTTGAGGTATGTTGGGAACACAAAGCTAGGAGAGGGTCTCATGATTGGTGGCAGCCTATACCATGTTCTTTGAAATCTCTCATTGAAATCTCCCATGGATTCATTTAGACCTCTTCTTATTACATTCAACTGATGTATTAGGGTAGCATGATCACTCTTATTTTCAAAATTTGTCACCAATAGATCTCTAAATCCATCCTAACTTATAATGTATCCCCATTCCAATGTTCTATACCAATTAAGTACTTTAGCTTTTAAAGACATAGCAAGAAGCCTAATGGCTATGTTGGCTCTAGTAACATTATGAAAATTGCAAAAATTAGAGATGTCTCTAATATGTTCAAATGGGTTAATAGGACCCTCTCCATTGAAACTTGGAAGACTTTTAGTAGCATTAAAAGTGATGGAGTCATATGTAAGAAGTTATTTTGGGTTTTGGGTATTAAAAGCAAGGAAGGGTTGATGCTTATCCATGTCTTCTTGATTATCTACTTCTTGATTTTTAGTTCCTTCAACTTCCTCAACCTCTTCTTTTTCCTCTTCAAAACCACCCTATGCAGGTTCTCTAAGCACTAAGAATGGTTCAGGATGTTGTTCCTCAAAAAGAGCTTCAACTAGAGGTTCTTGGTCAAATATCTTAGATGACGTAGTGAGGACAATGAAGTAAACTATGGGGAATTTGGTCTGGAACTAGGGATTGTCACCCTTTGGAGTCACCAAATGCTATATTTTAGAATACAAATGATACTTGTCAAGACCAAAATTTACTTTGACATGAAAATAAAAAAATAATTCAGTCCCAATGGGCATGTCAAAATTATTATCTCCAAATCTTACACCCTGAAAGAGGGCTGTTCAGGCCTCTTCTATATTTGGGAAATTATGGGACATTTCCAAGCCTATGGATGTGCCTATAAGTGGAAATGAACCTCTAGGTTGAAAGGGATAACTCCTTGGATTAGATTTTGTGTAATAAATTCTATTGAACCAACTTGTTTGGTTGAAAAGGGTTAGAAATTTGCATAAATGACAAGCCTAGTCTAAAATGGTGATACACCAAAAGTTATTATCCACACATATGCCCTATAATTTTGCACAATACAATAGAATACAAACCTATTTTTTGAGATCTAGAAGATTCCAACATAAATATTTCAATGTAAAGACAAAATGAATGAGATCACATAAGGTAAGTAACTGGAAAAACAACTTTTATAGTCCAAAAAAGGGTTACACATATGCAAAATCCCATATAGTTAAAATGCAATCTACATGATCTGTTGGATTAACTCTTTACTCAAAATCATGAAGGATAGAAAA
The DNA here is from genome assembly GCA_037957365.1 of Torreya grandis. Classification (NCBI taxonomy): domain Eukaryota; kingdom Viridiplantae; phylum Streptophyta; class Pinopsida; order Cupressales; family Taxaceae; genus Torreya; species Torreya grandis. The sequence continues at coordinate 1,586,377 of JARHVA010003188.1, read as the reverse complement.
TAGAAGGATAAAACATCACTTTATATCACTCTATGTCTCTTTCATGCCTAATAAAATGACCATAACTTAGAAATAAAATAGACTTATGCTTCTTTGCTCAAAGGCAAGAATATGACAAAACATTCCAGTAGGGCTTCATCATACTATCTATGGATGAAATAAGAATAGCCCAAGGGTATTATTTATAGCAAAGAGAGAGAGAAAAGGGAGGTACCTTGTACTAAAGAAAGGAATAAAATCTATTAAAAGTTATTATCCTTAACTGTAACTAATTTTTGCCAATGATGCCTATTAGGGCACTTTGATTGATCCATGTCACCTTCTTGAATGCCATGGGATCACTCCTCTGAAGATGATTGCCAATCACTTCTCCTTGGATTGTAAATTTATGTAATGGTGTGGAAAAGGTTGATTTCATTTAGTTTGGCTTTTTCCTTTCCTTTTGATTGGTCCTCAAGGAATGACTCAAATCATGGTTCTACACTGTTGATCAACCATTTGATGAAGCTCATAAGCTAAGTAGTTCCAAAAATCCAATTTTATTTTGTCTAGACCCTTTTGGGTTTTCTAAATGACTTCACTTATAAAACTCATAAGTCAAGCACTTGCTTAAACTTTATTTACATTTATAGACCCATTCATGTTTTCTTTCTTACTTTACTTATAAAACATTATAAGTAAAGCACCTTGAGAAACTCAATTTGCACTGCTAAGACGCTTTCAGGTTTTTCAAGCTCTTCTACTCACAAAATTCATCAGTCAAGCATGTTGGGAAACTTGATTTGCATCGATCCAATGACTAGTTTCCCACCTTAAATTTAACATCCTATGGTACATCATGCATCAACCCAATGGCTACTTTCCCACCTTAAATTTGATGTCCTATGACATGTCATGCATCAACCCAATGGCTAGTTGCCCACCTTAAATTTGATGTCTTGTGGCATGTCATGGGTAATTTAGTTGGGTTTATTACTTGGGAAATGGCTTGACAATTTTCTTGAAGTAATTCCTTCAAACAAAAGTCTGAAGGAATTCCTTTGAGAATTTTGCTTTTGAGCTTTGGCTAAGTCAAAGGTCCCTTCGAGAACTTTTCCCAAAGGAAAATTGGAGGAAAGTGTCACTTTAAAAAGTTTTGAAAGACACCTAGGGGGAATAAAAGCCCCTTCAAATTTTTTTGAAGGGTAGTTCCAATGGAAATAGTCCTTCAAAACTTTTCTGAAGGACACCCTTTGGGAAAAAGGCCCTTAAAAAGAAATCTGAAGGGTATCTTAGAAGAAAGTGTCCTTCAAAAAGGTTTTGAAGGACTCCCAGGCCAAAAGTGACCCTTTGATAAAATTCTTGAATGACACTTAGACAAAAAAAATGTCCCTTCAAATTTTTTTTGAAGGGGCATTCGGGAAAGGCCTAAGGCAAAAGTGCCCTTTGGAAAAGTTTCAAAGGGACACTTGGGAAAAAAGTGCCCTTCGAAGCTTTTTCGAAGGGATACTTAGATGACAAAGTACCCTTTAGAATTTTTTTGAAGGGTCACTTGGACAAAATAATTTCCTTTCAAAAATATTCTGAAGGGACACTTGGGGGAAAAATAAGGTAAGTGAAGTGCCTTCAGAAATATTCGAAGGGCACTTTGAAGGAAAGTGGCCCTTAAATTTTTTTTTGAAGGGCACTTCATGGCTAAGGAAAAAAGAGGGCTAAGGAAAAAAAAATCCTAGGGGAAAAGCAATGAAGGGAAAGCATAACAAGGAAAGAACAAAAAAATAAAGGCCCAAACACAGAAAATGAGCAAGGAAGAATGAAAACTAGCTGAAGAGGAAATGCAAATTGGGTATGCAGAAAAAGGGGAAACAATACTTTTAGGGATCTAACATGCCATTTTTCAAGCAATAACCTCTTATTTATGAGGCCAATAAAGAAGATGTAGCCAAAGAGATAGAAAATGAAGGTGACTTGAGTGATCAAGAAGAAATCATTATTAGAACACCACTTGGCAAGGATAAACATGATTTAATATTTCATGATGCCAAAGAAGAGGATTTACAAGAGGTTTCTCAAGAGATTGAAATAGTTGATATAGATGAATTACAAACAAATATTTTTTTAGAAGGCATCCATGAAGACAACTCACATAGAGCCATTGCTGAGATGGAGAATATTCCTAAAGAAGATGAATCAAGTGTAACATATCAAGAATCTTCATTTGAATCCATCCAAAAGGTATAAATGTGTGATCAACATGTTTCAAACGGTCAGATTTCAAATGAATTTTATGTCCTTTCAGTTGATCATGATGAAGAGGCCTTTTGGGATGATTTGGAGAGTTTTTGTGCAAAGTTTGATAGTTTATCTCCACCTCATATGGAGATTGATGAATATATTTTAAAGAGTATTATTGTAGATATTCATCAAGAAGAAATTAATGAATTTCAGTCATTTTTGGATGCTTATCAATAATTTGAAGACTTTGACAAAGTACTACCTGAAATGGAGTTAAATGAAGACATCAATCTAGGTATAGTAGCTGAATTACCAATACAATCATTGAATTATCAAAGTCTTTAATATATCTTCTTTGTCTTGTATAATTCTTCAATTTTATCATATTTGATCTTTGGTCATTTTAATTTGAATGTTCATGTCCATTTATTTTCAAATGGTTGGTCATTATTTTTTACTTGATTCATTGACTAGGTTTCTTTCTATTTTTCCTGTAGGACTTTTTTAATGTTTTGATGCTTTTCAGATCTATGTGTCATCTTCCCATAAAAACCAAAGGTTACATTCTATTTAAAAGTGGCTTTTGGAACTTATCCATTTTCACAAAAGTATCTCAAGGCCATGTGGCACTTTTTCACTTCTTCAAAATACTTAGTCATTTTTTAAGAAATCACCCTGGTAGAATCCACATTAGTAGAGTTCTAAGTGAATGAGTTAATAGGATGATGCCACATGGTAAAATATCAGTGACCTAGAGCCCATGAAATTTTTATGTAATTGAAGATCTTTAAGAGTAGCAGGTTAGTAAGATGGTCCCAAGTGGCACAATCCTAGTGACCCATCTGTAGAGGGGATTATAAAGAGAGTTAGTCAAGCATTAGTCAAGAAATCATGAAAAATGCATTAAAGAAAAAAAATCTTAACTTATCTATTCATGTAAGAATTAAAAAAGATAGTAGTAAATAATTAAAATAAATTAATATTAATTACCTTCCCAAGTGGATTCACCATACAAGTTTGGCTCAAAAGCATGTTATCCCTTGATCAAGAGTTCTTATCTTCATCAACAATGGTTGTAGCTCCTCCCATGTCTCAAGAATTATTTGCATAATCTAGGCTCAAAGTAGATGAAATCTCCAATCTATCCTATCAAACAAAGCTTGCTAATGAAAAACAATGATCAACACAAAGGTTGGTGGAGACAATTTAACATTATAACTTTGCATAAATCAAGCTTTAAAAATGATGTTCATGGCCTCTCTATTTATAGCTTTTTGAGATTGATCAGGATCAACTATGACCATCCATCTTAAGATTGAGATGTGTGGCCATAAATTAATCCAATTATATATTAAATCCATAAATATTCCTCATAAATATTTGGGATAGAGTGGCATTTAAGAGGCATGGGGGGTCTTAATGAGGCTTGGGAGATCTATAATCCTAATATTTTATGCATTTATGGCTTATGGATGCCACCCCATATGATGATGTCACTAGGTGATATAGATATCAATAATAAATTTCCAAAAATAAATATTCAAAAACTCTCATGGAAATTCTACTTAAGCTCCTGATTTGGATTAGTTAGCCTTAAACAAGGCTAATCAACATTTATGAAATTATTTAGAAATTGGACCTCAATTAATCAAAATGGTCAAAAATTCATATTACTAGGTCATAATTTAACTAGAGAAGAATTAGAAGGTAATGTTATATGTGTTAAAATTTTATTCCCATTTAGGATGTTATCGACACAAAATAATAAAGGTATGTGATATGTACCTATGAATTAGAAGAAAAGAGTGATCCAGAGCACAAGAAGGCAAAATCATCATTTTGACTCAAAATGAATTAATCAAAGATAGGTGTCACATAAAATTCATTTCCCCATTTAGGGATACATTATCCTAAATTAACAATTGTAAATGATAAGCTCAAACTATTTAGCACATTTTATGCATTTTGACCTAAAATGCATATTTGAGTGCAATTCGAGTAAGATTGACAATTTCAACACAAATGGTGTTAGGAATTAGATGTCTACATTTTCCCCCTATTTGAGAAGGTGTAGTGAGACATTCAGGTGAAGCAACATCTTGTCAAAGAAAAGAGTTATCATGAAGAAATTGGAAAAAACCCATGATGCCCCCTCGAGAGGACATATTAGGATGGAAGAAAAGGATGGACTCTCAAAAAGAGAGAGAAAGTGAGAAATTAACCCATGGATTAGATCACATCCAGATGAGATAATGATTTCATATGTGATTACCATCAATGATCAAAATATAATTAGAGGTATAATAGGCCCTAGTAAATGGGGGAATGGGAAAGATACAATCCATAAATTTAAGGGACACACTATAAATGTACCCAATTTGAGAGTATAAGATGTATGCTTATGACATTGATCAATCCTAAGACAAGTTACACAATAAATATTTCCATCATGGGAAATAGTGTGGAGATCTTATAATTATAATAAAATAGAGAACATTCTACTTTAGGAAGGGAAGCATCACTAGAACAGGGTCTCTAAAGAGAATATAATAAGAAGTACCCCAGTAGAGCAGATTTGATTATGATAAGATAGTTTACCTCAGTAGGGATAATTTTGATCATTGATAAATAATAAATAATGGTTTTCCCCTATAGGGTTTACTTTATTCAAACATTATTTAGATGTTGTGCCCCAATATGGGCAATTGGCAAGCAAAAATATCTCAAGGATATAATCCAACAAATAAGTTAAAGTGAGTGGGCACAAATGTATATGCAATGGTGTAATGATTAGAAAGCCATATAAAACCCAACATATGAGAATGAACAAAGTGATGAAAGAGATGAAAATAATAATGAAAGATAGCCAACCTGACCTTAATAGAAATTGAGCACTACCTACATAGTCTAGTAAGATCTCAAGCCAATGTAGTTCTCCCAAGTTTGGGAGATAATGGAATGAGGAATGATGAAAACTAACCAATAATTGATTATAATCATAATGTATGTAAAGAAATGCACATTTAAGCATAGATTTGAAGTGCTAAAATGCATGATACTTAGATGCCTAATTTCACATCATGAGCCTAGATTATGTAAAGTGTTCTTGAGAATTATTCATCAGAATGATGTTGACGTTAAGAATTTGAAACCTAAGAACAAAGTGCTTGTTATATCAAAATAAATTAGGCATAATAATTATGAATAAATTATAATAACATAATATTCCAATTTCATTGAGCTGGTTCAAATGTGAATACCTATAACTAAGGATAATGGTAAAACAATGACCAAAACTAGAGTTACAAGTATTTACATTTAAACAAAAAAGTAAAGACAATAAAAAAGATAAACATAAATGAACCTAACTTTAAATTAAGATATGATCAATCAATACTTAAGTAGGAACAAAAAATGTTTAAAAACAAAAATCAAGAACATCTTAATGATATGAGACCAAGATATAAATAATCAAGATCTATGTAGACCATCAAGATGTACTTGGAAAATAAAACAAGGAAAGAAGACCAAACATGAAAAACAAAAATCAAATAAACACACATAATTTTTTTTTGAGTTTTTTAATGTTTTATGAATGTTTTTATAATTTTATAAGTATCTCAACTCAATTGAAGATTAAGAGATATAGAATGGTTTAGCTCATGAAATGGTGATATCACACCAACTTAAAATGCTCATAGTATGATGAGAGAATATGATAAGAGGGACTGAGTTAACCTTAACATGAATGGAGCATGACCTACATAAACCCAAAATAATCCCAAGTCATAGTAATTATACCAATATAAAAGGTGATGAATAACTGACTAGGTCACAACAAGTTCACAAATAAAGGCAAACAACAAGACAAATGATAATAGTAATGACTAGATGATATGATAATGCATGATAAAAAAGAATTATACCTAATTTTCCCATAGGTAGTTATAATTAGGACAAATTTGGTTATAATTAGTGATACCAAAACAATACTTATTTACCCATAGGTGATTATAATCAATGATACCAAATAAGATGATAGATGAAAGATAACTTGCTAGATCAAATGTCACACTATGTTCATATACTGTCATTCAACACAAAATTCTAAAATTATTAAAACTAGATTAGAATCCCCTAAATAAAGTGTAGGATGAACCAAAGGATCCAAGATCAAAATGGGATCGGTAAGATGACTAAAAACAAGCCTTGGTCGATAGTAAAGAACTAGTATAATAAAAATGGTATAAAGAAATGGTCAGAAGATAATTGGCTATAGTGGTAATAAAGTTTCCCCCAAGTGATGATTGGCTTAGATTGCTCTCAAAATGGTGAGAACATTGATTAGTTTGATCAAAAAATGGTGAGATCATTCAAACTTAATGATTGCTCACAAAACGGGGAGAGCATAGAAAAGGGGTGATCGAGCTGACCTCAATAGAAATTAAATGCTACCTACATAGTCCCAAAGGACCTCAAGTCAATTTAGTTCAAATAACATGGCTCATAGATCATAATGGCATAATAATGCCTAAAAGGTGTGTACAGGGTTTCCCCCAAGAGATGAGGCATGGTAATGGCAAATGGTAATTAGAAAAGTGAAAAATGGTTTTGTTGCTCTTGCTGATAGGGAGATAAACATCCTAGTCGATATGTGAGATAATAGAAATGATCAATTATAAACTTTCTACCCAATTCCATTTTGGTAAAATTGATTTTTTAAGAAATTTTTATAGATTTGGATCTCAATAATGTGTTTTTGATATTCATTGGCAATCAATTCTTCTTCCTTAAAATGTCAAGACAAGATAACTTTATAACCTCTATAAAGTAAAGTGCTACCAGTGATAGATGATATAAGTGGATAATGAATGGGTGGGTGATAATGAAATGTATAATGATTGGGAAATAAATTAAGATAAGAAATTTCAATCAATTGTAATGATGTTGATGTTGGATTTGACATAAATTTGGTTGTGGTGAGGCCAAAGACCTTTGAAGATGATCTTGATAAGACCACTAGATTATTCTATTGTTTGATCTTGAGAGTAGATACCATCTAATTATGTTGTAAATTGAAAGTTATTTTTATTTGATCTTGAATAATATATTTAGTAAATAGTGAAGAATTTTGTGCTTAGTTGTTGGTGCCTTGATGAGGTTTTCACCAATGAATTTGTTCTGATTATCCCATTGTGCCTCTGAGAAGGTTTCACAAAGAGATGTTAACATTTGACTTTGATTGTCATCTAGTGCTTTTGAAAAGGTTTCACTAAAAGATGCTAAGTTTTATCTTTGATTATCCCTTAGTGCCTTAGAAAAGGTTTCACTAAGAGATTGTTCTTCTTTTGAATGAATGGGGTTTTCATCCCACCGAGATTCTGTTATGGTATGTCACCATGGATGCAGTTCAACAAAGTGTGATTCTATCGGTCCCAATAAATGTTTGTGGGAGGTGGAATGTTAATATAATATTTATGTTAGGCGATAATAATGGGATGGTGAAAGGAAACACAATCCTCATAGAAAATACTAGGAGAAATTATGTCGATGTTGAAGTAATCATCCTCAAAAACTGTAGAAGGATCACAAATATATTCAAATTGATCTACAAACCAATTATAACCAATGTTGTAATAACCATGACTATAATATATTTTTAAATCTGATTCCAAATCCAAGGACTCTAAATCTAATGTTACAACTAATTTTGATCCTATTTTTGATGCTAAATCTGATGTTATTTCAAAGATGGAACCTAACTCTAACTCTGATTCTTCATCTAAGATTGTGGTTTTGATAATGTTTTGTTGAATGCAAAATGTTTGACAAGTAATATCCTATGATATCATAATGGGTTCAATAAAAATTGATTCATCTTGGAAGGCTTCAACATATACTGGATCGTCTAAGTGAAGCCCCTTAAAGAGAGCGAACCACTCAAGGGACATCTTGATAAAATCTTGTCTATCAAAGTGAGACTCCTTAATGAGTGGAAAATGATCAAGAGATAACTCTACAGAGACTATCTTGTCAAGGAGATGAGGCTCTTTAAAAATAGGTAAAATATGAATAGGTAACTTTTCATAGGTTGAATTATCACAAATGGATGTTTCAATAATAAAATTTTAGTTTTGGTTCATAATTGGTTGCAAAATATCAACTTTAAACATATTTTGATCTTCATAAGATGGCTTTTAAAGAGGCAATGATTTTTGTTTTGGATCAATGATTGGTATGGAATTTTTAAAGTGGGGAAAATTTAGTTTAGTGAGAATAATGGTTTGTGGTTCAATAATGGGTTCTCCAAAAATTAGACTATTAAAGAAGGGATCAAACATAACTATTTCATCAAATGGAGGTTCTTCAACAATAGGTTCATCAAAAACTGGTGATGGGCCAAGAATGGTAATAATTAGATGCTTCTTAGTTTGGTTTCTTATGCAAACCAAAGGAGGTGGTCATAAAATAGTAATGACTAGATGCTTCTTAGTTTGGTTACTTGTGCAAACCAAAGGAAGAGGTCCTAAAATGGTAACAACTAGATACTTCTTAGTTTGGTTGCTTGTGTAAACTAAAGGAAGAGGTCCTAAAATGGTAATAACTAGATGCTTCTTAGTTTGATTGCTTGTGAAAACCAAAAGAGGAGGTCCTAAAATGGTAAAGACTAGATTTTTCTTAGTTTAGTTGCTTGTGAAAACCAAAGGAGGAGGTCCTAAAATGGTAATGGTTGGATGCTCCTTAGTTTGGTTGTTTTTGAAAACTAAAAGAGGAGGTCTTAAAATGGTAATGACTGGATGCTTCTTAATTTGGTTGCTTGTACAAACCAAAAGAGGAGGTCATAAAATGGTAACCTTCAAATGTTGTAAAGCTTACTTTCTCATATAAGCTAAAGGAGCTGAGGGATGCCCCAAAATAGTAACCTTCAAGTGTAGAGCACAAATCAAAGGGAAAGGATGAGGATTCCATATGACAACTGGCATGGATGTGATTAGTTTTCAATAGGTAGGCCCAAAAAGGGAAACATCCTTAAACAAGATGGAGTGCTCATGTCCACCATAAAAATTCTCTACTTTGCAACTAGGGCCATAATAGACCCTATTGCAAGTGTACCTTAGTGTTATTATTTAAAAAGAGTGTTCTCAATGTTTGATAAGATCTGGACAATGTTTTGCAAATGTTTAAACAAGATATGAATTTTGATCCTTTTCCAAACAAATGACTAAGGCATCAAAAATATTATAAACAGAGGGTGGCTTCAAACCACACATATTTAAAATATATGGTTCATGAATTTACCCAACTTTTGGTAAATTTAAAATTGTATAGATTGTAAGAGCATAAGGTAACTCAAAGATCCAAGGTGAAAACTAATACACCAAAGCCTAGATCTTTGTGATACACCTATTTCATGAAAACTAATATCATAAGATCTACACCAACATCCTAGGGATATACATACATATGAAAAACATCTAGGTTGATGAGTTATTGGGATCATGCCATGTGGTATAATCCTTCTACCCTAATAACCAAGAGATTTTTGTGTAGGCTAGGAGTAATTTCAAAGCCCAAGGCAAATAGGATGACACCACATGGAGACATCATGGAGCTCATGATCCTAGAGGCAAGCCCATTTTTGGTGATAAAGGCAAAATCCCAACAGGCCAAGAAAGTGACACTTAGTAGTGAAGGGGATGAGAGATTAAAATCCCAAGTGAATGAAAATAAACTAGGTGGCTAGGAAGAGCATGAAGATGAATAAATAAGGATGAAGCTTAAGGGTATTGAGGAGGTACCAAGTGTCAACTTGGTCCCATAGAAGTAGAAGATAATTACACAATAAAGAAAAACTAGAGATAACCTAAGAGAGATCTATGTGATAGGAAACCCACCATTTTTTTTTCTAAAACAACACGCCCCATTTTTAGTCTAAAAATGGGGACCCTTTTTTACTTCAAGGTCTGATCTTATACTTCCCAAGAGTTTGGTAGTTATTTATTTGGATCAATCTTCTTTGGAGTCCATTCATAAAGATGTTAAGATTTAAATTTGACTATGCTTCATTGTTCTATCCAATGCTACAAATTAACTTTGTATCTTAAAACACTTAGCATAGAAGTTCACATCTTAGGCTACTTCAATTTTAAAATTTGAATTTGCATCAATATGATAAGTCTTAGTTTGCTTATTTGCTTACATTTTAAAACACATTTTATATTTTATTTTTAGGCTATTTCACCTTTAATTTGTGTAAATTATCTACTATTGCAAAGTTTATTACTCATTTTCTTGAGTGATTTTGTCCATTGTTTTTTTTTAGTTCATAATGACTAAATGATTATAATGTTTTGTCTCTTAACTTTATCACTTTTCATGTAAATTAATTAAATTTAATTTTAAATTAAATAAAATGGCTAAGTCTATGTACTGATTCATTCTATAATTGATCATTTCCCTAGCTTTAGTCTTTGGTCATTTTAATTCAAATGTTTATGGCCATTTGTTTTCAAATGGTTATCCATTTTTTTAATAAATTCATTGACTGGGTTTCTTTTTATTGTGCCCATAAGACTTATTTAGTGTTTTAATGCTTCTTAGAGCCATGCATTATCTTATTCTAACACCTTAAGGTTAAATCAGATTCAAAATGGTCTTTCAGCACAACTATTTTCACAAATGCATCCTAGGGCCATGTGGCACTTTTTCACTTCTTTGAAATACTTAGTCAATTTTCAATAAATTACATTGGTAGAATCCACATCAGTAGATTTTGGGTGAGCAAATTAACAAATGATGCCATGTGGTGAAATCATAGTAACCCAAACCCTTAAATCCATCCACTTAGTTGAATATCACTTAAAGTAGTGGGTTAGTGGGATGGTCCCAATGGCACAATATCGATGATTTGAGGTATTGGGGATGTCCATACCTACATAAAGCCTTGGGGATAGTAGGATAGTGGGATCATGCCATGTGGAATAATACCAATACTCCACTAACTTAAATATTTATATTTATTCCAAGTGTAATGTCAGATCCTCGAGTAAGGAGGATGAAACGACATGGTGACATCTCAAAGCCCATGATCCTGGAGGCAAGCTTATTTTCAATGACAAAGGAAAAAGCTTAGTGGACTGAGAAAGAAACACTTGGTAATGAAGGGGTTAAGAGATTAAGAGTGAAAGTGAATGAAAATAGGCAACGTGGTTGGGAAGAGTATGAAAATGAATAAATAAGGATGAATCTCAAGGATAATTACTATTAAACATTATTCTTATTGTTAAAGTTTGTCATTGATGTTGTCATTGATGTCAAAGGTTCTTAAGAAAGGTGTTCATGAGGTCAGTGAATAATGTTCTTATTTTATAGAATCATTAAAAGGTATGAAATTATTTGATGAACATGTAATACATGTGATCAAGGTATAAGAGCATAAATACGTGTTTTAAGGTTAGTTTCCATGCTTTAAGTTCTTGAGAAGCCTCGTCATGACACTAGTCATAACATAAAGAGTCATAGCGAGAAGTTTTGCACATGGTGGATTGATTAGATATATTCCCATAGGAATAATAAGTTTTATGAGGTTTATTGAACATGTATGTGAGGTATTGGAGTACTCATGTGAGTCTCAGGGTGAGCCTACAAGGGTAAGACCTACAGACCTAGTATGCAACTAAACCACCTCTAGACCCTGCTTGCCCTAATGAGACATCATGAGCTATTGAAAAGACATATGAAAGATGTTTTACATTGTTTAAGCATTTGATATGTTGTGTGAGCATTTATATGAGGTTTTGAGATCTTGGATAGTGGTTATAAGGTCAGTTTGAAGGCCTAATGTGACTTACAAGTTGAGGTCTAAGCAACCAAAGAGAGATGGTGGCCAAATGAGGTATTAGTTTCAGTTTCCAAGGATAATGTGAGTATGTGATCATGGATATAGGTATGATATGATTTTTCAAGAATGTTCATAAAATTCTAGGTCATGGTTTGCAAGATAAGGTATGAAAAGTGGTTTTGAGGTCTCTCGTGTGCATAAAATGAAGAATTCTCAACCCAAGAAGGACTTTAAGGTGTTCATTGGCATGTGTAACCTATACATGGGAACCTAAGATGTTAAGGAGAGATGGTGAATAATATCTCCAAGCATTATTTTTTTAAATAAGGGATCTTCCTTTATGAATAATCGTTAACACCAAAAATAGTGTTAACCCTCTCGAAAACCCTAACAAAGACTTGATGTGAAATAAGTTATTATAAAGTGATTATAATAGATATTTATGGATATTTAAGTGATTTTATGTTTTATTCAACTCTCCTAGGCACCTCCAGGCATGATTTGTTTATCAGGGTAGTGAGTGGACCCTAAAACAATTGTTGTAGCAGTTAGAGTTGACCAAGTCAAAGATGTTAAATGGATGGAGGAAAAATATTGAGAATTTTATCTGATATCAATGGTGGTTTTTGAGTAGGTTATAGACCTCAGGTATGCTAAACCAGTCATATTATTTGAGCAGTTGCTAATAGACCTAATGGTGTAAATAGTGAAAAAACTAGGCAAAAGTGATAAGTTGATTAGGGATATGTTATCATGGAACAGGGATAATAAAAGTACATGAAGACATTATAAAATAATTTTAAGACATTTTCATGTGGATATAATTTTTTGAATTTAGTGGATATGATGAAAAAGTTTCTCATAAGTTGATCTATCTGGTTCAGATGAGATAATGAGGTATAAGACTATGAGATTATCTGTAAGACCAATATTACCATTTGAAAATAATATCTATCTATCTAATAATGGTATAATTAACTCATAATATAATATAAAATCATTTTAATTCTCTTAAAGTGGTATTAAAAGTGTTGAAGGTCATTATTTATGATTGTGTTTTGAGGCTAGTTGGTAGTTCTGGGTAGGCTACTTGTAGAGAAGGGTTTGAGTAATTTTGCCCTGAGTTGTGAAGAATAAAGCACATGATGATGACAATAAGGTCATGTAGATTATATAAATATTTTTTTCCCATTTTTTTAAGGAAAATTATGTTTATGCTTTAATTTTTCAAGATAGACTTTTTGAGTATGCATAGGCCTAATTGTGAGTGTTAATGGCATGCTTTAAGTGGCGATTGGAGCTAAAAGGTGTCATGGACCTAAGATGAAATTATTAGGGGTATATTTAAGTTAAATATGATATATTCCTAAAATTTTAGGAGTTTTAAAGTGTTCCAAGGAGTTTAAAGGGTAATATGTGCTAATGAAGGCCTAATTGAATGATGTCTCTTTAAGGCCTAAAAGGGGTTTTAGCCCCATATGATATGACCAAAATATTATAATGTTTGATTAATTTTTATGGAATGTAATAAGTACTATTATATTTATAATAATATGGGGTAAGTGTGTATGTATGACCAATAGGTGTATGAGCAAGAGCCTAGTATAAGAACAAGGCCTAATAGGCCTAATTGACTAGATATAGAATGAGTGAGTTGAAGAAAATGATATAGAACTTTGAAGAGATGAAGGAGATCAGTTGACCATAATAAAAGTATAGAGAAACTATCATGAAGATTTGATAGGGCTAATGTGTATGAAAATTAAGTTCAGATGACTCAATCAAGTCGTGAAGAGGGCTAGTTGAGCAAATAAGCCTAAAAGGTATTTTGAGAGGGATAAGAGTGTGAAGAGTTAAATAGTTGGTCATAATAAGTTGGTTGAGAAAAAAGTGATATGAAAGTGATCAAATAAATTAGGTAGCTGAGTTGGTATTGATTCATCTAGGGGGTTGGTACCTCTTTAAAAGTGGGTGCTTGCTAAAGCCTAGTCAAGTGGGTGCTTGGATAATTGGGGTTGGTGCTCCATGTGAAGTTGGTGATTAACTAAATATTTATGTTTGTATTATTGGACTATAGTGCATTTTAAAATATCAATGGGTTTTATTACCCTTGAGGGTTTCTCATTGATATATATTTTTCTTGTGTTATGCTCATGTGAATGACTCTTAATGCATTTCCATATCTTTGTGTTGCTTTGATGGTTCAAAGAATGTTAAAGTAAATGTGAAAGAGAGTTTTAAGAGACTTATTCACATCCCCCTCTTAGTTAGAGTGTTTCCAAAAAATGGTTTCAGATCTTGGTCCTTTTATACAAGTCTACCAACTTGAAAGTGATCCTAAGATGCACAAGATGTCTTGTGATCAATAGGAATAAGACAACATGTATGATGAAGAAGTCTACTATGACAGTGAAGAATGAGAAGCTAAAGTAGACCTTGGAACTAAGCTCATAAGTTACCTTGATGACTTGAATCATCAAAAGAAGACTATTAATGACCTTAGGGGTCAGTTATAAGGTGTCAACATAAGGTTTAGGTAAAAATAAGTTAAGTATGACTAATTTAAGAAAATGCTAGATTCTTTGAAGGTTGAACATGAGCAACTCATATACAAAATGAGAAATTTTGAGAGAAAGCATGAGAATTTAGAGAAATTAAGGAGTACCAACATGTAAATACCAATAAGGTAGCTTAATGCAATAAAGGATAAGTCATCATGTCACCATGGGAAAATGAGTAATCAGTCAAGAGACAAGTATAAAAATATTGTTTGGTACATCTATCATAATATAGGACACATTGCAAGATTATGATCTAATAAAGTTAGAAGGACCTCAAGATTTAACAAGACATATGAATATCTTTAAATGCATGAGAAGAATAAAACATTGGCATGGGATCCAAATCATGTTAGGATAGATCATATTGAGCTTAAAAGTCAAGATGGATTATTTTCCAAAGAAGAATAAAAAATTGAAAGGGATTTTATGCTAAATTAGACTATATTTAATATTGAAGATGAAGGCATGCAATGGGATATAAATATTGGTTGCTTAAGCCACATGATAGGAGATATAAATAAGTTCATGTCTTTGAAAAATAATGTTTTAGGAACAGTGAGGTTTAGAGACAACAAAATTGGTGATATAGTTGGCAAGGGTGTCTTGAGTTTGGACAATGGGAAGACCAAGATGGACAATGTGCTGTATGTGGAAGGTTTGAAACATAAAATACTTAGTGTAAGTCAAATGTGAAATCAAGAAAACACACTAAAATTTCATGACAAAGGGTGTGAGATAAGGAGAGCCAAATCAGGAAGGCTAATTGCCAATGCTAATAGGACTACAAATCATCTATATTCTTAGATGAGATCAAGAAGGAGAGATGATTCATGAGAAATATAGATGAAAGTTGGCTACGAAATAAAATGTTAGGTCACCTAAAATTTTATAATATAGTCAATATTAACACTAATAAGTCTGTGAAGAACATGCCTAAAATCAAAACCTATAAACATACTTTGAAAGGAAACTTAACATGGTAAGCAAACTAGAATAAGGTTTATGTCCTGGAGTACTCTACTAGAAGACCCTTAGAGTTAATACACGTTAATATCTATCGGTCTACAATAATTCAAGGAGATATATACTTCATATTCCTCATATATGATTACATAAGAATGACTTGGGTTGCATTCTTGAAAGAAAAATCAGAAGCTCTTGACAACTTCAAGGTATTCAAGGATCTTGTTGAGAATGAGAAGAATGGAAAGATCAAATGCCTAAGATCTGATAGAGGAGGAGAGTTTTGGTCTAATGATTTTTATGACTTATGTGAGGTTCATGTAATAAGGAGACAATTCTCAGTAGCTATAACATCTCAACAAAATGGGGTAGTGGAAAGGAAAAATAGGGTAGTTCAAGAGATGGCTAGAACTATGATAAATGAGTCTATATTATTTGATGGATATTGGAAAGAGGTTTTAATCACTTCTATATACATTTTTAATAAAGGATAGATAAGGAATAATGGAAACAAGACTCCTTATGAACTATGGAATAGTAGACCTACCAATGTGGAACACTTTAGAGTGTTTAGGAGAAAATGTTTCATGAAAATAAATGATAAAGATTTGGAAAAGTTTGATTCTAGATCTGATGAATGCACATTATTGGGATCCTCATCAATGATCTTGGATTATAGATGTTATAACAAGTAACTACAAAATATAGTGGAAAACACCAATGTGAAGATTGATGAGATAAGGAAATCTCACTCACAGTCAAAGAACACTTAGATAATTTGGACTTAAAGAATGAAGAGGAGACTATATAGGTTGTTGAGGAAGAAGAAGAAGTTGAAGAGAGATAGGATTAAAAAGGACCCTTAAGGCATATTCAAAGCGATCACCTTGAATATCAAATCATGGGCAACAAGAATGTATGTAAATAATAAGAAGACTGGCAAGTAATCTAAATCAAGAGAATGTTATTCTATTATCCAAGACTGAACCTAAGAGTCTTATAGAAGCAAGCAAAGACAAATTTTGGATAGGTTTTATGAATGAATATTTAGACCAAATAGAGAAGAATGATACTTGGGAATTATTTCTTAGGCCTAAATATATGAATACTATTGACATAAAATGGGTGTTTAGAAACAAGTTGAATGAAGATAGAGTAGTCACTAGGAACAAGACTAGATTGGTATGCAAGGGATATATGCATAAGTTGAAGGGGTAGAATTTTAGGAGACCTTTGAACTAGTATCAATATTGGAGGCCATCATATTATTTATAACATATGTAGGATTAAAATGATTCAAGGTATACTAGAAGGATGTCAAATTTGCCTTTTTGAATGGGAATTTGGAAGAGGAAGTGTGTAATGAGAAACCTAAGGGGTTCTCACTATCAGATGATAAAGATTATGTTTTTAAATTGAAAAATTCTCTCTATGGTTTAAAGTAAGCTCCTAGAGCTTGATATGCTAGGTTAGATAGGTATTTGTTGGATGTAGGATTCAAAAAATAGTTGCAAATAATAATCTATACATTAAGACATAAGATGACCATCAATTGATAGTAGTTGTCTATGTGGATGAAATAATCTTTGGTGGAAACAATGAGAACATGACCAAAGCCTTTGTAAAGGTGATTAAGAAAGAATTTCATATGTCCATGCTATAAAAACTATCATTCTTTCTTGGGTTGCAAATCACTCAATCTAAAAAAGGTATATTCATCTCACAAGCCAAGTATATAAGAGAGATGTTGAAGAAGTTTGATATGAAAGATTGTAAATTAGTTATTAAACCTATGATCATAGGGTGTAAGTTGTGAAAATAAGATGAGTCATAAAAGGTAAATTAGACATCATATAGGGCAATGATTGGAAGTTTTTTATATACCACGACCTCTAGACTTGATATCATGAAAAAAAAGGTCTTGTGGCAAGGATTCAAGTAGATCCAAAGGAGAATCATCTACAATTAGTAAAAATAATAATTAGGTAGCTCAAGGGGATTATGGAATATGGATTGTGGTATCCAATAACCAAGGAGTTTAATTTAATATCCTACATAGATGCAAATTAGGCAATAAGTATAGATGATAGGAAGAGTACCAGTGGAAGAGATTTTTTCTTAGGTGGGTGCCTAGTTTCATGTACAATCAAGAAATAACCATCAATAGCATTATCCACTTGTGAGGATAAGTAAATTATAACATTTTCATGTTACACTCAGGTCTTATGGATGAGATAAAGCCTAAAAGACTATAAGGTGCAGTATGATGGTCCTGGCTGTATCTATTATGATAATGCAAGTGTATAAGCATCTCAAAAAAAATCTGTCATGCACTCAAGGACCAAGAACATTCCCATTAGGTATTATTTTATAAGAGAGTAGGTAAGTGAGAAAAGTGTCATAATTGAGTATGTTTTTACACAGGATCAAATTGTAGACATCTTGACCAAACCACTTCCAAAGGCAAATTTCAAATCTCCATAAATACAATCATTGAATAAGTCAAGTAATTAAAAAGAGATAATCATGCTCATTAGCTACAATAATAGGTAAGTTGTTATAATAAGGTATTAATGGAGATAAGGTGAACATATTTGGATTATGTCTCATAAACTCATAAGTTCTCTATGTTGAGTATTTTGGTTGCAAGGAGTGTGATCCAAGGAGTCAGAGACATTACATTGTCATTTATGTCAAAGGGGGAGAAAGACTAGAATGGGGAGATAAGAATGATCAGTATAAAATATTTTTTTCCATCAATTAAAAGGGGGAGATTTTTGAGAAGTGTTCTTGTTGTTGAAGTTTGACATTGATGTTATCATTGATGTTAAAGGTTCTTAAGAAAGGTGTTCATGAGGTCATTGAAGACTGCTTTTATTTGATAGAATCATTGAGAGGTAAATTTTTTTTGATGATAATTTAATACATTATATCAAATTATAATATTATCAAGAAGTGTTTCAAGGTCAATTGTCATGTTTAAAGTGCTTGAGAAGCCTAGTCATGACACTGGTCATAACATGAAGAGTCCTAGTGAGAAGGTTTAAGTATGGTGTCTTGATGTGATATATGCATAGAGGCATAATAATATATATTAATTTACTTTAACATGTATGTTAGGCACCAAATAAATCATGTGATTCTTAGGTGAGCCTAAAGGGGTAGGACCTACAAACCTAGTATGTAACTAGACCACCTCTAGACCCTGCTTGGCCTAATATGGCATCATGAGTTGTTGAAAAGATATATTAAGGATGTTTGGAATTTTTTGAGAATGTGATATGTTGTTTTATAATATATATGAGGTGTTGAGATATTGGATAGTGGTTAGAAGGTTAGTTTTAAGACCTAATGTGACTTGCAAGTCAAGGTCTAAACAAGCAAAGAGAGAAATGATGGATAAATGAGGTATGAATTTTAGTTTCTAAAGAAAGTGTGAGTATGTGAGAATGGAAATAGGTATTATATGATTTTTTCATCATGTTAAAAAAGTTTTAGGTCATGGTTTATAATACAAGGCATGGAAAGTGGTGTTGAGGTATCTCGCATGTATAGAATGAAGGATTCCCAACCCAAAAATGACTTTTAGGTGTTCATTTGCATGTGTAACCTCTACACGGGAAATTGAGATATTAGTTATAGATGGTAAAGGTCATATATAATATCTCCAAGTATTATTTTTTTAAATGAGTGATAGTCCTTTATGGACAATTGTTAACACCAGAAATAATGTTAACCTTCTCTAAAACCCTAACAAAGATCTGATGTGAAGTAAGTTTTTATAAAGTGATTATAATGGATTATTATGGATATTTAAGTGATTGGAGGTTTTAATAAACTCTCTTAGGCATCTCCATGTGTGATTAGTTTTTTAGGTGAGTGAGTTGACCCTATAGGAAATGCCTTATTTCTTGGAGATTTGATGTAGCAGTCAGAGTTAACCAAGTCAAAATTACTAAATAGATAGAGGAAAAATATCGAGACATGTATTTGATGTAAATTATGGTTTATTAGTAGGTTATATAACTTAGGTGTGCTGAAATGGTCATCCAAGTTGATCAGTTGCTAACAGACCTAATGGTGCAAATAGTGAGAAAACCAGGTAGAAGTGAGAAGTTGATTATGGACGTGTTATGTTAGAATCAGGATGAATAAAAGTGAATGAAGATGTTATTAAATAATTTTAAGACATTAATTTTTGATATAAGTTTTATAGGTCAGTAGAAATGATGAAAATGTTGCTCATATGTTGACCTATCTGGTTCAGATGAGATAGTGAGGTACAATACTATGAGATTAGTCTACAAGACTAATATTGAAATTTTACCATATTATATATATAATAATAATAATAATAATAATAATAATAATAATAATTGTATAATTAAATAATATGATAATTTAAATTCATTTTAAGTCTTTGAAAGTGGTCTTATAGGTGTTGAAGATCATTATTTCCATGACTGTGTTTTGAGGCTAGTTGGCAGTTCTGAGTGGGCTACTTGCAAAGAAGGGTTTGAGGATATTTGCCCTGAGTTGTGAAGTATAAAGAACATGGTGATGACCCTAATGTAATGTATATTTTTTATATTTG
The DNA here is from genome assembly GCA_037957365.1 of Torreya grandis. Classification (NCBI taxonomy): domain Eukaryota; kingdom Viridiplantae; phylum Streptophyta; class Pinopsida; order Cupressales; family Taxaceae; genus Torreya; species Torreya grandis. The sequence goes on along the minus strand of JARHVA010003188.1, from coordinate 1,566,204 downwards.
ATTTTTTTTGATGGTTTTTTGGATTTTGTTTTTGTTTCATTTGTTTAGAATAGACTTTTTGAGTATGCACAGGCCTAATTGTGAACATTGCTAATGGCATGCTTCAAGTGGTGATTAGAGATAAAAGGTGTCATGGAAATAATATAAAATTAGTAGGGGTATATTTTAATGACTTAAAATATTTTAATTATGTGTTAGGAGTTTGAAAGTGTTCCAAGGAGTTCAAAGGTAACATGTGCTAATGAAGGCCTAATTGAATTAGGTCTCTTTAAGGCCTAAAAGGGGTTTTGGTCCCATATGCTATGAACAACCTTTTATAATGTTTGATTCATGTTTATGGAATTTACTAAGGCATATTATATTGAAAATATAAGTGGGAAAATGTGTATGGTCGATCGAGAGGTGTATGAGTAAGAGCCTAGTATAAGAACAAGGCCTAATAGGCCTAATTGACTAGATATAGAATGAGGAGTTAAAGTGAATGATATATAAATTTGAAGAGCTGAAAGAGGTCATGTAGACCATAAAAAAAGTGAATAAAAATTATCATGAATATTTATAGGGATACTATGTATGATAATCAAGTTTAGTTGACCTAATCAAGTCAAGAAGAGGGCTAGTTGAGCGAAGAAGCCTAGAAGATAGTTTGAGGGGACAAGACTGTGAAGAGTTGAAGAGGTGGCCATCATTAGTTGGTTGAGAAACAAAGTGATCTAAAGGTGATCAATGTAATTAGGTGGTTGAGTTGGTGATGAGTCATCTAGGGGGTTGCTACCTCCTTGTAAGTGGGTGCTTGGATAATTCATGTTGGTGCTCCATGTGAAGATGGTGATTCACTAAATCTTAATGTTTGTCTTATAAGAATATATTCCATTTGATAAGATCAGTGGGTTTTATTCCCATTGAGGGTTTTTCACTCATATATGTGTTTCTTATGTTATGCTCATGTGAATGACTCTTTATGCATTATTATATCTTTGTATTGATTTGATGGTTTAAACAATGTTAAAGTACATGTGAAAGAAAGTTTTAAGAGACTTATCCACCCCCCCTCAATAATTGTGTTTCCAACATCGACAAGCTAAAAAATGTCAAATAGGGCCTATAGAAGAAAATTTCAAGTGTGTAGCAAGGGAAAACTAGAGAGAACCTAAGAGAGAGCCACATGGTAGGAAACCCATCATAATGAAAGACATGTTGGCTATATAGTTAGCAAGGCACAATCATGGAATTGATAGATTGTTTGGCCATCAAAATTGTTAGTGACTGAGAATGAACCACACATCTAATTTGATTCATAGAATTAGATCATTACCCAACCAAATTATAAATGAGGCATAAATAATCAACTTGACCTTCGAATGAGGATCAAACACGGAGCATAAAAGACAAAATATTTGCCTTAGAGAGACATGGTCCTAACTACACAAAATTTCTAAAATTGATGATCTTGATGTGATCCCAACTAAAATTCCTTAAGTGTATTTATTTTTGATTCAACTAGCACATTTATATCCATCCTCATAATGCAATTGAATGGTGCTCAATCCCAATGAGCCTCAAGTGGGCTAGCCATGTCAAAGATTCCTACATCTACCTCATGGGATGAATTTGAATTTGAATCTTCATTTGAATTTGCATTTAAACTCCATAGGCCTACGTGCCTATTTAAGAATATATCTTGTACCATGAAAAGGGATGAATATTTATGGATTATAAAAAGATACATATAGAATAGAATATTTTCTAATTTTATATAATAATCCCTTCCCTTCTCTTGTTTTAGATTATTATTTACATAATAGTTTTTGAGTCCGATGATTGTATGAATTCTTGTCCATTATTAATTAAATTAAAATTTTTATAACTTGATTACTATTAGGTCTATGTGGATTAATATTCACATTATTATGTTAGTAATCTCCTTCTTTCTTATAGTTACTCTTTCCCTTAGACTATTGCACCATATTCAATCAAAGTTATGCTAAGTCTAACTCAACTGAATATTGGGTTAAATGGGAATTAATTTAGTCAAATATATTCAATTTAACTTGTGTCTATAGAAAGCATTTTTTTATTTAACTCTAATCTTTTGATCTTTCTTTGTGATCAATTTAATCTATGAATACATCAATATGAATCTAATTACTTGTCTTGGATGCTTTTATACAAATTATCTCATAAGTTTATCATTATTGGTATATTGTTGCATTCTTGGACATGATAAACTAATGAGAGGAGTCAGTTGGTGAAGGGAATCAAATCCTAGAGACATGACCTTCATTTAATATCTTAGTTAGAGTTAATTATTTTGATTCAAATCATCAATGCCAAGACTCTTGATAGGAATAGTGCACATCATCTAGCTATGTTACCCTACATACCAAGACATGGGGGTAGGTTTTATTCTTATAATAAATCCCTCCTTTTAGGAGAGGGATGGAATAACAACCCCTACCTAATTATTGGTTGCATGCCAAAATATGCATCAACATGTTCTGGTGCTATAAGGAGGATCTCACTAACCATGATTTGAATTCATTAATTAAAAACTTGTGAAAATATACTTTAAACCCCTTCTATCCCACTAAGCCCAACCTTATCTTAAGCTAGAAAATAGAAGGATCACCACCTGATCAAAGACTGTTGGGGATAATTTGGAAATATTAGAACTCCTTAACCATAGAGTACCAAAACGAAGAGCTAACAAAGGGAAAGGAAAAGTTAAACCCATCTAGTCAGTTGGTAGTTCACCCATAACACATTTACCCCTTTTGTTGACCCATTTATCATCCCCCAGTCTTTACATGTGGCCAACATGGCTTGGCTTGGATAAGGAGGCCATTGTATTGTAAATATCATAGGTGTAGCTCATGATTTATAAAAAAATCTAGACAAGTTCTATCCCAAGTTCAAAGTAGGAGATGTCTAAATAGTTGAGGAACACATCTAAGCTTTTAAGGAAGCCTTAATCAAAACCCAAGTGTAGACACTAGAAAACTATACATAATTAGTTCTATATTTTTGAATGCCTTGAGCCCACCCTAGGGACCACTTAACCTTCTTGAACTTTAACCCAACCCTCTTAACCTAACCAAGTCACTATTCACATAGTACTATTCTACGTCACTATTCAAAATTACTATTTACTATCGCTATTTATGATGACATGGTTAGTCACTATTCATGGTGACATGGTAGGTGACATGGAAAGTGACTTAGCAGTGATATGGAAAGCGATATGGCAAGTGACATGGCTTGAAGTGGGACATCATACCCCACATGAGACCCTTATCTAAGGTGCCTAATGACCTCATTAAATACCACATGGTCCACCCTTTGAAATATGGCACATTTTTCCTTATGGGGCCATCATCCAACATAAAAATTTGTCTTCATGCATGAAAGTGGGGTTAAAATAGGTTTTCCACTTGTTTAGTGATTGGAAAGGATAAAATGGGCATTATCTTCACCCATTTTGGCATTATCTCCATCTATTTTGGACTCTTTAGCAAGGTGGAAGACACACTTACCAAGTGGGAATCCCACCACCCTTATCCATTAACTCACTTACCCACCCATGGGGAAAATGGTGCCAAAGTTTGTGGGACACCTTGATAAGTGCTTAGGAAAAGACATATTAGCTTGGTGGAAAGTCTCTTAGACTCATATGGGTCCATGGGCATTATCTCCACTACATTTGGACACATTTTCAAGGTGGGAAGCACACTACATTCAATTGGAGACACACTTATGAAGTGGGCATCCCACTTTCCTTATCTTTCATGACCACTTATCCATCCATTTGGAAAATGGTGCCACATTTCCTATTCCATCACTATTTCAGCCTTTGTCATCTTTCATAGCATGAAATGATATAATATGACCCAAAATGTCATAGACAGGAGGTTGGAGTTTGGTTAGAATCATTCATCTTGTAGGTTTTAGTCATTTATCAAGGAGGTCACTCATCTTGGAGGAGAAGAGCTTGAGCTATATAGACTCTACTGGAATTGCTCCAAGATTATTCCACAACATCCTCAACAACAACATCTTCAAGCCATCAAGGTATATTATTTTAATTTGTTTAGTTTTAATTTATTCACCCATTTGACATCTTCTTTTATTGACCTCCAAACCTTTATCCCTTGGCTGCCTTCTTTTCTTGACCTTCAAACCTCTATCCCTTTGCCATCTTGACCTCTTGGCCTCTTAACCATCTACCTTTGCCATCTTGACCCCTCGACCTTTTAACCATCTACATTTTCCATCTTAACCTCTTGGGCTCTCAACCCTATACCATTTACCATCTTGACCATCAACCAATCCCAACCAAAACCTTAGTTTCTTCTCTCTTGTCAGAATACAAACCAAAAACCCCAACTATGACTTGACCCACTTTAGTATTAATATTGATTGATTTATTTAATCTACTTTTAGCAAAGCATTATTTTATTTAATTTCAATTATATTTAGTTATTTAATACAAGTACCTTATTTTATCAATTATAAACTTAATTGTTTAAAGTGTGTAGATTGATAACTTCCTAGGAAGCTCTCACTTCAAGGATCTAGCTCACGCTAGGCAATCCACCCAACTATTTGTCTAAAAAACATGTTTTCTTTAAGTGATTTATTATTTGAAGGTCGTCCTCCCAAGCCAAAGAGGATATCTTCACAACCATCTAGACTTCAATGAGCACATGATCATCTAGGTATTTATACCACACCCATAACTAGTTTCTTATCTTTAAAAAAGCAAGAAATTCATAGAAACATCAGGTCTAGAATGAATATTTTGATTGTAGATTGTTTCCCTATTTCTTTAGGTGAAGAAACATATGCTTGGTACCTTAGGTTACCCACTAGGTCTATTACTACATGGGCTAAGCTATAAATGGTATTTTTAAACCACTTTAGAATCCCCATTGACCCTATAATCCTATATCATCAGTTTGTAGATGCCAAAATAGAATATAATGAACCCATGAGTATGTTTAATGTTTAGTTTCATAAGCTATATAAATGTTTGGAGGATCCTTATATTTAGGATGAAGTAGTTTACATACAAAACTACCTTAGGGTTCTATATTTAGCTACTTCATCCTAAATATAAGGGTCCTCCAAAATATAAGGGTCCTCCAAACATAATGAAACTAGATGGTATCATTACGTTTAGCTTATAAAAAATCTATTAACATTGAGTAGTATATGGTGTCATAAGGTTATAGGCTAGGTCCTTTGCCTTCAATGGGTCATCCAAGTGTATACAACCAAATACTAGTTATAAATTAAGCCCTATAATAACACAATCTATTGATGAATCCTATCACGTGAGACTTGTATAAAAATACTAATGTGATTTATAAACTAAATCCAATGAATTATGAGCCAAGTGGTCTAATTTATGTGCCTATTAACCATGTAGTCCCCCAATGAAACAACCAATAATTGATTCCAATGATACACAATAGTATTGAAGCTTTGCCAAGCACTAGTGGGTAGTTGTATTTGGAAACACTCAACAAACCCTTCCATATTACTTAAATCCACAAAGCCCTACTAGTAATACTCACACTCAAGCACCCACGACTAGCTTTCAACCTCAAATAGATAACCAATCCAATATTAGTGTAGATTCTAAGGTAAGTAATTTGAAATAATTGTTTCAAAAAATATCTAATGATATGAATAACTTGTGTAGGCAAGGAACCCAAAATTATAATAAAAATAATAATAACTAGTTTTAGGGTAGGAATTTTAATTTATAAAGGCCTAATTAGTAATGGAATTTTAGGCCTTATAATGGGAATGTGCTTAGTACACTTGATAGTGGAAATCAAACCAATAATGCTTCCCATTTTATGAATTTCATGGACCTAGACTTAAACACTTGGTATAGATTGCACAATACCACAAACCACATAGAAACCAATTGTGTAGAATTCTTGGTTGCTTCAAACATATTACAGAAAGGGGTGGATAATATGGAGATTGTACCCACTCCTAAAGATAATTAAAACCTTGAAGGATGAAAACTGAGTATGACCTTTATGTTAGACACTTATTAATTTCCCTTTGAATATGAAAATGAGTATGAAGACAACCTAGAAGAGGTCCATGCCTTAAGATAGTTCAATAGAGGAAATAATTACCAATGAAGGAGTAAATTAGATAACCTATTAACCACATCTACTCCACCAAATAACACTTAGGTTCCACCTAATGTGAATTTAGGTAATAATCCCCCTCTACCCAAAGGAACTCCTACCTCTTATCCACCCCAAAATCATACTAAGTATGCCCCAAATATTAAGAAACCAAAGAAGTCCAAACTCAGTTATGATATCATAAAACATCTTAAGAGTAAGGTGAATATAACTATGTTTGAGTTGATTCAAATTTCTAATTAGATGAAATTGATTTTGAAAGAGTTATCTAGTAATAAAGGGAATTAACCTACTAATGTTTCTCTGGCACATGTTTCTCTTTATAAGGAGAAGACAAAAACTCACCATTTCCTCTTAATAGTCAAGATATTTTTAAAAAACTTACATAACTTTTTGGTTGATTTAGGTGCTTTAGGGAATGTCATGCCTTATGCTATCTACCAACAGTAGGGCTTAACACCTATGAATTCAAACCATAAGGTTGTCTAAATAGAAAAATGGAGTTAAAGGTAGTTGGAGAGTTGAACAACATTCAAATGTAACTAGATTATGATCCAAGGATATAACAGTACATCGATATCTAAGTGGTAGATATCCTAGATACTTATGGCATGTTATTGAGTTGAAATTGGCCAAGGAATCTAAATGGATATGTAGCCACTAATTTAAAACATATGTGGCTACCTTGACATGGTTTGGAAAACTAGATCAAAATAGAATGTGAACCCAAGGTGGTACATATGATCACTAAGTACAACATATATGAAGAATCTAAGTTGGGAGTGTACATGATAAATAAATAGGAAGGAAGGAATAATGACCTTTTTATTAACATGCTCAGTGTACAACAAACCTTAGAGGTGGAAGAATTAGATATATGGGATGAAGAAGACTTCTATAAAGTGCCAGAGTTAGTATCCTTCCTAGTTATTGCTCTCAGATGGGGTATCGTAGGGCATGGAAAATACAATAAGAGGGAAGAATGTTTATTTTATTTGTAAGTAATTACAATCCATTATGAAGCTAGGTATGATAGTTTGGAGCTAACAATTCATCATGAGATAAATGTTAAAATAAAACTACTACTCCCCAATACACCAATGCTAACTATAGTCCCAAACTTGTGGATGTTGAAATTTGATGGTTTAAAGTCTAAAAATAGATGCAATTTTAGGGTGGAATTGATCAATCCAAGGGTAAAGTTGTATCTGGATGCCTATCATCTATAGTTCAATTACACCAATAATGTGGTTGAGTATGAAGCATTAGCCCATGGTCTTCTATTTACCCTTGAAAAGAAATTGAAGAACATCAAGGTATTGGGTGACTCTAAATTGGTAGTTAGACATGTCAAAAACCAATATTATTATAATGACAAATGTTTATTTAGATATCATAGCCAAGTTTGGAACTTGATCAAAGACTTTGATGCCTTTGGCATTCAAACATTTCCTAGATCGAGGAATTATGTCAAAGATGCATTAGATACCACTAAGAGTACCTTGTGACCCATTTCCCATTCAGTAATGAGAAGATTATTAGTAGAGATAGTCTCTACCCCTTCATTCTTTGATAAGAACAATAATTTATAAGTCTTTAATGATGACCAACACATACTAGAATTCATCATCAATGCTAAAGTATTTGTAGATCAAATCATTGATGAGGATGGTCAAGAACACTTTTTATTGGAAGAGGATGAGATGATGAACCTAAAAATTAATAGCATACACCAAGGCATTATCTCACTTGAAAGGTTATTCAAAATGGACTATCATGAAAATAAAAAGAATTCTACCGCAGTCAAAGATATGCTACATGATCAGTGTAACCTAGGTAGTGAAAATGAAATGAAGAGTGTGCTATCAGGCACCACTTATACCATAGAAGAGAATCCATATTTCATTCAAAATATCAAGTAATTCAAGGATGTGATAGCATGAATTTATGAATATCTCAATGTCTTCGGCACTTTCATTTTGATACACATTATCCCCCTCAATCCTATAATTAATCCATTTAGGCAAAGATAGAGGCCTATAGATTTGTTACTGTAGCCCCTAATTTTAAATAAGTGTAGAAATTACTAGCATCAAAGATCATCTTCCTGATGAGACATTCTACATGGGTTACAAACCTAGTACTGGTGAGGAAAAAGGATGGGGAGATCAAACTGTATGTTGAGTTTTGTAACCTCAACAAGGGTTATAAAAAGGATAACTAACCCTTACCTTCATTGGATGAGGTGTTACATATTGTAAATGGTGCCTAAATGATGTCCTTCCTTGATGGGTACTCAAGATACAACCAAGTGGTTGTCAATTATGAAGATAGGATCAAGAGAAATTTCACTACCAAGTGGGGCACCTATGCCTACAAAAGAATGCCTTTTGGACTAATCATCATAGGTACCACTTTTTAGAGGGCCATGTATATTACCTTAAAGGACCTAATGGGCAAGTGCATAGTTTTTTACATGGATTACATAACAATATTATCTAAGAATATATTAATCATGTAAAAGATATGAGGAAAGCACTGTAGAGGTGCAGAGACCATGGGATTTCATTGAATCCCAAGAAATGCATGTTTAGAGTGACTGAAGGTTAATTTTTGGGCCACATTATATCTAAGAGGGCTATATACATAGACCTCAATAGAGTGGAGGAAATCTTGAAAATCCCACATCTCAACACTAAGAAGGGATGAATAGTTTCTTTGATGAGATTAACTTCATGAGAAAATTTATCTTGGGTTTTGTGGAGATAATAAAAATGCTTAACTACATGATAAAAGAGGCCAAGGTGAGTTGGAATATTAAGGTGAAGATGTATTTCAAACAAATCAAGACTATCATTTCTAACACACCCATGCTCATCATCCCTAACTATATACATCCCTTTTTACTTTTCTCATTTGCATCATAGCACTCTATGGCCATAATATTAACACAAAATAAATAATTGGGAGATGAAAAACTAGTGTCTTCCATGAGCATCCCACTTAAGAATGCTAAACTTAGATAATACACTAGATAAACAAGGCTTTGCTTTTATTAAGCCTATTAGAAATTTAGGCATTACATTATGTGCAATAAGGTGTTTGCTGTGGTACTTGATCTAGCCATGAAGGAATTGTTAATGCATAACGAATTGGGGGAAATGTGTGGTAAATGGATGACCATAATCTAGGATTTTGACCTTGAGTTACAAATAATGAATAAATTAAGGACAAGGACTCTATAGAACCATTTTCGAGGTGGATCCCCAAATTATTTGCTAATAATACTCAATACATGACATTACAAATCATGCTTAGTACACATATTTTGTTAGATATCTGATAAATAATGAGTGTCTTAGGAACCTGAATTCCATGTAATGTAGGGCAATGTGCTTGAGAAGTAGCCATTTCACGATCAAAGTTATTGTTCTCTATAGAAGAAACCATGAAGGCATATATCTAAGATGCCTGCATAAGGAGGAAATAACTATAGTAATTAGAGACTTCAATGGGAAATATGGAACTAGGCATGGTTTAGGAAGTACTATAGCTCACCAAATACTAAGGGCAGGTTACAATTGGTTCTATCTTTTCAAGGACACTAACCTATATGTGAGGAATTACCACACCTACCAAGTCACTAAATTTTGTGAATGCACTCCAGTGATGCCACTGATTTTGATCATTGAGTCCTGATGCTTTACCCAATGGGGATTGGAATTCATGGGGGATATCAATGCCAATTCCTTTACTGGTCATAAATTTATCATGATAGTAAAATATTATTTTACTCATTAGGCTGAAGCCCAACCTTTCTAGAATTGCATTACAAACTTAGTCATTCAATTCTTAGAGGAACACATAACTACAAGGTTTAGTATGCCCACCACACTGGTATATTATAATTTCCCTAAATTTTCCTCTATGTAATTCCTTGAATGGGATTATGATCTTTAGATAAATCTTAAGTTTTATTCCAATTATTATCCACAAGGTAATGGGTTATCTAAGTCAACAAATAAGAATTTGTCAAGTATAATTAAAAAAATAGAAAAGAACCGAAGGGATTAGCATAATGTGCTTCAATTTTCTTTATGGTTAGATAAAACTAAGATTAAATCATCTTTAAGGACCTCTTCCTATCACTTGGTATATGTCTAAGATCCTATCTTCCCAACCAATCTGAATATCCCTACCTTGTTATTCACTAAAGAGTACTTGGGAAATGATGACCCAATAGAGGCCTACCTCTTAAACCTCATGCCATTAGAAGAAAAATGAGATGCACCATTATTTCACTTCATTAAACATCAAGAGGTATAAAAATGTTGGTTTGACAAAAGAGCCAAAGTGAAGGCCTTCTGGATTTTAGATCTAGTCCTTTTATAGTGTAGGGCTCATGAACAAAAGGGACAACATGCAAAATTTGAGGCATTATGGCTTGGTCCATACCAAATATATAAAATATTGCATGATAATTTATTCTACCTAAGCTATCTTACTGGTGAGGATATCCCATTGCCCATCAATGGATAATTCCTCAAGCATTACTTCTAAGCTTGAATGGCTTGGGAGCCCATGTAAATAACTTGTCTTTTACTTTCTATTTTATTTATGGTTCTTTGTTTGTTAGATTAGGTTTTTATTAATTTGATTTCTATTTTTCCTCTTCATTGGGTTTGTCCCAACTATTTTTTGACCTTGTGGTTTCCTTGCTAATCACAAGAATGAAGTGGCGGGCTATTGTGAATATAATGAAAATGATATTCAAAGAGCTTAATTGCAAATTTTACCTAAATATTATGTGTGAAACTATTTTTATTGATTTTATCATTTCCTAAATTCTAAAGGTTTATGATTCTTAATATAACTTATTGATTTAGAATATCTATTTCATTATTTGAAGCCATTTAATGCACTTAATGAAGTATCTAAATAAAATACAACATTGCTCTAATTTTGGTTTGTTGTAAATTATCATGTACTTGATGATTTCCTTTTACCTATGGCATGATACCCAACCTTCTATAGATGGATTGAAAAATATCATTTAAAAACAATTGAGTTAAAATGTAAGATCTAAAATTCTCCTCAAAAGGGTGATTTCAACAACCTCCACCATAGGCTTTCTAGCCTGGTTGGTAGTGGAGCAAGGAAGGGACCATATTTATCTTTGTCAAGTCTATGAATACCTAGATGGAATTAGTACAATGCCCAAAATGACTTCCCCCAAAGTTAAATTATAAAATATTTCATCCTTCAACAATTCTAGCCTTATACAAATCTAAATTACTATATGTGACTGCAAAAGAAAGGAATAAATCACTTGGTCACACACATAGATGGTTTTGAAAGGATCACAACTTAGTATGACACTTATTCCTATAAAATTTAGTGCCTATTAAATTTGGGTTTGTTATAAGTAATAAATTTTAGCTAATTCTTTTTATTCTTGTGAAATTAGAGATTATGGATACTCAAAATACTTATAAGTATTTCCCTGTAGAAGTCATTATTTATTGTTGTCTAAAAAAACATGCTCCATTTTTAGTTTGACAATGGGGGCTATCTTTTTCTTTAGACTCTGATCTTATACTTCCCATGAGTTTGGTGGTTGCTTATTTGAATCAATCTTCTTTAGAGTCCATTCGACTAGATGTGAAGATTTAAATGTGAATGTATTTCATTATTCTAGCCAAGCCTACAAATTAAATCTATATTTTAAAACACTCAACATGGAAAATCACATCTTAGGCTGCTTCAATTTTAAAATTTGAATTTGCATCAATCTAATAAGTCTTAGTTTGTTTATTTACTTGTGTTTTAAAACACATTTTATATGTTATTTTTTAGCTATTTCACCTTGAATTTGTGTAAATTATCTAATTATTATATAGTTTAGTGCTCATTTTCTTGAGTGATTTTATCCATTATTATTTTCTTTTAGTTCAGAATGACTAAATGCTTGTAATGTTTTACCCATTAACTTAGTCATTTCTCATGTAAATAGATGAAATTTATTTTTAAATCAAATAAAATGGCTAAGTATTTGTATTGATTCATTCTATAATTAGCCATTTTCTTAGCTTCAGACTTTGGTCATTTTAATTTGAATGGTCATGGACATTTGCCATTTTTTAAATCAATTCATTGACTAAGTTTCTTTATATTGTGCCTACAGGATGTTTTCAATGTTTTGATGCTTCTCAAAGCCACATGTCATCTTTTCATAGCACTTGGAGGTTCCATACTATTATAAAGGGACTTTCAGCACTTATCCATTTTCATAAAAGAATCCTAGGATTATGTTACACTTTTTCACTTCTTTGATAGACTTAGTCAATCTTCAATAATTTTCCCCAACAGAATCCACATCAATAGAGTTTTGAGTGAGTAGGTAAATGGTATGATGTCACATGGTGAAACCATAGTGAACCAAATCCTTAGATCCATCCATGAAGTTTAAGATCTCTCAAAGTAACAGGTTAGTGGGATGGTCTCACATGGCACAATATTGATGATGTGCTATCTTAGGGATGTCTGTACCTACAAAAAGACTTCAGACTATTAGGTTAGTGAGATCATGCCATATGGTATAATCCCACTACCTCACTAACCTATATATATCCATATAGGATAGGAGTTATGTTATATTCCCAGATGAGTGGGATGACACCAAATGGTAACATCCCAAATCCCATGATCCTGGAGGAAAGCCCATTTGTAGTGACAATGGCAAAAACTTAGTGGGCCAAGAAAGTAAAAATTATAAGTGAAAGGGATAAGATATTAAGATTCCAAGTGAATGAAAATAGGCAACATGGTTATGAAGAAGATGGAGATGAACAAAGAAGGATGAATCTTAGGGGTGTTAACTAGATATTGAGTGTTAGTTAGGGCCTATAAAAATAAAAATTGAGTGCACAATATGGGAAAAATAGAGAGAAATCAAGAGAAATCCACATGGTAGGAAACCCATAAAAATTAAGGGCATGTTGGCTATGTAGTTAACAAGGCACAAACATGAAATTGATGACCTATTTGGTCATCTAAACCATTAGAAATTGAGAATGAACCACACATCTAATTTTATTCACAAAATTATATCATTTCCCAACCAAATTATGAATGAGGCATGAATAATCAACTTGATCTTAAAGTGAGGATCAAACATGGAATATAAAAGACATTTTTTTTGACTTAGACAAACATTATCTTAACTACACTAAATGTCTAAAATTGATGATCTCGATGCAATCCCAACTAAATTCCTTGTGGGTATTTGTTATTAATTTAGTTTATCATATATCTATCTATCCTCGTGATGCAATTGAATGTGGACCAATCCCAACTATCCTCAAATGGGCTAGCCATATTAAAGATTCCTAAAACTACCTCATGAGATGAATTTGAATTTAAAATAACATTTGAATTTGCATTTGAACTCCATAGGCCTACATGCTTATTTAAGAAGAAATATTATACCATTAAAAAGGATGGCTCTTTATGGATTATGAAAGGAGACATATAGAACTAGACTCTTTTCTAATTTTTTAGGATAATCTCTTCCCTTCTCTTATTTTAGCTTGTTATTTACACAATTATTTTTTTAGTCTAATGATTATATGAATTTTAGTACATTGTTAATCAAATTAAATTTTTGATAACTGGATTACTATTAAGTCTATGTGTATATTCTCTATGAATTATTATTTTTTTAATGTCCTTTCTTAAAATTAGTCTCTCCTAGACTATTGAATTGTATTCAATTGAAGTTGTGCTAGGTCTGGCTTAACTGAATATTGGTTTAAATGGGAATTCATTTAGTTAGATAATTTCAATTTCACGTATGTTTGTAGTAAGAATTTTTATCTTTCTTTATGATGAATTTAATCTCATAATACATCAATCTAAATCTAATTACATATCCTGGTTGATTTTATACAATTTGTCTCAAATGTTTATCATTTTTGTTGTATTGTTACATTCTTGGATAAGATAAACTAATGAGATAAGTCAGATGGTGAAGGGAATAAAATATTAGAGGCATGAAATTTGTTGAATATATTAGTTAGAGTTAATTCTTATGATTCAAATCATCAATACCAAGACCCTTGACATAGAATAGTTCACATCAGCTGACTAGTTACCCTGCATACCAATACCCTGGTGAAGGTTTTATTATTTAAATAAACCCCTATTTTTAGGAGAGGGAGGGACCAACAACCCCTACCTAATTATTTAATGTGTGTCAAAATATGCATCAATAAAATAATACAATGGTGATGCCATGCTATTGGGGGATGGTGTGTGAGATTATTTGGGAGATGAATGGGAATTAGATGAGGTTGATAATCTAGGATTCCATTTATTAGCAGGATATGGGATTTGTGATGGAGTATGAATAGTAAATGGAGGATTTGATTATGGACAGGTGTAAAATAGAGGTAAGATTAGTTGAATGGGATTAAAGCCTATGGGAAATTGGGTACCCATTTATAATAGACATAATAAGAATGAATCCTTGTTGGAAATAATATATTTATTAAATAAAACAATCTCTTTATTAATATACTAACTATGAAGGCTATGACCAGGACCAAGACTAGTGAATGGAGGATCAAAATTAGATTGGTTGTCTCAAGAATTAGATGTATATAAGGGTTAATGAGGTAATTATTTGGTAAGTAACCTTAGGTTTAGGGTTGAAAATAATTGGAAAGGTAGGCACCCATCTCCAATATTTATAAAAGGCACTCATCCTTATTTGAAAATATATACTTGTGAGATAGGGTGAACTCATCACTTGTATACTAGGGGATGTTACAACTATGCTTATGATGAATGGAAAATGGGGCTGACCATGGTGGGATAACATGGGATTTAGGTGTGGATATAGAATTTTTATGGTGAAAACTAAGGGATATGAGTTTAGGCTTGATGGGATCAAGTTCTATAGGTAGGTAGGCACCCATGTTTAGGACCCACAAAAGGATCTTGTCCTTGCTAACAAATAGGTATTATTCCATGAGAACTAGCTCCAAATCTGTGTGGGTAGATGATGAATGAAAGGTATTTAAATGAAAGAATGGGGTTGATGTGAAGTAATATTAGGGCTTGGATAAAAATGTGATCCTTAGACAAAGTAAGTCTGAATGATTGAGCTAATATGATGGGTGATGGTGAGGATGAGATAGATTAAATGGATTATAATATTAGACTAGGATCATATTTCAAATTGATAGTATGATAGGTGCTAACTATCTATCAATAATGCCTAGTTTCAAGCTATCAAAATAATGGGGATTTGACTAGTGCTCAAATTCAAACTAGCAATATGACTATTAAATGGGTGTTAGTTATAAATAAACAACATGACTAGATTAGAGACAACTATATTAAGGATGACTAGATGCTATATTGAAACCAACAAAGTGATAGGTTGTTAATAGGGTATTGACTAAGTATGAAATCTAAAAAAGTGATAGGTGGTGGAATAAATCATGAACAAAGTGATAGGATGATAATAAAGGATTAAAAAAGGACAAGATCAAGCCTTATATAAGATATTGGTTGAGATGGATTTATGATTATGAAATTAAAGGATAAATAGTGATGTGTAAGGTAATTAAGGGTGATGATCAAGACAATTATATCATGATAAGTCGTGGTATGATGTGAATTACTTGGATAAGAGTATGACCTAAAAATCCAACTAGATGTCTTGTAGGATAAAAAGGCAAGACAAAGTAAGATGGGATCTATCTAGATAAGGTACGACTAGATTAAGATATGAAAAATGGGATGAAGGATATTGATAAGATAAGGATATATAAAATGAGATGATGATGAAAGAGACTAAATAGGATAACAAGATATAATTAGGTTAATATGGTATATGGACAAGATGGGATGACTTAGAAAAAGATTTAGAATGAAGGATTAAATATGTGAGGATAGATGATCAAACAAGGATAGATAGGGTGATAAAGAGGTGCATGTCAAGGTAAAACTAGATTAGGATATGTCTAAGATGACATGATAATATGTACAAGATATACAAGATTATACAAGATGAAGCATGAATAAGGTAAGATATGATGACATATAAGATGGATAAGGATGTACAATATATGATAAAGGGTAAGGTAGATAAGGATATATAATATAGGATGATGGGTAAATTAGATACAAATGTATATGATGATTAAGAATGTATAAGATGGAGATATACAAGATGGGTATGAATTGAGATGAGATAATGGTGGGACAAGATGTGATGATGGAAAAAGTAATATTAGACTAGATGATAAGACTAAATATGGGGTAATGAGGGTATGACTAGGATGGGAAAAGATATAAGATAAAAATGTGATCTAGATAGAATAAAGGGTAAGACTAATGATGTGGCAATAGTGGTATGACTAAATAAGGCTAGGGTATGATTAAGTTGTGAGAGATAATGAAATACTATGTTAGGGATATGATAGAATAGTCAAGACCAGATTAGGCTAAGAAAATATGATGTGGTAGAGGTTTAATTAATGTTAAAAGGTATAAGACTAAACTAGGATGTGACTAAGATGAGAGCGGTGATGAGAGCAGGGCAAGATGAAAAATGAGACAAGTTTAAAAGGATGTACCTAAATATATAAATAAAATATACAAAAAAGGATATTGACATAGATGATCAAGAATATACAAGATGATGATATGTGAAGGAGACCTAGATAGGTGTGTATAGTCTTGGGTAAAAGGCTAAATCAACTCATAAATAAAACTAGTCTACCACAACACTCACCAAATCAATCAAACCATAAACCTATCACTAGTAAACTAATTTGGGAGTGTAACTCAATGAATGCATTATCTAATGGATTCATGGGTGAGGTTATAGGCTGGTGACCCATTATAAAATCTCCAAAACCTTTTCAACCCCATTTGCACATAAAAATCACTATGGGAGATGATATTTACTTTTATAGAAAGTTGCATGTTACAAAAGGTCCTATTATATGTTATATGAGATCCTTAAGGGCATCCCAAATATACATTGGGTATGTGAGGCCTGAATTTATATAGGATTTTTTCTAATGTTTAGGTTAGAGAATTAACTCCTCACTTTCATGGGATCCTGTATGGGGTCTCTTAGTTGGACTAACAACAATTGTCCCTAATTTTTATGTTTTGTTAGAATATAGAGTGTGGTTAAATGTATGGTGATGAAATACGTGTCACCAACCCCTAAGATTATGGAATGTGCATGGGAATCACTTCCATGTCATATTTCCCCCTAAAAAAAGAAAAATGGTAGGGTTTGTTAGTGGTTTTTGATCCTTTGAGACTTGACACTAGGATGCAAGAAGGAGATCATACACCATTTTATCCCTCATGTACATCTAAGCAGATAAAAATTTGATTAATCAATTAATTAAGTGTAATACATATAAAGATATATACAAGATGGTTTTCAAAATGCCAAAATCTTTGACAGGCATCCTATAAATCAAGTGATTATTATTTTTAGTCTAGAAATATTGAGGGGAAACATGCAATACAAGATGTTAGACAAAGAGATGTGTCAAAATGTGACCTACAAGATAAGTAGTTAGTAACTTGATAGGTAAAATAGTGAGACTAAAATTACACTAAATTTTCCCCTATGAAAATATTAGTGCAATAATCCTCAATAAAAACACTAAAAAAATTATGGGTTTTGCACTATAAATTTTTGAATGAGAGGCTAGGATGCAAGGATTTGGGGGTGGTAGCCCTTAGTAGGGTCAAGAGGTAGCACCCCTTATGGGGTCCATGGGCAATGCCCATTATGGGGTCAAGGGGAAGCACCACTTATATGGTCTAGGGGAAACATCCTAGGTGTGATCCCTATTAAAATATAGGTCAGGTTCGAGGGGAAACACCTCTTATGCCAAACTCAAATCGAGACTTACAGAACCCTCAAAATGACTTAAAATTCACCAAAAATGGCCCTCAAAATTTCACTAAAAAAACAATTTTGAAGATAAATACGGGTAAATTTTATACTATAGAAGAAAAATCACTTATACACAATCTAATGCTCAATAAGAATCACATGCAAAGAGTCAAAGTCACTTATGATAAGTCAAAATCACATATTAAGATAAGTGATAATACAAAATAGTAAGCAGACTACTAGTGACTAACCTACAAAATTGTAACTGTTAATCAAAAATATTAAAAGATCATGAATCTAGATAAGTGATATTTCAAAATAATGACTTTACAAAAGTGATATTGCACTTTTAACTATAAGTAGTTAACACATGATTAACTATGATGGTTAGATCAAAATCATAAGTAGAACATGCAAAATCATAATTTATAGGAGCAACATTGTAAACAACAAAAGTGATACTGAAAGTTACATGAAAAACTTGGCATATTCATATGTTTATAAAGACTTAATGGAATTAAAAGAGATATTTAGATATGTTGATATTAGATTATGATATTTACAACATTTATTAAGACTTACATAAGATTAATTAAGATAATTTCAAAATCAAAATTGGGAGTCATGATTTGGATCAATATTACATTTTCACCTCAATCCTATAAAATAGATGTTAGCAATAGAGAGCAATGTGCAAATAGATAATAAGAAAATATATATAGTCAGTAATATATATAGATTTAGGTTATGAACTTCAAAATGTCTATTATTCAAAATTGTAAATAACAATGTCAAAATCGTAACTAGATATCAAAACCATGACTATGAATAAACTATTTTGCAATATTTATAGGTTTACAAAGACTTAATGGAATTAAAAGAGATATTTAGATATGTGGATGTTAGATTACGATATTTACAACATTTATTAAGACTTACATAAGACTAATTAAGATAATTTCAAAATCACAATTAGGAGTCATGATTTTGATCAATATTACATTTTCACCTCAATCCTACAAAACAAATGTTAGCAATAGAGAGAAATGTAAAAATAGATAATAAGAAAATATATATAGTCAGTAATATATATAGATTTAGGTTATGAACTTCAAAATGTCTATTATTCAAAATTAAAAATAACAATGTCAAAATTGTAACTAGATATCAAAACCGTGACTATGAATAAACTATATTGTATAGAACTTAGTATTTTGATAGTTTCAAAGCATAAAAAATTTACCCCTTACTCTTCTAATATAACAGGTCAAAAAAAAATCTAAAAAACCATAAAATTTGATTATAAAGTTTGTCAGTATGATTAAATGCAATTTATGAATTAAATCAAAATCACTACATATTTAAAATCACAACTAGAACATCAATATCACAACTGTCAATAAGTGATTTTGACTAACCAAAATGAAATGACTAAGTCAACCTAATAACTAACAATTAAGGTGGTGGTTTGATGCAAAATTGTGACTGTTGAGGGAAAAATCACAAGTACAAAATCACCTTTTGTAGAGAAAAATTGATTTTCACATGTAGCATGAGATTTTTGAAATCTTAAGCCCAAATTCTTCCTAAACCCAACCTGAAATCTAAATTTACACACTTTAAAAATACAATGTTAGTCCAAAATGAGGGTTCACACCATGGTTGCCAAATGTGAGATGGAAATTATGAGCATTGGATTTTAAATCATGCAATTACCATGCTAGCCAATTTTGGCCCACATATAGAAATTTACCTAGATGGATTAGTTTATAGAGGTCTTGGTATGGAGTGATCAGCTGAGTAGAGTTCTTGATTGAGAAGGAGATCAAATGTCACTTACAAAGATTTTGAAACACTTTAAGTAAGCTTAAAGTGTGTCTTATTGATCTTTGATAAGCAAGTCTTGAAACATGCTTAGAGTTATAAAGTAAAGAAGACCAATAGGTGTTCATGGTGTTTTAAGCATTTAGAAACATGAATAAAGTTACACAAAGGATTAAAAATTCATTGGTGTCTTATCAAGGGATAAAAACTTCTTGCACAAGTCTAAAAGAACCAGACCATCACAATAATGTCATACAAAAATAGACTGGTCAGTTTGATTTTGTATTTAATAAGTATGCTTAGAAAGCCTCTTAGGGCCAAAAGACCATAAGGACATGAAGCTTTTCATACTTGGATCATCCTTTGAAAATTTCATAACTTGATGAGTTTTCTATCTCATGTTATAAAGATTTAAAGTTAAACTTGCAGAATAAGATGTTTATGGGGACATCAAGTTGAAGCTACAATAATTAACCATTTGGATTTAAAAATCCTTTGACATTTATGTAGACATCAAATTTGGGCCTCATAAATAGTTGTTGGATTTTAAATGAGAAATATCAATGGTTGGTTCTCAATCATACTAAATATCCAATGGTGAGTAGGTGAGGATAGTGTTAGTGGGTCTAAAAGATCTAATGGTGAGTGTTTGATCATGCAATCAAGATCAAAGGTAAGCATCAAGATAAAGAGTCAGTGTAAGAAAGAAGTTAACAAGTGGAAAGACCTTGGGTGTCTTGATGGTATGCATAAACTGATAAAGTTAGTGGGTCCATATAGATCTACGGTGCACATTTAATTATACCAAGTAGATCAATGGTGAGTGAGGAGTAAATAATTTAAAGGATATTGAAGATGAATGAACTCTTACCAAGTATCTTAACTATGTAACTATCAAAAATATTAATGGTACACATTTATTCATATTGATGTATATCAATGGTGTATGACCAAGAAGATCCAACGGTGCTCATCCAAAGTAAATCATAGATCACTAATTAATGATGAAATTTGAAGGTGTTATAATATTGAGGGCCCAAGTTAAGATGAATGACCAAAATTAAAGGTTGAAAGATAAGATACTTTGACTAAAGGTCAAAACATGATCCAAGTAGAACTATAGCAAATGATTCAAAAGCATATATTTCCATTAGAGCTTAGTCAAACATCCATTAAACATGGGACATGCTTATGCAGTCAAGGTCATTAATAATGAATCTCTAACACCATTGAAGATCAGTATGAGCCTTTGGTTCAAATATTTCTAACATACATGGTCCATATTTTAGGGTTGTAGTATTGTTTCATGACCATGACTTTAATATTTAAAAAAAACCTATGCATATGATGAGTTCTCAGCTTCCATAGGGTCCAAAAGTAGGATAGGTCTATTTTAGACCTAATATAAATCAATAAGGAAGTTATGTGACTTGTAAGCTTTGCATTGATATATAGCTATAAGAAAACCAATAAAGGAGATTGGTTTTCAATCTATAGTAGACCTATGATTATATATTAAGTAGGGTCAGATATGAATGGTTATGGAGAGATGTCTCATATTTCAATATGGTCCCAGTGCTGACAAATAACCACTAAGAGTAGAATTGGGAATGGATCTATCAATTACATGGATATAAGGACCTTGCCCTCATAATGAAGCAAGAGGAGATGGTGTAGTAATTCATGGAGTAGACTAGGGGATTGGGGAAAGCAATTGGAGCATTCAATGCTATTAAAAACCATAGATATTTATTCTCCAATAGACTTAGTCATGATTCATCATGTAAAAAAACCCTTGTCTTCTAGTTAATCTCTCATCCAATAAGAATAACTTGGAGACTATTTAGAGTAAATGCAAGTTAACTTGTTGATGATGGATTAGTCATGATTGGACCAGAAATATGGTTGAACATTCACTAAAAGGTGGTAACTCATAGATTTTTCTTGGTTAATGTGATCTCACTCTCTCCCTCCCCTTTCTCCCATTCTTTCCCATTTTGTAATCTCTCTCTCAATTTTTAGAATAATTCTCTCTCAATTTTGTAAGAGTAGAGACTCTCATTTGATAAGGCTAGACCTTGTTAAAACTTGTATGAAATATCTCTTAAAGATAATAAAGATTTCCTTTACCTATCTCTTGCTTTTGAATTATGTTTAGTAAGCTTGTGCATTATGGCATTGTGAAGGAGAGTCTTTCATGCCCATTTTCCTTCTTTCTTGACTATTTTAGGGTGTTTTATAGTTGATTGTAGGTCCACATTTGTATTTTTTTTCCATTGGTGTGAGCTCTCAGTGAGTCTTAACACTCCTCTTTGTTTTCATCTATTTCTTACTAAACCTAGTGTATGAAATACTTATGTAATTAGATATATTTTTGAGATTGCATAAGCTAGTACTATCTTATGCTTCTTTAGTGTATATTTATTTCTTGTGTGAGTTATCACTTAAATTGGTGCATCACCTTGTTAGCTTTCTTAGGATCCCTATTCCACCTATCTAGCTATTTTATCAGTGAAAACATTAGTATAGGTGATCCATCAAGAGGAAGCTAGCCTTATCAATAGGTTCAACCCAACCATAGGTGTCCCATAGCCTAGGGTTGTTCCCTTAGTGTAGCTCAATTAGAAGGATCCTGAAGAACTCCCCCCAGGGTGAAAATTGACACTATAAAAGTTTATGGCATGCCTAATGGGACTCATAATTCAAAAAATATTGGTCAAAGTTTGATTCTAGTTTGATTAGTTTGTAGCAACTATATCTTTTAAACAACAACATTTGGTGACTCCAAAAGAACATTCAACATTCTAGTAGTAGAATAGTGAATTTATCTCATGCCAGAGGTGACTTCATGGTCAACTTAAAGAGATATTTAATTTAAATTTGTTGAATGACCTTTAAATTCAAAAAAAAGATTAGGGTTTACCAATACACACCCATATAAAGGAACCTTTGCTCCTAGGACAATTTCAAGGCTTACCCCTACAAGGAGATCTTTTTAAAACCCTTTCATATCCATAGTAGTCCCTAGAGCTTTTATGTATTTTAATGTCTAAAATCCTCTAGCCCTCCCTCATTATGATCCTATCCCATAAACATATCTCAAAAATGTCCCTTATTTTACTAGATACCAAGCTACAACCCCTTATAAATACCTCATGGATATATCCAATTTATACAACATTTATGATATCAATGAGGAAAATATAGCAATTAGGTTATTATCCATCTCTTCCAAAGGTAAAGCCTTAATACTAATTCCAATCCCATGTCTACTAATTCCAATTCCACATAGGACCAATTAGGATATTATTTATGCAAAATATTTGAGTACAAAAGTGACCATTTGTCACTTACAAAGTAATTTATTGCAATAAAAAGAGCCCCTCATGAAGTCATGCAAGACTTCAATATAATGTTTTAAAAAACTTGGGATAGAATCCCAATCTCTATTATGCCTACCTTTAAATTTTCCTTCCTATACTATTTGAAATCCCTTAATAGTGATATTACAAAAATGATCTAGTCTATGGGAGGAAACACATTGCCAAATGCATATGAGGTGGTGATTAGGGCAAAAAATTGTCTAGTTGAAGCTGGTAAGTTGACACCTAGACCACTAATGCATTTATTCCTTGAGATCACACCATCTCCTATTTTTATTCCTCCCCTTAATGTCATTCCTCTTATGCTTAAAATTACTGCTATACCCTTACCAAATCAAGAAAAGACTTTCACTAGTGGATCTAGTGATTCACAAGAACATAAGAACTTTTAAGAGCTTAAGAGCATGTTTCAATCCTTAGGAAATCAATTAGTTAATGTAAGAGGAAAACAGATTTCAATAGGCCTTACCAAGCCTCATATCAACCTCAAAAGAAATCTTATCAAGCCAATAGGCCACCCTACAAAGGAAACTTCTAAAACTAAGGTCAAAACCAAGGACAAGGGTAACCTAATTTTAACAGACAAAACAAGTAGAATCCGAATGCTGAAAGCACTTCTAACAATTTAGTCCCTATGTAAAATAATATTGCCCAAGAAGATGAGGGTATCATGCATTGGAATCAATCTTTTTTTCAATCCACTATCCCAAATACTGACTTCAACCAAGCTTTTGATGATCAATGGTAGTAGGCTACTAATTATGTGTACACTCAAGCTCTTATGGCTTAGAACACAGAGGTGCCCATGATGACAAAACCAAAGGAGCCTCAACAAGGTCAAATACTTGATCAAGGACCAAGCTAGGTGGGTGATACAGTGGTCAATTATGATCAAGAAGAGTGTTATGCACTCAATTAGTAGGCTAGTTCTAACCAAGCATACACCCTAGTGGTAAGAAATATAAGGTTCAAAAGAAGGAACATGGATGGTAATAAGGAAATAGTTAAAGAGCCTCATACCATTACTCCTTAAATATTAAAGCCAAACCAACCTACTACTATTCCAAAGGTTACAATTGCTTCAAGAAATCAAAATTAGGGGAATGCCTTTATTCCCCAAAACTCACAAATTTTAAGTGCAGTTATAGCTCCCAAAGCACAACCAAAGATTAGTGGTTCACCCATCAACATTGTGGAACAAATAAAGAAGTCCAATGTGAGTATGCCAATGTGGGATATGATTTTCATGCCTAGATAGGTAGATATTCTATAATAAGGTCTATCCAAGATTAATGTTGCATTAGTTACAAACAAGCCATCAAGAAAGGTGAATGAGGTTCTCACCAATGCAACCAAAGGACCCAGTGAAGGGAAACTAGGCAAGGTGGTTAAAACTCATCCTTTCTACATTTAATTGATCATTGGTGACTCCTTAGTGCAAAATTTCTTGGTAGATAGTGGGGCTATCACCTTAATAATGCCAAAGTCTATAGTAGACAAGCTTGGTCTAAAGTACGAGCCCTAATCCAAAGGAGTGTTGTAACTATATGGATATTCTACCAAGCGATCTAGTATCATCAAGGACCTCAACTTGACCCTATATTATTGTCATAGTGTCTCAATAGTTTAAGATGTGTTGATCCTAGATGTACCTCCTCATTTTATACTCTACTTATCTAGGCAATTCACAACAAAGATTGGAAGTTATATTAATGTAGATTGGTCATACATGGAATTTATAATAAGATATGGGACCAAGGTATCTATCAAGGCTGATATTATTACACAATTCCACATAGAGCCTTATGGGATAGACAACATAAATCTCAATTTCACCATTCTTGATGAGGATGAACATATGGTTGGTCAAGAATTAAACATTGACCCTAAGAAGATACCATACATGTTCTTGGATGAACTATGGAATGATAATCATCTAACTGACCCCTTGAAAGGAGTTGAATAAAGGGACATTGATGTCTATTGCTTACATGAATGAAATTAGTCCATGCCATCCCTCATTAGACTAAAAGAATATCCTAATGGCTTATGAAATTATTTTTTATGGTTTAATGAGCAAACATTGAGTGGGTGCAGGTGTAATGCTAGTATCCCCCTCAAGTGACAAATATTTATCTTCTTATAGGTTCCAATTTAGTTGATCTTGCAATACAATTGAATATTAGGGTCTTATCCATGGCCTTGAATGGGATAGTAAGAGAGGGATAAAGTAGTTACAAGTTTATGGGGATAGTGAACTAATAGTGCACCAGGTTAGAGGCTAAAATATCACTAAGAATCCATTGATGAAGTCTTACAAACATAGAGTGTGGCACCTAATTGAGGATTTTGAGGCGTTTAATATACAATCCATACCAAGGAGCCAGAATGGACATGATGATAGGTTGACAGCTGTGGGAGCTCAATTTGATATCCAAAATGAATTAAAAAGGACCAATGTGTAGCCATGTGTCAAAGTGGTAGTAAGACCATCAGTGTCAGATAATAAAATCATCGATAGGGCTTTGAAAATGAAAAATAAATTGCCTATTTCTTGTAGCAAGAAGAAGAATTATCCTCCATAAACCAGGAAAAGTTTCAACATCAGCATGAGGAGCAAATTATTCAATTGAGATCCAATAAGCTTCCTAAAGGTCATGACACCCTTGAATGTCTTTTACATGAGGCAGGTGATATGAGAAAAGATAAGGTAGTGATGTCAACCAATGAAGAAAACTATGAAAGAGTCATTATCTTCAAGGATAAGATTTTCAAGCTTGGGAAGGTAAGCATTAAAGTTGAAAGGCATACTTTCATAGAACTTTTTAAAGAATATGTTGACATTTTTTCTAGGGAATATATTGACCTTAGAGGCTTTGATCCCAAGCTATCACAACACATTATAGAATTAGAGGCTAATCCCAAGCCTATTAGGTAGAAGTAGAGGTATATAAACCCAAAAATTGTAGAGATTATGAGGAAAGAGTTGACCAAGATGATTTAATCTTAGATCATCTTTCCCATCAATCACTCCTTATGAGTAGCCAATTTGGTTCCTATCAAGAAGAAGAGTGGGGAGATTAGATTATGTGTTGAATTTAGGGATCTAAATAGGGTCTCTTTAAAATACCACTATCCTTTTCCATCCATGGAGCAACTACTTCAGATAGGTTTTATTTTATAATACTCCTCCCTTTTGGATGGGTATTTAGATTACAACCAAGTACTGGTGAGAGAAGAAGATCAATATAAGACTATCTTCACCACAACGTGGGGCACATATGCTTACCAAAATATGCCTTTTGGGTTGTCAAATGTAGGATCACCTTTCCAAATATCCATGGACATATATTTCTAAGGTTTACTAAATCAAATGGTGCTAGTCTACTTGGATGACATCATAGTTTTCTCAAAGAAATCTAGTGAACACTTAGATCATCTAAGTTGGTATTTGAAATATGCAGAGAGTATGGGATCTCTTTAAGTCACAAGAAATGTGTGTTTTATGTTCATTAAGAAATTTTTTTGGGTTACATTGTCTCAAAGGAAGGGTTGTATATTGAACCTAATAGAATTATCTTAGCACTATCGTTACCCAAACACAAGAAAGGAATCTAGAGCTTCCTTGGGAAGATAAATTTTTTGAAAAGGTTTATACCTAGTTTTACAAACCTAGTCAAATCCATCACCACCATGCTAAATAAGATCCAAGTGTTCACTTAGTAAAATGAAGGTATACCAACTTTTGAGGCCATCAAAAAAGCCATTTCCCAAGCACCCTACCTCATGAATCTTGATCTATAAAATGATTTCATATTTTACACCTTTTCCAATGTTGAAAACATATCAAATATGATGATGTAGAATAATGGTGAAGGGATTGAATAGCCAATTACATTTTTTAGTCAAGGGCTAAAAGGGTATGAGGAAAGGTACACTTTTATTGAAAAATAAGTTCTTACAGCTTTGAGAAGCCTTAAAAAATTTAGACCAATGATCTCCAATAGTAATGTTCATCTTATGGTGTCTCATATTGGAGTTAGAGACATCCTCCTTAACAAAGACTTGAATGAGAAAAGAGTAGGTTGGATTACTAAGATCATGGAGTATGATGTGGAGATCAAAGTCACTAAGCTAATAAGAGGCAAAGGCCTATGTGAGCATATGGTAGATGATTTTCAACAAGATGAAGAATTTTGTTTTGGTGACATAAGATAACTCACAAACAGATGCACCTCTGTTTCACAATAGTTGGCTACAAGATATGACACATTTTTTATTAATAGGAGAATACCCACAAGGTTTGGATAAAATAAAAAGAAGGTATTTTAGGTTTTAGTCCATACGTTATACATTAGTTGACGGTGTTCCTTTTAGAAGGGACCTCAAAGGGGTAATTCTTAGGTGCATTAATGACAACCAAGTGACAAAAATCTTGGAGCAATTTCATAATGGACCTACAGGAGGCCATTTTGCACCAAAGATAACAACAATAAAGGTAATGAGAGATGGTTATTATTGGCCCAACCTTTTCAAGGATGCCTATGCATGGGTCAAAAAATTTGAGAAGTGTGATTTATTTGTAGTCAAGTAAAGATTAACAAATTTCCCACTCAACCTAATCTAGGTAGAGTAAGCCTTCATATAATGGGGGTTTGACTTAATAGGGATGATAAATCCACCATCAAGTGCAAGACATAAATGGGTGCTCACTACAACTGACTATTTCACTCGGTGGGTGGAAGCAATTTTCATGAAAGAATCTAATAAAATAGTGATATTAGACTTCTATGATAGCATAGTGACCAGGTTTGGTGTCTCATCTACTAGAATTTTAGATAATGTATTACCATTTGTTAGTATGAAGACAAGTGAATGGGTACTTAAATTGGGAATCTACCTCAACAAATCCTCCAATTACTACCCCCAAGCCAATGGACTAGTAGAGACCAGAAATAAGAACTTTTTAAGGATTATCAAGAGGACCATGGAAGAAAATAAAAAAATTGGCATATAAAGCTGAAGATAGCCTTATGGGTTGACAAAGTGACTCCCAAAGTTACCATTGGCAATTCTCCATATATCCTTGTATATGGAAGGGAAGCCAAATTTCCCATTTATCTTGAGCTACGTACATTGGAGTCATCCCATCAAATTGAGTTTATGGAAAAGTGAGCCTATGAGTTTAATAATGATATATATTATGGAGCTTGAAGGAGCCAGGGACCTTGCAATGAAGACATTAAAGTCACATCAAGTTGAAGTCAAAACAACGTTTGACAAGAAAGCCACAACAAGGGGCTTCAAGGAAAGGGATATAGTCTTCAAATGGGACTCAAATAAGTCTAATCTAGGAAACCATACCAAGTTTGATAGCTTTTGGAATGGTCCTTATTTGATCCATGGATGCAAACAACATAATGTTTTTTAGCTTGCCCAATTGGATGGAGAGGTATTACCCATCCCAGTCAATGGCATTCATTTAAAGCATTGTTATTAAAATAATTTTCAGCTATTGTATTTTATTATAGCATATCAGAATATATCTCATGCTTTCATCTAGGTGATTTGAGAACATTTTATTTTAGTTATGTGTTTCCATTTCAAAAAGTGTCTGTGGAATAGTTGTCTATCTTTCTCTTTTGTCCCCTTGTTCTTCAAGAAGAGGATTCATAAAGGGTTAGCCTTCTATCAATCTCATGATAGTTTCAACTGAGAGAAAAATCTATGACTCCATGTACCCAATGGATCAGTTTAAGGCCACTAAGTCTTTTCATAACAAGCATGCAACCCTAGGATGTCACCAAAAATGTTGGCCAATTTTGGCCCACATATAGAAATTTACCTAGATGGATCAATTTATAGAGGTCTTGGTATGGAGTGATCATCTGATTAGAGTTCTTGATTGACAAGGAGATAAAATGTCACTTATAAATATTTTGAAACACTTTAAGCAAGAATAAAGTGTGTCTTATTGATCTTTGAGAAGCAAGTCTTGAAATAGGCCTAGAGTTGTAAAGTAAAGAAGACCAAAATGTTTTCATGGTGTTTCAATCATTCAAGAGTATGAATTGGGTTAATCAAAGGCTTAGAAATTAATTGGAGCCCTATAAAAGGATAATAACTTCTTGCTCAAGTCCAAAAGAACCATACCATCATGAGAATGTCATGTAGAAATAAATTAGTCAGCTTGATTATGAATTTAATAAGTATGCTTAAAAATCCTCTCAAAGACAAAAGACCACAAGGGCATGAATTTATTCATGTCTAGATCATCCTCTACAAATTTCATAACTTGATGAGTTATTTATCTCAAGTTATAAGCTTCAAAGTTAGACTTGTAGAATGAGAAGTTCATAGGGATATCAAGTTGAAACTACAATAATTAACCATTTGGATTTAAAAATCCTCTAACATTCATATAGATGTCAAATTTGGGATTCATAAAATATCCATTTGATTTTAAATGAGAAATATCAATGGTTGGCATTCAATCGTACCAACGATTTGATAATGAGTGGGTGAGGATAGTGTCAATGGGTCCCAAATATCTAACAGTGAGTGTTTGATCATGTAATCAAGATCAACAATGAGCATCAAGTCCAAGAGTTAGTGTAAGTGAGAATCTAACAAGTGGAAAGATCTCAGGTGTCTTGGCAAGATCTAATGGTATGTGTTGACTAACAAATCTAGTGGGCCCAAATAGATATATGGTGCATGTTTAATTGTACCAAGTAGATCAACAGTGAGTGAGGAGTCAAAAATTTAAAGGATCTCAAGGATTAGTGATCTCTTTCCAAGTGTCTCAACCATGGTAACTATTAGAAAGATCAATGGTACATGTTCATTTATACTGATGCAAATCAATGGTGCAAAACTAAGAAGATCTAATGGTGTTCATCCAAAGTAGATCTTAGATTGATGGTCAATGATGAAAGTCAAAGGCGATATAATATTGAGGGCCTAAGTTAAGATCAATGACCAAAGTTAAAGGTATAAAGATAAGGGAATTCAACTAGAGGTATAAACATGATCCAAGTAGAACCAGAGTAAATGATTCAAAAGCATATGTCACCATTAGAGCTCAATCGAGCATCCATTGAACATGGGACATGGTTATGTAGTCAAGGTCCTTAATAATGAAGCTCTAACACCATTGAAGCTTAGTATGAACCTATGGTTTGAATATTTGTAACACATAGGCTCCATCTTTTGGGGTTGTAGTATTATTTCATGATCATGATCTTTGATTTTTTAAAAAAGACCTGTGCATATAATGAGTTCTAGGCTTCCATAGGGTCCATAGGTAGGATAGGTCTATTTTATACCTAATATAAATCAAGAAAGAAGCTATGTGACCTGTAGGCTTTGTGTCAATATATAGCTATAAGAAAACTAATAAAGGAGATTGATTTTCAATCTATAGTAGACCTATGATCAGATATTAAGTAGGGGTAGATATGAATGGTTATGGAAAGGTGTATCATATTTAAATATGGTCATAACTCTAAAAAATGACCACTAAGAGTAGATGTGGGCATGGATCTATCAAGTGCATGGATATAAAGACCTTACCCTCATAATGAATCAAGTGGAGATGGCATAGGAATTCATGGAGCAAATTAGGGGATTAGGGAAAGCATTTAAAACATTCAATGCCTTTCAAAAACATATATATCTCTTCTCCAATAGAATTATTGATGATTCATCATGTAAAATAAACCCTTGTCTTCTAGTGGATCTCTCAGCCAATGAGAAGAACCTTGAGACTGTTAGTGTAGGTTTTTATTTTTCCCTATTATTTAATTAGGGAATATTATATATTTGTGCATACATGGAGTTTTACTACATTTGTGGGATAGGCTAGCTTATGTGGAGATGTGTGTCATAGGTGTCATAAGAATGTCATAAGTAATTCCTTTGACTAGCTATTTCAGGTATGGGAGTTACTTCTCTATTCTTAGCAGCTTATCACCACCTTTCATGGAGGAGTTACAGTCTATTCTTGGGGTGCTCTGACCACCTTATGTGCAGGAGTTACATGCTCTCCTATATGTATTCTTCACTTTGGCCATCTTAAGTTAATCAAATATTGGGTTTTCTCCTATTTGTCTTGTGCAATTTATCTCCTTGTATAATTTCAAATTGCTTTAGCATCTATGTGATATACACTAGCTTCATCTCATGTGATCACATCTCCATTGCATTTGCATTATCCAGATTCTAAGACAAATCCAATATGGTATCAGAGCAACCTCGATAATCATGTGTCTAGTTATGCTATTAGTTTATTTTGAAAACGTGAGGAGTGGAATTCTCTTTATGTTCTTTTTCTTATTTCTAGATCTGATCTGAAAAAGCCTTTCAATATCATTTCTTGTGTTGCATTTATCTTTCCTGTGGACTGCCTTTGTGGTGTTTGGATTTGCAAGTTTTTTTTCAACTAGTATGCACATCTGCTATGTCAAAATGGCATTTCAGATCTAAGGCATGGCTATTGGAGAAGTGGTGCCATTTTTTGACAGCTCTGCACTTGGCATCCTCTGTAGTTTCTATTTCTTTTCTCCAGCATTGGCGTCACATTTTGACATATGGTGTTGGCTTTTTTGATGTTCATTTGACCTGTGTTGAAGGAGAAAATGACCACTTTCAGCTGTTGGGCGTTGGAATCTCAAAAGAGTGAAGGCTGCGTGGAAGAATTATGTAGAAAAAGGAGGCATTGGAGTTGTTTTGTCTTCACCATGCTGCTACGTGGAGATTTGCATAGTCTTTCAAGTGATGCATAGTCAAAACAATGAACAAAAAGACCAAACCCTCAAAAAATGGCACCCTTTTTCATTTTGGTGCTCCATGTGGGCCCTCACACAACCTTTATTTGGTAAAATCTGCCTTTGTTTCTTAAATTCTTAGTCAAACTTGACTTTTCAAATCTTAAATCACTCAATTTGGTTAAAAAATGAAGATTTAAGGCTGTATTTTACATTGTGGGCAATTTGGGGTTTTTATTTTAAGTTTGAGTTTTTGCCTGTCAAAGACAAAGGGTGAGGCCTGGGTTGGCAGGAGGCCAATTCCCCCTCAAAAAAACCTCTTTTAGATTCCTCACTCCATGTTGAGTCTAATGAGTGGTTGGAAGGCCACTTTCTCTCTCAAAATAGGTATTTTTTTAATGTTTTAGTGTTGTTTTTCTGTAAAATTAATAGTTTATGGGAAATTAAAACTTTAAAATCTTGCCAACTGAAGCTCAGATTCGAGTGCCATCTTTTGAAAAAGTGATTAGTTTTCAATTTTACACAACTCAAGATAGATAATTGTCAAAAACACACTACTTTATAAAGTGCCAAAAATTTGGGTCTCCCAAGACGCATTTTCGACTGGGTCTGACGTCCTATTTGCTTGGGTTATTAACTTAACTTGCAAAGATTGCTCTAAGACGCATTTTCAGATGATTCCAATGTATTTTGAGCATGCACTTACATATTTGGTGGGGGGCTCAACATATTGGGGGGGTGTGATTGTCTTTCAACACTTTGTTTACTTCTGTTATCTTTTTCCTTTCTACATACTGTCACGAACTTACAATCAACACAAATTCACCTAAATTCAGATTAAAATGGATTATTTTTAACTTAAACTCCTAACACCCTTCAACTATCATGAATGGAAGGTTAAAATGTCAATCATTCTTAGAAGTAAAGGGTTGTATAGGATCACCATGGGTACTGAAGTAGAACCCATCACTGATGCTGAAAAGGTCAAGTGGTACAACCATAGTGATGAAGCCTATGGATTACTAAGATTGTTCATGTCTCCAAAAATTATCTTCTATTTAGAAACCTCCAAGACTCCCAAAGACATATGGGACACCCTAGAAACCTTATTTGGGAAGCTTGATGAGATGAGAGGTCATGAGCTCGAAAACGAACTCATAAGTCTAATTCCTAGCAGCTTTGACACCCTAAAGGAATTATTCACTAAGTTTAAGGCCCTTAGATTGCAATTGAAATAATGTGGGATAGAGAAGAAAGATGATCAACTCATCCTTTCTATTCTCACAAAGTTAGGTCCCAGCTATTCAGTCTTTGTCTCCATTTTCCATGCCACAAAAAGTGCCCTTGGCACTACATGGAAAATGCATTCTTTGGATTCATTCATTACTGAATTGACTAGGGAGCAAGATAAGATAATTCAAATGGGCACAATGAAGTTTACTCAACCCCAAGCTTTGATAGCTGGAAATGGTAATGATAAGACTTCAACAAAGGAGAAGAAGAAAAAGAACAAGGACCAGGAGAAGAAGAAAGAAAACAACAATCCTACCAAACACAACACTGAGTCTTCCTCCTCCAATGCTAAACCTAATAAGGAGAAGGTTAAGTGTGCCTATGGTAAGAAGACAGGACATGATGAACATAAATGCATGAAGAAATAAATAGATCACCTAACTCATCTTCTAGAGAAGCACAACATAGGTGTTCCTGAGTCCATCAAGTAGAATTCATCTACCCAAGATTCTGCTAAGGTAATAGGCAAGGGTAAGGAGAAAGAAAAGGGCAAGGCCCTTATAGCTACAACAGCTTCTACATCTTCATGGGTCATTGACTCAGGTGCTTCTCACCACATGGACTCTTCCCTAGTTGAGTTTTCATCTTTAGAGCTTTGTAGCATGACTTCAATTAGTTTGGGTGATGACACATTAGTTTCCATTGCAGGGAGAGGGTCAGTTGAAATGGAAGGAAGAACATTCAATAATGTTCTAAGTGTTCCTTCTCTTTCAACCAATCTCCTATCAGTGTACCAAATCACTCACATTGGTCAGGGTATGAGAGTTGAGTTTTCACCAGATTTAGTGGCTATCAGGGAGTTGCATAGTGATACTACAGTGGCAGTGGGTAGGGCAGATCACCAAGAAAAGTTATACACCTCACATTTTGCACTTGATTCTTCTCCAACAACATTGTTGACTCATTCAAATAGAGTTAGCAAATTATGGCATGAGCGGTTTGGCCACCTCAACTACCGCTACCTTGAGCAACTTTGCAAACATGACATGGTTATTAGCTTGCCTTGTGTCCAATTCTCAAAAGGACTTTGCGAGGGGTGCTCCCTTGGGAAGCATCCTGAAGCAAAATTTGACAAAGGCAAAGCTTGGAGGGCTTCACAACCTTTGGAGTTAGTCTACAGTGATGTATTGAGACCCTTTCCTAATTCATATTTCACAAGGGCCAAGTACATCCTCACTTTCATTGATGATTTATTTAGGTACACTTAGATATATTTTCTCAAACAAAAGTCTGAAGTGTTTGAAAATTTTCTAGACTTCAAGGCTCTTGTTGAGAAACAGAGTGAGAAATCCATCAAGGTTCTTCAAACTGATAATGGAGGGGAGTATGTCAGCAATAGGTTTGAGCAATTTTGCACCACAGAGGGGATTGATTTGTAGTGCATAGTCACTTACAATCTTTCACAGAATGGGGTTGTAGAATGCAAAAATAGGTTCTTGAAAGAGATGGGTAGCTGTATGATTCACTCCAAATCCTTAGCACCATAGTACTGGGCTGAAGCCATCAATTGTGCTTGCTACATTCAAAATAGGGTTCCTCACAAAGCTTTAAAAGGGACAACACCCTTTAAAGCTTGGAATAAAAGGAAACCTAATGTTGACCACCTTGGGGTTTTCAGATCCCTAGCCATGGCCTGCATACCGAAGAAGAAATGCAAAGTTATGGAATGTCAGTCCGAGAATTGCATCTTTATAGGGTATCTAGATGGTGTTAAGGGGTATCACTTTCTAGATTTGACCACTCATGAGTTGTTCATTGAGATAAGTGTCCAATTTTAGGAGAGTCCTAGAGACTCAACACTTGGCACTTCTCTCTCATCAGATCTACTTCTTCATGATGATTCCTCAGATTTAGATCAGCCACAATAGGTTCTTGAGCTAGAGACATCTTCTTCTTCTTCGAGTTCAGACAGTGAGGAAAGTGATGCAGAGTCATCCACCTCTAGTTAGTTAGAGCATGAGGAGTTAGCACTCGACTCACCCACTTTTGGGCCACTCTGGGCTAGACAGACACTTGAGAGTGCTGGCACTTGGGCAGGATATCCCATAGATGACAGACGTACTAGGGGGATTTTTAAAGAAATCCACATGCCTTCTTTGCCTCAGTTTTGGATCCATAGACTTTTCAATAGGCATAAGGAGTACATGAGTGGGATAGTGCTATGGAGGAAGAATATTCTTCCTTAATCAAAAATCACACTTGGGACTTGACTTCACTTCCTAAGGGAAGGAAGATGGTTCGATGTAGGTGGATATATTGAACCAAGTTTGTAGTAGATGGGTCAGTTGATAAGTACAAGGAACGATTAGTCACCAAGGGTTTTTCACAGGTGGTAGGCATTGCCTACTCAGAGACATTTGCACCCATTACAAATATGACTTCTATCTGACTCACCTTGGCTATTGCCACAACACATGGTTGGGATGTGCACCAGATGGATGTGAAGAGTGCCTTTCTTCAAGGAGACCTAGAAGAGGAGATCTATATGGAGCAGCCACCATGATTTGTTCAGGATTCTTCCTTAGTATGCATACTTAAGAAATCTATCTATGGCCTCAAATAGGCCCCAAGATGGATTCCTTCCTTCTCACAACAGGTTTCACTAGGTGCCATTCTGACCCCAATGTCTACTTCTTGTGGCAGGATGATTCACTCCTAATTTTGGTTTTATATGTTGATGACCTTTTGATCATCGAGAGTTCTTCATCAACTATTATAGTGGTGAAGGCATCTCTCTAGGATAGATTTGACATGACAAACTTGGGTTTGTTGCACTACTTCCTTGGAATCGAGATCTCACAGTCAGATTTAGGGATTTCTCTTGCAAAACCTAAGTATGCTCTTGATTTATTATCTCAATTTCACATGGTTGATTGCAAGCCATCTCTGATTACCTTTCTATCAGGAGTCAAGCTTGAGGATGACTATTATTCACCATTAGTTGATGCCACTCAGTATCAACAACTTTTTGGTAGTCTCATCTACTTGACTCACACCAGGCCTGACATATCATATGTAGTGGGACTTGTCTCCAGATTTATGCAGGATCCTCATGAGCTGCATTGGAAAGCAGCTAAGAGGATCTTGCATTACATACAGGGTTCACATAGATATGGGATTCATTATAGATTTGGTATAGAGGCTAACTTGATTAGGTATATAGATTCAGATTGGGCTGGTGATTCATAGACTCACAAGTCCACTTCTGGTTATAGTTCTCTCTAGGTTCTGGTCCTAGTAGTTGGTCTAGCAAGAAGCAAAATGCTATTGTTATATGATCCACAGAGGCAGAGTATAGGGGAGCTATTAATGTAACTACTGAGGCTATTTAGATTTAGGGGATACTTTCTGAGTTTAGCATTCTTATCAGGTAGCCCACCATCATTTATTGTGACAACCAGAGTACCATTCATATT
Organism: Torreya grandis; assembly: GCA_037957365.1. NCBI lineage: Eukaryota > Viridiplantae > Streptophyta > Pinopsida > Cupressales > Taxaceae > Torreya > Torreya grandis. The sequence goes on along the minus strand of JARHVA010003188.1, from coordinate 1,529,412 downwards.
TGCAAGAATCTAGTTCAGCACCAGTGGACCAAACACATAGAGATTCACATGCATTTCATTTAGGAGCTTATTCATAATCAGGTCATTGACTTGATATTTTGCCAGTCTTTAGAGTAGGTTGTAGACATCTTCACCAAACCTTTCACCAAGAGCAAGTTCATTCATTTACGAGCTCTTCTTGGGGTGCAGTCCACATCTGCAGCATCATCATCTTTAGGGGGGCCCACTAGTCTCTTCATTTCTTTTATGTATCTCTTTTGGGGGGGGAGTTTTTTCCTACAAGTTTTCTCCCTTTTTGTATCTTATGGGAGATTGCATTTGTACATGGGTACCTCATCAGGCCTAGTTGCTAGGACCCATTTTATATTTCCACACTGCCCACCTAAGTTGCGCTTATGGGGGGGGTGTTAGTGTAGGTTTTTATTTTTCCCTATTATTTAATTAGGGAATATTATATATTTGTGCATACATGGAGTTTTTCTACATTTGTGGGATAGGCTAGCTTATGTGGAGATGTGTGTCATAGATGTGATATTCCCTAATTAAATAATAGGGAAAAATAAAAACCTACACTAACTTGGGTTTAGCACTAGTGGACCCAAGTTAACTTGTTAAAAATGAAAATAAAAATAATTAGGTTTTAGTTGGAGAAAATGAAGGTTACCTTGATGATGGATTAGTCCTGATTGGACCAGAAATATGGTCGAACATTCACTAAAAGGTGGTAGCTCATTGATTGTTCTTGGTTAACATGATCTCACTCTCTCCCTCCCCTTTCTCCTATATCTCCCATTCTTTCCCATTTTGTAAGCTCTCTCTCAGTTTTTAGAAGAATTCTCTCTCAATTTTATAAGACTAGAGACTCTCATTTGATAAGGCTCGACCCTATCAAAACTTGTATGAAAGACCTATTGAAGATAATAAATATTTCCTTTACCTATGTCTTGATTTTGAACTGTATTTAGTAAGTTTATGCATGATAGAATTATGGAGAAGAATTTTCTGTGCCCATTGTCCTTCTTTCTTGACTATTTTAGGGTGTTTTCTAGTTGATTGGAGGTCTACATTGGTATTCATTCTACCATTAGTGTGAGCTCTTAGTGAGTCTTATAAATCCTCTTTATTTTCATCTATTGATTCCTGAACCTAGTGCATGAAATACTTATGCAATTAGATAGATTTTGAGATTGTGTAAGCTAGTAATGTATTATGCTTCTTTAGTGTATATTTCATGCTTGTGTGAGTTCTAAATTAATTTGGTGCATCACCATATTATCTTTATTAGTAGCAGTATTACCTTTCTATAACCCTTTTCTTAGTGCAAACATCAGTATAGGTGATCCATCAAGAGGAATTTGGCCTTCTCCAAAGGTTCAACCCCACCATAGGTGACCCACAGCCTGGGGTTGTTCCCATAATGTAGTTCAATTGGAGGGAGCCTAAATAAATCCCCTTAAGGGTGAAAATTGATGCTACAACATAGCCAAAATCTACTCAAAACATTAATCCACTATTAAAATATAGAGACAAAAGGATCATAGTGCACAAAAAATGAAACATTCATACCTACATCACAATCCTTTAGCTAGATGATCCAAATCAAGATCCAATGCTTAATTGATTACTTGATTGTAGACTTAGATTGTGGACAATATATATACTTGATGGATTAATAAATTAATTTATTGATAATGGATTATTGGAAGATTATGGACTTGAGTAGATTACTGGATGGATTAATGTATTTTAGCTTAATATATTTCATGCACATTTTGCTCATTATTCTAAATGGAAGGAGATGGTGGGTTTAAATAAAGAGAAAGATTCAATGATTAATTGATTACTTGATTATAGACTTAGATTGTGGACAATATATATATATCTGATGGATTAATAAATTGATTTATGGACAATGAATTATTGGAAGATTATGGACTTAAGTAGATTATTGGATAGATTATTGGATTTTGGATTAATAGATTTCAACCCTTAAGCATTGAAGAAGGATTCAATGATTAATTGATTACTTGATTGTAGACTTAGATTGTGGATAATATATATACTTGATGGATTAATAAATTGATTTATGGAGAATGGATTATTGGAATATTATGGACTTGAGTAGATTATTGGAAGGATTAATGGATTTTGGCTTAATAAATTTCATTCACATTTTGCTCATTCTTCCAAATAAAAGGAGATTGTGGGTTTAAATAAAGAGAAGGGAGGGAGATTTTATGGAATTTAAAATTCCATATAATTCTCTAGAGAGTTGGAGGAGGATTGGATCATTCTAAACTCCATTAGAGGAGCTAATGGGGTTTAGTGGGGGGGTTTATCTAGGTTTATAGGAGAGTTAGGTGGAGACTAGGTACTAGGCATATAAGAGAGCCTAGGAGATATGTGGGTAGGTTTTTTTTAATTTAAAATTATCAAGAGGACAAGTAGGGATTAAAAGGAATTTTAAAATGACAAGTGGGCATAGGAAGGGTTATTTAGGTAAATGGGATATTAATAATTGGGATAATAAAAAGATTAATATTTTCTAGGATGTGAATAAGGTTATTATATGAATAATAATGGAAAGGGGTGCTAGACAAAAGACTAAGAGGATTACTAAGGATGGATTAGAAAACATTAAATATGATTAATGATCATTCGATGATATTAGTGATGTTAATGTCAAAATTAGCAAGCCAATGATAGTGAGCAAATTTAGGTGCATACAGTCTTACTCAAATTTTTGCAAACTAATACACACTTAAATACTCTATGGGATTTACATATGTGGTATCAAATTTTGATAAGTTATATGAATAACTTAGAGAGAACAATACAAACTCATTTTTTTATTGGGTAAATCTGACCTAAATATATTAAGAAATAAACATTAGCAATGAATGATACTAATGCAATATCATAACCCAACTATGCAAGGGCCTTGCTAAGAAGAAATGTGAAGAAAATACTAAGCCTAAGGATAATTAATTGGCTTAATAAAATAATTCCTAAAGCCAATAAAAATATAAAGGGATATTAAATGCCAATGACAAACAAAAGTGTTGTAATAAATTAGGCCATGCTAAACATCAATGTTTCAATAAAATAACATATTTATAAGAAAAAACAAAAAAATGCAACATCCCCTTCCCAAGTCAAGAGTATAAATTTATGGAACAACATGATCACTCATGTCTGCATTAATTCTAGGTTCATGGGCCACTCACCATATGACACATGATGGCTCACCATTTTAAATTATTGATCATTGATGCATAATTCACATTTTTGTGGGAAACTGTAATCCTCAAGTTGTTGAGGTCAAAGGAACAATTGATATGGAGAATGGTGTATTAAACAAAGTTATCCACATTTTAGAGTTATCTTCAAACCTCCTCTCCAAATATTATATTTGTAACAACCCCTCAGGGTCAACTAGAGTTAGGTAATTTTTTTTAACTCTAATTAGAAATTAATACAACATTAAAGATATCTAACTAAATGATTCATTTAAAAATAATTAAAATATTAACCATGATTCATTTATCTAGTGATCAAATTTAAGTATGATGATTTGATTTCATACAAACAACATATAAAGAGAAATAAATATCCATGATAATAATTTAGCCACTGCTAATTAAGTTTTTCATTAAGTACAATAAGTTATAGCTAACCATTATTGTTTTATAATTTACATCAAAAGGTACAATTATATAATAATACATATTTGAGTAATCAGTTTATAATAATATAATGTTCCACAGAACATATGAGTCATAAGGAACTCATTTATATCTAAAAAAATCTAAGTGAAGCCTTTATTGGTTGATTATTATAATGGAGGGAGAGTATCATTTGAGTGATTTTCCACACCAACCATGGAAAAATGATCCATCTAACAATATCACAACAAGGGAATGACCCTCCATGGATGAACATATAGTGATAGTGCAAAAATTGAGGAAGTCATCTAGAAAAAATGTGTTGTAAGTTAACTATCACATGAAACATACCATAAAGAAAAGTGTTCTAACATGATATAATGAAATACATGAAAAATAAATCAAATATGTGAAATGACAGTGTTCAAACCATAAACATTGCTTTGGCCAAAGTTTTCATATAGTTTAACTAAAACATAAACCAAATCACAAAATACTGTTTAACTAAAATCACCTTTTAACTCAATTAAATACCCTTTCAATCATATCTCATTTTCAAACATGTAATAAAATACATTAGGACTTCTATCTAAAATCATATAAATGTATTTTATTACCCAACCATACATACATACATACATACATATATATATATATATATATAAATATAAATATAAATATATATATATATACACACACACACACACACACACACACACACACACACACACACATATCTATATATATATGTGTGTGTGTGTGTGTGTATGTGTATATTTATATACATACATATACATATATATATATATACATATATATATATATATATATATATATATACATATACATATATATATGTATATATACATATATATGTATATATATATATACATATATATATACATATATATATATATATATATATATATATATATATATATACATATATATATATATATCTACATATATATATATGTATATATATATACATATATATATATATATATACATATATACATATATATATATATGTATATATATATATATATGTATATATATATATATATATATATATATACATATATACATACATATATATATATATATATATATATGTATATAAACATTTGTTCAATCAAATTTGTTTTACTATAAGACAGATTCAACTACAGAGTTTGTATATAAAATATGTAGACTATACAATATTTTCATATTTTTGCTTATGCTTAAGCCATATAATTTCCACTAGCTCTATATCAATTCTAAATATAGAAATGTAGTTTCCCATATATTCAAAAACTAATTGATAGCTACATGCCTGACTAGTAATAGTTGGTCATCTAACTATTAAAAATGATTTAACTATTTTGGAAATATTGAAGTTTTATTTTATTTTAGTTAAGGGTTTAGATTAATAAATCAAGAAAGAATATTTCAATAATTATAGTCCTAATTTGTATAATTTATTTGTATTTTTTACCTTTCTAAAAATAACAATAAATAAATAGAAATATAACTTAGCTTTAAAATAGACTAAGACAGATGAAACAAAGGCTAAAACTAGCTATGTAGGATTGGGATGGTATCGTGAATATGAATTTGGATTTTATTCAATAAAATTATAAGATCACCAAAAATAAGACACTTTAGGGTCTGGTGTTATGGTCCACTCCTACCGTTGTTATGGAAACTAGTCATAGAGACCTGAAACTTTCTAGGTTTTTGTGTTGTTCCTGTGTGAGTTGAGCCTATGAAATTTTGAGTGCTGATTATTGATGAAACTCACTGTAGATCTAATTTAATATTCAAACCATAACCATCTATAATGATTTATAAAATAATGTTTGAACCACTTAAAGAAAGGTGGGTTAGTGTCTAAAATGCACTCAATGTGTAATCCACACCCCTTATGTGGGCATGCTACCTACATACTAATAATTCAAAGAGGGATCAAGACCTATGTGGTTTTCCCACCTAATGTGCTATGTGAAATGGTGTGATGTAGATGCAAAAATACTAAATTAAGAGTGCTTGAGGTGGTTAAAGACTAGTATGAGGGTTTGAGTGTGTTTATGACTGTGTTGGGTGACTCTATGTAGAGAATAGGGAAGTTTACCTTAGTGCTTTATTTGTATTCTTACTTACTTTATAATATTTGTCACTTCCCCTTTGTAAATGAGAATTGGATAGGAATTTATAGGGAACCATTGGTCATGGGTTAGATTTATTCACACTAGGGTGACATAATGAAGGATAAGAATTAGATTAAAATGACCATTTGGGATCAAAATTAAAATGGGCACGAGAAATAAAAATGGGACACCTTAGGGTCTAGTGCTATAGTGCAAGTATGGTAATCCTATCCTACAGGCTCGAGACCTAGGGGAATAGGATTGACCTAGGAAAATCAACCCAACTAAGGTGGAATAACTATTCAAAAGGTTTTTGATGGCTAGTAATGAGAGAAAAGGTGTCTAAATGGGTCATAAGAGCATGTAGAAAGGAGATATGGATAGGGTGTCACAAGCCACACTCAAACTACCAATTTGGACATTTTATATGACTACATTCCCCCCTATTCTAGTGATGAAAAAAAGTGAAATACTAGGATAAATAAAAAGTAAAAAGTGTACCTAAACTTACCTACAAGGGTAAGGCCCATGAATATGTGTGATGTTGAGTGATGCTAGGTGATGTTGGGTATGTCCTATACCAAAATTAATATCATGAATGGAGCTAAGTGATTAATTCCCTAAGGGTAGCTATAGAATATAAAGGTTGGCCCTTTAGCTCCATCATCACCCACTAAGTGAAGATATGTGATCATGTGTGTGTTAATCAATGTTCAGAATATGTGTCTAATCCATTTGAGTAGGTGGCTAAATAATACAAAGGCTAGCTAGTCCTTTGGTTCCATTATTTCCCACTAAGTGAAGTTATGAAATGATACTAGTATAAATGTGTGTCATATGAGATGGCTCCCGAAGCCCATGAATGATCTATAATTTGACAGTGTAGCATGGATAAATAAATGTGTGTTGAGAACTAGGCCAATTTTGGCCACTCTAAAAGGTGGAGAATAGGCTTGTATGAAAGCCACTTTAAAATTGAGAACTAGGATTATATGAAAGCCACTCCAAAATTATGCCAAGCACCTATAGATGGAATGAATCATGAAACTAATGAGAATACATGGGAAATATAATGAACTAAAAAAAAGAAGTTAAATGTGCTATACACATTACCCCCAATCAATATTGTTTATAACATGGATTCTGATCTAGAAGTTGTATCAACTACCCAATCTAAAAATGGAAGTAAGATCCATCATGAAGCACATAATGCCCCCTATATCTAGATACTCTAAGTAAAATTGTACTAAAACTACTCAATCTAAATTTTATTATAGTTGACAAAACTATAACTGACCTTACCTTTATGTTTGTTTCTAGAAAATCTGAGTTTTCTACTATTTTGATAAGAGCACCAAAAATATGACACTTTACTATCTAGTTATGTAGTCCAAGTATGGTTCTCTTGTCCTTTACTACTTCTGATCATTTTTCTATATTCATCACTATCTTTCTAGTTTGCTTTGCCTAGTTTGAATTTTGAATGTTGTTATGAGTGTTCTAAAAATTAATTTGTGACTGGTCAAAGGCTTTGATCTCTATGATAAAACACTTATTTTTTACTACGTCTTTTGAGTTTAGGAATGAAGACCCTACAATGACTATCCTTAGAAGAAAGAGCCCTGCACATGTGTTATTCTATAAAATACATGATATAACAATGATAATCAAAAAGATGTCTCAAGATATAACTTAGTTTGTATTGGATATTTTTAGATCAATAGGAGTATAGATAGATAGATGTAAAAATGTAATAACATGTGTAGTATACTGAACTAAAACTAGAAATTTGGTTAGTTGTTAGCTGTCAAGGAGGGATGGAGCATGATGCCCATCATGGCATTTAAAAAAGTAAGATAATGCATGATGTAGATCATGACATTACAAATAATTGAGAAGTAAGCAAATAAACAAACACATAAGATAAGAAGTAAGAAGCATACAAAAGAGGCTAAGTGCCAAGTAAATAAGGGACATAGGCACATGTCACTCAAAATGGGGAAAAAAACATACAAAACATGTTCAAATGCCACATACACATACACATACACTTGAAAACAAAAAAGGTTGGTATGAGGTCCACAAGCACATACATGAGTATAAGTAAAGTTGGCATGAGGGCCAAAAGCATATACAAAGTATAAGTAAAGTTGGCATGAGGGCCACAAGCACATATAAGAGTATAAGCAAAAGACATTGGTAAATGTCTGAAGGCACACATAAGAGTATAAAATAAGAATTCAAAAATGCATTCACATCTAACTACTCAAAATAAGAAAGGAAAGTATGTAAATTATAGAGATACTATCAATTCTAACTAATCAAATATAAAAGTGAAAACATACAAATCATGGAGTACAAGACTAGGTAGATGCTAAAAATACACAAGTACTAAATACTAGTGAGTGTTGATAGAATAATATGTGTTAGTAAGTAATGTACATTAACATGATAACTAGAGAATGTGGTGGAGGAATGACATAACATGGATGGTGTAGTCATGTAGAAGATGCTCTTGGTAGATAGATATGTTGATATATGTCTCAAATGTAGACGCAAGATTCCCCCTCAATGGGCAAAGTGAAGTAATCAAGGATCTAGGTGTCACTACACACACTCAAAGAAGATTAAGTGAATCATGGTAATGTAGATAAATTAACAAATAATAATATAGAACAACAAAATGTAAGCCTAGCATGGTATTAGAAATGTAAAGCATAGATAATACATATAATTGAAATGTTTTTGGTTTTTTTTGAGTTATTTACATGTTTTTTTATTTTGACATGTTATATTATTTTTGGTATTTTTAAAATAAGCTATGTATAAGCGATCATAAGGAAACTATGTACAAGAAATTGAAAGGAAGCTATGTAACAAAAAGATTGAGAAAAAATGATACTAACTGATGAGTCTCATGAGAGACTCCCTATCATGGTGTCTTATATCAAGAAGAGGGATCATGCATGACTATCAAGCATGATAGAATGGTTGAGACTGTGACTATAAAAGTTGTGTATGTTGGAAATATTATCATTAATGTCAAAGGTCTAGTATTGGTGATAAAGGACCCATTGCATTTAATAGTGTTTTTAATATTCATATCTTGGCTAATGTGTGTTAATATTTATTTAATATCAATGAATAATTTTTTGGTTGCATATAAGTTAAAAGAGGGCCCATAGAGAGTCAAAGAGTCATGGGGTAAAGAGAAAAGAGGAATGGGATGCATTTTCTCATGAAGAGTCATCTTGAAGAATTTCAAGAGTCACCATGTGAAGACAAAATAGAGTATGGTGTATTTTATCCCTAAAGGGACACTATGAGGAATACAAAAAGTCACCAAGACAAAGATAAAAGAGGAAAAGATGCATTTGCTTATGAAGGGTCACCATGTGATTTTTTAAATGCAAGGATACGAAGGGTCATATAATTTTGGCACCATTTTCCATGAGGATTGAATGATCACAAAGGGTGAATGACAAAGGTCATTTGGAAAGCTATAAATAAAGGCTTGAGAAGCCATTTGTAATATGCAAAAGTGTACATGGTTTGTATTTGTTTTAAAGGAGAGAAAAGAAGGAGATATTGTAGAGGTCTATCATTTGTTGAGTAAGCAACATTAAGAGATAGTTGTGTTTTATACATAAGAGGGGTTGGTGCTCCTGTGAGTTAGTGCTCAAAAATATTTGCAAGGGGTTGGTGCTCCTGTGGGTTGGTGCTCAAATATAGTTATTGTGTTGGTGCTCGACAAAGGGGTTGGTGCTCCTACAAGTTGGTGCTTGCAAACTTTATAATTTGAGTTGATGCTTATTCATATAATTGAGATTGTTCTCCATGGTTTTTCCCACTTTGGGTTTCCACATAAAAATCTAGCATCTCTCTCTCTCTCTCTTGTGTGGTGCAGATTATTATTTTAATTTTATTATATATATGGAATGTGTGATTAAGTGGTTAAAGAAAATAAATCATATTAAGTAAAAGATATATAATATACTGATTCACCCCCCCTCAGTATATTTCATGCTTAATAATTGGTATCAGAGTATGTTCCTTTCTAAAAAAGTTTTATAGATTGAAGGTAGATCAGGGAAAGCATGATGGCTGGATCACATGAAGGTTTTTATACAAATAAGGAAACTTTTTTTGATTGAACAAATTATGATTTTTGGAGCATAAGGATGAAAAATTATTTGATAGCTCTTGGATTTGACATTTGACAAATAGTGGTGGAGAAATATGAAGAGCCATAGACACTTGTAACTACTCTGACAAAAAAGAAGGCAATTGAAAATAATGATAAATATTTAAATTCTATTTTATCTAGTTTATGTGAATTAAAATTTGTTAAAGTTATGCAATGTAAATCTGCTCCTAAAAATTGAGAATATTTACAAAGGTGATGGAAAAGTTTAGCAAGCTAAGATTTAGACTTTCAGAAGATAGTTTGAGAGTTTGAAGATGGAAGAGAAAGAAAATATAGTAAGTTATCTTTTGTGGGTTGATCAAATATTTAATTAGATTCAAGGTCTTGGAGAAAAGTTAGAACAATCAATTATGGTATAAAAAGTTTTGAGATCTCTACAATTGCGATATGATGCAAAAGTTTTAGAAATTGAAGAGATGAAAAATTTAGCCAAGCTAAAGATGGATGAGGTACATGGTATTCTTATGGTATATGAGATGTAGATCAATCAAGAAAAACCCTCAAAGAGAGAAGTTGATTTCAAGACATCAAAGAAAGAGAAGGTTAAGATTCAAGAATCAAGTGACAGTTTTAGCAATGATAAAGATGATAATGGAGCTCTATCCATTCGTAAGTTGAAAAAGGGCATAGGTAAATATCAAGGAAAATTACCTTTTAAATGTTTTAATTATGGAAATATTGGACATTTTGTAGCTAAGTGCCCAGATAAGGGTAATGGTGATAATAAAGAAGGAAAGTCTACATACAAGAAGAATTTTAAAGGAAAATTCAAGAAAGGATTTGAGAAGAAGAGTTTGTATTCTAAATATCCTAGTGTTAGGTTGTGGAGCTAAAAGCTTCACTGATGCAAACATGGAGGAGGTTGCTGAGAGGTTGCTAAGTTGTAGAGCAACCGACGTTGGTCTGATCAACTGACATCAGTCATATCCAGTGAGTAGAGCAACCAACATCGATCAGGTATCAACCGACATCAGTCATCTTTAGCCAGATAGGGATTGACGTCGGTCACCTGTGTGGTTTCAGAACTATCAATTTCATAAACAGTTTGTTAACAAACTGGTTGTTTACATGTAAAAGGCTAATTTTAGTCTTGGAGCTAAGTATCTAATTATTGTTTGAATGGGATCTATATAATAGACTCATGGGCTATATTGTAAAGTGTGCTAGTTAGAGTTGAGCTTGGTTAGCTCCTTCAGTGTGAAGAGAGCAAGGGTAGCTCCTCCTAGTTCCACAGGGGTGTCGAGTGTGTATGATTAGGTAGATCTATGGGATAACAAGATCTGGTAGAAGTTCCATCAAGGTACTAGTTTGGAGAATTATAAGGACTTGGTGAGGCAAGGATAAGGGTTCTTCAGGGTGTAGAGAAATCTACATGTGTAAGTAAGGTTGGTTGATCTGCAGGTGTGTGTGTGTGTGTGTGTGTGTGTGTGTGTGTGTGTGTGTGTGTGTGTGTGCGCGCGCGTGTGCGTGCGAGATCTAGGTTTGCAGGTGTGCAAAACTAGGTTGATTTGTAGGTGTGCAAGATTAGGGAGGTCAGCAACACAATAGGCATCAAGATCAGGTGAGATCTAATTGGAGTACATTGTGTACTCGGTCATGGAGTATGTGGAGTACTTGTGTACTGGCAGTAGTGATACTGACTGGTTGGAGGTGAACACCAACTCTGTGTTTGAGTTGTGTGTTGGGACCGTAATTGAGAGAGTGAGATCTTGAAGAGATTTACTGTTTATGCCCTAGAGGTGTGGGAGCCCTAGAGGTGTGTAAGGAAGAAGACTGTGGCATCTTCTTTGTTGTATTTCCTTCTGGAAGAGTATTAATACAATTGGGTATTGTCTCTCATATTTTGTGTTATTTTTGAATTTCTAGTTACTTGTTACTTCTGGTTAAATTCTGCATTTAGTTGCTTGGTAATCAATTGTGCTTTCGGGTCCTAACACCTAGCTCAGTCAAAGATAGTGGAGCCAATGATTAAGAAAAAGAATAGATTCTATTCATGGCCATACATGAAGATGCATTTACAAGCAAAAGTATTGATGATCAAGAAGAAGAACAGGATGAAGTCGAATTAAATCTGGAAGGAGAACTCATTTGTGCCTTAGAAGAGTTAAAAGCTCTTGAGAAGAAGAATCAAAGATTAAAGCTCTAGATTGAGAAAAATGAAAAGGAGTCAAAGGAAATAATTGAAGATCTACAAGCACACTTTGAAGAAGCCAAGAAGAATGAAAAATATCTAACAACATAGTTAAAAAAAGCAAGTAAAGAATGTGAAAGGTATGTTATTGAAATTGCTTTTATAAAAGTAGATCTTGATAAAACAAATAAAGAAATCAATGATTGAGAAACCAATGATTCAAAATTTAAGAATATCACTAATATGTTGAATTAGATATTGAAAAATTAAAAAATTAATGTCAGATAAGACATGTATCAGATTTAAAAAAGAGAAATGGGAGGCCACTACTTTTATAGACAAGGTTAACAAAATAAAAAAAGAGAGCTATGCTAAATCTCTTACAAAAGAGAAAATAAAAAGGGAAGAAGTTAAAAATATAGAGGACATCTCAAACAAAGAAGGCTAGAAGGAATAGAGCTATAAAAGGCAATCAAGTTAGAGATACACAAAAATGTCCTATTTTTATGGTTACTATTTTTATTGTAATGGATATGGTCATAAGAAAATAGAATGTCAAAAAAAGGCTAATAATGTTAGAAATAAGGAGAAAAAACTCATGCAAAGTCAAGTAGAAGCCACAAATATTTTGCTCCTTTATCAGGCTTTAATGAAGAGGCCATAATATGTTACAAGTACAACAATTTCAGACACATAGCCTAGTACTGTAGAAGCACATTTGAGTCAATAAAAATGGACCAAGGTTTTAAAGCTCCATTGATCAAGAAGAAATTTTAGACAGGTTCATGGTAGAAGAAATAACTTGAAAAATCTATGTTGGTATAGATAACTTTGCATGTAAGAAATAAAGAAAAGACATGGTTCATTGATAGTGGATGTTCGCGACACATGATAAGAGACAAGAGCAAGTTCATAACCTTAAATAAGATCAACGGTGGAAAAGTAAAATTTAGAGATAATACTACTACCAAAATTGTCAAAAAAAGTACACTAAGTTTGGATAATGGTAGAACTAAAAGTGAAAATGTTTTGTATGTAGTTCTTAAGCATAATATTTTGAGTGTAAGTTAAATGTATGATCAAGGGTACACATTAAAGTTATATGTAGAAGGTTTAGAAATTAGGAGAAAATATTCAAATGTGTTAGTTGTAGATGCTTAGAGAACAAGCAATAATTTGTATATGTTATCAGACATCAAAGGTTAAAGATGTTGTTTGAGTTAGATTGAATAAAGTTGGCTGTGGTACAGGAGAATGGGACACATTAATTTTGACAATATTTTCAACATCAACAAGAAGCAAGTAGTCAAAAATCTTCCAAATATTACAAAGCCATCTAAAACACTTTGTGAACCTTATCAACATGGGAAGCAGGCCAGAAGGTGGTTAAAAAATAAAGAGTACTCAACCACTTAGATGTTAGAGATTGTTTACACTGATTTGTGTAGACCTATGAGAACTCAAAGTAATTAAGGTAAGAAATATTTCATGTTACTTATTGATTATTTTTCATGTATGACTTGGGTAATGTTTTTAAAGAAAAAAATAGAAGCGTTTAGACATTTCAAACCATTCAAAGCATTAGTTTAGAATAAAACCAATTTGAAGATTAAGTGCCTAAGATCAGATCAAGGAGGAGAATTCATGTCAGATCAGTTTATTGAGTTTTATGAAGACCATGTAATAAAGAGACATTATTCAACAGCTAAAAATCCACAATAAAATAAAGTAGTTAAACAAAGAAACAAAATAGTTTAGGAGATGGCAAGGACAATGCTAAATGAATCCAAGATATTAGATAAATATTAAAGAGAGGTAATTGCTACATCAGTGCATATTTAGAATATAGTATTATTAAGTGTCAATAGCGACAAGACTCCTTATGAGCTATGGAAAGATAAACCAACAACAATTGATTATTTTAGAGTTTTTGGTAGCAGATGCTTCATAAAGAAAACTGATGAAAAATTGGGTAAGTTTAAATCTAGAGTAGATGAAGGTATATTTCATGGTTATTCTTGAAAAAGTAAAGATTATAAATGTTATAACAAAAGAACCAAGAAAATAGTTGAAAGTACAAGTGTCAGGATAGAAGAAGATGGAACACAAAGAATTAGTGATCCAATAGACATTATTGAAATCAATGAAGAGGAAGACTTTGAAGAATCAAATGAAGATGAGAAGAAGGAGAAAAAGAACACCAAAACCCCATCCAAATATGTCTAGAGAAATAATAATAAAAGTGACATCATCAGAGACATAAATGAAGGAGTTCACACTAGAAGAATGATGGTAAGTGAATTTGAGCAAGTTAATTTCTCTTTGTTATCCAAAATTCATCCTAATTTTTTTTCAGAAGCTAGACATGATAAGCATTGGGTTAAGGCAATGGATGAAGAATTAAATTAGACATAAAAGAATGATACTTAGAAAGTAGTGCCTAGACCAAAAGATCATAATGTGATAGGAACAAAATGGGTTTACAGAAATTAGTTGAATGAAAATGGAGAATTGATCAAGAATAAAGTAAGATTAGTATGTAAATGATATGCTTATATTGAGGTAATAGATTTTGAAGAAACCTTTGCACCAGTGGCAAGGCTAAAGGCTATTAGAATGTTTCTTGCATATGCAATGTTTAAACATTTCAAAGTATTTCAGATGGATGTCAAATCTACCTTTTTAAATAGGAATCTAGAAGAAGAGGTCTACATTGAGTAGCCTGAGGGATTTATCCTCTCAAATATTAGTATCCATGTATACAGATTGAGGAAAGCATTGTACAAATTGAAACAAGCTCCCAAAATTTGATATGTAAGACTTGATAAGTACCTATAGGATCAAAGTTTCAAGAGAGGATTTACTAATAGTAATATATACATTAAAAAAAGGTGAGCATTAATTTATTATTTTGGTATATGTTGATGACATAATTTTTGGAGGAAACATTGAAAAGATGATAAAAGAATTTTTTGATAATATGCAAAAAGAATTTGAGATGTCTATGCTTGGAGAATTGTCATTTTTTTAGGGTTACAAATATTTTAGTCAGATAAAGGAATTTTCATTACTCAAAGTAAATATGCTAAAAAAATATTGAAAAAATTTGGTTTTGAGAATTGTGCACTAGTTGACACACCCATGAGTACAAGAATAAGGTGAGCAAGGATGAAGATTCACCTATTGCATATCAATCTTTGTATAGATATATGATTGGTAGTCTTTTAACTTGATAGCATCAAGGCTAGATATCATGCATGTAATAGGCATGGTTTCAAGATATTGGTCAAATCCAAAAGATAGTCATGTTAAGTTGGTGAAGAGAATATTCAGATATATCAAGGGGACATTTGATTATAGATTATGGTATCCCACAAGCAGAGATTTCACTCTGGTTGCTTATATAGATTCAGATTGGGTAGGTTGCTTGGATGATAGAAAGAGTATAAGTGGATGATCTTTCTTTCTCAATGATAGCTTAGTATCATAACTAAATAAGAAGTAAAATTTAGTATCACTTTCTATAGCTGAAATAGAATATATTGCAGTGATATTATGTTTTACTCAAGTACTTTGAATGAAGCAAACTTTGAAAGATATCAAGGTAAAATATGATGAACCTAATTATATTTTTTGTGACAACATAAGTGCTATTAATATTTCAAAGAATCTAGTGATGCATTCAAGAATAAAACATATTCCTATCAGATATCACTTCTTGAGAGAGCAGGTTGTAAATCAATAAGTTAAGATGGAATATATTAGTACTACAGAGAAGATTGTATTTATTTTCACAAAGGTAATACCAGAAGACACATTTGATTATCTGTAAGAGAAGTTGGGAGTAATTTATTTTACTTTCTATCATTGAGGATCAAAATCAGTTGAGGGAGAGCTAAGAGTTAGCTCTAGGATAGGCCCTTTGCCATTGATTTCAAAGGGGGAGAAGAATAGACAAATGTATAGGTACAAGTGCAAAAATAGGTACAGGGAATAGGTACAGGTTCTTATAGTAACGGGGAGTTACTGTATGTTTTTTAGATAGTAGTATGTACAAGTTGGAATGTGTAGTGCAAGTTTCAAGATATGGCAATTTCAGTTTGAGGTTGCCATCAATGACAAAGGGGGAGATTATTGGAAATATTGTCATTGATGTCAAAGGTCTAGTATTGGTGATAAAGGCCCCATTGCATTTAATGGTGTTTTTAATATTCATATCTTCGCTAATGTGTTTTAATATTTATTTAATATTAACGAATATATTTTTGGTTACATATAAGTCAAAAGAGGGCCCATGGAGAATTCAAAGAGTCATGGGGTAAAGACAAAAAAGGAATGGGATGCATTTTCTCATGAAGAGTCATATTGAGTAATTCCAAGAGTCACCATGTGAAGACAAAAGAGGGTATGGCATATTTTTCCATGAAGGGACACTTTGAGGAATACAAAAAGTCACCAAGATAAAGACAAAAGAGGAAAGGATGCATTTGCTTATGAAGGGTCACCATGTGAATTTTCAAATGCAAGGATATGAAGGGTCATGAAAGTTTGGTTCCATTTTCCATGAGGATTGAAAGGTCACAAAGGTGAATGCCAAAGGTCATTTGGAAAGATATAAATAAAGGCTTGATAATCCATTTGTAATATGTAAGAGTGTACATGGTTTGTATTTATTTTAGAGAAGAGAAAAATATGAGATATTGTAGAGTTATATCATTTGTTGAGTAAGCAATATTGAGAGATAGTTGTCTTTTATACACAAGAGGGGTTGGTGTTCTTATGGATTGGTGCTCACAAATCTTTGCAAGAGGTTGGTGCTCATAAATAGTTGCTATGTTGGTGCTCGGAAAAGGGGTTGGTGCTCCTACAAGTTGGTGCTTATGAAATTTGTAATTTGAGTTGGTGCTCATTCATATACTTGAGATTGTTATCCATGGTTTTTACCACTTTGGGTTTCCATGTAAAAATTTGGTCTCTCTCTCTCTCTCTCATATGGTGCATATTATTGTTTCAATTTTATTACTTATCTTGAATGTGTGATTAGGTGGTTAAATAAAAGAAATAAAATTAAGTAAAAGATATATAATATATTGATTCACCCCCCCTCTTAGTATATTTCATGATTAACAGTGTATGCTGTAAGTGCTATAAAATATCTATAGTGGAAACCAACTATGGGGTCTCCCTATAGCTCTAAGAAGTGGATGAAACTATTGAGATATTAGGAAACCATCTGGTGGTAGAATAATCTCTATGAAAGTGTGCTCTATATGTAGAGGCATGAGATCTTAATGATACTACCTTGGGTGTGAATACTTTAGATGGAAACTATCTAGAGTCCTAAAACTATTTTTGATGTAGTGGTTGCTCTAAAAAGGAATTCATGGAAGTGCATGAACTCTTTTTGCTATTGAGGAAGGCCTTGACTATGTTTGGATCTCAACTGGAGGAAGAAGAGCTATAACTAGTGGGGGAGCTGAAATTACTAACTCCAAACTAAGAGATGGCTTTGAAGTGGGGAGTGGTAACTCATATAAAACTCCATCAACTATAAATAAATTTATTAGCATGAATGAATTTCACACATCTACGAACTATAGAAGGTACTAATCATAGTTTCTCAATCCATTGTCAAACAAGTAAAATGTCAAAGACTCCTACACTAGGAACAATAATAAATGGTGTGGCCACATGTGTAGGTCTAACTTGTAGAGGAAGTATAATCTCACCCAATGAACTTTGTATGTGTCCACTAATCAATTGATAACTATGTCCATCTATGTAATATCCTAATTTGAATGTCCCAAATGTTGAAATAATGTCATAGTGCACATGTTTACAATGGATCTATTGTCTATGAGAACACTATGAATGGGATGATGATCAATGTAGGCTATGAGAAAAAGTGCATGGTAATCTAAATCATACTCAACTATCTCTTACTTTGAAAAGGAGATCAAAGGTCTAGATGGAACTCTAAAATTATACACACCAATCATATTAATCAAAGGATCTTACTCCAGTGAAGGTGCCTGATATGTAGTTGGTGGAGGGTGTACATGATATGTATGGTGAACACCTAATGTATCCCTTGTCTCTTGTTTAGAGAATCATGGGAAAGGATATGAGAAATTTTTTAAACCTTCATCTTGTGTTTGATTTTCTTGAGGAGGTTAAAATAGAGTGATAATATCAATAAGGTTATCATCTATCAAGTCCTATATCTTGTGTTGCAAACTGATGTATCTATTCATTATGGAGCTTGGTGCCTTATGAAAATCACAAAATGCATTCTGATCATATCTACGTGGAAAAGGATTTATTGTATCAACTTCTTGAATACAAGGGAGAGATATGATATTTCATTCTAGTAGTTGTTATAAGACTCTGGCTAGAGATTTTGGTAGATTGATAAAGGCTTGTTGAGGAGGTACTGATAAAACCACTTGCTAAAGGGGATTTGAACCTGCATTAACTATAGGTTGATTTTGATTTTTTTTATCATCAACATTTACTTTGTATGGGAATTTGTTTCATTGAAATTAATTTGAATTCCCTTTCCTTTAGTGTACAACATAACTTAGTGAAGGAAGAGAACCTTTTGAACATTATTGACTCATGCAAAGTTGGTAGAAGACTCTATTTAAAGAGATCTTGTAATTCTTGATCAACCATGGGGCTAGTCATTTTAGCCAAGATATTCTTATATTAAATAACATAATCTATGAGATGATCATTTGACCTTTGTTTCTATTGTTAAACTTGGGTATAATAAAATTTATCACATATGTTAATGCTAAAATGAGATAGGAACATGTCAACCAAAGGATTGAATGCATTGATCAATTGATTTGATAGACTATAAAACTATTGTAGAGGACAATCCTTTAAACTCCATGGAAATAACTTGGTTAATAACTAGTAATTTGACACATAGTCTAAGCATATTGCATGAAAATATCTCAAGTGTGTCTTTGAATCACCCTAGCCATCATATAAAGTGAGCTTGGGTTGAACAAAACTTGGTGGCAAGGGTGTAGAAGCAATATGACGTTCTAATGGTATATAAAGTAGAGCAAAAGAGTCCATGGCCTATGTTGGTCTAGAGGTACCTTGCTCAATATGTATCAACTTAGATTGAAGAGATTTTATCTTTTGCATAAGGGTAAACACATCAAGAGACAATGATGTACCAATTATAACTTGTGGTGCCTTAGAGGAAGGTTGAGCTACTATAGGGGTTATTGAGATATAGTTTCCATCATAATGTCATTTGAAACTGGTTATTCTAAAGGAATGAAAGACTCAACTTGCTTATCCATTTTAATTTACATGATAGATTGTAAGATAAGATCATGATCTCAGGCTATTCCCTGATTCTCTCTTTAAAAATTTATAGAATCAAGTCTTTTTTTATGACAACATCATTATCAAAAATAGGTGGAAGTGGATCAAGAACCCAATGTGCTGGGTCATGAAAATTAGTGCGTGTATCATTATTACTATTCTTATACTACTCATTGTTGAAATTATCTTCATGGAAATTAGTGTAATATGGATGTGTAGGATGTATAGCAGGAAGTTGAGTTGGTTGTTTATCCATGGTATATGGATGGGTTGGAGGAATCTGGGTGAATTTATGAGGGTTGTCACTAAGTTTTTCACTTCATCTCAAAGGAAGAGATGCAAGGAGCTTAGATGGCATAAGGAAAATAACTTAAAAAATAAAAGAGAAGATTAAATAAATGTAATCTAAATTTTGAAAAATAGTGAACTAGAATATGCATAAAAAGTATACGAAGCTCACAAACATGTAAGGTGATACCTCATAAAGCAAAGGGACCTAGTAAATTTAACTAGGGTTTGAATGAAATAATTTTAAAAATTACTATGGTAATTTTTTAAAAATTAAATATGAAATTTTAATTTATATATGTAGGAAAAAAATTAGAAAAATACTAGAAAAATCAGCAAGAAATTTTCCCTAGGGTTTTTTTGTGCACAAATGAAGTATGTTGGGTTCACCAAATGATTTAAGTATTTTGTTAATAATGGAGTTTTATTCCTATTTTAATTAAGGGTCTATATTAATAAATCATTAAAAAATATTTTAGTAATTATAGTCCTAATTTATATAATTTATTTGTCTTTTTTACCTCTATAAAAATAGCAATAAATAAAGAGAAATATAACTTAGCTTGAAACTAGAATGAGACAGATGAAACAGAGGCTAAAACTAGTTGTGCAAGACTAACATAGTGTTATGAATCTAAATTTGGCTTTTGTTTAGTGAAAAGATAGGAGTGCCAAAAATAGGATACTTTAGGGTCTAACACTATTGTCCACTCCTACCATTGTTGTCCAAAATAGTCACAAAAACTTCAAACTTTTTGGATTTTTGCATTGTTCTTGTGTTAGTCTACCTGTGAAATCTTGAGTGTTGATTATTGATGAAACTCATTATAGAGCTAATTTAATCTTCAAATCTTAACCCTCCATCATGATTTATAAAATTATGTTTGAACCACTTGAGGAAACGGGGGTTAGTGTGTAAAATACACTTAGCGTGTAATCCACACCACTTGTGTGGGCATGCTACCTACATACCAATACTCTGAAGAAGGATCAAGCCATATGTAGTTTTCCCACCTAATGTAATTTGTGCAAGGGTGTGATGTCGATGAAAACATGCCAAATTAAGAGTGCTTGAGGTGGCTAGGTATTGGTATGAGGGTTTGAGTGTGTTTGTAGCTATGTTGGGTGACTATATGCAAAGAAAAGGGTAGTTTGCCTTAGCTCTTTATTTTTATTCTTGCTTGTTTTGTAAGATTTGTCACCTCCCCTTTGTAACTGAGATTTGGATAGGATTTTATAGGGAACCATTGGTCATGGGTTATATGTATTCATGATAAGATGACATAATGAAGGATATTAATCAAATGAAAATGACTGTTTGTAATCAAAATGCAAATGGATAGGAGTACTGAAAATGAGACACCCTAGGGTCCAACACTATAATCCAACTATGGCACTCCTATCCTATAAGCTCAGGACTTGGGGGAATAGGATTGGCTTGGGAAAAGTAGCTTGGCTAAGGTGAAATGACCATTTATAATGTTTTTGATGGATGTTAATGAGTGGAAAGGTGTCTATAAGGGTCATAATAATATGCAAAAAGGAGCTATGGATAGGGTGTCACAAACCACACTCAAACTACCAATTTGGACATTTTATATGACTATAAAAAATTTAAGTGTGTTTTTTACTTAATTCCCACTCAAAAGAATACAATGAATTCTTTTTTAATATCATCAAGCATATAATTGAGTAACTAGATTTACTTAGTCATCTACTATTCAAATTTTAACAAATCCACATATCTAATACTTAGATCAACCTTTCATATGTCTATAGTCTACAACTAAGTATTTCACAGATTTATTTCAACATCACATACTTAAAATTTGAAAAAATAATTATTCAAACCATAACTAAATGAATAGTTCAAATGCTCAGGCCTTAACAAGTAAGTAACATATAATATAATTCCAACACATACCAGATCTAAATCCCAAAATAGTCATGAAATATAACTATAGAGAGATTTGTAATAATTTTGACTCAGCCATTTGTTAACCTAATAACCAATATTTTAAGGCACTTTTTTTTGGCCCCAATGGGTCCTTAATATTTAAACCTATGGATAGGTTAAATATGTACCTAGGTTCATGTATGAATGACCCACATTACAACTTAAAACATCAATCTCAAGCTAAAAATGAATGTCTAGATTTTAAATCCTCTCAACTGTAAAACAAACAAATCTATAAGGCTCATCATGGATAACCATTTTTATACTAAGACTAGTAAGGTCGACCCTAGCAGAGGGTTTAAATCAACAATCATTAAATAATAGTAAAATATATACATATTCAAAATGTTCCCTTGATAATATTCAAAACTTTAATGAAGGCCACTATAGGGTCGAAACCCTCATAGAGTTTTACAAACAAGCTAACTATCCATGATTCCATGATTTAAAAAATAAACATAAGAGAAAGTACATAGAGATTTACACATTAATTGGTAAGGTCCAACCTAGTTTAGGGTTTTAAATAATAATAAAATACACACAACCAACTCCACAATAAGGGGTTTAAATATATGCTTGGCCCTATGAAGGGGTCATACCCATCCTTAGGGTCAACCATATTTTTTTATATTTTATAAAAAAAAATCCATAAACCCTAAATTAATATTGTGCTCATAGTAAATTCATGGTAAGTATTACATAAAAAACCAAAACAACAAATAACAAACCCTACCTTAGTCTCCAACAAAAAAACTAAAAATTCCTTCTTGCTTCCAATTCTTTTCTTCTTGCTGATCTCTCTTCTTTGTCCATTACACTATATCTTATCTACCACCCTTGAATCAATTTTATCTCCATATATTACTAATTAGTTGACCAAAATTTCCACCATCATTTCCTCATAAAATCTCCATAGTCCTAGTTAACCCTTTCAAAAGTCCATGATTACCAATTAATGTTGAACAAATAGTCTAAGTGATTCCATAATGAATCAAAGAGTCTCAAAGCATATTCCATTAAGAACACTAATTACCCAAATATTCTCCAATAAATAATCATGTTAAACATTACAAAACAATGATAACATTGACTTCACAAGCCACAATTACCATGCTAAAAGTAATTATTCGAAGTCTTTTGACTTTGCATAATAATCATACCTAGAAAATGATTTTTATATCAACCATGCACATTCATATGCCTAAACAAAGTCTCAACCCATATAAAAAATAATCAAATTTAATAAAACCAAACAATATAACTTATTAATATTTTTGAAATCATGTTCCTAAACTTACCATTATACAATGTCAAGGTTTGATATTCAATCCTTTGTACTAGGTATTCAAAACACTTACAAATTTATAATAATGCCTAAGGTTAAAACCTTATTAATAACACAATGAAATCATTATTTGATTATTACAATGGATTCCAATGAAATATGATATGTCCTTGGGTTTTTTTGAATACCTTGCTTTAATCAATCTATTATATAATCAACATGTTTATCAATCTAGTGTAATGTTATTACATATTCCAAAATTTGAAACACAAAATTATCAATCTGAGACTTCCATAACACAAGTTATGACAACTATATATACATGAAGTAAACTAAGTAAACATTCCACTTTACCTCAACAAACATTTGATACACTTTTCCAAGTCATGTGACACATAAATGCATTCAATGGAGTATGATCAACATACAAAAAATTCAAAATCATAAATGAAAACCCACTACCATGTTAGACAATATGTAGATGTAATATTCAACTAATAATTATCAAACAATCCTACTCTATGTGGTGTGTGTTGGGTTTCATGTTTCCATTCTCTCTCTTCCCATATGTCTCCATTTGTACCATCCTCTATGATGATACCCTCCCTTAGTCATAGTCATGAAGGTGGAATCCATCCTACATACACCTCAGTAGAAATGAATAGTGGTTATACCAATAATGTAAAAGAACATAATAATTATTGTAATAAAATATACTACTTAATCATGATTAAAATGTACTATATAGAATAGAACAAGCTAACTAATCAGTTAAATCTCATCATCATAAACAATGAACACTATCCATAATCAGCATATAACTAATTTTAGTTACTTGGCACATAAATTAAACCCATTATTAACCATAAAATCAGTAATAATAAGTCTAGAGAAAAATTAGGATGTAACATCCTTCCCCCCTAAAGTTGCTCATCATTCTGATGACACTTATTTCAATAAAAGTTTTGAATTAAAACAATGTTTAGCATAATATAAACATATAACTAAGTAAACAAATGACAAAATAGTGTATGAAAATCTTCATAATCTTCCTAAGTGGCACTATCTTTAGATTATTGATCCCATTGGACCTTACACTGTGACACTTCTCTTATATGAAAACTAAGTTTTCAAGTGTCAATTATTCTAATTGGTTCTACTATGGCCACCGAGGGATCCAAAACCTATAAAGTGTTCCAATCCAACACATGAGAAGGATTAAAAACATAATTTTTAAGATAGGACACATAAAAAAAACTATGCATGAGTACTAAATCTAGTGGCGAAGAAAGCCTGTACACCATAGGATTGACAACTTCTAAGACCTCAAAAAGTCCCACATATCTAGGAGATAACTTGGCTAATATACCAAATTTGATTGAGATTTTATGTGGTTTTACCTATAGAAATACTTTATCTCCAATTGAATACTGCCTTGCTATTTTTTTTAGATCAGAATAACTCTTCTCTCTATCATTGTATTAATCCAACCTTTGTCTTATTATCTAAAACTTGTTCTTACATTTTAAGAAGCATATTTGGACCAAATACTACCCTATCTTCTAACGTGTCCCAAATGATAAGTGTTATACGTCTTCTATATAATGCCTCAAATAGAGTCATTTTCAATGTTGATTGGTATGATTTGTTATAAGAAAATTCAACTAATAAAAGGTATTCTTCCCACCTACACTACTGATCCATGCAGTTCATTCTTAAGAGATATTCTAATACTTGATTAACTCTCTCTATTTGTCAATTTATTCTTGGATGGTACAATCTATAGAAGTTTAACTAAGTACCCACAGCTGAATTGAGAATCATCTAGAATATAAAATTCATTTTTGGATCCCTATCTAAAATGATGTTTTATGAAAACCTGTGCAACCTATACACTTCTCTTATGAATCTCTTCATAATAATAGGTGCATCATTATAAATGTTACAAGAAATAAAGTGAGATAATTTGGTCAATTTATCAACAACCTCCAAAATCATGTCATGTCAGTTCTAAGACATTGAAAACCCTTGGACAAAGTCTATACTAATGACCTTCCACTTCCATTCTGGTAAAAAATGTGGGTATAAATACCCAATGGGATGCACATGCTTAAACTTAAATCACTACCATTCTAGGCATAAATAAATAAAGTTAGTTGTATATTTCTTGATTCTTTTCCACAAATATAATGGTCTCAGCTCTGCTAATAGCTTAGTCACACTTGGATGGCTTGAATAAGGAACACTGTGTAATTCTCTGAGTATTAAAATTCTTAAATTATCCTTATTTGGTATATAATTTCATATTTTTCTTATCTCAATAAACCATCATCCTCAAATTTGAATCCATCAAACTTAGGATCTTGAGCATTTTGAGCCAATGCTAGCTTTACCTATTCATAAAATTCATCTCCTAGAGATAATTTCACCACTTGATTACAAAAAATACTCCTAATAGTAGCCAAATATACTATAAACCTTCAACAAATAAGGGCATATGTAACATTATTTCCTTGCTTTTAATATAATTTATGTCAAAATCATAATTTAATAAGAACTCTAACCATCACCTCTAATGTGAATTTAGGATAGGTTTGGGGAAGATATAATTGAGTCCTAAGTTATTAGTCTTGAGCTCAAATGGTTTTCACAACATATAATTCTAGATTATGCAGGGTATAATTTGCCTCATACAGTTTCAACTTAATGGACTCATAAGCCACAATAGAATCCTCTTTCATGAAAACTCTATTAATGTAGGTAATTATTTTCCCACATTTATTTATTTTGGAATATTATATTTTATCACATGGATTTTTCCTACATTTGGGGGATATACTTGCTTAGGTGGAGATAGTGTGTCATATATGTCATAGGTAACTACCTTGACTAGTTATTCTGGGTATGGGTGTTACTCTTCTATTTTGGGCACCTACGACCACCTTTTGTGGAGGAGTTACATTTCTATTCTAGGGGTGATTTGACCACCATTTGAGAAGGAGATACTTTCTATCCTATATGTATGATCTACTTGAGCCTTATTCTCTTAATGAATTATCAATTTTTTCCACTTTATTTTGTCTCTTGCAATATTATCTTTTTATGTGATTTCCTCTTGCTTCAACAACATAGTGGTGTGTACAAGCTTCATCTCATGAGATACTTCTAGCTTTCTTTCATGTTATCCAAACTTGGCAACATATCAGATATGGTGTCAGAGCCTACACATGGTAAACATTAGTCTGGTTTTATTTGTTGTTAAACTTTCATTCGAAATCATAAGTTCTTTGTCAGATTATTCAGAATGTGTATTATTTTATCTTATGATTTCATAGATTGGTTCCAATAAATCTATTTAAAGGTCAAATATAAAGGTAGAATGCTTCCAAACTATTCATCTACATAGATCTAGTTTTATGGTTCTATTTTTTGGCTCCGTATATTTGTAGGAAAACATTGATTTTCATGGCTGGTTTTTCATTTGACTATTCTTTTACAAATTGCACTCCAACCATAAAGAATCATGCTAAATTTTTTTTGGGTTTGGTGCACCTTTATCTTAGATTTTTGGATAATTTTAAATTTTTGAATTTAGTTAGTAAATTTAAAAGTTATGGTGTTTTTAGTAACTACTACTCAAAATAAAAATGAATTTGGTGATTGTTGCTAAAGTTTTTTTGTTGCTTTTTAAAAAAAGTATATTGAGGAAGGATTGTAAGAGACTTGTAATTTTCTTGAGAATGTTCGACAGTAAATTCTAGTTCTGTTGACTAGTTGGAAGGCTATGTTCATTGAATTTTCATTAGTGCATTTAAAATTTTAGTGCAAATTTTTTAAAATAGGCCATTAATGATGGGAAATATAATGTGCTATAACTTTTGATAGGCAACTCAGAATTGAGTGCCATACTTTTTAAAAGTGCATATTTTTTTACCCTCTCTCCATTGATCTAATTTATTTTCATAAATTCACTAAATTTATAAAGTGCCTTTTTTATGGTTCTCTAATTAACTCTTTTTTTTCACTTATACACTCTTAGACATATTATCAGCTGAGCTCGACGTCCTCACCTTATTTGCATAAATTTATCTTTATGACACATGCAATGATTTCTATAAATGCACTATCAATTGAGTTTGACATATTTTGAACATGCATTTGCAAAATTTGTGGGGGGGGGGGTTCCCCATTTCATAGTTCAAGAGGGGTGTACTTTTTCTGGTCACTCTTTCATTTCTAGTTGCACTATCATTTCTACAACAACTAAAACTTGAACTTATACTACAACTTATTTTTTCACTAATGGATTCAAGTTTAATCAACCCACTAACTCCTTTGAAGTATCATGAATGGAAAATCAAGATGACAATTATTCTAAGGAGTAAAGGTTTGTATAGGATAACCATGGGTGATGAAAATAAACCTAGCATAGATGTAGAGATAGTTAAGTGGTATAACTATAGTGATGAATCCTATGGGCTATTATGTATTTTTTTAGCACCTAATCTCCTATTTCACTTAGAGTTTGCTAAATCACCTCATGATGTATGGACCATTCTGGGTAAACTATTTGAAGAGCAAGATTTGATGAGATGTCACGAGCTTGAGAATGAACTCATTAGCCTGAGTCCTTATAATTTGTCACCCTTCAAGATTTATTCAATAAGTTTAAATCCTTGAGATTTCAGTTGAAAGAATATGGGATAAAGAAAGAAGATGACAAACTTATTCTTTCTATACTCTCTAAGCTAGGTCCTAACTATTCATTCTTTGTATCTACTTTCTCTGCCACTAAAAGTGCATTGGGCACTGCATGGAAAATTCCCTCTTTAGATGATTTCATTATCAACTTAACTAGGGAGCAAGACAAGTTGATCTAGATGGGCACATTGAAGTCCATAAAATATCAACCCCTAATTATTGGGAATGGAAAATAAGACTTCAAACAAAGAGAAGAAGAATAATAGGGATCAAGAGAAGAATAAATAATCATCCTCTACCAAAACCAACACTAAATCTTCCTTTTCCAATGACAAACCTAAGAAAGAGAAGGTTAAGTGTGCTTTCTATAAGAAAAATGGGCATGATGAACATAAGTGCATGAAAAAGCATATAGATCACCTAACTCATCTTCTAGAGAAGAATAACATAGGTTTTCCTGAGTCCATCAAGCAAAATTCATCTACCCAAGATTATATTAAGGTAAAGGGCAAAGGGAAAGAGAAAAAAAAAGGCAAGAACCTTTTAGTAGTTGTAGTTTCAACATCTTCATGGGTTATTGAATTGGGTGCTTCTCACCACATGGGCTCTTCACTAGTTGATTTTTCATTTTTAGAGCCTTGTAGCATGTCTTTTATTAGTTTGGATGATGAAAATTCTATACCAATTGTAGGGAGAGGGTCTATTGAAATGAAAGGAGGAACATTCAATAATGTTCTAAGTGTTCTTTCTCTTTCAACCAATCTCTTATCTGTGTATCAAATCACCCATATCAACAAAGGTATGAGGGTTGAGTTTTTACCATATTCAATTATCATCAGGGAGTTACATAGTGATTCTATAGTGGAAGTAGGGAGGGTAGATCACCAAGCCAAGTTATACACCTTTTCTCATTTTGGACCTAATTCTTCTCTGATAACATTATTGATTCATTCAGATGGAGTTAGCAAATTAGGACATGAGTGGTTTGGCCACCTTAACTACCACTATCTTGAACAACTTAGCAAAAATGAAATGGTTATAGGCTTGCCTCATTTCCAATTATTTAAGGGACTTTGTGAGGGTTTCTCTCTTGAAAATCACCCCAAAGCAAAATTTGACAAAGGCAAAGCTTGGAGGGTTTCACAAGCACTAGAGTTAGTACACAGTGATGTATCTAGACCTTTTTTTAGTATATCTTTTACAAGGGCTAAGTACATTCTCACTTTCATTGATGATTTCTCAATATATACATGGGTCTACTTTCTCAAGAAAAAGTCTGAAGTGTTTGAAGATTTTCAAGACTTCAAGTCTCTTGTTGAGAAATAATTTGAGAAATCCATCAAGGTTCTTCAAACTAATAATGGAGGTGAATATGTTAGCAATATCTTTGAGTAGTTTTTCACCATAAAGGGGATTGATTTGCAATTTATAGTTACTTACAATCCTTCACAAAATAGATTTATAGAACATAAGAATAGGTTCTTGAAAGAGATGACTAGTTGTATGATTCACTCTAAGTCATTAACACCTCAGTATTGGGATGAAGCCATTAATTATGCTTTTTATATTCAAAAAAGGATTCCTCACAAATATTTGAAAGGTGTAATACCCTTTGAATCTTGGCATGGAAGAAAACTTGATGTTGAACACTTTAGGGTTTTTGGATCTCCAATTATGGTGTGTATACCTAAGAAGAAACATAAAGCTATAGAACCTTAGTCCAAGCCTTGTATATTTATAGGTTATCTAGATGGTGTCAAGGGGTATCACATTATACATCCAACCACACATGAGTTGTTAATAGAGAGAAGTGTTCACTTTTAGGAGAGTCTAAAAGACTCAGTACTTGACACTTCTTCTCTTTCATTGGATACATGTAGACTTGATGATTCTTCTTTTGACTTTGATAATCTAAAGTAGGTTCTTGAGCTAGGGTCTTCTTATTCTTCTAGTTTGGATAGAGAGGATAGTGATGAGGAGTCTTCTACATCCACCTCTACACATGTTTTATAGGATGAGGAGTTAGCACCCAACTCACCCACATCCAAGTCCCTTTGGACCAGATAGACACTTTATAGTGCAAGCACTTGGGTAGGGGATCCAATAGATGATAGACATACTCAGTTAGATTATCAGAGTGGTCCATATGCCTTATTTTCTTTAGTTTTAGATCCATAAACATTTTGAGAGGCTTCAGTCATACTTGAGTGGGATAGTGCTCTACAAGAAGAATATTCTTCCTTGATAAAAAATCATACTTAGGATTTGAATTCACTTCCTAAAGGAAGGAAGATGGTTCTATGTAGGTGGATATATCAAACCAAGTTTATAGCAGATGGGTTAGTTGATAAGTAAAAGGTGCGTTTGGTTGCTTAAGGTTTTTCAGAGGTAGTTGGCATTGACTACTCAGAGACCTTTTCACCCATTGCAAAGATGAATTTAATTTGACTCACACTAGATTTATCTATAACATATGGTTGGGATGTGCATCAGATGGATGTGAAGAGTGCCTTTTTTCATAGAGACCTTGAGGAAGAGATTTACATGGAGCAACCACCTGGGTTTGTTCAGGATTCATCCTTAGTTTGTAGACTTAGAAAATCTATCTATGGCCTCAAATAGGACCCTCAAGCTTGGTACACTAAGATAGATTCCTTCTTCCTTAATTTAGGTTTCACTAGGTGTCATTCAGACCCCAATGTATACTTCTTGTAGTAAGATGATTCTTTACTGATACTAGTCCTTTATGTCGATGATCTTTTGATCACTAGGAGTTCCTTATCATTTATTACAATGGTGAAGATAACTCTAGAAGATAGGTTTGACATGATAAACTTGGGTATTTTACATTACTTCCTTGACATTGAGATTTCATACTCCAATTCATGGATTTCACTTGCACAACCCAAGTATGTTCTTAATCTTTTGGTTTAGTTTCACATGGCTGATTGCAAGCCATATCTGACTCCCTTTCTATTAGGAGTCAAACTTGAGGCTGACTATTCTACTCCTTTGGTTGATGCCACTCAGTATCAACAACTTATTGGTATCCTCATTTATCTGACTCATACTAGACTTGACATTTCATATACAATAGGGATTTTTTCATGATTCATGTAAGAGCCCCATGAGTTACACTAGAAAGCAGCTAAGAGGATCTTGCACTACATTTAGGGCTCTTATAGATTTGGGATTCAATATATATTTGGCACAGAGGTTGTCTTGGTTGGATTTTTAAATTTATATTAGGTTGGTGATACTCAAAATTGCAATTCCACTTTAGGTTATAGTTTGTTTTTGCATTCTGGCCCTATCAGTTGGTCTATCAAGAAGCAAAATGCTATTTCTATATCATCCACAGAGGTAAAGTACACGGGAGATATTAATGTAGATATTGAGGCTATTTGAATTTATGGGATTCTATCTTATTTTGACATTCCTATTGGGTAGCCCACCATCATCTATTATGATAACTAGAGTACTATATAGATATGTAGAAATCTGGTTCAACACTAGTAGACTAAGCACATCAAGATTTACATGCATTTTATTTAGGATCTTATTCATGGTTAGGTCATCAACTTGAGATTTTGCTAGTATTTAGAGTAGGTTGTAGATATCTTTACCAAACCTTTCACCCAGAGCAAGTTCATTCATCTATGAGCTCTTCTTAGGGTGCGATTTACATCAATAGTATTATCATCTTTAGGGGGGCCTTTTAGCCTCTTTACTTATTTTATGTCTCTTTTTAGGAGGGGAGTTTTTTTCCCTTGGGTTTTCTCCTTTTCTCTATTTTATGAGAGATTGATTTGTACATGGGTACCTAATCAGACCTAGTTGTCGAGACCTATTTTTATTTCACACTGCTTATCTAAGCTATGCTTATGGGGGGGTGTTAGTGTAGGTAATTATTTTCCTAGATTTATTTATTTGGGAATATTATATTTGATCAGATGGAGTTTTAATACATTTGGGGGATATGCTTACTTATGTGGAGATAGTGTGTCATATATGTCATAGGTAACTCCCTTGACCAGTTATTCTGGGTATGAGAGTTACTCTTCTATTTTGGCCAAATGCGACCATTTTTTTTGGAGGAGTTACATTTCTATTATAGGGGTGCTTTGAATACCATTTAAGGAGAATTTAATTTTTCTATTATATGTATGATCTACTTGAGCCTTATTCTCTTAATGACTAATTGATTTTCTCTACTTTGTTTTGTCTCTTTCAATATTCTCTTTTTATATGATTTCTTATTGCTTTAACAACATAGTGGTGTGCATAAGATTCATCTCATGAGATCCTTCCAGCTTGATTTCATGTTATCCAAACTTGGAAACATCTTTGATAAACTCATCCAAGGCCATCTCCAAAAGCATTAGTTATTATAGAGATTTGGCCATTTAGATTGGGAACTCTCAATGTTGGTGCCAAGGTGAGTCTTATTTGAAGCTCCTGAAAATCTTCCTCATACTTCATTGACCACACAAACTTTTGATTTTATATTGAAAATAAGTAATCAGATTTGCAATCTTAGAATTTTTTTGAATAAACTTCCTATAATACCCTATAAAACCCATAAAGCTCCTAATTTCATGGATGTTTTTAGGTTTTGGCCATTCCAATAGCTTTAATATTCAAAGGATCCATGGAAATTCCTTTTGTAGATATAATGTACCCAAGGTATTTTACCTTTTTATAAAATAAAACACACTTTGATAGCTTCCTAAAAAGCTTATGGTTTCACAACTGCTATAGAATCAACTTCAAATGTTTTAGGTGTTCCTCCTTAGATTTTGAATAGATGAGGATATCATCTAAAAAGGCTAATACAAAACGATCTAGATAATCTCTAAACACACTATTTATGAGATTTATAAATGTTACAGGCACATTTGTTAGAATAAAAGGAAGAATCATGAACTCATAATTCCCATATCAAGTTAAGAAGGTTAATTCTAGAATGTCTTCCTCATTAATCCTCAACTGATGATATCTTGTTTGAAGATAAATCTTTGATAAAATTGATGCTCCATATATTTGATCAAAATTATCATCAATGTGAGGTAAATGATACCTATTTTTTATCATCATCTTATTCAACATCTTGTAATCAATACATAGGTGAAGAGTTCCATCCTTATTCTTAAATAACACCACTGGTGTACCCCATGATGACATACTTTGTTGAATAAACTCTTTCGACAATAAATCTTGAAGTTGAGCCTTCTACTCCACTAACTTAATTGTTATCATTATATAGGGGGATTAAAAATGTGGTTCAAACCCTAGAATGATTTTTATTGAGAAATTAAATTCTCTCTTAAGAGGTAAACTTGATAATTCTTTAGGAAAAGCATCTCAAAAATCCTAGAGAAAAGGATGATGTTTAATAAAAGACTCATTTATTTTTACAATAAATACTTGAAACCATTTCTTATGAGTTTTATTCAACTAATTATAGAAATATACCTCAACTCAAGCTCACTCATTACTCCCTAAATTTGGTTTTGATTACCCAAATCATCTTGACATTCAACCTTTTTAAGTAGACAATCTACCTTGGATTTATGTTGAGCTAACCAGTTTAATCTTAGGATCATGTCATATGACTCAAAAAGAGATGCAAATAGATCCAATACTATAATGAATTCTAGTAGTTTGATCTTAGTTTCAACTAAACATTTATCCACCTTAACCCTCAATTTGTTCTTGTATTGAATTAACCTTGCATTTTCCATACTACTAGCTTTCATAGATAAATTGTTAAGCATAATAAGAGAAATAAAACATTTAGTAGCTCTAGTTTAAATAAAAATAAAAATTGGTTGAACAAATAATGTACCTAATAGCTCAATAGGAGAATCCTAAAACTCAACTTGTTAGTTGTCAACAACTACATGAATCCTCTGTTGGAAAGATACCTATGGTGGAGTGAAACCCTTACTATTACCATCTTATTTACCTCAAGTATATTCCCTAGCATAATTATCACCTCCATAGATGAATAATATACCATGTGGTCCTTTCCTTTCATATTGTTGATTCCCTATGAAACCTCCTTTGTAACCATTACCTAGTTTTCTTAGAATATAGTTTCCTATTTACCTCAAGTATATTCTAACTCTTTAATTGGTTTGTAGAGTTACCACTCCTCTTCCAATTCTTCTTTTTGAAAGTCATTTCGAGACCTCCAAAATTTTTATTGAATTTCTCTTTGCCCTGAGTAAGTTACTTTAGTTTTTGTTCCTACTTAACTACCTTTTCAAAGACTTGATCCGTAGTAGATGGCCCATTCACATCCACTTCACACCTAATTTGGGGTTTTAATCCCATAATGAATTTCCTAATGTGAAACCTCTCATATTATTGATACTTTAGAATGTATTTTAAGATCTTAGGGAATTGCTCTCAGTACTCAGTCATTGAAAGGTCTCCTTATTCTAGATTCTAAAAAAAATTTATCTTATGATCAAAGTAGAGTTTGGGTAACCATCATGATATGAATAAGTTCATGAATTATTACCACATGGTGGTGGTAGAGTCAAGGTTCATATCTAGTTTATTTTTTTCCCACCACATAACTACTTCACCATCCAACTGGTAAAGTCCCCAAACTACTTTTGTAACCTCAGAGTAATTCAAAATTTTGAAATAATTTTCCATCTTAGTTAGCCATGATTTAGCTCCATATCCTAAAATGGTTCCATCAAATTTGGGTGGATAAACCTTATTTATATCTTGTGAAAAATCCACAATAACATGTGATCTCACATCTTGAGGTACCTCCTCTGGCCTAGGATTTTAAGGAAATTTTTGTTTAGTAAGATGTTCTGTAGGTTCATTTTGATTATTTTCCTCAACATGGCCATGAAATTATTTTTCAAAGGTAGCTATATGGTTCCTAATCTCATTTATGGCTCTGACAATATGATCAAGTTTTATAGCTTGTTTAGTAACAAACTGATTTAGTTCAACTAGAGGGTTAACATTATTAGGATTTTATGTACCCTCACTTGATGACCTTTGATGTGACATTCTTTTTCTGAATAAATAAGAATAAGAATATGTTATCAAGCTCATTAATTCTAAGTGTTTGAGCCTAAACTCTGATACTAGAATGTAACAACTCCTTATGGTTTACTAGAGTTAGGTCATTATTTTTAACACTAATAATAAATTAATACAACATTAAAAATATTTAATTAAATAAATCATTTTAAAAAAATTGAAAGTTAAACCATAAGGTTTAGGATCTGATTCATTAGCTAGTGATTAGATTTAAGCATGTTGATTTTATTTCAAACAAATAACATATAAAGAGAAATAAATATCCATGATAACAATTCAACCATTGCTGATTAAATATTTCATTAAATACAATGAGTTACAACCAACTATTGTTGTTTTATAATTTACATCAAAAGGTACATATATACTAATACATATTTGAATAATTAGTTAACAATAATATAATGCTCCATAGAACATAGGAGTCATAATGAAATCATTTATATTTGAAAACAATTTGAGTGAAGCATCTATTGGTGGTCTGCTTGAATAGGAGGGAGATTATCATTTAAGTGTTTTTACACAACAACAACAGACCAATGATTCCTCACACAATATCTTAATAATGAAATGTCTCTTCCTTCATGGATGGACATATAGTGATAGTGTGAAAATTTGGAAAGTTAACTAGAAATCTGTATGCTATAAGATAAATATCACCTGAAACATATCATAAAGAAAAGTGTTCTAACATGATCTCATGCAATACATGCAAACTAAATCAAATAGGTAAAATGATAATGTTCAAACCATAAACATTACTTTCACCAAAGTTTTCAGATCTAAGATAAATCAATTTCAAACACACTACTCATTTAGATTACATTTATTCTGACTAATAGTGACACTAATTAAATCAATGAAGTTTGTCTCACTCATTTATTTAGTGTCATTAATATTAGAACTATATATGAACATATCAAAGACTTAAAATAAATAGATTCAACATATAGATTCCTATACAAAATGCCACAACATTAATAAATACTAGGAAATCCTTTACCTAATTTTCATCATAAACATATTTATATTATACTAAGAATCATAGAAAACATAACAATAAATTATAGGACAATCATATCAGTACATATTTCAAAAAATAGTATCTATCTTGCGACACAAGTCCTTTACATGCTTATTTATCACTAAAATATCTTCTACCAATCTACTTCTATTTTAATAACATCATATAATTACTTAATTTTAAATCAACGATCTATCTATCAATAAGCTTTCCACTTATCAAACAAAGTTTCATAAACCAAATCACAAAATGTTGTTTAACTAAAAGTATATTTTAACTCAAATAAATACCCTTTCAATCTTATCTCATTTTCAAACTTATAATAAAATACATTAGGACTTCTATCCAAAATCATATAAATATATTTGCTTACCCAACCATGTATCCATATATATATATATATCTTACTTAAATAAACATTTGTTCAATCAAATCATTTTATTATATGATAGATTCAACTACAGAGTTTGTATATAAAATATGTAAACTATATAACATTTTCATATTTTATCTTATGCTTAAGGCATATAGTTTTCATTGGCTCTATATTAATTTTAAATACAAAAATGCAGTTTCCCATCTATTTAATAACTAACTAATAACTACAAGCCTAACTAGTAATAGTTGGTCATCTAACTATTAAACATTTAAGTATTTTTTAAACTTAATTCCCACTCAAAATAATAGAATAAATTAATTTTTAATATCAGTAAGTATCT
Organism: Torreya grandis; assembly: GCA_037957365.1. NCBI lineage: Eukaryota > Viridiplantae > Streptophyta > Pinopsida > Cupressales > Taxaceae > Torreya > Torreya grandis. Next base: position 1,492,882 of record JARHVA010003188.1, on the reverse strand, counting down.
AATTGAGTAACTAGATCGACTTAGTCATCTAATATTCAAATTTTAACAAATCTACATATCTAATACTTAGTTAAACCTTTCATACATCTATAATATATAACTAAGTAATTCACCAATTCATTTCAACATCCCATACTTAGAATTTGAAAGCATAATTATTTGAACCATAACTAAATGAATAGTTCAAATGCTCAGGACTTAAAAAGCAAGTAATAGATAATACAATTCCAACAAATACCAAATCTAAATCCTAAAATAGTCATGAAATAAAACTATAAAAAGATTTGTAATAATTTTGACTCAACCATTTATTAACCTAATAACCAATATTTCTAGGCACTTATTTTTGGCTCAAAAGGGCCCTTCATTTTTTACCTTATGAACAGGTTGAACTCATCCCTAGGTTCATGTTTTAATGACCCACATAACAACTTCAAACATCAATCTCAAGCTAAAAGCCAATGTCTAGGTTTTAAATCCTCTCAACTATCAACAAACAAATCAATAAGGCTCAACATGGATTACCCTTTTTATACTAAGACTGGTAAGGTTGACCCTAGAATAGGGTTTAAATCAACAATCATTAAATAATAGTAAAATATATACATAGTCAAAATATTCCTTAATAATATTCAAAACCTCAATGAAAGCCATTGTAGGGTCGAAACCCTCACAAAGTTTTATAAATAAGCTAACTATCCATGATTCCATGATTTAAAATATAAACATAAGAAAAAGTACGTAGATATTTACACATTAACTGGTAAGGTCAAACCTACTTTATGGTTTGAAATGATAATCAAATACACACAACTAACTCCATAATAAGGGGTTTAAAGATGTGATTAGCCCTATAAATGGGTCATACCCATCCATAGGGTTGGCCATTTTTTAATATTTTCTATAAAAAAATTCCATAAACCATGAATTAATATTGTGCTCATACTAAATTCATGGAAAATATTATATTGAAAACCAAAACAACAAATAACAGACCCTACCTCAATCTCCAGTAAAAAACCAAAAGTTCCTTCTTACTTCCAATTCTTTTCTTTCTGTTGAGCTCTCTCTTCTCTATCTATTACACTGTTTCTTCTCCACCATACCCGACTCCATTTTATCTCCATCTATTCCTAACTAGTTGACCAAAATTTACACCACCATTTACCCATAAAATCTCCATAGTCTCAATTTACCCTTTCAAAAGTCCATGATTACCAATTCATGTTGAACAAATAGTCTAAGTGATTCCATACTAACTCAAAGAGTCTCAAAGCATATTCCATTGAGAACCCTAATTACCTAAATATTCTCCAACAAATAATAATTTTAAATATTACAAACCAATGATGACATTGACTTCATAAGCCAAAATTACCATGCTAAAAGTAATAATTTAAAGTCCTTTGACTTTGCATAACAATCATGCCTTATAAAATGATTTTTGTTATCAACCATGCATATTCATATGCCTAACCAAAGTTTCAACCCATATACAAAATTATAAAATTTACTAAACACAAACAATATAACTTATTAATATTTTTGAAACCATGTTCCTAAACTTACCATTATACAATGCCAAGGTTTGATATTCAAGCCTTTGTACTAGGCATTCAAAACACTTACAAATTTGTAATAATGCCTAAGGTTAAAACCTTATTAATAAAACCATGAAATCATTGTTTGATTATTACAATGGATTACAATGAAATATTATGTCCTTAGGTTTGTTCTAATATACTACATTAAACACTCTATTATATAATCAATATGTTTATCAATCTAGCATAATGAAATTACATAATCCAAACTTTGTAACATAGAATTATCAATATGAGACTTCCATAACACAAGTTATGACAACTATATATACATGAAGTAAACTAAGTAAATATTCCACTTTACCTCAGAAAACATTTGTTACACTTTTCCATGTCATATGGCACATAAATATAGTCAATTGAATATGATCAACATATAATAATTTTAAACTCATAAATGAAAACACACTACCATGTTAGATAATATGTAAGTGTAATAATCGATTAGAAAGTATCAAATAATTCTACTCTATATGGTGTGTGTTGGGTTTCACATTTCCATTCTCTCTCTTCCCATAGGTATCCATTTGTACCATCCACTTTGATGATACCCTCCGTTAGTCATAATCATGAGGGTGGAATCCATTCTGCATCCACCTCAGTAGAAATGAATAGTGGTTAGACTAATAATGTAAAATAACATACTAACTATTGTAATAAAATATACTACTTAATCATGATTAAAATGTACCATATAAAATAAAACTAGCTAACTAATCGGTTAACAATCATGATCATAAGAAACAAACACTATCTATAATCAATATATAACTAATTTCAATTGCTTATCACATAAAATAAACTCATTGTTAACCACATAATTAGTAATAATAAGTCTTGAGGAAAATTGGGATGTAACATCCTTCCCCCTAAAGTTGTTCATCGTCCTGATGACACTTATTTCAAGAAAAGTTCTAAAATATTGTAGTGTTTAGCAAAAAGTAAAACATAATATCAACATATAAATAAGTAAACAAATGAGGAAATAGGGTATGAAAATATTCATAATCTTCCCAAGTAGAACTATCTTTAGAATATTGGTCCCACTAGACATTGCACTATGACACTTCTCTTATATGAAAACTAAGTTTGCAAGTGTCAATTATTTTAACTATTTCTACTATTATCACCCAGGGATCCAAAACCTATAAAGTGTTCTAATCCAACACACGAGAAGGATAAAAAACATAATTTTTAAATATATGACACATATAAAAAATTATGCATGAGTGCTAAATCTGGTGGCAAAGCAAGCTTATACACCATAAAATTGATAACTTCCAAGACCTTAGAAGGTCAGGTATATCGAAGAGATAACATGGCTGATTTACCAAATTTGATCAATTTTTTATGTGGTTTTAACTACAAAAATACTTTATCTCCAACTAGAAATTGCCTTGCTATTCTTCTCAGATTAGTGTAACTCTTCTATCTATCATTGTCTTAAGCCAACGTTTGCCCTATTATCTTAACCTATTCTTACATTTTAAGAAGCATATCTAGACCAAAGACTACACTATCTTCTAACATGTCTAGTTGATAAGTGTTCTACACCTTCTTATATACAATGCCTCAAACAAAGACATTTTCAATGTTGATTGGTATGAGTTATTGTAGGCAAACTCAACCAATGGAAGGTATTCTTCCCACATGCACTACTAATCTATGCAGTGCATTATCAAAAAATATTCTAATACTCGATTAAATTTCTTTGTTTTTCCATATATTTCTATATGGTACAATTTATAAAAGTTTAATTAAGTACCTAAAGCTAAATTGAGAGTCATTCATAATATAAAATTCATTTTGGGATCCCTATTTGAAATAATGTCTTCTAAAAACCCATGCAACCTATACATTTTTCTTATGAATCTCTTTGTAAGCATAGGTGCATCATTATAAATATTACAAAGAATGAAATGAGCTACTTTGGTCAACCCAAAATCATGTCATGTTAGTTCTGAGACATAAAAAACCCTTGGATAAATTACATACTAATGACCTTCCACTTTCATTCTGGTACATAATGTGGGTATAACAACCCAATAGGATGTACATGCTTAGACTTAAATCACTAACATTATAGGCATAAAGAAATAAAGTTAGTTGTATATTTCTTGATTCTTTTCCAAAAATATAATGGTCCTATCTCTACTAATAGCTTAGTCACACTTAGATGGCCTGAATAAGGAGCATTGTGTAATTCCCTGAGTACAATAGTCTTTATATTCTACTTATCTGGTATGTAATTCTATCCTTTATATCTAAATAAACCATCATACTCAAATTCTAAAACTTAGAATCCTAAGCATTTTTAGCTAATGATAACTTTACCTATTCATAAAATTCATCTCCTAGAGATAATTTCACCACTTGATTGTAAAAAATACTTTTAATAGTATCCAAATATACTATAAACCTTTGATGACTAAGGGCATATGTAACCCTATTTTCCTTGCCTTTAATGTATTTGATGTCAAAATCATAATCTAACAGGAACTCTAACCATCACCTTTGATGTAAATTTAGGTTAGGTTGGGTGAAGATATACTTGAGTCCCAAGTTATTAGTCTTGAGTTTAAATGGTTTTCCCAACATATAATGCTTCCAAACCTATAAGGCATGAATAATTGTAACTAATTCTAGATTAGGAGGGGGATAATTTTCCTTGTATAGTTTCAACTCAATGGAATCATAAGCTAAAATAAAACCCTCTTGCATGAAAACTCCTCCAAAGCCATCTCTAGAAGCATCAATTATTATAGAGAATTGGCCATTTGGATTGGGAACTCTCAACACTGGTGCTAAGGTGAGTCTTCTTTTAAGCTCCTAAAAAGCTTTCTCACACTTCACTCACCACACAAACTTTTGATTTTTCCATTGAAAAGAAGTAATCAAATTTGCAATCTTAGAAAATTTTGGAACAAACTTCCTATAATATCCTACCAAACCCATAAAAATCCTAACTGTTGATGGTTAAAATTGCACTATTTCTAACACCAACAATGGGAAGTTTCAGGAATGTGGGACTTATAAACTAAAACAACCTCCACATTTTTAAAGAAGCTGGCTCTTCTTTATATCAAGGGTATAATGGGAAAAGGGATAGGAATTAAATAGAAACACAAGTGCAACTAAAGAAACTCTAACTATGACGATGTGCCTGAATTTAATTTGACCCTTAATTCTGAGCACAATGAAGCTATATGTAAGATTTAATTACATTAAAGAGTGAACAAGACATGATCAATGTAAAAGATGAAAAACAATAGAAACAGAGGCTCACAACTTAGACTAATTTTGTAGTGATAGAAAAATATCAACAAAGGCACATAACTTAGTTTTCTTATTAATTCTCCAGTCACATAAAAGGCACAGAAACATGCAAAATTACATAAAATTTCTAACTCAAGAAAATAGAACAAAGGCAAATGATATTCCTGATCATAGCTAAAAAAGTCTAAAAAATCTTGACAATAATCTCTTGCAAAAAATTCCCTCTCTTCTAATCTCTTTTGGTGATCTCTGCACCCCTATTTATAGCATTAGATTAGCTTTGGATTGTCTGCACATTCCCAATCTAATGGCCTAATTGAACTCTAACTGAATTGGAAGTGTCTTAACATAGGATATTCCTTAGATCTAAAATGTTTTGTCTTCCTGCAATTTCATTGGTTGACATAGATACCTAGGATGCTTCCCACTTTTAAACGAGAGAGGACACTTGGCCGTTTCCTTCTCTCTACTTGGAAACCTTCTTATTATTCAAGAGGCACTAGAAAATGACACTTGGCATGTTCCACATCACTTACCAAAGGCACACATTTTGTGTAACTTATACTCTTTTTGTGTCTTTACTCAGGAGTGTTTGACCTTTGACATCTATCATGGTTTGCTTCTTTAAAACTTTAAAAACTTATAGAAAATGGGACCCACAACATTTCTCACCCTAGAAACTTCAAAAAGGGGATAGGGACAGGTGGCACTTTTCGTGCATCTTTATCTAGGGACATGTGGCGGTCTCCATTGCTTTTAGCTATCCTTTGAGAATTATATGAAAGGTGACACTTTTCAGTATCCAACTCACTCTGTCTATACTATAGAAACATTTAGCCTCATTTCATATTTACATGGATGGTGACACTTGGTGGCTTTCACTTGCCTCAGAAATAGAACTCAGGACCCACCACAGTCTTTACTTATCAATGAAACAAAATGAAGATAATTCAGGTGTTAACATATGGCATCTTCCACTTTCTTCAGCTCAAGATACGTGGCATCTTCCATTGCTTTTAGAAAAGCATATTGAAACCTTCTATGGTTGCCACCTGGCACCTTTTGCTTAATTCTAAGAAAAGCTTTATTCAAAAGAAGCTTTTGAGATGTATAAGAAACATGAGATGCAGATGCTGACACTTGTTGCGCTCCTTTGAGTTACTATGAGACATGTGGCATGTCTTGACCAACTTTCAAAAATTATGAAAGGTACCTTAGCCAATGACACTTGGTAGCTTTTGTATGATTTTGAAACTTAGACAAAATTGAGGTGAAAAGAAATTTGAGCCTGTGCTCTGAGTCAAAAACTTCACCATCTCAAACCAAAGTGTGTAGGGACAAAATTTTGGATCACACAACTAAAAATAAAAATAAAATGTGTAGTACTTTTTACTCTACAATTATTGGTGACCCCAAGGGATTTTGAGCCTGCTCAAAAAGAATCCACAACTCCCGCATGATCAAAATGCAACAAAAAATCACAGCTTTAGTAGGGCTGTTTGATAGGTAGACCACTCATCATCAGATAGTCCTGACTTATTATTTTACAATTCATGAAAGGCTAAATCAAGATTGATAATATCTTTGTGTGAAATTTTTTGAAAAATCTAAATTGTAGCCTTCAATCTAAATTTGAGCTGGGAAATAGGAATCAAAAAGCTTCTACTTCAGATACTGATGAATCATCCTTTAAATCCTAAAAAACTACCTGATCATTCTACCTGGTTAACAAGAAAGGTTTAATTTCTTCAATCATCAACACAATGTTGTCATTAGGAAAAGGAGAAGGAAGACATAATTACACCAGATCTTTGATGTGTTGTTTCATTTCATTGATTCCTTCTTTCATCACATCTAGAAGTTCTCTACAATTGATTGATGTGGAGTTGCAATTGAGAACCTCATTCACTCATTTAGCAGTGAAAATTCTATCATTAATACCTACTACTAGCAACATTCTATCAGTTGCATCATATAGCTTTTGTAGCAACATTTGGGAGTCCAACACTCTCTCAAAGATATTGGATAGAGTGTCTTCTACTAAAGTCTCCACCTTTTCACACAATTTTTGTGCATTTAGCAGAAAGGTTAGAGAAGGTCTGAGATGAGTAATCTCCTGAGAGATTCTTTTCCATATTGATTCATATAGCTCCTTTACTAGATTTAACACCCCTACATTATTTGGCCTATTAGCCAATTCATGTGTCAATTGTTCTACCCTTTGTCGCTTGGCTTGAAGTTGGGCCTGAATAGCTGTGATATTATTCTACTCATTCAACAGCTTCTGTTGAAGTTGAGTAACTTGTAGCAGGCTTTCCTCACATTTTTCCTAGAATTCTACCTTTTCCCACCTTAAGGTTGTCACTGCATCCTTTACCTGCATTATCCCTACTTTCAAAGAATCATTTTGGGCCTGGATAGCTTGGTGAGTCTAAAGAGAAACAATATCTTGTAACTATTTGTTAAGACTCTCTATTTTAATATTTATTGTGACTCTCTTCAGCTAGATCAACCTCCATATTTTGTAGCTTCCTTGATGTTTTCAAATAATCTTTAGTTACTATAGAAGTAGATTCATTTAGTAGCTTGACCCTATCTTGTGGTCTGAATAGGGACATGTCTATTGCCACTACATTTATTATGTAATCTTCTAGCTACATTTGCTCGTTTGGCCTAACTATATTCAGTGACAAATGGGTCACCATGAGTTGCTACTATATTGGGTCAAATTGTGACCTCAGATGTAGTGTAGCTAGGGCTTTATTATCCTTGATCATATTTTTCTCTGTTTGGGCTTCCCTCACCTTCTTAGCAGCATCTGCTTGAGTTTGGAAGGTAGAAAGAGAGGCAATATGCCCACTTGCAAAAGGATAACCTTGTGGTAATCCATATGGAATAGCCAAATGTTGGCTAGGGGAAATTTGAGGACGTATTTTCGTGGGTACAAAGGGAGAAAAGTGAGGCAATGATATAGCTTGAGTAGGGATAGACGGGGAAAAATAAGAAATGGGCACAACAGAGGTGGCAGGGGACATCATTTGTCCAGATGGAATCATCACCCCTATTGGAGAAGAGAGAGATTGAGAAGAAGGACAAACAATACTTACCTGAGGGGCCACCAAGGTACTCTGTAGTTGGTATTGTGAGGGTTCTTCTCTCCCCTCTGAATCAAGTTGAAACCTTAGCCTTTTATGTTTCCTTGGTGTTTCTTCTTCTGGATGTGCTTTTTTTTCTTCAACATCTACCACTATTGTTAGTGGTGCTTGTGTAAAATTGGGAACTTCAAGGACTGATCCTGATGGAGAAGCTTTTGGTGGTGAAGATACCACACTCTTTTGTTTTTCAATGATGCTAAGATATTGGGGCCAAATAGTTACAGTGACTGAAGCTGAGGTTTGCCCTGGGGCATGTGATGTTTGGTTGGATCCTACTCTAGCTTCTAGTTCTCTACCCTATGTTTGCAAATTTCTTGTATTAGGGCTAGACATAGGAGACAGATGACATTCATCCCATAGTTCCTCCCATTTCTCATCTGAATCCACATTTCCAAAAGAGTGGGTTGTATCATAAATCTCTTGCCTATATTTCCAATAGGCTTCTATTTTTTCAGCATTCCAATCTTTATTATTTAAGGCTCTTCATAAACCAAAAGTCATTATAATTTTGGGGTCAAAATCCCTTTGCTTAGCATAAAAAGTTTCCCATGGTTTGTTTTGTTGAAGAGGCAAATTCGTTAATTCAACATAAAACTCAGGAATATCCTCCCTAAGATTTTTTTTATTTTCCCAAAAGGGGCGGCCCTCATGTGCAATTCTAGCAGCAACCCTATTAGTCCTAATCCATGAAGCTATGAAACCATTTGGGTCATAAACCCATTTATCTTCAATTAGAAGGCAACCTAAGAAGGCTAGCTTTCTAAGCAACACAATCTCAACATCTCTGGCCTCTGGTGCCATGTTGTTTATCATCCATGGGACATCATACATTTTCCTCTTCTTCTTCCCAGAGCCATATTCATTATCTACCATATACGCGTTCCTGGTGACCTCTAAGAATGCTAACCTAATGGTCAAAATCTTAGGTAGCAACACTGGTTCCCCACTAAAACCATGGACTCTAATAATTGTATGGTGGGATCCAAAAAAGAAATCGCAAGGGATAGGGCAATTGGTCATAAGATTTGATACACTTATAAACAATCTATTTATAACTGGTTCTGGGCTCAGATGACAAAAAATAGGGGCAACAAAAAGTTCCCAAAATTTGTATGGGTTGCTACTTTTGGACAAAATATGTGTCCATGTAGACACAGGAGTGGTCCTTTGTAGACCAAAACTTGGGTCATACATATTTAGATGCATATGTTGGGAAAAGATGCCAGAGTTTTGATACAACATAAGGTGGAATAAATAAGAAGAATACCTAAAAATCCCTTTTGATTTGAACTAGGCAAGTTGTTCCACCATTGAATATGCAATCTACTCAGAGAAATCAAGCTGATACTCCTGAGTCTTGTTGGAAATTTTCAACCTGAAGAGGATAGCCATTTATTCTCCATAGATGGTCATATCATCTTTCATTCCAAAAATAAAAGCCATCATAGAAAGTGCATCTTGACTAGCTTGTGTAAATTGTGCTCTTGCTACATGTAGTGTCAACACAGTAGCATCATCATCACCTAATTATAATTTTGATCTTAAAAACCTCAATTGAGTATTGATGTTTTCCCACATTTCTACATTTTAGCAATGGTGGGAAATGTGGCTGTCTTATCATGATATAGGTCCAACATTTCTCTGATAGCCTTTGGTGTAATCTATACCGTGAATGGACCTTATTGTATGGTATTTGAGGGCACATGGAACAATTTGGTGCATATTTTGACCAAGTCAGGGCATGGATGCACACCTGGGACAATGAATTGTGCCAGTTGGGAAGTCCATATCCTCATTGTGAATGTCTCGTATTGTCCCACCTTGGCCCTTTGAAGACACTTTTGATGTGCCCCTTCTCTAAGAGTTTTGATACTAGTTCTTTAAAGAATTAGGTCCATGATACCATTTTCATAATATTTTACCTTTGTTGGGTCACTTGCTTGACCAAATTTAGGGACTCTGGTCTGCGAGTAGGTCTTTAATGGTTGTGTAGGGGTTGAAGCATATGATTTGCTTGTAAGAAAATTGTTAATGGATTCGTAAATCCTAGACCCTTATTGTGAAGACTGTGCTCCCTCCATATCTATATCTATTCTTGAAAATAGTGAACTGTGGTAATAGGTATGAAACTTTTGCAATATAGAAGGCACTTTCACTTAAGCAGGTTTGCTATGAGCTGAAAATGCAAGTAGTAGGGGTTCTCTAGCAGATGCAGGAATGTTTGAGACACTGTAAGCTTTAAATCTTGTTATGAAGTATTTATTGACCCATCAAGTCTCAAAATGGCATTAAAATCATATAATTGTGAGCAAATCATACTAAATCTTCATGGGACAATGAGATAGACACATTGTGCAAGTGGCTGCACAAGGTACCTTGGGGAATTTAAAGATTTGGGAGATATTTAATGTGTTGAGAATTTTGAAAATTTTGAAAAAGGCTCTGAGCTATGGCTACGTGTCCAAAGAACATGTATTAAAAAGAAAAAGTGAGAAAGAAAAATGGGAAAACAAAGCAACTAGGAAAGGGAAACTATCTACCTATAATACATTAGAGACATCTTTGCCCTCCTCCTGGATCAAAAGAATAATTTTTGAAGTTTCCCTCATGGTGAAATGACTTATGTTGCCAAATAAGTAGTTGAATGTGATGAAACTTTGGTTTTTTGATCTTCTTGTATGCTAGTTTGATTGGTCTGTATTTGAGTGAATCAGAGTCAAACATGCTTCCAATATATACATACTCTTTTTATTCTCAAAAGTTTATTGAATGCTAGTTCTTCATACTAGTGTGTCTCATCAAGAAATCAATTGTTATTTATTCATTACCATAAGCCCTTTGATATACATCATTTATTTTCTTATCTCTTTCTACCTCAAACTTAGATTCCATTGCATGATCAAATACAGGGACTCTAAAAATATCATCTTAATGTTAGGTGACCCCTTATCCAATGGAAGCACAATTGATTACTTTATTATAAGCAATTAAACATGGAATTATACCAGAATGAATAAGTAACTAGAAACTTGAGACAACAAAGAATTTGAGAGACAATACACACTCTTGTATTAAATATTACTAGAAGAAAATACAATAAGGAAGATGCCACTTCTTCCTCCACCTCAAAGGCTTGCCACACCTCAAGACCTTCTTCCCTCTCTCTCTTGCTCAACCTTAACAACTCTAAAGCCTAAGTTATTATCCCTCCTTGAATGCTTTAGCTGATCTCCTTGAACTTACACCTATAGATCTCCTTGACCTTGCTTGCTTCAATGCTTTTACTTGCCTTCTTGATAATTAAAATACATGCCTTATGGGTCTTTAAATAGGATCCCATGCTTACAAAAATATAACTCTAGTTACAATAATTAGACACACATCTTGTGACTATAATTAGTCCTTTGACATGCAAACACTCACTTCACTTAACTGACTGTTCGTCAACAACAGTTCTAGAAATACACAGGTGACCGACGTCGGTCCCTGCTTGCCTAGTGCTACCGACATCGACCGACTAGCTACCATCGCCGGTCTCCTTTTGCACTACATCTGACCGATGTCAGTCATACTGCCAATGCCGGTGCTTCTGGTTCTTCAGCATCCTCTTCTTTGTGTCTGCAAATAGTTGAAGTTTTTAGCTCCACACCCTAACAATCTCCCACTTGGAGATAAATAGCTACAACTTGTACCTGTACTTGTACACCATCTATTTTGTTCCTTAGGCTCTGTATCCCTCTTCAAAGTCACTCTTGAAGACCAACCACCACGAAACTTGTGATGCAATACCTGTCACTTATGCCACAAGAATTTTGCTGCTCCCAAATTCTCCATGACATACTTCTGAACCAACTCTACCCTTCGCTCAGAAAACTCCTTGTATATGAAACCCTGAAATAATTTACACAATACAGTAACAGGATAATGTACCTAATATTATCCAACTTGGTAAAGATAAAATACAATGGTCAAACCTCCCTTGCCTGCAGCCTACTCAAGACTATATGCCCTAGCCTTCTATCTCACGTGTCCATTCACTCTCTTCTCTAAAATGGGAATCCATCCCTCTATCCAGTGCTTACTTCCAGCTGACAACTCTACCAACAAATACCTATTTGGTTCTACTCCAAGGACTCACACTCCTCATCCATGCCAAGCTCCCACTATTTCTAGATTCTACCTGCATTGCTTCTTCCATCTTCCTAGTTCATGACTATCAGTAAGCAATATAAATAAGGTGAACAATGAATATGAGGTTCACATACCTTTTCTAACCTCCATATGGGTGTTTGAGACTCATTGATCCACCCAACATCTGTTCCAGTGACCGATATCAGCCATCTCCCAGTCTGCTCCCGACCGATGTCGGTTCCCTACACTGACCCTGACTGCTGACGTCATTTCCCTGGCTGATGTCAGTGTCCCATTTGCCGACTCAGTCCTTATGACCGATGTCAGACTTCTCCTGCCTGACCTATCGACCCTGCTAGTCTGCACAAGACCGATATCAGTTTCTATCTGGCCGACATCGGTGCCATGGGAGCACCGGCATCGGTACTTGTGTTTTTTTGTAAGTGATGAAATTTTCATCTGCGAGCTCTTCTTAGATCAAACCTCTATCCATGCTACATTGCTTAGATTTATTCAGCCCCAGTGACTGATCTCTGTCCTTCATCTCCTCCGTAAACACCAAGGCTTCTTTGTTCCTATCAAAAGCATCAAATTTTCTTTTCTTGCAATGAACTCTATCTATGCTTTCTAAATCTAAACACATACCTTTTGAATCAAGAACGTCCATTCCCTTCTTATTCATGTGACCAAGCCTATTAGACCACATCTTTGAATCTACACCAGAAGTAAAATCAGTAATACAAGTAGATAGATAAAGAGTACCTACTTTCTTACCTCTCGCTAAAATAAGTGCTCCCTTGGTAACCTTTTAAGAATCTACTATGAGGGTTATTGTGCATCCCTCATTACCCAACCTTCCTACAGAAATCAGACTCTGCTTCAAAATTGGAACATGCATGACCTCTTTCAACACCCATGTGTTGTCAATCTACAATCTCAGCTGCACTTTCCCTTTGCCAACTATCTGACAAGGTGAACCATCCCCTAAATAAAGCACTCCAAAGTCTCCCTATTCATACTCATAGAACAAATCTTTGTTTGGGGATGCATGAAAAGATGAACCAGAATCTAAAATCCATGATCCTACTTGACTATCCAAAGAAAGTATGAGAGCGTCCTGTACCACAATATTTGCATCCTTTGCTTCTTCAATACCTGCATGTTGATTCTCTTTATCTCTCAACCAACACTCCTTTGTATGTCCTTTCTTTTCACAAAACCAATAGGTAACACCTTTGGATTCAGATCTCCTTCCCGACCTTGATTTCCCTTGCTCAATCTTCTCCCTTTGCCTTCCCCTACTTTCCACACTTAGAGCATTCCCTGATGATTCACCTGTGCTTCTCCTACGTATTTCCTCATTCAAGATCACACTCACAACATCATCAACTTTTAAGATTTTAGAAGTAGATGCAGAATTACTTATTTCCATAACCAAACTGTCCCAACTTTCAGGCAAAGAACATAAAATCAAGAGAGCCTTCACCTCATCATCAAAAACAATATTGACTGAAGCTAATTGGTTTACCAAACCATAGAAATCACTGAGATGATATGTACCGATCCACCTTCCTGTATTTGCAAAGTAAATAGCTGCATCATAAGATATACCTTATTAGAAGTCGAGGGCTTTTTGTATAAATTCGCCAAGGACTTTATCAACTCTTCCATTGTCTTGCACTGTGATAAGCTAGAAATCACAGATGATGCAAGGCTCAACCTTATGGAACCGAGAGCCTTTCAATCAAGAACATTCCATTCTTCATCCTTCATATTTGTGGGCTTGCATGCAACCCCACCCAACGATAAGTACAAATCCTTCTGATACAGATAGTCCTCAATCTGCATCCTCCAATGTTGATAATTCTTACCGTTAAACTTCTCCATTCGTAGCTTACTTTCTTCTACCATTGCTGAACTCCCACTCAATCAGAAAACCTTGCGAATGACCTATAATCAAAAAATAATACCCTACTTCCTATAAACTGTAGCTCTGATACCAACTGTCAGGAACTCCTTATCCAATGGAAGCACAATTGATTACTTTCTTATAAGCAATTAAACACGAAATTATACTAGAATGAATAAGTAACTAGAAACTTGAGACAGTAAAGAATTTGAGAGACAATACACACTCTTGTATTAAATATTACTAAAAGAAAATACAATAAGGAAGATGCCACTTCTTCCTCCACCTCAAAGGCTTGCCACACCTCAAGACCTTCTTCCCTCTCTCTTGCTCAACCTTAACAACTCTAAAGCCTGAGTTATTATCCCTCCTTGAATGCTTCAGCTGATCTCCTTGACCTTACACCTGTAGATCTCCTTGACCTTACACCTGTAGATCTCCTTGACCTTGCTTGCTTCAATGCTTTTACTTGCCTTCTTGATAATTACAATACATGCCTTATGGGTCTTTAAATAGGATCCCATGCTTACAAAAATAGAACTCTAGTTACAATAGTTAGACACGTAGCTCATGACTATAATTAGTCCTTTGACATACAAACACTTGCTTCACTTAATTGACTGTTCATCAATAGCAGTTTTGGAAATACACAAGTGACCGACATCGATCCCTGCTTGCCTGGTGCTACCGACGTCAGCCGACTAGCTACCGTCGCCGGTCTCCTTCTGCACTGCATATGACTGACATCGGTCATACTGTCGACATCGGTGCTTCTAGTTCTTCAACATCCTCTTCTTTGTGTCTGCAAATAGTTAAAGCTTTTAGCTCCACACCCTAACACTTAAAACTCACCAACCTCTTGACATGATAAGTCTAAAATTTTGTAGTAATTTTTTCATATTTATTTGAGTCTCTATGCTATCTTGTTCATCTGCAACTTCCTCACAACATCTTTGAAGAATATTATAACCTTCCCCAATTAATTCAAATAAGTGATTCAAATCATGATCAAGGAAGTATTCATGCTCCTCCATATCATCTTGCAAAGTGCAAAGAAATTCAAAAATTATCTCTTCCTCATCAGAGATTAAGGCATAAGCTTGTGACTTCTAACTCATAATCTAGAATTCATGTTGAGAGACCTGAGGATTGATAGAAGGGGTATCTTTTGGCATTTCTTCCCTTAAAACATTTAGGATTTCATGATCTTCATCAAATATGACATAAGTGCCTAGACCAGTAGAGTCATAATTTCCATATGGATGATTTTTCATTATAGTAAATAAATGATTATTTTCCTCTTCTTGATTATGTTCAGTCCAGTCACCTAAATCCTCAACAAAAACCCTTTCTTCCTTATTCAACATAGCATGAGTTACCTCTAATTTTTAGATTGGTTCATTGGTGATGTGATCTTTATAGAGTGGCTTAGATAATATCTTCATCTTTGAACCATATTTGGTTTTTAGGATAAGATGAGACCAATCAAGTGACATATATCCTCCTATTTTAGCTGTAAAGTCTCTGGATTAACATAAACCAAATACAGGGTGTATATCTATGACTACTACATCTTGATTGATAATTATGTTGGGGAAAGTATACAATTGCAATGGGAGTTGTTTAATTCTCCCAATTGTTTGTACTGATTTGCCATCCAGCTGCATAACTCCTTTAGCGAGTGGCTCATACTTTATCTTTAAAGCATCTGCTATTTGATTAGGCATTACTATAGTATTAGCCCCTAAATCTATCATTGCATTATGCAAAAATTTCTTGCCAACTATCAAAGTCAAATAGAAAGGTTCTGGTTTGGATTTGCCTACCTCTAGTGCATTGTTCACTAGGGCTGTTGTCTATTAATGAACTATTTCTTTGAGCTTTTCCTTTTTAGCAGGTCCTTCTTTGATCCCAGTATGTTTGGGCACTGCTTGGCCTTGTAGGTCTTCTTGTAATAGTGTCTTTTGTTCAAGAATAGCTAATATGTCCCATATTGATTCTTTTGTTAGAGTCCTCTTCAATTGATCCACCACATTTATTGGTCCCATAGTCTGGGTTCTTGGAAAGTAAGGATACCTTGCTTTTTCTTAAACTTGTCCAAGAACTACTTGATTCTACACTGGTTGAGGCACTTCTTGTCTAACAGCTATGTTTCTTTAACCTTGAAATGGAGAATTCTCCATAACTTGATCATTTGCAACTTCAGGCTGTTTCATCATTCTTGTCTTTGATCTAGTATAGTAGTCTGATTGCACCACTAGTTTCTTAGAAGTAGAAGCTTCATTCAGGAATACTGATTCTTCATCTTCAACCCATGAGAACAAAGCATATTCTAGGGTTATTTCTTCTTCTTGTTGTAAAGACATCCCTTGCATCTGAGCCATTAGGACTAAATTTTGCATACCAAAAGATTGGTAGGCTTGATTGTCACTAGTACTTGCAAATTGTCCATCCATTCTTCTTTGCTCTGCTACCTTTTATTGTAGATTACCCATGGGGCAATCTCTAGGAATATGAGCATTATTACAAGGGAAACACCAAGCATTAGTGCCATCTTCATAATTAATTTTCCCTTGAACAATTTCTCTATTTGAATTGGGGGAAAAAATCTGTGAGGGTGTAGGGACTGCCACTAATTGATTTGCTAGCTGAGGGTTATTTTGCCTTTGAGGACCCTAATATTGGTTTGGCTGTGATGAAAATCTATTTCCTTGATAGCCTTGATATTGGGGTCTAGGGTTAGGATTCTATTGTCTCTTTATGTTAATTAGCTCATTAGAAAATGTCCTTAAGATATTCTTAATATCATCTATCTTAGATGACTAGGTAGGGACAAGTTCTTTAACAGGTGGTTGAGGATATTTATACATAGACATAGGTGGGGCTATGGAATTAGGGGCTTCTTGAGGTAATGGCAAGGTAATTTCTGGAAACATGGGCATGGGAGGCCTTAGGGGCAGCTTTTCTACATTTATTAAATTATTTTCAGCTCTGACTGCATAGTCATAAGCCTCTGGAAGAGTCTAACCTCCAAGTGACTGAATCATAATAGATATATCTAAATTTAAAGCCTTAGGATAAAACACTATAGCCATACTTGGTAATGGTATAGCTATAGTAGGAATCCTTTCCCAAATCTTTTGAAATCTTGAATTAAAGTTATTCATTGCTTCTTGTGGTGCTCTTTGAATAGTAATCAATTGTTGCAATAGAGAATATTTAACACCCTTTTCTTCAAATCTTTCAAACAAAAGATCTCCAAGCTGATCCCATGTAGATATTGTATTTGGGGTCAAAGATCTATACCATTCTAGGGCCTTTCCTTTAAAAGAAGTTGCTAATAATCTTATAGCCACATTCTGCTGTGTGACCACATGTATAGCACATACATCAAATACATCTTGAAGATGTTCTTTAGGTGTTTTATAATCTTGCCCACTGAATTTGGGTAGATCCTTCAAGGCATTTACTGGAATAGGGTCCAAAGTGGCTGGTGGTATTGGTAGAATCAAAGGACTATCAGTGTTCTAACTTGCATAATTCCTTAGGGGTATAGGAGCTCCCATATTTACTCTTGGTATTGGTATAAATTGATTGACTCTTCATCTCAAACTAGTTATCAAAGGTGGAAAAAGAATACCTAGATTTATAGTAGATTGAGATCTTGTCACTGGTCCATAGCTCTAACTGCTTGTAGCTCTCTGGTTCATACGATCTTGAAAGAAACTTCAAGATGGTGTCCGTCTGGGCATGCCAAAAATTGTTGATGGTTAAAATTGCACTATTTCTAACACCAATAATGGGAAGTTTTAGGAATGTGGGACTTGCAACCTAAAACAACCTCCAAATTTTTAAAGAAGTTGGCTCTTCTTTATATCAAGGGTATAATGGGAAAAAGGATAGGAATTAAACAAAAACATAAGTGCAACTAAAGAAACTCTAACTATGGTGATGCACCTGAATTTAATTCAACCCTTAATTCTGAGCATAATGAAGCTATATGTAAGATTTAATTACATTAAAGAGCAAACAAGGCATGATCAATGTAAAAGATGAAAAATAATAGAAACAGAGGCTCACAACTTAGACTAATTTTGCAGTGAAACATAAAAATATCAACAAAGACACATAATTCACTTTTCTTATTAATTCTCTAGTCACATAAAAGGCAAAAAAACATGCACAATTACATAAAATTTATAACTCAAGAAAATAGAATAAAGGCAAATGATATACCTGATTGCAGCTAAAAAAGTCTAAAAACTTTTGACAATAATCTCTTGCAAAAAATTCCCTCTCTCTTTTGATCTCTTTTGGTGATCTCTGCACCCCTATTTATAGCATTAGATTAGCTCTAGATTGTTTGCAAGTTCCCAATCTAACGGCCTAACTGAACTCTAACTGAACTAGAAGTGTCTTAACACATGATATTCCTTAGATCTAAAACATTATGTCTTCCTGTAATTTCATTGGCTAACATAGATACCTAGGATGCTTCCCACTTTTAAATGGGATAGGACACTTGGTTGTTTCCTTCTCTCTACTTGGAAACCTTCTTATTATTTAGGGGGCACCAGAAAATGACACTTGGCATGTTTCACAGCACTTACCAAAGGCACACGACACTTTTCATGTAACTTATACTCTTTTTGTGTCTTTGCTCAGGAGTGTTCCACCTTTAACATCTATCACACTCCACTTCTTCAAAACTTTAACAAGTTATAGAAAATGGGACCCACATCATTTCTCACCCTAGCAACTTCAAAAAGGGGATAGGGATAGGTGGCACTTTCCATGCATCTTTAGCCAGGGACATGTGTTAGTCTCCACTGCTTGTAGCTACCCTTTGAAAATTCTATGGAAGGTGACACTTGTTAGTCTCTACATCACTCTATCTACACTATAGAAACATTCAACCTCATTTCATATTTACACAGATGGTGACACTTGGTAGCTTCTGCTTGCCTCAAAAATAGAACTCAAGACCCACCACAGTCTTTACTTATCAATGAAACAAAATGAAGATAATTTTGATGTTGACACATGGCATCTTATACTTTATTTAGCTTGGGATATGTGGCATCTTCCATTGCTTTTAGAAAAGCATATTGAAACCTTCTATGGTTGCCACCTAGAACCTTCCGCTTGATTCTAAGAAAAGCTTTATTGAAAAGAAGCTTTCAAGATGTACAAGAAACATGAAATGTGGATGCCGACACTTGTTTCACTCTACTAAGTTACTATGAGACACATGACACATCCCGACCAACTTCTAGAAATTACGAAAGGTACCTCGGCTGATGACACTTGGTAGCTTCAATGTGATTTCGACACTTAGACAAAATTGAGGTGAAAATAAATTTGAGCCCACGCTCTAAGTCAAAAACTTCACCGTCTCGAACCAAAGTGTGTAGGGACAAAATTTTGGATCACGCAACTGAAAATCAAAATAAAATGTGGAGTATTTTTTACTCTACACTAACTTCATGAATGTTTTTAGGTGCTGGCCATTCCATAATGGCTTTAATCTTTGAAGGATCCATGGAAATTACTTTTGTAGATATAATGTGCCAAAGGTATTATACCTTTTTATGAAATAAGGCACACTTTGATATCTTTCCAAAAAGCTTATGCTTTCACAATTGCTACAAAAACAACTTTAAATGCTCTAGATGTTCCTCCTTAGATTGTGAATAGATGAGGATATCATCTAAAAATACTAATATAAAATGATCTAGATAATCTCTAAATATACTATTCACAAGATTTATAGATGCTTTAGGAACATTTGTTAGCCTAAAAGGAAGATCCATGAACTCATATGCTTATATCAAGTTTTGAAGGCTAATTTTGAAATGTTTTCCTTATGAATCCTCAATTGATGATATCTTGCTTGAAGATATATCTTTAATAAAATTGATACTCCATATATTTGATTAAAATTATCATTAATATGAGGTAAATGATACCTATTTTTGATCATCACCTTATTCAACATCTTTTGATTAATCCATAGGCAAAGATTTCCATCCTTCTTCTTAATGAACGCCACCAATGCACCCCATGGTGACACACTTGGTTGAATCAACTCTTTAGACAATAGTTCTTGAATTTGAGCCTTCAAATCCACTAACTCAAATTTCATCATTATATAAGGGGATTTAGACTATGGTTCAAACCCTAGAATTATTTTGATTGAGAAATCAAATTTTCTCTTAGGAGGTAAACCTAACAATTCTTTAGGAAAAACATCTCAAAAATCCTAGAGAAAAGGATAATCTTTAATAAAAGTCTCATTTGATTCTTC